>OX467082.1:45578821-46792604 GCA_950106755.1 Climacium dendroides | reverse complement strand
TATGATGCTACTAAAAATTCTTGGTGGTAGATGTCCTTGGACTATTTTCCACATTTGCTATTCTTTCATAACTTAGTTAGAAAACAAGATATACAATAATTAGGATTAAGGTGCATTGCGATACCTGAACCCTGAGTATTTAACTACTTGTACTTGGGTTTTGAACCACTGACAGTCATCAGACATCGCGCCACTACTGGGGAAAAACCAATCATGAAGCAAAGTTAATTGTAATCATGGGGTCCTTTCAGCTGCTTTGGAGCGGCCCTCCAGAGGGCTGATAATTTCTCTAACGGATCTGCTCTATATCCACCGCGCAGCCGAAGCAGCACGTGCAGGGTGTCTTCTTTCTCGATGCCGTAGTCGCCGAGAGTGAGTCTGTCGTACAAGTGCAAAACCCCGGATGATGAGTCTCTGGTGGTTAAGGGGGATCCCTTGGCGGGCCTGAATCTTGGTTTTCACATGCTGAATGGTGTCGGTGCTTTCCACATCGAGCGGGATGGTTTTGCCGGTCTGGGACTTCGCGAGTATCTGCATCTTGGATGTTCTCCAAATCAGTAGCTGGAATCTGCACGCACGCATGTTACCACCGGCTCTCGTTATCGTATGTTGAATGGCATGAAGTAAACCATTTGCAGAAGCTCAGAAAACATGGTATGGTGGAGGGATACTGCAAACAATTGCAAGTTATTGCTGGAGAATCATGGCAAGTTCGTATGAAGAATCCTTCGCAAAAAGCAATACAAGTGGCGCTTCCTCTTGTGTTGAATGGCATGAACAGATGTGAATGGAACCAAAGAAACGGACTGCTTCTTGTAAGACCGCCGAAGAGAGCGTGGGAGTTCAATCTCTACTCAAGAGTTGGAGATCAAATTCAGCAACGCACTTGATAGGTTCTTCGCCTTCGTGCTTCAAATTTCGACCAGAAGTTGAACATCGTAGTAAGGGGTGTTAGAGTGTGAGCTTTCTACCCTACAACAGCAGGCAAGTCTGAAACTCCTCTTACCGGTTGTATTTCTACGAGAAATTTTGAGGAGTCCTCAAATCGCGGGGCTGAAATCGAAAGTCTCGCACTGGAAAGCTTGAAGAACCCTGACAGTCACCTCCCATGATAAAGTTGTTACAGGGAGTTTCAAGACCTACAATTAGTCCAAGAATCAGTTACAGCGGATTTGGCAACACAACTGGAAATTTCTACAAGGGACCTCATTTACACTTTAAAACCGAAGTCCGGAGAACATATCTGCGCATCGACGAATTCAGAAAGAAATTTCAGAGTTGACTGAAATCGTAAACAACTGTGACACCTTCTCAGTCAATAGCAAAGCATATCATCAATTCATATCTACCGCCAGGATCAGCACATACAGACCGAAACAGACAGACACACAAACACGCTCGCAGTCAATACAGTGACTTCAAAAACTGAGTCTATGTCGTGTTCATTTTCATTGCATGCACCATATGTTCAATTTGAGTGGACAAAACCCAAAAGACCAAACATGAACCTTGTAGTACACTTCATACATTACAATTCACAAAAAACTTGAAGCAAAAAGCAATTACGGTTTGGAAGTGAATGAATTCCAAAGCTAACCATCCCATAGACTTAGTTTTTGAGGCAGGTTTCATAATCACTCCAAAAATTGTTTAGGCTTTTGTTTTGAACGTGGATGACTTCAATATTTTATAGCATGTTGTTGTACATCATTTAAGACCCACTCTCATTGGATTTTTAAAAATTTGAAATACGTATGCATCAAAAATACTATTTAAAGAAGAAAATGTAGATAATTTTACTTTGAATGGAATTTGAAATTTTTTTTGGAACCAAAGACTTGGGATATCAATTAAGGTCATAGATACCAACGGGTTGCAATTTGAGTTGTTGTTGCATGTATTTTGAGTAGATTTGAACATATTTGTTGTAATACACAATAAACACAAATCATTTTAATTTTAATTTAGCAACCAAAACAATTATTTTTACTACAATATTTTCAATTTGAACACATTAGATTGTTGAAGGGTTGTATATAGTACATTTATGTGAAATGCAAGTGATTTGATGAGGCAAAAAAACAATAATATGAAACCAAAATTTTGATTTATGATTGAATTCTATTTTTATCAAATGCATTCATAATTATTTTGTCATACATAGTTTCTTAATTGTATAACATACTTATTATACATGTTTATTGCATTAGTAAATTGTTGACTTGTATATAAACATATTTATTTCAAATAAATCAAAATTTTGGTTTCATATAATTGTTCTTTTGCCTCATCAAATCACTTGCATTTCACATAAATGTACTATATACAACCCTTCAACAATCTAATGTGTTCAAATTGAAAATATTGTAGTAAAAATAATTGTTTTGGTTGCTAAATTAAAATTAAAATGATTTGTGTTTATTGTGTATTACAACAAATATGTTCAAATCTACTCAAAATACATGCAACAACAACTCAAATTGCAACCCGTTGGTATCTATGACCTTAATTGATATCCCAAGTCTTTGGTTCCAAAAAAAATTTCAAATTCCATTCAAAGTAAAATTATCTACATTTTCTTCTTTAAATAGTATTTTTGATGCATACGTATTTCAAATTTTTAAAAATCCAATGAGAGTGGGTCTTAAATGATGTACAACAACATGCTATAAAATATTGAAGTCATCCACGTTCAAAACAAAAGCCTAAACAATTTTTGGAGTGATTATGAAACCTGCCTCAAAAACTAAGTCTATGGGATGGTTAGCTTTGGAATTCATTCACTTCCAAACCGTAATTGCTTTTTGCTTCAAGTTTTTTGTGAATTGTAATGTATGAAGTGTACTACAAGGTTCATGTTTGGTCTTTTGGGTTTTGTCCACTCAAATTGAACATATGGTGCATGCAATGAAAATGAACACGACATAGACTCAGTTTTTGAAGTCACTGTATATTGATTTTGGAAGAGTAGTAGCCGAGTTCATGTTCAGAGATGATCGACGCACCTGATGGACAGAACGATTCGATCGAACAGCACCACTCTTGTCTGAAGGCAGCAAGTTCGAAGAGGAAAGGGCTCAACTTTGCAAAAAGGTCCATTTCATCCGCAGCACTGCAAATTCAGTGTTCTAGACAAAACAAGTTCGTCGGTGGTAGTCGGCAATCGATTGAGCTGAAAATGCCCATTGGCTCGAAAAAATGTACTCCGTCACTTCGGGCATCTTCCCCGAAATGATTGGAAACCACGTATCACCACCAACGGGTTCCGATCGTGTGGATTACGGACAGCCAGGGTGAATTGACCCCCTCCGTCATTGCACCGGGTTTTCCGTGGAATCTGTGTTGCAGGGTTGCTGGAATGCTGGCATCACACTGCAGCGAATTTCCCGCGTGCAGCACATGGGATTCATATTTGTGGAGTCAACAATATTTCTCCTCTGACCGATGCCTTCAAAGCAGCAGGAATCCCGCCAGAACAGTTACATCCAATACTGTAATTTATTCAAAACTGGCACAACAGGACAAACAATTAGTCCAGCTCGGAGTAATTATCCTACAGTACTTGTTTGTTTTTTTTGTTTCTTTTTGTAACAAATGGCGGACCATTGCATTAAAAAAGAGAACCAACAAACAGCCAAGCCAGAAGGCTGGACAAATGAATTGATAAGAGCAGAAAGAACATCAACTTACTTGTACTTGTTTTTTGCAACGCAAATAATTCAACGTGGAAAAGTAAGGACCTGCGGTACAGCGCGTTCGGGAAAATGTTTTTTTAGTTTCAGAAGCTAATTTCCACCAATTCCCTGGATGAACCGATTGTTCTAGCAACGGCGACCCGTTGTTTTTTTCTATTTGTTTTACTCAAAATAGAGATTTTAAGAGTTTTCCACCGGCTAACTTTGAACTAGTCGCCAGTTCTCCCGAAAACATAGCTGCTCACAATCTGTGTCAACCCTGATCCAGGATTTCTGGCCTGTCAAATCTAATCCCGTAGTTCATAGGACGCTGCAACTAGACAATATTCATTGATTAATTATAACTCGGGAGTACTTTATTTTTGTAAGAAACGCGTTGTACTGTACTGTTGAGCACGTCCACCAATAAGTGTGCGCTGCAATCGATTCTGTCGTTAAAATCTCGCAGCCTGGTTTGATCGCCTCACATCTTCCTTTGCATCTTCACGTCGATGCGTCTCATCAATTCGCAGCCCATTCTCGATCTGGTTTGGTTAAGATCGCTGAAGGGAGGAGAATGATGCTCAGATTTTACTTGAAGCGGCGCTGCGAGTTTCTTGTTGTAAAGCTTGGAGAATCGATTGACGCTGGTCGGGTGGGAATACAGTACATATATTCTGCACATATATGCCCGTGATCTTTTGTTTCCTTTCTTTGGGTCGACGTAGTTCGTGAGGGCGGCAGATATTTCGACCAGTGAAAGCTGGGTTGTGTTGTCGGATTTTTCACTGGTCTGAGGCCAACTTGTGCACGGCTTGTGGAGCTAGCGTCTTATTTTTTTTAATCTTCTTGCGTCGGCATTTATCCGAAGAAATGGAAGGCAGTGCTGTCACCGATCCAAAGCCCGCGGGTGAGGTATGAATGACTCCCACCACTGGAATTTGAATAGAAATTGGAAGGGTTTAGTGACCATTTTAGCTAATTTAGCTAAAATCACTAATTTTAGTACATGCTTGATCAATTTTATTCGACAAGCATGCATTTTGTGGAACATGCTTGAGCAAACCTGCAACGTTTTCCAACAAGCAAGCTCCATAACATTTTTCAATAAATTGGACAAGGTTTACTAGATTAGATTATGTAAACTTTGGAACCACATCTGAGTGTTAGCAGCAATCGTTGCTGCAAGTCGTTGGCTAAGGGTTTGGATCCTAGTAGAGTGCTTACAACTCTGAACTTTCCCTCCGCACTCCTCAGCAGATTGATTGTACCGACAAGAATGGTGTGCAAGTCTGTTGCTAGAATTTTTGCTAGTGTGTGCTGGGATTTGTACAGTTATTGTGTGAAGTGGTGACGAATGCCTTCGCTTCGTAGGAGTCGGAGATTACTTCCGATGCGAGGATGCAACCCAGACGTGCGGAGTCGACGGCCACCGACAGTAGTGGCGAAGGAGATGGTAGTGCAGCATCTTGTCCATGGTCAGTGCCGCTCGAGCAACGAGACCACAATTTCAAGGAGAATTGGGGAAGGGCTTGTGACGTGAATAGTTGGGGCCCATTTGTGGATGATCCCTGGTTTTGGAACGTTGTGGATTTATTACGAGTTGCTCCTTGTTTGACTATCAACGACTTAGAAGTCGACTGGCTGAATAGAGATTTCAGGATGACATCCTTGGACTTGGCTATCTTGGTGGGGGATCTCAAAATAGTTCAGGAGATCTTAGAAAGATGCTCTTTTCCAGTTGATAAAGCATGGCGGGGTATCCAAAAGACTGGCCCTCTTCACTTTGCTGTTACGAGTGGGTATAGCGACATCGTGCATGCGCTTCTGGAGAAGGGTGCCGATGTCAATGCCCAAAATGAAGAGGGTCAAACGCCTTTAGATCTTGCTTGCAAGATCGGAAGTGTCGGCATGTTACTCAAACTTCTAGAAAAGGATGAAAAAAAGAGAGATCCCCTTCATGTAGCAGTGCAGCATGGAGACATCAACTTCATGAATAAACTGCCTTCCCTCAATGTCAATGCAGTGGACGGTACCAAAAAGACGCCGTTGCATTCCCTTGCAGGAAGAACTGATTTTCACAGTTCTGAAGTCACAAAAATTGTACGACTTCTTGCTCAAGACAAGGCACTTAATATGAAAGCTTTGGATCACAACAACCTCTCTGCCTTCTATGTGGCTATTCTTTCCATCAATACACAATTTGTGATTGCACTTTTGGAATCTTTTCAAGATCAGATTCGAGTGAATGAAGAATGTGACGAAGACTTTGGACCTCCTATCCAAATTGCATTCAAAGGGGGAGTTCTCTTCAAAGATATTGAGCGAGCACTTATGGAATGTGATTCCGTCAAAAGCTATATGGAGAGGTTGTACAGAGATCGCCAAGTCTATGTGGATGCAGCTAATGCCATTCTCGTGGGTGCAGCTCTTATTGTTAGTGTCACCTTTGCTTCATGGTTACAATCGCCGTTGAATTATACATCTTATTTTGGAGAAGGGTATTCAAACTTTGTTCTTACCCCTTCAAGTTTTGACGTCAATTATGCAGATGTGGAACACAACATTGCACTACGTGCATTTTGGGTATTCAATGCCCTTTCTTTCTATTTTGCCATTGCAACTGTTGTTTGTGGTGCTCGAAGTGTATTACCAAGGAGCCATTTATTCATCAAGAAAACAGTGGAAAAGCTTCGTACAAATCTTTTAGTGACTTCCATCCTTTTGGCGTGTTCAGTGTTGTTTGTAATAATAGCATTTGCAATAGCTGGAACTATTGTATTGACACCATTGTTGAAGTATCAATGGTTTATGATAGTTCCAACAATAGTTGGAGGGCTAGTGTGTATAATTAGTTTAGTTTTTTTGGTCTAAAGTATAATAGAAAATTACTTCCGGAAAAATGATGATGTTGAATTTAGAATGTCCATTTTAGAGAGGATGGTTATAGGTGGATACACTTGATAAATTTTATAAAGATTATTTGGAAGGCAAAAGGCTATCCTATAACATTTTTTGGACCTAAATATTTCTTATTGAATAATTCAATCAATTGTTATATCATAATAATTATATTTTAAGTACAATTCCTTTTCAATACTTTTTGCAAGTTAAGTTTCATCTCTCAATTTTTTATTAAAATTATCCACACATGCTCTCACATACATTTACAACTTGACATGCAAATATTCTTCAATCCAATGTACAATCATCTCAATCATGTTCAAAATGCTAGTAGAGGAAGATGGTTGCAAGAAACATTACTACTTGTGACATTTTTGAGGTTGTTGATTTTCATTGCTATAACTTTTGCATCATAATTCCAATCACTTAAGATTTATAAAAAAAGTATTCATATGAGTTTTACATCATATGTAATTTTAAAATATTTTCAAAACTATTTACTATTTGTAAACAATCCTTTATAGCCTCATTGATGACACTTTTGCCAATTTGGTTTATTATAATTTGATATGCACTATAGAAAATCAAATTGGGATTTGAAAGCAACTTGTGGAGTTATGCAAACTACCAAAGAGATTTCTACAAATAAAAAAATCTTTTTTATGTGAAGAAATGGAAGTTAATGCTTTTTTCATTTTATTCATAAATACACAATCTTCTTCTTAGAATACACAACATAATGGGGTTTTATAACATGTTGTTGCTTTAGCATTTTTACATACTTGCAATAATGAAATAGCATTTTTTAAAAGTAATAAGAATGAAATATCAAACATTTGTGCTAGTGTGTTTAATTCTTCAACTTTATCTTGGTAAACACTTTTTAAGAATGGTCTCTTGGAAAATAACTTGACTTGTGTTCTTTGCATGTGTATTGTTCCATTTGCATTAAATTTGAAGAGGAACCCTAGATTTTTTAGAAAATCATGATATGAGAGATTGTCCAATTCGAGGTCCAATTATAAAATGGATCATTAGCTAGAGAAGGTCAATTGTATGACTATTTGTCAAAGCTTGTGGAGAAGTATTATTTTCATTATTAAGTGTATCCCATATTTATATTAGTTAGTAATTGATATGTTTCACATTATATTTGATAAAACAAAATAGAGGATTTTGAAACAAAGAATGAGTTTATTTTGACATTGTATTCAAAAGCTACAAACAATTTGAATTTTTATCAATGCTAGCATACAAGCGTGGAAATGTAAGCCTAAGAACCTTGAGCATATGTATAAGTACATACTCTACATTCATTGAAGGTACCTATAGTATAAACATCTAATATATTATAGGTATTTAATTATAATATAAGAACACAATACTCATAAAAAGGTTTTGTAATATAGACATCTATAACATACATGTATAGACTCTTATACTCATGTGCTCATGATTCTAGGCTCACGTTACAGCAACCGTGAATTTTAATAAAGATCTTTAAAATTCTCTTGTTTAACAATAAATAAATACACATGCTTATACAATATTGCCAATAGTAGCAATATATTTTTACATTGGACCCTTTCATCACAAATGCATAGATTACATCTCTTCACCTATGCATACTTTAGTTTGTATTGCTTTTTCTCGTTCTAATCTTCATCTATGTGTGATAGACATCACTCTCTTTGGTTGAAGTTTTTTGAGTTATATGCCCACTTCCTCAATCATTTTACCCAAAGGGTGCTCTTAGTTCTATTACAACAAATCACATGTGAACAAGTGGTTTCTAATAAACTATAATTTTGACTTCAAATTTTGAGCATTGTTTACTAATGACTAGGATTCTATTCCCAAAATATCAAACTCAAATAAAATATGGAATGATTTCTAGAAGAGGTTAAAATGCACTAAAATGGCATGTTTTTTTAACTCAAATATTTTTAGAGAGCACATTTAGATGACCATTGCATCAATATTCAACTCAAAATGAGCTTTCAATAGAGAGTTATTTTTAGGAATTTTTTGTTCATTTTATAAACAATTTTTTCTTATATAATATAGGAGTGTGAAAGTTATTTTTCAGTTCTACATTGTATCTTTTTACTTCAAAAATTTGTAACTAATTATTATTAACAAATAAAAATATCAATAATTCAAAACATAACTTTCAAAGTAGAAAAATCTATTCATATTTTTTTCATTTAATCTTATTTAAAATTCAAAAAGTATATAGAGGGTCCAAAGTTTTGTTCGCACACTAACATCAAAAAAAAGGGGGAGTGTAGCCCCCTAGTTATTTCATATCTCTCAAATACATCAAGTGATGTTGTCATCTTCATGTAAAATTTTAAAATGAAGAATTCCACATCATCTCTAATTCAAGCTTGATCCCATGCAAGTTCTAGTTATGCTTTGTCAAATTGTCATGGTTGCATATACTTTAATTCCTAAACAATGTTAGAAGCCAAAATTGGCCTATGGTTTACAATGTGAAAAGATCTACATACTCAATTGCCTATGTGCTAAAGGATTAAGGATTAACTTAAATGCTAGCTAATTTAGGGGGCCACCAATTTGTCTCCTTGTTGAGTGTCTAACAAGCAACAAACAAGAAATCCAAAAGAATTTTGAATTCCAAATTTCCAACCAACAAGAAGAGTCCCATTTATTGCAAGTTGTAGTCATTCATGGCAATGTACATAGTAGCTCAAAAGCTGCCACATCATGTTCAACTTAGTGATAATTCCTTATTTTTAAAATAATAAATTATTGTAATATAGTTTTGTGTTTCATGTGAACTTTATCAAAACAATAGAGAGGGTTTAATTTGACCCTTTAATGCTAAAGCAACAAAGTATGTAGATTTTTTTGGTATTGTAAACTGTAGACTAATTCTAACATTGTTTAATGGTTAAGTGTTTCACCACTAGAGAAATTTAATATTTGCACAAGTTTCTCCCCATATATTTTTCAATACAATTTTCATTATTATCTTCATTGCTTGAATATATGCAAATAATACTCTAAAGCAATCAAAAAATTCTAATTAATACTTTAGCATAATGAACTCTAATATGCTATTGTTACCTTTAACACATGCCTCATTTTCATTTGATTTCATGATACATTGCGCATCATTCTTTGCTCATTTTATCCTTACCTCATGTCTCATTTTCATTTGATTTCATGATACATTGCACATCTTTGCTCATTTTATCCTTAACGCATGTCTCATTTTCATTTGATTTCACAATACATTGTATATTAGGAGGTGGGTTGAAAGACTTTGAATTTTCTTACTAATTTTATTACTAATTGAGGTGAGTATGAAGATACCCATATTCAAGGAATTAATGTGAATGAGTGGCAAAAATTAGGGTCTTAAATTAATTGCAATTTGAGCTAAAGTAGTATAGGATGTTGGCTATTGTGTGGATATGAGTTGGAATTTTTCATGCTTGTATATTGGTGCCTATCTTGTTAGCGCACAATAGAAGGGGGGACACCTATAGCTTATTGACCTTGGTTGCTTTTGTTGGAAGAATGGTCAAGTGAGTACCTTCCCACCCCTTTATTTCATCCAACAAACAAGGACATCTGGATTGCCCCTCCAATGTTCAACATTTTTTAATTTGTTTTTAAAAAACCAAAAGAACAAGATCAATCAATCCTTGTCCATTACCTAATCTATAACAAACTTCATTTCTCTTCATACAAGTCTTTTGGTGATTCTTCTACCGCCATTAGCAAGGTTGTTACTACTACAAACTAAACATGGGAGGGGTTACTAATTTACTATGCATTGGGCTATGCAAAAAGAAGAATGATTGTGTGTTTAACCCCTAAAGGACCAAACATTGTTTTTGGCAACATAGTGAATTTGGTCAACTCACTACAAATGGATTTTTTTCATTGAAATTTTTCACACAACATGTACCCAAAGAGTAGCTCTAGCTAAGGACCAACAAATTTTATAACCTTTGACTACATGGTTAAAAAGATATTATATGATATGTAATTTTCAACATTTGGTGTGCAGTCTAGTCAACAAAAGAAATTCTTTAAAAATCCCCTTTAAAAAATTTAAAATATTAAATTAATTCTCTAGATTTATTTATACTTGAAAAGCTTTAAATCATTCCATTTTGATTAATGAGATAAAAGTTATGAAGAGTTTAGTTGTGGGTAGTTTGCGAGTAGTTATGGAATCTATACACTAAAATAAACTTTGAAGTCCTTTATTTAACTCAATGTATAATATTTTTGGAAAAAAAGTAAAAACATTAGGTATAGATGGTTTGTTACAACATTACAACCATTGGGATTGGCATTTTTCAATTCCATAAATAAATTGTTAACAATTTAGTATTTTGAATCATTCTATACTTCTTTTTACTTTCTATTTTTTCCTATATGTTGTAAAATTACAAATGATTTGAAATTTTTCAAGCATGTAGCCAACTTGCCTTGAAAAATGAATTCCTAGAGTAACCACCATTTTGAACATTTTTTCATAATAATTTGAACTTGTAAAGTGCAGCTACCTGTTTTTTCTCTAATCCTTGAACAACAAATTAGCACACAATTTGAAGGGGAATTAATTGGAAATTCAAGGGCTTTGTATTGAACCGGACGGTGGAATAATTGATGTACACATTGAGGTTGATCCCTAGTGTGCAAGAGAATACAAGTGAATCCTTGTTTGGAAAGCTACAAATTAGAAATCGACAAGCTGCCTCTAGAGTGTGACTTTTCCAAGGCCGATTATTTTTTATCAATATCCAATCTTGATTGAATAGTTGAGATTTGCTTTAAAGTAAAAAAAAAAAAATTCTTATGATTGCTAGGGCAGACGACCCATTTCCAACCACTTAAGCAATTGCACATATTTGAGCATCCATTTTTTGTGTCCAGAAATTTTCCATGTAAAGAAATAGAGTTTGGAAGGATTGCATATTTTCCCAAAATTTTATTACACGAAACGTACTTATTATGAATTTTTTTAATAGAAGATTCTCTTCGATCCATAATGGTCATATAGACCTTTCTATTTCTAACCATAGGCTGATTGCAAAATCGGCCTAGGACTGGTTGCAATATTGACAACCTTGTTGCCAATCATAATGTGCCACAACTACTCCTCGAACTACGCCACAACTTCACAGAAACAAGGTAGTCTATAGGTTGGAAATGGGGTGATGGTTGGAAATGGGTCGGCTACTCTACGCCTGCTCAGGTCGGAGTATGTGATGGTGTGATGTTGACCTAATTTCGACACACAACTTACATTGGCACCAAGTTGTGAGAACCAAAATGAATAAGGCTCCAAAACATGATTGCCACAATTACCTTCATTCAAACAGTGTATCAATCCTGGCATTAGCAGGAAAATGTGGAATTCCAAATTGAATGAGAAGCAAATTCTTGATCTGCCAAGCATCAGGAACTGTTGTAACGCTTGCCCCACGTGGATAATTGGGTTCTAGGGCTGGTCAGAGGACTGGTTCAAACTTTAGGGTTCCTACAAATATGGAGAAAGAGCTTATTATGATGGAAACGTAGAGGGAATTCAAACTATACGAGAATGGAGCCCATTGCAATGCAATGGCAATGCAATACGACAAGGGCATGATGAAAAAATGGGATGAAAAAATGGGATGAGAAAAGTGGAATGAAAGTGTGACCGGAGTGTGATTAGGGTTTGGTATAATGTTAGCAGAGTCACAGTCATGCACTCACAAGAAAGTAAAGACGCCAGAGCAATGAAAATAATTGGATGAAGTTATTGGATGAAGTTACTGAATGAAAATGTGACCGTTTTTGAGTGTGACATTGAGTCGTGACAAGGCTCGTGACCATCTGTACTTAATATAATAGATGTTCATCTTTTGCAACCAATTTTCTACTTGTCAAGGAAAATATTACATTCCAACGAAATTCTTGTTAGGTTGGATTGTGATTACAACTCGTATGCTTAAGAAATAAGAATCCATATGTGATCCATTTTTCAGAAGGGAAACATGGTGTCTCTCACAAGCACGAGTTCCAATAGATGTGTGAAAATAAGATGGATAGACCTAGATAAAACTTTGGTTTCACCAACTTTAAGAATGGCCACCTTATCAACAAAAGTTTTCAATAGGTAGTAAAATTTTACATTTTTACAATATAAATAAATTGTTGAGAATATCAAAATTGATTGAAAATTCTCTTCACATAACTCCTAAAGGTAGGATGCTAAATCCATCCCACTTTGTCGGATGAGTAGGGTGAAAATGCAAATTCTTCAAGGTAATAGTAAAATCTTGCCCCCTATTTTGTGCCATGTTTAGGGTATGTTTTAGATCTCTTCTAGCTAATTTGGGGTCTATGATTGCAAACATGCGTTCAAAATTTGCAACTTTTTTTATTTATAAAAAATTAAAAAAATCTTGCATTTTACCCCAAGATAAAATTCCTGCATTTTCACTCCAAAATGTGAATTTTATTGTCTTGTCCCATAAAGTCCCATTCTCCCTTCAAAGGACAAAACAAATTTTGGATAGGCTCCTATGGTATCAATATTTTTGTGATTTTTAAAATTCTTTTGTGAAAATAGATTAGCTTTCTGAAAATGTAAT
This sequence comes from Climacium dendroides, assembly GCA_950106755.1. NCBI lineage: Eukaryota > Viridiplantae > Streptophyta > Bryopsida > Hypnales > Climaciaceae > Climacium > Climacium dendroides. The sequence goes on along the minus strand of OX467082.1, from coordinate 46,779,400 downwards.
TTTTATTTCAACTAGAGTTGAGAACAAAAGTCGTGGTACAAAAAGCCCTTCTTTTAGTTCAATGGGCAAAAAAACCTTCAAAAAAACTTAAAGTAAAAGATTTTAAAATTTTATTTTATATATATTATATTTTTATGTAAATGGAAAGCTTTGATTTGTTCCATTTGGATTTGTTATGTGAAAGTTATGGACAATCTTGTTTGTTGGGCAATCAAAGCATCTTCTTAAAAAAATAACTTGCAAGATTCATTTTTGACCTCAATTTTCACAATTTCAAGAAGAAAAAGTTTTGCAAGGTTAAAATCTTTTGCTAGAACAATCTCATTGTTGAGATTATTGTGTTTCAATTCCACCTTAGAGCTATTAATAATTTAGTTATCCCATCAATCTTGAACCTATTTCTACTTAACAATTTTTCAATGAGTGAAAAATAAGTGTGTTTTTTTGGAATTTTTTTCCTAGACTCTCAACTCAATTCTTTATCATTTCAATTAGAAATTCAAAATCAATAGAGAAAAAATTATAAGTTATAAAGGTTCAAAGCCAAAAAATTTAGTTAAGGTACAAAAGAAGTTTGTTTCCTTCACTGTAAATGCAAATATCTTGCAATCTATATGGTCAAAGTTTGTGAAATTTCTTCTACACATTTTTATACTAGTTTAGTACAAGATCCTACAATTAGATATGCAAAAAAAAAAAAAAATTAATGTTTTTTTGCTCTTTGCTAAGGAAATGGTAGTATTGGTTTTTGATGGAAAAGAGGCCTTGGGACTTTATGGGCCAATAGAGTATTATCTTTTGGAATGTTGTCAATTTATAATGCAAAGTTTAGTTTTCAAGGCAGATTTGTTACCATTTTGTTGTTGGTTGGAATACTTTTATAACTCATAACACATGCTCTCTTTCTACACCCTTAGATTTGCAAAAAGTACAGATACAAATGTTTGTGATGAACTATTAGACTTGGCATTATGTCCCATAATGCTCTCAAGCCTCTCGGCTCTCAAGCATTATTTAATCCATAACATTCTTGACTAGCACTAATATCACATTTCATGAAGACAACACCAATGAAGAGATATTTGCAGTAGGAGCAAATCTTTAGCTCTAATATACTCATAGCATTTGGAACATTGATCAAAATGAACTTAAACAAAACTTCAAAAGGAAATTAAGATGATTAGCATCCATTCTGCTAAAAATCTCATGCAAAAGTTTTAAATAATGACGTCAAAAGAGATTCCGAAGTTTTCAAAAATCTAATGTGATTCTTTTTCGTCCTTTAGATGTTAGACTCAAGGACCAATAATATACATAAAATAAATCTAATTTGATAATGTTCATAACTTCAATGTAGAAAAGAAAGGAATGGCACTTATGCATTAGGTAGTGAAAGAATATATTGACCCTCTAAAAGTTTATCACTTTTTGAGGCCCTTGACTAATCACAATAAAATAAAAAAATTTCATTGATATGCATTAGGGAAGGAATGGGGCCTCTACGGGCCACTAGACTCTAGACTAGTAGGTGACATTCATACTACTAAAATCATAAGTCTCTTTGTAATATCACAAATGCTACCATTAATACTAGGGGTTCGTTCTTGCTATGCTACACATTTATTATATCACATATTAGTAAAAATTTGATATATTTGAATAGAATGCATAATAATGATTTTGATAAGTCTTTGAAATAATTATTTTAATTATTTTATAAAAATATTTCCAATCATGCATACATAGAAATCATATTTTCACACAATGTGATATTGAAATAGAATAGCAATTCACAACCTCTATAACATCACTTTTTACAAAGGGTGATATTATAGAAATAATATAGTCGTTGCAATTGAGGTGATGTTAAAGAGGATCAATATGATGATATTATAAAGGTAGCAATTTCATTGCTTTTCTTGGCTTTATACTTCTTTTGCATTTCTATAATTTTGTGCTTTTGTGAGCTTGGAGCTTTTGATTTCAATTTTCTATTGTTACTACCAAATGATTTGAGAAATTTATTAGATTGAACGGATTTTGGATTTCACAACAATTGAATTGTCAGGGTTGCTAGTAGGCGAGCCTAGAAGCGTGAGCCTGTGAGCGGGAAATTTTTTTTGACAAAAAATAATGTAAGTGACCTATGACCATGGGTTAAAAAATCTTGAAGGTCCACAAATGTGAGTTCATTTTTATGAAATAAGAGGCATTCGCAAACATTTTTTTGACATGTTCTTTGCAACAACAAAATACACTCCAATTCTAAAGAAATTACGAAATGCATAATTGAAAAGGAAATTACACATGCCCAAAAATTAGCCATAGAACACACAAATCCAATCATAAGAAAACCAATACATAATAATTAGATTCATGAGATGTGTCAATCTCATGAGTCTAAGTGGAGGTGGATTCAGTCGTAGAATCCTCAGTCATAGATGACTCTGAAGTCTCTCTACCCTCGGATGCTGATCCATCTATGAACTATAAAACATTGAGAACATATGTATCTTTACGAGTTTTAGCTTTAGAACAACCAAACTCTGCAAATGCTGATGCCATCTCCTCAGCATACACTGGAAGATAAAAAGGCTTCTCCGGACTAACGAGAAGTCTTTGTTTTGGCATCATTGCATCTACTGACATCAATCCTCTACTGCTGCAAACAGACAAGATACAATGTTAGGCTTTTAAAACATAAATTTTAACATGCAAACATGGCTTAATAGAAATGAAAACTTACTTATTCAATTTTGACTTCCGAGCAAACTTTCGAGGCACCACTAGCACGCTGTCTGGGTCTTGTGATGTCGCTACTACCGGTGGCAGTTGTGTTGTCACCACGGTTGGAAGATCCCTCTTCATGGGTTTGAGGAAGGCATCAAAAATGTCTTTGTCCTCCTCCAAAGCCACAATATGGCGGCCTGTGCCACGACAAGCAATAATCGATGAACCTGAAATCAACATGTTGAAATATATTAGTTGAATGACTGGTTTTGCAAATTTGAATCCAAGTACATAATAATTAGATTGAATACTCACCTGTAGATGCAGTGCAATCCAAAACCAAGTCTCCTTCGTTGGTTGTCGCTTCAACTAGAATTTGGAAGAATCGGGGGTCCTTTTCACGAGCCGCCTGCCAAGGCTTAGGGCCATTCATCGCCATGTCATCTTCTTTGGTGTAATTCATCATCATGTCGTCCTGTCCAATGTCGATACCTGCCTTCTTCATTGTCGTTGAGCGTTTGAAAGAGAACTTCGATTCCTTGTTTTGGCCGAGGTCCTTCACCATGACGCTGATACAAAACTTCTGCGTCTGCAAAATTAATATACATGAGGTATAAATAAAACAGTATGCATTACCAAATGATACAAAATGAATTCTATAAAACTTACCGTGGTAGAGACATCCACAGCCGAGGTCAAGTGAAGACTGTTCATGCCCATCAACTCCTTGATCTTCACCATCGCATATGTTTCACACAATCCAGCAATATCTCCCTTCGAATCAACACACCATGAGTGAAATACAATCATGCAGCCATCGTCTTGCAAATGCTTTTCTGCAAAAGCAAATGTCGATTGAAGAGCCTCGTACTCCGGATCTACGTTCCATGTTGGCACCTCCTTCGGCATAGAAGAAACCCCTAGAACAGGCAAATTCTCCTGGCAATCAAAGAGCACGAGGTCCACTCCCGGCCTTCGGTTTACTACACCATTAAACATGCGAGACTTCCCTGTTGATAGCTGAAAACATACAGTACATCACAAAATCAGTTATACTCTATACAATGTTCAAGTCCTACTTCTTATATTGAAATTTGCAATTTCAAATAAAAAATTATTACCTTCTTCAAGAACTCCATCACCTCATTGTACCATGTTGGCGTCTTGGTCTCCATATTGTCCACAAGGTCCTCAATGGATATGTTGAGGATTAACTCCTCAGTGTTCACCACCTCATCTTCATCAAGGGAAATCACTTGTGTCCCTTGAGTAATCACCTCTTCTGTCAACTGTGGCAATGCCGCCTTCCTCTTCATACCACTCTGAGACCCGCCTTGCATCTGAGAGCCCTGGTCCACTGTAGACGATGCTAGAACTAGACCACCATCGGGAGCTTTCTTCTTGCCTTTGCCCTTGGCCTTGTCTTCCTTTTCCTTCTCCTTCTCTTTCTCCTTCTCTTCCAACTTTGCCAATCGGTCCGCTTCTTTCTTTTCTTTTGTAGTCAAAAGAACTTCAAACCGAGCTTCTTTTTTCTTATCAGTAGTTTCCCTCCTCGCAATGGCCCGCTTCTTCTGTCTGTCAGAGAGTGTTGCAAACTCCACTACCTCCAAGTCGATAGCACCAAGTCCGTGGAAAGATTTCTGGAGCTCTACCTCTGACGGATGAGTGAAGGTGATAGGGCAATCCAGATACCACCCTCCACCGCTGAGATGAGCTGTTGTAAACGTTCGAAGTTGGGTCTGAGTGTACATGCAGTCTTCTGTACTGCAATCCAGCCATGTGGACAAGAATGGAGGGAGGTCCCTCCGAGCAATTGCTCCCTTTGCAAGAAGTTCCAACTTGAAGTACCTACAGGTCAAATATAAAGAGTGATTAGAAAGTGGCATTGCTGCACTCGCAAAGTCAAATCCTACAAAATTATATGCGACAGAAGAAGACTTAAAAAAAAAAACTATAGTAGGAATAAATTCAACAAGAAATAAGTGAACCAACTCGACACAAGAACCACCAGCACATAGTAGCGACATTACATAAAAAAAAGAGTGAAGCCCAGAAATGGGCATACCTTTACGTACCTCTAGAACCTCAATTGGATCCGACTAAGGTCCTGGAAGTAAGTGAAGGTACCCCTTTTCTGATCCCACAAATTTTTTCGAGACATTTCTTTATTGGACAAAGAACTTTGTCAAATAATCAAAAATTTAAATCACAAGGCTTCTCTACAACTATGGACTTACAATACAAAAATGAAAGCGATCATACCGAAAAAGAACTCTTCGCACCGCATGCTTTGATCCTTCAAAAGTCATGAATGAATCACTTTTCTTGAAAAAATTTGCTCCTCTAAGAGCAGACATGAATCCTTGATCCCAAATCTTCCTCCTCCATCCTTCCACGTACTCCGATAAGTACTCTGGTTGCTGCGGTACTTCGTAGTTGATGGGGATGTTGTCGTTCTTCACTACTGCGTCAAAGTACTCAATGGCAGCATTCTCAATCTAGTAGAAAAATCCATCACTTAGTACGTAAGTTTAATGAAGCCATTTGTATGTACATGAATTACCAAAAATCAATTGAATAGAAAACAAATATTGAAAGAGAACTGAACTAAATAAGAACACTATCACTTACCCCAGCATACCAAACACATCTGTTCAAAAAGGGCCCAAGTAATGTCTCCGAAACAGGCCTCGGTGGAAACCGCCTAGCCTCACGAGATGGCATAGAGGAGTTCCACCACTGAAGAAACTTTGTCTTGTGAAATGGTGTGGTGTTGCAAGTAGCAACCATCTGTAGTTTCTCTAGAGTCATCTCTAGAACCTCGTTACTACTCTAGTGCTTCTCCACCTGCAACAACTCATAGATAGACATGAATCCAAACTTGGTCCCCAATATACAAAAATCATGAGAAATTCGTTACAATAATAAAAACTCACCTCTTCCAAGAAACCTGGTCCATGAGCAGGATTGGCCACCGTTAGCAATTTGATCATCTTCACGTACAACTTTGCGGCCTTCTCTTTAGCTCCAGACCTCATGGCATTTGCAATGCCAGCGTTGCTCTTGTCTTCAAACGGTGTTACTTCATTGTATTTGCGTATCGCAGCATCCGCTGCAAGGGCAATCTCTTGCTACACAAAGTCCATTGGCATTTCAATTCATGAAGTATCCTTTGAATCATCACACGAAATCATACAGCACAGTAGTGAAAGAAGAACAAGGCAGATGAACTTTTTCTCACCCGAAATACGAAAGCTGTGAAGACTTCAATTGGCATTGAGTACCAAGTCTTCCTCAATGGTTGGACCCCACATCGTTTAACCTCAGATGGCCGGAGCATCTCATTGAACCGATTCATTGGCATCAGGCCATACTTTTGGACCCGATATAAGGTATGAACCAAATTGGTCTTCACGTGGGAGTCCTCCGTGGATCTGCAATTCTTACAACGATTATTAGAAAACATGGCTAAGAGAATATGAAACATGTGTTGATCGTAGCAAAGAATATTGTAAAAAATAATAATGACTAGAATGTAACTGAAATACTTACTTGTTTATGTCATGCATGACTTGCATGACCAACTCGATCCTCCCTTTTGTATCCAGTACGATGCAATCAACAGCAAAGTGCCATGACGAGTCAGCCGTATGAAGCCTAGAAATATGGTTCATCCATGCTCGTAGACGGTGATTCCCATCGCAAACGTAGAACTTTAAGTTCCTCAAGAACTTTAGCTCAAGCACTACATCAATGTGTTGATTAAAGACGTTGTTCTGTTCCTGCCACAACGACCCCCATGCGTTGATCTCTTCTTCTGTGAAATCCATGCTCTCACCGGCCTCGTTTGTAGTGGAAACATAGAAAACCGCTGCTCCTTCACGGTACCCATGCACGAACTCTTGCTCCAGCTTCACAATATCACAAGACAGGGTCGGACGCACCATAGGCATAGCCACCAGTCTGCACAAGGGAATGCGGAGTCGGAAGAGCTTGTTAGGCTTCATCCTCAAAGTAGAGATAGTAGCAACGGAGTCCACTTTTTGCAACCGACGGAGCTCATCCTCAAGCAACTCCTTTTCTTCGTCCCCTGCCACATAATGCTCTTCAATGTGTCCTTCCTCTACAACTCCAATTTCTGGTTGATTGGTCTCATCAGTTCTCAGAGTTATGACATTTGTCTCTTTCTGCGTTAGAGTCAAAGGTGATTCCTCCATCTGCAGAGTCATATAGAATTTACTATTATTTTTTAAACATGCTGAAATCTACATTGACAAAGTTCAAATACACCACTACCAACGCAATACATTCGTAGACATGGATGGCCATAAATAAAGGTCTCAAATATAATCCCTTGAAATGGCTACAAAGTACACGTATGAGATCAATAGACGTGGTATGAAATCAACTCCATGCCTATGGAGTCGATGTCAACACTACGATCTGAGTCGGAACTAAGGTGGATAAGAACCACCTCATGCCGTTTCACTGGAGCACTACAAGCGCAATCACAAGTTTCTTCAAAGAGAGGCCTAGTCACTGAAATAGATAATGCCTTCTCTGAGGAGCTTGAGCTGAACTCAGTCTCGGAACTCTCAGGGGAAAAGACGGGTTGCTTTCGCTTGTGTCTATTCTTGTCACTGAACCGGCTCACATGTGGTTGTTCCACATAATCACAAGCACGGTCGCACGCATCCAGGATGTCCTCCAAACTTACCAAATCAACTCCTGCACCTTCTTCACCTTCTTCATCTTCCAATGTCTGAGTCTTATAGATGATGGTTGGGTGTGTAGGAGTGATGGGCTCAGATGGACCCGCCACATCCAAAACCGGGACAATATCACCATGCGAAACGACAAGAGAAGGATGACCAATATTATCTCCCTGAATTTGCATCTGCAAATGACAATTAGAAAATGTCAACATTTGCTCTGTGGACCAAAAAAGCAAAATATATAAAAATGACATAGTAGAATAAAATATGCATTGTAGTCAATTCAATATGAAATGTTTACTACAAAGGATGTATCCAAGGGTCGAAGTTTCAGGTGCTAGAAATTTAGCCATTAATCACAGAAATCACCAATTTCAATAAATAAGGAGCTGCCAATCACATATCCAAAAGCATAGCTCAAAACACTAGAACACCCCACGAGGAACACACCAAGTATGAATTTTTGGAGGTCACTGAGATTCCCTCCAAACCTCAGTCGGATCCGACTAGGTGCCGAAGGGAATCTCAGTGACCCCCAAAAATCGGTGCACAGAGGAATGTAAATGAGCATCCAGATTCGTTGCAATTGGTACCAACTTCAAGATTACAATGATCACAGAGCTCAGAGCTCAAAAGATTCCTCAGAGGTCACCTGGATTGTCATCTCTATTAACATGTTTGTGGCTGATGTCAGCCAATTGAAATACAAGATTCCGTTTAAAAGATAATTCGATCAATGGGAAATGAATGGGAGATCAGAACAACGTTTTTGGGGGTGGGAGATCATCTTCATGGAAGTACCATTTTGGGGGGGTCAAGGAGGTTCTCTCCTGACCTCAGTCGGATCCGACTGAAGTCAAGAGGGAACCTCCTTGATCCCCCCAAAATGGTGCTTCCATGAAGGACAACAGCCAATTTTAACGAGAAACACCGACCAAGTTGCTAATTACGACAAAAATCCCAAAATTTGCATCCAAGATTCCAAATCACAAGGCCCTGGTCCTCAATGGCATGAACCAAATAAAGCCAGTTGGAAAAGTAATCTAAATTTCGAGAATAATTTGTCAAGGAACTAAACGCTGGACCCAAGCAGCTTCTGTCCTAGCAAAGTAAAGTACAGTAGCAAGAGGCCTCTAATCTGTCAATCAGGATGAAGGAAACCTTGTGAGCGCACCCGTGTTTTCTTGATGCAGCGATTCTAAGGGGTCTAGGGGATTTTCCCCGAACATTTCACTTTCATTTTTGTTTAAAAGATAATTCGGTCAATGCCCAATGAGTGGGAGATCAGAACAACGGTATTGGGGGAGGGTGATCATATTCACAGAAGTACCATTTTTGGGGGGTCGAGGAAGATCTCTCCTGACTGTAGTCGGATCCAACTGAAGTCAGGAGGGAACCTCCTCGACCCCCCAAAAATGGTACTTCACAGAAGCTCAACATCCAATTTTAAAAAATCAACACCGACCAACTTTGAATCACAAACAAAAACCCCAAAAGATGCATCCGAGATTCCAAATCACAGGGACCTGGTCGTGAATGGAATGAAATAAACAAAACCAGTTGTAAAAATCATCAATATTCCGAGAATTCTTTTAAACAACTGGTCGTTGGACCCAAGCACCCTCTGTTCGAGCAAAGTGAAGTACAGTCAATCTGGATGAAGGAAACTTTGAGAGCTTCCGTGTCAGCTATGAAGTACTGATTCTAGGGGGTCTAGGGGATTCTCCCCGAACATCAGTCGGATCCGACTAATGCTCGGAGAGAATCCCCCAGACCCCCCAAGAATTAGTACTCGGCTCTCCAGACTGTGTCCGGAGTGACCTCACGTGCCGTGAAAACAACACGCGGTTATGCGTCGCGACCACACGCCGTGACCTCACACGCCATCACCAGACATGGATATGCGCCATGACCACACACACATACGACCAGATTTAAGAGTTGGAAAGCACGCAGCCTAGAAGTTTTGAACAACAAACCTCGGTGATGCCCTCCGGGTGTGGAACCATGGCGGGCTCCTCATCATTTTTTCCCTTTGTTTTTTGTCGGGCGCGGCTCCTCGTGAATCTCATATCTTCTTGGCCTTCTCTCTGGATTGACAACACAAAAACAAGGTACACAGTCAGGGTGCAAGATCCCAGAGCTTCAAAGTTGCGGTGCGAGATCCTAGTAGCGATCCCAGTAGTGGTGCAAGATCCCAGAGCTTCAAAGCTCCAAAGCTCAGCATGCGTCCATGGGGTGAAGTCCAGAAAAGACAGGAGGAAGGCGCTGCGAGATCCCTGAAAACCGAGATCTCCCAGATTTTCTCGTGAGATCAGTTGGTACTTCGGTGGGGAGATTAGGCAGTACATTCCGGTGCTCGGCGTCGGCATGGGTGCCCAGGGCTTTTGACATCTCAATTGGTGGAATAAAGTCAGCAAAAACTAATCGAAGTCATGCATGCACCGCACTCAAAATTTAGACTGATCTTCAAAATTGGCCCACCCTTGGATTGACTCCACGGGGAGGGATGTTCTTCATTTTTCCACTTCATTTCTGGCCAACTCATTATTTTGTTGCTTCTACTACCCAGTGGTCTTGTCAAATTTTATTTTTAGATTTTGTTGTTCTACTTTACTTAAGATCTACAAATCGATCCACAATGCCGAGAGATTACGCAACTGCCAATGGACTATTGGGGTCTGTACGTTGCTAAAAGTATCTACGTTTCTCTGAAGCTCTACTTGTACCTTCTGAATCTAGAACCGACTTTTGGAATGAATCTTAATAGACGGTCACCCTTGGAGTGTTTATTAACGATTAATTGAAAGTGCAGTTTCTAATTAAAGTGGATGTTTCTTAAAAGTTGAATACTTGCATAAGTTTAGGCAGTGTGAACTTAGGACCTATAATCATGACGATATTCTTATCTAGGAGTGATAATCAAATTCAGGTGTATTCCATGATGTTTGACATTGTAACATAAATCTATGGTAGAAATTTTAGATTTTTTTGAGTTTATCTTGTAATTGATTTAAAATCTCATTTTAATTATTAAAAACAAAATGTTTCAAGCATACCTATATTTAAAATGGCAGAAAGCAGAGGGATGGACAGGAAGTCTCAAAAACTGTGGTCCTGAGCTAAGCTTGTCCCTTCTGGGTTAATGGACGTTTTTCTGACTCTAAAATTCATCCATTTCCTAAACGTATCAGACCTTGAATTTATTTCTAGCATAAGCACTCATTGGAACTCAAACTCCTGCACACAGTCTCACGATTCAAGATATACATTCCACCAAAATAGATGCACACAGTGACAACTACTAGACTTCTTTCTCATAGATCAAACATCAGAACGTCCCCATTGCTTCTGCTGTCCTCTTCCTGAATACATACATGGAATGCTTTGTGGAAAAAGAATTATTTAATTTGACCTTACATATTGAAAGAATGTGTGTTCAACAATTTCAATGTGTTGCATCACTGAAGCACTATTCTAATTTATTGGTAAACCCATAGACAAGTGATTTGAATATGGACGTCACTGTACTGCACAAGGAGTATGTGCATCAATAGAACTGATGAGACCAATCCCTAAACCCAATACTCTTTCATGATAACTAGATTTGAGTTCCTGGTATAAATGCTAACCACATTAAAGAAAAAGAATGGGATTGATCGAACTTACGTTCAACACGATGTCCTCCGTAGGCTCTTTCTGTAAGCTTGTACTATCTTCGACAACTTCAAGCACTGCATCCAAGTTCTGGCATCCCACATATTCCTCTCCACCGCTACCTCCTCCTCCAAAGGCGAGGGCTTTGCGAAGGTCCCCGGATGTCGACTACGCTGTCTTCCACACTACTTTCTTTCCTCTAGACATCCTAGATCTTCTTAATGCTTTAGAAGATGAAAAATACAGAGGAATACCTTTCCTCCTTCTCAAGTACTGCGTAACGACAGATGAAACGATATTGTTCTCTAAGGGCATGAGGAAATAGAAGCAGACCTCGAACCTTTCTCTCAAAACAACAACAAATTCTCTGCAACAAAAGCTTTGAAATGACTCCTCCAAAGAGAAGGGGCTGATATATGCGTTCAAAAGCTGCGGTTAGCGTCCTTAAGACATCACATCCTAGACTAGATTTCTGACAGCCGCTCTTCTTATTGAAAGCAATGAATACTCGCAACCTCTTCAATGCGCCGTCTATTTCAATATCAAAGTTCCAGGCAATTTGAAATCCACGCAGACATGGGCCGTCGCCTTAATGTCGCAATAAAAGATAGGAATCATTCATTATAAATATGAAAGTGCCAGTATTGAAATCGCACACAATTAGAGGGTCCTTGATATGGCTGCCTACACTCATTATAACGTTTTCCAATAGACGGTGCACATTGAGGAAGAGGACGGCGTTCTTACACTCGTTCTATTAATTGAAGGTAGGTGTTTTAATGTCCATTGATATTGTGGCTTTCTCCTCCGTATCCGTTGATAAAGGGCATAAATATGCTATATGGCTACAAGAATTCCAATTGTTCCTTAATCCAAGTGAAGGATTCTTTTTTGCCCCCAATACCACAGTGCGTTTGTCTTTACCATGGCTTGCATTCGAGTAGATGGTCACCAGGTTCCACTTGTGTTTCCGGTAGAGGATGGAGATCATGCGAGAGTATTGAGCCATTTGCTTCATGTTCGCTTCAGGTTTGTAGAGTCTACAATCTATGTCAAAGAGGAGAGGAAGTCAGAATCAGGTGAACTACAGCATTCTATCCCTATTGTAAAGTCTGTTGAAGATGAAGGCCATTGTTGGTACCTTCCTTCAGGAAACTATAGAGCTTATGGACTTCCTTTGGCCATGCTAGCTGCGTCCACAGAGATACGAAGTCAACAGTCAGATAATTCAACAGTGGACATGCCTTTCACGTCTACTAGAGTTTCACGTAGTTCACCTTGTGAAGTATTTCAGGTGCTACCAAGCAATACTACTCTCCAGAAAGTGAAAGTTGAAAAAGTACATACTCCAATAGAATTGTCTAGCGAATCGGAAGGAGAGTCCCCTAACTTGATGCTTCAGAAGCAAGCAGGCAGAATTGAAAGTGTATCGGATGAGAGGACGATTGAGAAGTCTATTTTTGAAACCCCATCGAATAGTCTTGCGCATTCTTCATTATCACGTCCTCCATTGCACCCCACTCCTGTTGACCGAGTAAGCATTATGGAGTGCTTGAGGAGACTAGCCACCGTTCATCGGTCTCGCAACGAACTGTCCACAATGGATCTCAACGCCGTGCAGCACCATCATGTGCAATTTCTTCCCGCAGTTTTCAATGGAGATGTTATCTTTGAGCTACCTCCGTGCTCTTCCTCTTCATCGGCGGCCCGCAACTTAGAAGGAATGGACAAACGATATGATGGACACCTGTGGTGCAAGCTAGTCACCACGAACATTCACAACAGCAACAACTTGAAGTTCTGTAAGTCATACTGCGCTGATCATTTTGCTTGTGAGAATCCAGACTATGATTACTTGATAAGAGCTTCCAAAAAAACGAAACAAAGTGGACTGGTTACACAAGATTTTCTTTTCCAGTAGGCGAGAGTCCTCCCAACGATTGTACTCTAGTTTGCAAGGTTTGCAAAATAACACCTAGGTGCCTCAGCACATGTGATGCAAGAATGTACTATTGCTATAGTGAGAATGCAAGAATGACTAGGGCTGCTATTCACTTGGGAGATCATACTCACCCTGTTGCAAAGGGCATGTATAGAGATTCTGCAAAGAAGATTTGTGGACTCATTGCGGAGCAGGTGGCCAAAACACCAACGGCCACCAACTCCGCTATTGCTCTATTTGCTAGCAAAGACTTTCTAACCAACTATCTGTTTCACAATGGATAGGGAGAGAAGAAGATGTTGAAGGGGGAGGAACTAGAGGAGGTAATGGATCGCTTCCAATACTTGAGTAGTCCAAACATACGGAATGTCATATCTTCATTTCGTTCAAGCAACCGAGGAGGCGTGATTGACAACATAATGACTATGAAGAAAGAGTCCAAGTTTGAATTCATACACGATAGCATTTTCCCTGGACAAGGGAAGGAGAAGGTGCACATTTTCAAGATGCTCACCGAAGGACCAAGAAGTGGTGTGGACCTCGTGAAGCGCATGCAACTCGGAGGTGATCTTCAAAATGATTGGATGATGTTTGACCACGTCAAGCGTGTAAAGGAGTAGACCACAATGGCTTGCCACGTATATGATTCTCAATACAAAAAGGTGATGACCATTTCAACATGTGATATGCAATCGGAAGATACGGAAATCCATGTGCAATTTTGGAGGTGCTTGAACGCTGTCCTAGAGCGATATGGAGTCCATCACCCAAACTTCAAGGGGTTCATGGCAGATAGTGCCATGGCCAATGGGAATGCAGTGCGTATTGTCTACGGCAGTGGTTCTGCTAGTGAGGAAATGGGGAATCGTGAAAGAACCTGTTTATTACATTGGACTACTTCTCTTCAAAAGCACATCAAGGAAGTATTCCAACCACAACACATCACACTATGCAAGCAGTACAAAGATTCCAAGACTATGGACGAGGCAGAGACACGTTACCTTGCGATTCGGTCATGGTGGTTGTCATCTGGAGCTGCTAGTGAAGAGGCACTTCATCACTTAGACCACTGGCTGGCATTCTGGCATTTTCGGTACCAGCAGTGGGGAGGCTTCATGCAAATGGTGAGTGAATACAAATAGGGATTTTATTAAATGTTTCTGTTTTAATGAAGTGTAATTTGTGAAAAACTATTGTGCATACTTGATTTGATGTATGAATTTACTTTAAACTGACTAAGGATTACTAAATGGCATAGACTGTGTCCGGAGTTGCAAAAAAATTGAAAATGATTGTGTTGGGTACCAAAAATGGGGAGACCTAGAGACACCATGAAGACATCAGTCGGATCCGACTGATGCATGGGTGCTCTGTCTGGGTCCCCCCATTTCTGGTACCCTGATTGAAATGTCATAAAATTTCCTGCACTTGGGTCTAAAAAGTGACTGTACCCTATTACCAATAACATAGCTAATTCTTGTAGTGTTCATTTGTAGAGTACAAATTTTAATCTTAATAGAATAATTTTTTCATACTTCCTTCATCTATTGTAGACTGCACCTTGAGTCAGCATAAGAGTTACCAAAATACTGGTGGACTAAAGTTATGAAATTGGAAGTGGTAACTCATGTGATGTTTTGGATTGATTTTTAGGATTTGAATTTGGAAGAGATGGCGGATATGCCTTCATGCAATTTGTCAGAAACAATTCATAACAAATGGCTACAAATGTCGGGAAACTGAGGAAACAATTTGTTCAACGCCACTTGCGACGACAGTATCCATGCTTGGATGCAAATGACAAACTACCGTGCATACTTGAGAGGCCATACCTCTGGATCTGGTCCATCAAAGGGGGAATTGAAGTTGAGAGCCGCAAGACGAAGCGGTGATTCCAAGAAAATGGCAGAAGCGCTAAACACATTGCCTGGAGCTGAGGGTATGGGAACTCGAGTACCACACTTAGAAGGAGAAGAAATCTTTGGAAGCACGAAGAGGAGGTTGGACGTACCTATAGGTGATGCAGGAGACTCACATAGACTGGACAAAGTCAATTTCTCTCAACCACGTGTTCGAACAAGGTCCACTACGACTTCTGAGGAGACTCCCGAGGACCAAAAGAATCAAGCTGAGGCGAATTCTTCCAAACATGTGACCATTGCATTCGAAAGCGACTGTAACACATTCAAGTGGCACATTGCTAGGATCAGCCACAAATCAAACGCTAAATGTCAAGCTCAACAACGTGGGTCAAAAATGAAGTGCACCGCCAAAATTGCCAGGGGATGAAAGGGAACCCCTACTCCCACCTATCGTAGCAAAAAGGAAGCTTACGGGAGTAAGCAAGAAGTGGTGGCTGATTTCTGGTTCTATTGGGATGACATTGAACAATGTGTGAAAGGGACTAAACGCAAGTGGGTAATCGATTGGCCTGAAGTGCCTGAGGTTTGGCCTATATTGACTGGGACCAATCTTAGTCGAAATGAGACTTTGCTACTACAGCATGCGGGCTTCCATTTGCAAGAACGACCAACATTGTCACCGCGTCGCCTCTTCAACATGTCAAAGATATTCAAGACAATTTTGTATAATCAACCTCCGCCTCCAAATCCGAATGCCTATCCAACGGTCAGGAACAACCGAACCATACGGCGAATTGCAAATGCACCAACTCCAGAACAACGGAACAAGTGGGAGAGTGCAAGCAATGTTAAAGGACAAATTCTGGGAGTCACCTTGCTTCCCTTTCCAGGCCTAGGTGCAATAGTGTCATTGGAGACAGGGACATACCATAACAAAAATGTGTATCGAATTACAGTTGGTATGTTCCCTGCGTGCACCTGCCTGGACTTTGTGAATATGGCAGTTTCCGCTATTGGAGGTCGTCAGCAGTATGTGAATTGTAAGCACTTGTACTACCTATATAGGTACTTCTGCAAGATGGAAATCCATGATGAGAAATTCATTCATGCACCAAGTTATAGCTTCAACGAGGTGAAGCTTCTTCTAGTTCAAGCTGGGATCATCACTATTCTGGAGTAGGCATGTCCACATTATCCTATGTACTTCATTCGTATGGTATTAATTTACAGTAGATACGATTGAAATGATTTGAAGCATTTGGACCAAAAAATGTTTAAGTATTAATGAAGTAAGAGTATGTCTCATTAGTCAAATGTTTTGAATTAAGAAGGTATGAATGGCCAAGAACTACACTTCTGACCCCTAATCCACCAAAGTATTTTACTTACTATTTGTTGTTGTTTTGTTTACATTTTTTTCCCATTTTTTTTTAATTTTTTTAAATTTTTTTTAAATTTTTTGGAAAATACCTATACTGCATTTTATATTTTTTTTCCCTCAAAGAGTGCTCACTCCCTTAAATTGGAGTAATTTTAGGAAGATACCTATACCGATTTTATTTTATTTTTCCTAAATCCACGATTATAGGTGGAGCGGTCATAGGTCCAAAAACTTACTATAAATAGTAAGTTTTTCACTTTTTTTAAAAAACTTTTTGAAAAAACACAAATTTGGTAAGATTTTTTTTCTTTTAAGTTTTAGGGGCTCTAGGCTCACAAGCTCCACGCTCGCAGCTCACAAGCTCGCCGCTCACAAGCTCGCCGCTCTAGGCTCGCATGCTAGCATCGTTGATTGAATTGTTCACGAAGCTTTTGAGATTTACAAGTTTTTCCTTTAAATTCTTCTATTTGGTTGCCATTGTTTGTAACAATTAAGTCAAATTTCTAATGCATTCTAATGTATGTGTATCTTTTTCCGTATTCATCATTGCATATATTTCATTCATCACTCATTAAATTTCTATTGTTTATTTCAATATATGCTTATTTATAAAAAAAAATTATATGAAGATTTTAGTCATTTTTATATGAAGATTTATTGAAATTTTTGCTCTTCATTCTATCTAATACATAAAAATTCTAATGAAATTTAATGGTAAATGTGTAGCTTAGCAAGCACCAACCACTACACTAATGATGATAAATAGTGTTGGCAACACTAATCATGAAGTATCACACTAATTATCAACAATCCAGTTAATGTTACCAACAATAAATGTCAATGGGGTAAAAGTCCAGGTAACACTAATCACAACATAGCACTATTTATCATCATTAGTGTAGTGGTTGAATAAAAAATAATGATTTTTTGTTGAAAAAAATTATTTTTATTTTATTCAACTACATCAAGCTGTTAGTCCAAAGCCTAGTAGTCCTATAGAGATTCCATTCTCTCATATGGTATTAAAATCACTACACAAAATTTATCTCCTAAAAGTTCAAACATTGCTTTTTTGGCAACATAGCGATTTAAGATAGTTCACTACGAAGGGGATTTTTATTTTTCTTCTTTGAAAATTTCACTTAACATGTGCCCTAGGAATAGCTTTAAGTCATAACAATTTTATAACTTTTGACTACATGGTTAAAAAGTTATTGCATGAAATGTAATTTTCAACATTCAACGGACAGCCTAGTCTACCCACGGAATGTTGAAAATTACATATCATGCAATAACTTTTTAACCTTGTAGTCAAAAGTTATAAAATTGTTACAACTTAAAGCTATTCCTAAAGCACATGTTGTCTGAAATTATCAAAAAAAAAAATCAAAATCTCCTTTGTAGTGAGTTGTCCAAAATCGCTATATTGCTAAAAAATAATGTTTGAACCTTTAGGGGTTATCTTTCAATTTATGATTGTTGTAACTTCATCAAGCAAAATGATTCTATAATTTATCTTGCCATTGCTTTGAAGATTTTGACAATATCAAGCAAATGTGGAACATCTCCTTAGATTAACTCTTGAATGGCATGGCAAACATTTATTTTTTAATAGAAGACAAAAGTGCAAATGTTCATCTTTAGAATTTTGTGTGAAAAGGGGAGGTATTGCCTTGTAGTTTAACCCTTAAGAGACATTTTATGTCCAATCTTGGTCAAACTTCACTAGATTTCTTTATCAAAACTCATAGTTCAAAAATTTGATACTTTTTACATGTAGTGATACAAGTCTAAAATTTAATCTTATTTTTTCATAATTAAAGCATCAAATTGAATTTCATATGATTTTAAGGAAAAATTCTTTATAAAAATCATAGTCATTACAAGATCCTTAAAATAATATGAGAATTTCAAGAAAAATGAAAGTAATAGTGACAAACATCATGATGTAATTGATATACTCCTTGAGCTCTAACCAAGGGAAACTTGATAGAAAAAGTTCAAAAGGGGTGTATTTTAAGCTTTCAAGATGCTATCTTCAAAGTGCCACAAAATTTACAATTTTAATAATTTAAAGAAAATCCAAATGGAATAAAAAGTGGATTATTGGAGTTGCATTGTATTATTTGAGCTTCAAAACATTTAAAACCAAGAACATTGTGAGAGTTTTGGTTTTGACTTTCAATATGCCTTTGGGATTTGCAATGTCCTTTAAGGGTTAACCTCCAATGAGAGTTCTTGGATTTTTTTGAACCAATAATTTACACAGTGCTAGAAAAGATGATTTCTACAATAACTAGCCCATCCTTATAACCTTATCAGATTATATTTTACACAATAAACAATTGTTCTACTTTAGCTTGTGGAAGTAGAAGAAATGGGTTGCATTTTGAAAACCAAAAAAATGCAAACCTAGATAGAAATTCATAGGGTCAAAAATCAACCTATGCCCCCACCAATTGGAGGATATTTATCTTGATTGTTTTCAACGCTTAATAAATTTCAGTTGTTACAGAATAATATTCACTTGCTAATATCTAGCAAGCAAGGTGATAGTCATACTTGGAAATTAGCCTTGTGGGACAAGGTATCAAACTAGAGGGATCAACAACTTAGACAATTTTAAGGAATTTGGATAATTGGATTATTTTTTTTATTAAAATGGCTTGTGCAATTTCTATGACTTTGATTTGCAACTTTGATAATGCATTCAATGCATATTGTAATAGTCTATTTGAGCTTTGACTTATATAAATCTTGCTTAGAATCTCAACTTGAGACTTTAGCCTCTTGAAATCCAAACTAAGAAGCCCAAATTGGATTGTAATTTTGTTATAAAATTTCCAATAGGTATATATTGTGACTTTGTTTTTTCAAATTCTTTTAGTTGAATCTACACATACAATATTTTGCATTGATTTTGGTGGTATGAATATGGTCTCAATTGAGTTCTAATTTTTAAATTATGATGAATTAAATTAGTCATTTTTTAATTATGAATCCTTCTTCTTTTAGGAGTTAGGTAAGGTTAGTTTCACGTTGTACCCAAATGTCTATAAGCATTTATCCTCTAGACATTTTATTTATATACCAATATTAAATAATTGTACTTTACAAGGGCAGTAAAAGAACCATTTGAGAGAGGTTAGAACTTTGATTCCTAGACTTTTTGATTTTATGCAAACTTTTCATTACTTTTTCTATATGGATGAGTTAGGAGGATCCTTGGCCTTGAAATGGTGAAGGGCTAATTCCTACCAAGGATGCAATATTAATTAGTACTTTTAGTTTGAAATTGGTTTTCATTACACTACAAGAATTTAGCAATTTAGTTGGTACCAATTTTAATTTGGAGGAAATTTGCCAATGAAAATTAATATTACAAGAAATAAACCAAGGTGATTGTAAGAATTATTTGCCTTTTTTTATCTCCCCTTGGTCTTAGACAAGGGGGTTTTCTCATAACTTTTGTGTCCTATGTCAATTATGTCTGAAATTTAAATTGAAGATATACACGATAGTCTAAGACATTGAATTTTTTTAATTTCAAAACTTTAATTTTATTATTTTAAATAGCCCTTTTTCTTTTGCCATTTTGTAGTTTTACAGTACTATTTTTGACCCAAAAATGTGAATTTGAAGGTCAAAATTGAAAGACGGGAACTGCAATTTAAATTACAAAAAATCACACGGATATTATTTTAAAATAGTAAAGTGTCCACCATCTTCATGTCTTCAAAATGTACTAGGTTTTAACAAGTGCAAAGAACACAAATTTTTTCCAAATATGCAAATGGTTGAAAAGGAACATCTGCAAGCTATGAACAATAAATTTTTTTGTTGGTTTTAAAAAAATTCTTTTACAATTTTCTAAAAATCAAACACCAAAATATGGGTGATTGCAAGAAGCAACAAACAATTTTGGTAGTGTTTTGTCAAATTAGGTTTTATCCAAGCTATAACTTTTTGAATTAAAAACCCAATGCCAAAAATTAAAATCTACTTGTAGATGTTTGGATTATAATTGTATCCCTTTATAACTTAATTTTTTTTAAAAATCTTTTATCTTTAAAGTTCAATTTCCTTAATTTGTCACATTTTACTATTTTGGGTTTCTTTTGTTTTTAGTAATGGGGAGTATCCAAATTTAATATACTAAAGCTAAAATTTTGGTGGTCTATTTCCAAACTAGTGACATATGTTTCATATGAAGGGCATCAAGAAATATGTTATTTTATATATTCCACATTCCTACAAATAGGCCAAAAAAGGGGCTCCATGGCATACTCACTTCTAAACACTGAAGATGGTTTTAAGTTCATTTTTTTCATGAAATCTCCTTACCATCAAATGGCTGATTTTTAGTTTTTTGAAATTTCTCTATTATTGATTTATTGAAAATCAAAATGTTGAAATACCCCTATTCTACCTACAATTCTAAATGTCCTTGAAAAGGTGTATTTCAAAAATGTGAATCAAATTTTCTTGGAAAGCAATGGCTGCAAAAATTAAATTAAAATTAAATAATTGTTTATAATTCTATTAGTTTAATGTCCTGTATTATACACCATTACACATCAAAATAATTTCATATATTGAAAGAAGAGGGGAACTTGATTGCTTATAGAGAAAAAATGCAGTCTTCATGTCCAGAACAGAAATATTTGAATAACAGTACATTCATTCATTTGATTTGTTCCATTCATTTGCTCCACACTTTAACAGATAAACTGGAGAGGACTTGAACAATGGAGTGGAGTAGTATCCACATCATTACCGCAGGCTCACCTTCCATGACTGCTCGAGCTCCGTCAAGCAGAACGATTCTGGAATCTTAATTCACCTCGCCATCGCTCTGAAGATTTCGGCAAGATCAAGTGAGTTTGGAATGCTTCCCTGCATTCAGTTATATATTCAAAAAGAACTCACTGAGCTTCACGATTTCTTGAAGGAGGACTCACTGTCTGTAACCCCCAACCCCTTTTTTTGAACACAAATGAACTGTCTGTACCCTTGTACTAAGAATAACAAAACCTAGAGTAGGTTTTCCGCGGAATATGTGATGCTGGGTTACCAACACAATCATTCTCCTCGGAAGGCTGCAAGGCAGCAAGTATCCCGCTGAGACAGTCCAATCCAATACGTACTGTAGTTTATTCAAAACTTGTACAAACGGACAATCTATCATTCCAACTCGTATTAGTTATCGTCCTTGTTTCTGCAGTATCAAAAATGATATACGGACCACGACCCAGACTGGTTCAACTCTGATCTAGGATTTCTGGCCCGTCAAATCCTGTTCATTGCACGTTAGCAAGGGCAGCAAGGACACATTGCAACTGGACAAGCTTCAGTGATCCCAGCTAGCAGTACTAGCTATACTTTTGCACTCCTTTTCAGTAAGGAACCCCATGTGCGGTACGTACTGCACTGTAAATTTGGACCGGTCTACCAATTAGTGTGCGCTGCAATCAATCCTCTTTTTGTTGAATACTCGCGACTTGGTTTGCTCGCCTCACAACTTTGTTTGCATCTTCGTTCACATCGTTGCTGCTCATCAGTTGGCAGTCCATTTTCGATCTGGTTTGCATGAGATCTCTTAAGAGAGGAGAGTACTTGACGCACAGATTTTGAAGCGACACTGGGCCTGAAGGTGACTGTGGTCCATGTACGTGCTTGAGGTTCTTGAAGTGAAGCTTGGTGAATCAATTTTGACGCTGAGTTGGTCTGCTTACATCCATGATCCTTTGTTTGCTTTCTTCAAGCAGACCGAGATTGTATTGTTCATGAGGTGGCAGATATTTGGACCAGCGAGCACTGTGTTCTGTTGACGGATTCTTCGCTTTTCTACCTTCGCTACTGGTCTGAGGTCGGCTTGTGCATAGGCTTATTTGTATTTCATTTTCTTGCGGGGGCACTTATCTGAAGAAATGGAAGGCAATGCCGGCACCGATCCAAAGCCCATGGTTGAGGTAAGAATGACTGCCACCATTGGAATTATAATAGAAATTGGAAGGGTTTAGTGACGATTTTAGCTACATGACTAGCTTTGGAACGTGCTTGATCAATTTTATTCAACAAACATGCATTTTGTGAAACATGCTTGAGCAAACCTGGACCGTTTTCCAGCAAGCATGCTCCATAACATTTTTCATAAAATTGGACAATGTTTACTCGATTAGATTATGTGAACTTTTGGAACCACATCTGAGTGTTAGCGGCAATCGTTGCTGCAAGTCGTTGGCGAAGGGTTTGGATCCTAGAAGAGTGCTTACAACTCTGAACCTTCCCTTCCCACTTCTCTGCTATGATTGTGCGTTTTTGGGATTGAAGTGCCCATGCATGAATCAACAGATTGATTGTACCGACAACAATGGTATGCAATTTGCTAGAATTATTGCTAGTGTGTGTGCGGATTTGTACGGTTTTTCAGTGAAGTGGTAAAGTCTGCCTTTGCTTCGTAGATCACTTCCGATGCGACAATGCAACCCAGACGTGCGGAGCCGACGGCCACCGACAGCAGTGGGGGAGGAGATGGTAGTGCAACATCTGGTCCATGGTCAATGTCACTCGAGCAACGAGAGCACAATTTGAAGGAGAATTGGGGAAGGGCTTGGGACGTGAACAAATGGCTTCCTTATAGTTGGGGCCGACATTTGAAGGATAATCCCTGGTTTTTGAGAGTTTTGGCAATATTACGAGTTGCTCCTTGTTTGACTACCAACGACTTACAAATCGATTGGTCGAAAACAAATTTCAGGATGACATCCTTGGACTTGGCAATCATGGTGGGGGATCTCCAGATAGTTCACAAGATCTTAGAAAGATGCTCTGTTCCAGTTGATAAAGCATGGCGGGGTATCCAAAAGACCGGCCCTCTTCACTTTGCTGTTACGAGTGGGGATAGCGACATCGTGGATGCGCTTCTGGAGAAGGGTGCCGATGTCAATGCCCAAAATGAGAGGGGTCAAACGCCTTTAGATCTTGCTTGCAAGATAGGAAGTATCGACATGTTGCTAAAACTTCTGGAAAAGGATGAAAAACAGAGAAGTCCCCTTCATGTAGCAGTGCAGAATGGAGACATCGACTTCATGAAAAAGTTGCATTCCCTAGACGTCAATGCAGACGTCAATGCAGTGGATGTTTGTAAAAGGACACCGTTGCATTACCTTGCATTAACAAGATGTTTTCACAGTTCTAAAGTAACAAAAATTGTAGAGCATCTTGCTCAAGACAAGGCACTTGATATGAAAGCTTTGGATCGTACCGGCCGCTCTGCCTTCTATGTCGCTATTCTTCGTTGCAATACACAATTTGTGATTACACTTTTGGAATCCTTTCAACATCAGATTCGAGTGAATGAAGAATGTCACAAAGACCTTGGACCTCCTATTCAAATTGCATTCGAAGGGGGAGTTCACTTCAAGGATATTGAGCGAGCACTTATGGAATGTGATTCTGTCAAAAGCCATATGGAGAGGTTGTACAGAGATCGCCAAGTCTATGTGGATGCAGCCAATGCTATTCTTGTGGGTGCAGCTCTTATTGCTAGTGTCACCTTTGCTTCATGGTTACAACCGCCGTTGAATTATACATCCTATTTTGGAGAAGGATATTCAAACTCTATTTCTGCCCCTTCAAGTTCTAACCTCAATTATGTGGATGTGGAACACAACATTGCACTACGTGCATTTTGGGTGTTCAATGCCCTTTCTTTCTATTTTGCCATTGCAACCGTTGTTTGTGGCGCTTGTAGTGTGTTACCAAGGAGCCATATATTTATCAAGAAAATAGTGGAGAAGCTTCGTACAAATCTTTTGTGGACTTCCATCCTCTTGGCATGTTCAGTATTGTTTGTGATAATAGCATTTGCAATAGCTGGAACTATTGTATTGACACCATTGTTGAAGTATCAGTGGTGTATGATAGGTCCAACAATAGTTGGAGGGATAGTGTGTATAGTTAGTTTACGTTTTTTGGTCAAAAATATGGTAGAAAATTACTTCAAAAAATATGATGATGCTAAATTTAAAAGGGTCTTTATGTACAAGTATCTGGAACAAGATGAATGGATTTCATAAATTTTATGAAGAATATTTGGAAGACAAAGGTCCATCATGCAGCATTCTTTGCACCTACATTTTCCTATACATTAGTCCAATCAATTGTTGTATGATAATGATTACATTTCAAGTACAATTCCTTTTCAATACTTTTCGGACATTGAATTTCATCCCTCAAATTTTCATTAAAATTATCCACACATACTCTCATATACATTCACAACTTGACATACAAATATTCTTCAATCAAATATGCAATCATCTCAATCATATTCAAAATGCTAGTGGAAAAAGATGGTTGCAAGAAACACTTCTACTTGTGACATTGATGAGGTTATTAATTTTTCATTGCTATAGCTTTTGCATTATAATTCCAAATGACTTAAGATTTATATAAAAGGTACTCATATGTAGTTTATATCATATGTCATTTTTAAATATTTTCAAAAACTATTTATTATTTGTAAACAATCCTTTATGGCCTCATTGGTGTCACTTTTGCCAATTTGGTTTATTATAATGCAATATTTACTATAGAAAATCAAATTGGGATTTGAAAGAAACTTATAGAGTTATTCAAACTACCAAAAAGATTTTTATGAAAATGGAAGTTAATTATTTCTTTTGTATTTTATTCATAAATACACAATCTTCTTCTTAGGATATACAACATAATAGGTTTCTATGACATGTGGTTGATTTAACATTTTTCCATACTTGAAATAACATTTTTTGATACTAATAAGAATGGAATATCAAACATAGTGTTTAATTCTACAACTTCATCTTGGTAAACACTTGTTAGGAATGCTCTCTTGGAAAATAACTTGACTAGTGTTCCTTTCATGTTTATTGTTCCATTTGCATTAATTTTGAAAAGGGGGCGTAGCTTTTTTAGAAAATCACTAGCGGTTGGTGCTTGCTATGCTACGCATTCACCATTAGAATTTCATTAGAATTTTTTATGTATTAGATAGAATGCAGAGCAAGAATTTCAATAAATCTTCAAATAAAAATTACTAAAATCTTCATATAATTTTTTTTATAAATAAGCATATACTGAAATAATTAATAGAAATTTAATGAGTAATGAATGAAATACATGCAATGATGAATACGGTAAAAGATACACATACATTAGAATGCATTAGAAATTTGACTCAATTGTTACAAGCAATGGCAATCCAAATAGAAGAATTTAAAGGAAAAACTTGTAAATCTCAAAAGCTTTGTGAACAATTTAATTGTTGTAAAATCCAAAATCGGTTCAATCTAATAAATTTCTCAAATCATTTGGTAGTAGCAATAGAAAATTGAAATCAATAGCTCAAAGCTCACAAAAGCACAAAATCATAGAAACGCAAAAGAAGTATAAAGCCAAGAAAAGCAATGGAATTGCTACCTTTATAATATCACCATATTGATCTTCTTTAATATCACCTCAATTGCAACGACTGTATTATTTCTATAATATCATCCTTTGTAAAAAGTGATATTAGAGAGGTAATTGTGAACTACTCTATTTCAATAATATCACAATGTGTGAAAATATGATTTCTATGTATGCATGATTGGAAATCTTTTTATAAAATAATTAAAATAATTATTTTAAAGACTTGTTGAAATCATTATCATGCATTCTATTCAAATATATCAAATTTTTACTAATATGTGATACAATGAATGCGTAGCAACATAGCAAGTACAAGTCCCTAGTATTAATTATAGCATTTGTGATATTACAAAGGGACTTATGATTTTAGTAGTATGATGATATGAGAGATTGTCCAATTATAGAATGGATCATTAGCTAGAGAAGGTCAATTGTATGACTATTTGTTATAGCTTGTGGAGAAGTATTATTTTCATTATTAATTGTATCTCATATTTTTAGATTGGTTAGTAAATGATATGTTTCACATTTTATTTGATAAAACAAAATAGAGGATTTTAAGACAAAGACTAATAGTTTATTTTGACGTTGTATTCAAAGTTTAAAAGGATTTGAATTTTTTATTAACGCTACCAAGGTGATTGCAAGAAACACTTGCCGGTTTGGGCTCAAAAAAGCCTATTTAGGTGAGTATTGTGACTTTTGGAATATTTTTTTAATAAAATAAAATATGAATAATTTGTAAAGCATTGAAAATAGAATGCTTTTAAAATTTCAAACCTAAAAAAAATTATCTCTAAAAGTTATGCACCAAAAATGCACAATGGAAAACACCAAAAAAATACAAACTTTGAAGTTATATTTTTAGAAAATACTAGCGGTTGGCGCTGGCTATGCTACACATTCACCATTAGAATTTCATTAGAATTTTTTATGTATTAAATAGAATGCAAAGTAAGAATTTCAATAAATCTTTAGATAAAAATTACTAAAATCTTCATATGATTTTTTTAATAAATAAGCATATACTGAAATAAACAATAGAAATTTAATTAATGATGAATGAAATACATGCAATAATGAATACAATAAAAGATACACATACATTAGAATGTATTAGAAATTTGACTCCATTGTTACAAAAAATGGCAACCCAAATAGAAGAATTTAAAGGAAAAAATTATAAATCTCAAAAGCTTTGTAAACAATTTAATTGTTGTGAAATCCAAAATCGGTTCAATCTAATAAATTTCTTGAATCATTTGGGAGTAGCAATAGAAAATTGAAATCAGAAGCTCAAAGCTCACAAAAGCACAAAATTATAGGAATGCAAAAGAAGTATAAAGCCAAGAAAAGCAATGGAATTGCTACCTTTATAATATCATCATATTGATCCTCTTTAATATCACCTCAATTGCAACAACTATATTATTTCTATAATGTCATCTTTTGTAAAAAGTGATATTATAGAGGTGATTGTGAACTGCTATTCTATTTCAATATCACATTGTGTGAAAATATGATTTCTATGTATGCATGATTGGAAATATTTTTATAAAATAATTAAAATAATTATTTTAAAGACTTATCAAAATCATTATCATGCATTCTATTCAAATATATCAAATTTTTACTAATATGTGATACAATGAATGCGTAGCATAGCAAGCACAAGCTCTTAGTATTATTGGTAGCATTTGTGATATTATAGAGGGACTTATGATTTTAGTAGTATGATTAAATAAATACAATAAAATAAAACAAAAAAATCCATTTTTCGTAACCTAAAGATGTTTGTTCGCAAGCAATTATATCTCTAGAAAAAAAAGCGTGTTCTCTATAGCTGTGCGGAGGTAGTGCACTTTGAGCACATGTGGAAGGTGGACAAATTATTATTTTACAGTAATCCTTGACATGATTGTGTAACCTTAGTAGATGTCCTTATATACCAATTTTGAGCTTCACATTTGCATTTTTGGGTCGAAAATAGGACTCAAATACCCCCAAATGGCCAAGGTAGACACCCAATTGGGGGCTATTTAAAAATAATAAAATAAGTTTTAAAAGATTCAAAAATTTATATAATGTCTAAAACTACTACATCTACTTTTATTTCAAATTTCATAGAAAAAGGACCAACGATGCAAAAGTTATGAGCAAAAAAAACTTGTCCATTAGCATGGAGACACCCAAATAAGACAAGTGTTTCTTGCAATCACCCACCAATATGAGTGTGGAAATGTAAGCCTAAGAGCCTTGAGCATATGTATAAGTAGATATTTTACATTCATTGAAGGTGCTTATAGTATAAACATCTATATTATAAGTATTTATAACATAGGTATACAATCATTATGGAAGGTATTTATAATATAGACACCTATAACATAGGTGTATAGAATTCTATGTTCATGTGCTTACAATTCTAAAGTCTAAACTCATGTAATAGCAATTGTGACTTCTTTATAAAGATCTTAAGTAATTATCTTATTTAATAATAAATACATACAAATGCTTGTACAATGTTGTCAAGAATAGTATTATACTTGCGCATTGGACCTTTTCACCACAAATGTCTAAGATATGTCTCCTCACCTATATATGCTTCTATTGTTCTATTTGTGTGGTTCTTTCTCCTGTTAATCTTCATCTATGTGTAATAGACATCACTCTCATTGGTTGAAGTTTTTTGAGTTAAATGCCTACTTCCTCAATCATTTCATTTCTCTCAAATACATCAAGTGATGTTGCCATCTTCATGTAAAATTTTCAAATGAAGAATTCCACATCATTTCTAATTCAAGCTTGACCCCTTGCAAGTTTTGGTTATGCTTTGTCAAATTGTCATGGCTACATACACTTTAACCCCTTGACGATTTTAAAAGCAAAAACTAGCCTATGGTTTATAGTTCGAAAAAATCTACATACTTAGCTGCATATGGGCATTAAAGGATTAAGTGTTAGTTTAAACGCTAGTTTATTTTAGGATCCATGAATTTGTCTTCTTGTTGATTGTGAAACAAGTAACAAACAAGAAATCTAGAAAAATTGTGAATTCCAAGTTTCTGACCAACAGGAAGAGTCCTATTTATTGTAAGTTGTAGTCATTTACAATAATGTACATAGTAGCTCAAAAGGTAACATATCATGATCAATTTAGTGATAATTTCTTGTTTCTAAAATAACAAATTAATATAATATAGTTTTGTGTTTCATGGAAATTTTCTCAATAAAATATAGAAGGTTTATATTAACCTTTTAATGCCTAAGCAATAGAGATGTCGTTTTCTTGGTATGTATATTGCAAGTCAATTCTAACATTGTTTAGGGGTTGAGTCCCTCAACCAACTAGTGAAATTTATTATTTGTACAAGTTTTTCCCCATATATTTGTCAATACAATTTTCAACATTATCTTTGTTGCATAATATCCTTCAAGACAATTACAATATTTTAATTAATACTTTAGCATGATAGACTCCAATATGCTATTGTTACCCTTAATGCATGCCTCATTTTCATTTAATTTCATGATACATTGGGCATCTTTGCTCACCTTGTCTACATAGAGATTCACCCTTTCAAATTGCAAGGTATCATACAAAGGATTTAGGGAGGCAATGGGGCTCCAAGCTTATTTGGCAATCATGAGTGGATAAGTTAGAATGGCGACATATTACATGTTCTACGTGTGAATTGGGCAATTTGATACTAGTGGAAATGTAAACCCAACCCTTGCCTCAATCATATTTCATTTTGCTCAATTAGGATTTGGGTTTAAGGGCTTGTTGTCTTCTACTATCAACTTCATTAATCTAGTACATACTAACTAGTTTTTTCCAATTGAGTGATGAAGTCACGTGTAGCAATGGCAAAGGCATAAAACAAAACCACACAAGGCCAAATGAGACAATTGTTTTAGATACACATTAGAGGATATTTGAACCCACTAAGAGACTTTGAGTTTTTTACTAATTTTATTACTAATTGAGGTGAGTATGAGGGTACCTATATTCAAGAAATTGATGTGAATGAATGTCAAAAATTGGGGTCTTGAATTAATTGTAATTTGAGTTGAAGTACAATATGATGTTGGCCGTTGCATGGACATGAGTTGGAATTTTTCATGCTTTTATGTTGATGCTTGTCTTGGTAGCACACAATAGGATGGGATCACCTATGACAGCATTGACCTTGGTTGCCATTGGTGGAACAATGGTCAAGTGAGCACCTTCCCACCCCTCTATTTCACCCAACAAACAAAGGAAATCCAAACTACCCCCCAATGTTCAATAATTATTTATTTATTTTTATAAAAGCAAAAAATAATAATAATCAACTGTTGTGTGTTACCCAATATGTTCATTACATGATAAACTTCATTTTTCTTTACACAAGTCTCTTGGTGATTCTTCTGGCACCATTAGTAAGGTCGCCGTTGCTATAGACTAAGCATGGGAGGATTTATTTTGCTTATGGCTACGCAAAAAGAAGGATGATTGTGTGGTTAATCCTTGAATGTCCAAAGCACCAAATTTTGGTGTTGAAGTGCATGGTCTCTAACGCATGAGCAACAAATTAGTGCACAATTTGAAGGTGAATTAATTGGAAATTAAAGGGCTTTGTATTGAACCGGAGGGTAGGATAATTTCGATGTACTCATCGAGGTTGATCCCTAGTATGCAAGAGAATACAAGTGAATCCTTGTCTGCACACTTGCAAATTAGAAATCGACAAATTGCCTCTAGCACAATTTTTCCCAGGCCGACTGTTTTTTTTATCAATATCATATCTTTTAATGAAAGATTGAAAAGCTAAGATTTGCTTTGGAGTACAAAAATTCGTAGGATTGCAATGCCTGCTCAGGTCGGAGTATGTGATGGTGTGATGTTAACCTAATTTCGACACACAACTTACATTGGCACCAAGTTGTGAGAACGAAAATGAATAAAGGCTCCAAAACATGACTGCCACAATTACCTCCATTCAATCCCGAGGTGACGAGAAGATGTGGGATTCCGAATTGAACAAGAAGCAAATTTTCGATCTGCCAAACAATGCATCTAGAATTGTTGTGGCCGTGTAATGCTTGCCGCATGAAACTTGGGCCAATTCACTAGGTAGTAATAAATGATACTAAAATAGTAGTGAATTCATGGTGAATACTTTCCTAACACAGAAAGTCAAGGTCAACACCCTTATCTAGTAAGTATTCACTCCAATTTCACCACAATATTTGTACCATTCACTACCCAGTGAACCAACCCAAGTTTCCCACACGCAGCCCTAGGTGGAGTGAATGGGTTCGAGGAGTAGTGAGTGGAATGGTTCAAACTTTAGGGTTCCTACAAAGAGCTTACAATGGTAATGTAGAGGGAATTAAAGTTGGATGTCCATCTTTCCCAACCAATTTTCTACGTATTGAGGAAAACATGAAATTTCACAAAAATTCTTATTCGGTTGGATTGTGAATACGACTATGCTTAAGAAATAAGAATCCATATGTGATCTATTCTTCCCAAGCAAAACCTGGTGTCTCTCACAAATAGGAGTTCCAATAGATGTGTGAAAATAAAATGGTTGGATCCATAAAGAACTTGGGTTTCACCAACTTCAAGAGTGGCCACCTCATCAACAGAAGTTTTCAATACGTAGTAAAATTTTACATTTTTACAGTATAAATAAATTCTTGAAGATATCAAAAGTGATTGCAAAATATCTTCAATTGACTCCTAAAGGTAGAACACTAAATTTGTCTCACAAAGTGGGATGAGCAATGTGAAAACACAAGTTCTTCAGGTTAGAAGAAAAATCTTGCTCCTTTTTTTGTGCCATATTTAGGGTATATTTTAGACCTCTCCTAGCTAATTTCAGGTTTGTAATTGCAAAAATGTGTTCAAAATTTGCAAATTTTTTCTTATATTAAAAATTTCAAAAATCTTACATTTTCCTTTAGGATAAGATTCTTACGTTTTCATTCAAAAATGTGAATTTTATCATCCTGCCCCCTAAAGGCCAATTGTCTCTATAAGGGACAAAATGGATTTTGGGCAGATTCTTATGGTTTCAATAATTGTTGTGATTTTTTGAAATAATTTTTTAAGAAAGAAAAATACATTAGCTTTTTGAAAATATAGTTTTTATTTCAATTGGAGCAAAGGAACAAAAGTTATGGTACAAAAAGCCCTTTTTTTAAATTTTGGTGGGCCAAAATATCCTTCAAAAAAATCTAAAGTAAAAAAATTTTAAATTTATTTGATTTATTTGATTTATATATATACACAAACACACACACACACACACACACACACACACACACACATAATATTTTGATGTAAATGGAAAGCTTTGATTTATTCCATTTTGATTTGTTATGTGAAAGTTATGGACAATCTTGTTTGTTGGGCAATCACATCATCTTCTTAATTTATCAAGGTTAATCAAGCAAAATGATTCAATAATTTATCTTGCCATTGCTTTGAAGATTTTGACAATATCAAGCAATTGTGGAACAATTCCTCACAATGTATCAAAAAGATATGTTCTATTGTATTAGTTGCGCACCCCCTCCCTCCAAAAAAACCTGAGCCGTTCATTGGATTCAGAAAAATAAAAAGATACATCTCCCAACCGTCGATGGAGCATCCCGTTCAGGAAAAACAAGAGCCTTAGGATCTTGATACAGATATGGTATAATACAAATACAACATGATTTGATATGGATACAATACGGATATGGATGCAATATAAATACAAGTTAGATATGGATACAATATAGGTACGAGATATGGATATAGATATGGAATATTTCCCATATGAAATGCCCCTCCCTTGAAAATTAAAAAGCGGTGGAATGAAGGGTAGCAAAAATATTTTATTTTATTTTATTTATTTAAATTAAATTAAACAATTCAATTTTAATTTTTTTTCAATTCAAGGGATGGAAAAAATTTGATTTGATTTTTTTGAGCTCATTGTAAATTGCATCTTTTGAGTACATTTGTCACAATGTACTCAAAAGATGTAGTTTACTACATTAACTCCAATTTACTACATTAACTCTTGGATGGCATGGCAAACATTTATTTTCTAATAGAAGATGGAAGTGCAAATGTTCATTTTTATTATTTTGTATAAATAGGGGAGGCATTGCCTTGTGGTTTAACCTTTAAAAGACATTTTATGTCCAAGTTTAGTCAAACTTCATTAGATTTCTACATTAAAATTCACAGTTTAAAAATTTGATATTTTTCACATATATTGATATAAGCCTAAAATTTGATCCTTCATAATTGAAGCATCAAATTGAATTTCATATGATTTTAAGAAAAATTATTCATAAAAATCATAGCTCAAATCATAGTCATTACAAAGATCTTTAAAATAGTATGAAAATTTCAAGAAAAATGAAATCATCCTCATTGGATTAAATTTCACACAAAAATCAATTGTTCCACATTAGCTTCTAGAAATAGAAAAAACAAACTGCATTTTGAAAACAAAAAAATACAAACCTAGATGGAAATTAATAGGATCAAATTATCAAAAATCAACCGGTGCCCCATACCAATTGGAGGATATTTTTCTTGCCTATTTTCAACACTTAATAGATTTTAGTTGTTACAAGAAAATATTCATTCGCTAATATTTGGCAAGTAAGGTGATAGTCATACAAAAAAATTATAGGATTCAATTTTGAACTCATTTTTTTAGTTTTAAAAAAATTATAAAATTTTGTTTGTTTGTTGGAAAAAATCTCACTATTGGGATTAGTGTATTTCAATTCTATCTTAAAGAACTATTAAAGATTTAGTATTTCCTTCTATTTTGTATTTGCTTTTACTTAACTATTTTTTCAAGAGTGAAAATGAAGTGAGTTTTAAAAAAAATTCTTATACTCAACTCAATTCTTTAGTGTAAATTTTTTTAATTCAAAATCTATAGTACAAAAATTTGAAGTTAAAAGGATTCAAAGTCAAAAAATGTAGTCTAGCAAGGTGCAAAAAAAAGTTTGTTTCACTTGAATTAGAAATATCTTGCGATCTGTACGGCTACAATTTCCTACGCAATTTTATACTAGTCATATACAAGACCCTACAATTAAAATTGCCAAAAAAATAAAATATTAAATATTTTCCTCTTTGCAATAGAAATGATAGTTGTAAACATTGGTCCTTCAATGGTTACATGAAATCACCATGTATATCATTGTATATAAATTCTCTACCAATTTTTCACTACCATTCATGTATAGACTAATTAGAAGGAATTTAATGGTATGAGAGGGCCATTTCAAGCCTATTCCCCATGTTGTTCTCTAGTCATAATATTTAGATAATAATAAAATTGAAAAACTAAAACATTAAAAAATTATTGATTAAAAATTATATTTTAAAATATCAATTAATTAATTAATTAATATTATTTAATGTGGCGTGATCATGGCCACATTAGTAATCCATAGTTTCCATAGTTCTCCATAGTTTGGGAACTTTGGAAAACTTACAATCTTGTTTTGGCCCCAATAATTTTCTAATGCATCATTTTCTCCACTTTTCAATTATTCATTTCTACTGTTACAATGATTTGCCCTATTCAAGTGGATCAAAATGAGCTTCACCCAAAAAATTAGCCTCACTATATAATCTAGTTTTTTGTGAAAGGTAGTATAATAATATATTAACCTCCACTAATTAAATTATTTTACAAATTGTGTGATTTTAATAAATTAGTATAATCAAATGAAGCAAAACTTTCTTGTCCATACATTCAACCACCCCATGAGCTTGGATATATGCTTTAATTTGTGTTTGATTTCAATTTTTGTCAAATTTGTCTCTTATCTAATTTCTACTTGTCCACAATATGTGACAATCAACTACAAGATGAAGATACTCAATATTTGATCTATATTTTAATTAAACTAATTGATTAATTTATATTATATAATTGATCATAATAATTTTTTTAACTCAATGGAATTGATAAAATATTATTCAAAAACATTGAAAATTTCTTGATGGTGATTTTTGGGCCAAGAGAGATAAACATCCAAACAAAGTTATTCAACAAATTTTGATTCATATTGAAAAACCATTGGGCTCTCCAAGTACAAACCAACTATTTAAGTATTTTGTAGTTGGCAAATTTGGTATTTCCAAGCTTTATTTACTAAACGGAAGAATTTTTGTATTCAAAACAGAAACTCTAAATTCCTATCCACTATAAATAATGAATTCCATAGTTTTACCAACGATTAATTTGTCGTCCTCAAGCAAACAATTTAGGTTTTTTCCCAACCACGTACATATTCATTGAGACTTTGTTTCTTGGTTAGAAACTTTACTTCAATTGGAATAGTAGCTAAAATTCATTAATGCTTTTCCACTATTTGTCTCCATTAAAGTGGACATGCAAGTGAAGCAACATCAAAATTTTAATGATCCCAAATACCAACTTCCCATTCATAGAAACATTATTCATTTTTTGGAAATTTTTAATTGATTTTTTTTAGAATTTTGGTAGGAAACTTTGGTTAAAAACATCTTGGAGTCCCTACACTGCCTAACCATTCTTCCACAATCTTCAATGTATAATAGATTGCACATCTTTTAATGAATTTAATTAGGGAAAATATGAGGGGCTGAAAGCAGGATTTTTTGTCAATTTGCCACTACTGTCAAGACGATTTTAGCCTATCTAAACTAATCCCTCCATAAATGCGCCACTAGTGTGAGGGTGTGCAAGCCCCTACTGTTCCAAAAGAAAAACATTGGTTGAAAGGGTTGTAGTACTGTGCTATATTTTAAATACAAAAATATTGTAGGCTCTTTACTATTAGAAACTATGTTATAAGGAAAAAATAACAATATTAAATTATGACATTGGTTTAATTTATATTTATATTAACTAGGATCAAAATATCCAATTACAACATTAACCTAATAATGATTCAAAATAAGACAGCATTTGATTTCAAAATCAACAAGAACAAGATTCTAACCCTGAATTGGCTCCACAACCAAAATTTGGAAGTTGTGCCTAATATTAGTCTTTAGTTGCAATTACAAAAACATAAAGAAAATAATTTTGTTAATATAGAAATTTCTTGAAACTTTTTGGAATTACAATGGCACCATTAAAGACTATAATCTAATTGTGTTGTATAAATGGTACAAATACAAACTTACTCACAATAGAAGCCCCTATTTTAACCCCTAAAAGACCAATTTGTATTTTTTGGCAACATAGCAATTGTATGTTTGGCAATTTCAACTTATCTACAATTGAGCAATCATAGACTTGGCCATGTCAATGTCTAACTCCATTCTTGTATACTTTCAATACACACCAAATGATATACTGTGATCATTCCCTACTACTTATTGCAACACCTGTAAACAAATTTTTTTTTGAGTAATTGTGTACAAGAAATTTTTGCACTTTTTGTAGGTACCTTTGTCCACATAAAGGAATTTGGTATTTTAGGGTATCTTTATAACTATGTCATGAGAGAAAATCTCATAAATTGACTATAGTATGAAGAGTGAAGAGTTCAAAATATGGATTATATAGATCATTTTCTTCCTCATGTGAGATCTCATATCGTATTTTGATTTTCGCACAAATAAAGTGCTATTTAAAATGCAAGGAAAAAAGAGGTAAAATTGGTGTGGTCTCTTTTAAGCAAATGAAAATTCTCATCCTAAATTGACATTTTCTCAAGTACAAACATTCGCATGTATGCAAAGGTAGTTGTTCTACAATAGTACAATATCGAGTCAAACATATAGAGCTTTTTTTTAGGTTTAAATTCCTTGGTCCCCTAGATGATAAACAAAGTACATTAAAGTACATTAGATGATAAACAAAGTCTTTTGTACAAAAGAAATTCATCCAAAGCAATGCTTGAATTATTATAAATTACCTTGTTGTCAAAGAATTTTATGAATCAGTATAGAGACTCAGTATGTGATTTGAAAAAGATTTTTTAAATTGTGCATACAATGAAACCAAGGTTTCATTTTTTTTAGAAAACGTTTGCTCAAAAGTGATACAAAAAATAAATTCAAGGGATTATTCAAAGTTATGTTCTTCTTTTCATAGTGGATAAAATCTCTAACATGCTACATAGTTTTGGTATAGTATTGTTCTATCTAGAATGAATGTATGGACCTTTCATCAATATAATATGTTTTCCACCCATGTCCATCAATCTAGTGAAGATTGTTTTTTACAAGTTCCAAAGAAAGGTAGAAGCATCCATTCCCAACCTTGTATTCTAAACCAATCTTAAAAATATGTCAATATAGGAAGTCCAAAATGCACAATTTGCATATATGAATGCAAAAAATGGTTTGGAGTACACTATGTATTTGAACTTCACAACTTATTGCATATTCATACATATTCAAATAATAATTAATTATTTTCTTGAATTCATGATTTTCAACCACCAATGTATTAAAAAGTATGTAGAATTGCTTAAAGTGTCACTTGTAGATGCTTCAAAGTATTTTTGACTAT
The DNA here is from genome assembly GCA_950106755.1 of Climacium dendroides. NCBI lineage: Eukaryota > Viridiplantae > Streptophyta > Bryopsida > Hypnales > Climaciaceae > Climacium > Climacium dendroides. The sequence goes on along the minus strand of OX467082.1, from coordinate 46,742,132 downwards.
AAATTCTAATGAAAATGAGTATAAACAAATACAAGAGAAAATTCCAAGACCTGGATGACAACTACAAGGATCACAATCTATGACTTTAGTTCTTTCACACATTTGGCAAGGCTTCTTGTACTCTTGCCCTAAAATTTTCTCTTTAGTTTTTAAGCTTTTATGGTCGTTATATTTGTGACCGAATTAACCCTCAATTGCCACAATGGATGTTTGTTGTCTAATAGATGACAAATAAATCATTTGTTGGATGTTAGAAGGCCCTTTTTCATCCTTTTTTTTCTAGAGTGATTGTAGAAGCGGGTTGTGTCATACAAGGTAGAAAATAACAATGTTGACTTCTTCTATATTTTTAGGCATTCTACTTAGTGAGAAAAAGTCTCACACATTCATGTTCATAGTATTAGGTTTAGTGCTACCCTCCCCACAAATTCATAAGACTGGCACAAAATGGTTACTTATGCAACAATAGACAAGCATATTTTATTGTGTGGGCACATTGTCAAAGCATTGTAATGGGCATTGTCTATGTTTACAGTAGCTTTGTCTTTGGCCATGGTGACCAACTTGTCATTTAAAGATTAAAAGTGAAGTACAATGCATTTCTTTACCTACATCTAAAATAAAGGAGCAATTTATTCCACTTCAAGAGATCAAACTGTACGCCATGACCAATGAAACCATAATGAAATTTTAGTGGATTTTTTTTCATTCATTTTAAGTCTTAGTCAAATTTTATAGTTTTTATTTAAATTTAAATTTATTTTTTATTTTTTTAAACCTAGAGATTATTCCAAGAAGAAAACCAAGAACAAATGGTAGAAGTAGAGGGCTAGGCCCTAGAGAAAGAATGTCAAAACAAGGAACCAAAAACTCAATGCTAATTTACATAATCATCTCACAAGTGGGTTTCTTGAGGTTCCAGGTCATGGCCATGCCATGCTAAGTACCCAAAAGCGGAGTACAAATCCAAAAGTTGTCAAACTTGCAAAGGAACTTAAGTGACTTGACCGAGTATTTGCTACAAAGGAAGGAGGTCAAATGCTAGGCCATTTGGCCATGGTCCAAGGTTGCCTCTCAAATGAGGTGTTCTAACTTGGATTGTGACCAAGCTTCCTAGTTAAACATCCAAGCATTCCTCCCTAGCCAACACAACCAAACTACAGAGCTTCTTAGTAAGGACCAAACTAAAGTCTTTGTTCACAATTTTTTGGGGAGGCTCGAACTCAAAGGGCATTGCTGTTAGATCGGATTGGGCCATTTTCCATTCACTTGGGGGATTTCATGCGAAAAGTAGGACATAGAGAGTGCGAACTTCCACACCAATTGACTTGGATGCACTCCAAAAATCTGTGCAAAATGGTTTTGTCAAGGCCAAGATCACTGCAAATGTACAAGACATCGATACTTTGGAAAAGGTTGAGCCCACTCGTTGTTGACTACCACTGCCTTGTGGATGACGGACTACAAGTATTCTGTTCCTTTTTTGTTGCCTAGCTGTGTGCCAAATGTCTCCCCATGGGAATTGGTAGCCGTTGGAAAGAATGCCTCTCTACTTCTCAAGGACCGATTTCCAAAGCTGAGGAAGCAGTTTGATCATAAGCCAACTTTTCCTCATGGTATAGGTGTGTCTTTTATCTTCGTTGCTCCTACTCCATCTTCCGGGGTCAAATTGTAGGTTTCAAACAATGCCAACAAACAAGTGAAAGGCTTGGGTGGTTGGTTTGTTACCTCGTGCTACAGAACTCTATTAACTTTGTAGGGTTTCAATGGCCCAAAGAGTTTCCACTTTGAAAATTCCTAGTAGTTACATGTCTTATCCAAAAATTCTAATTTTATTTGAAAATTCATAATTTTCAATTGCTACTGCTACAAAATACTTTATTTTTTCTTGGAAAAAGGTGCCTCCAACTTATGCTTATTTTTACAGTTTTGGGTGTTTTTTACCTCGGTAAGTTGTAAGGCACTAACAGGGTGACTTACCATTCCAACTCTACTGGAAGTGTGTCTTCATCAGTGCACGCGAATTGAACCCACCCTCGACTGTCTTCCAAACTGAAATTTCATCTCCTTCTATCTCATCAACCCAATTATAAGTTAGGTGAAATTTACCTTGTGGGTTCTGGGCGGGGGCTGAGTCAGGTAAAAAGTGAGGCAGTCTGCTCTATATGCAACCATTTAAGGGCTAGTCTGTCTTTTTCAGGGGCTTCTGTGAATAGGAAGATTTTTAGCTTATTTTTCAAAGAAAGATGAATGGATGCATCATGTAACACAAGTGGTTTTATAATTTTTCAAGCAATATTGAATTACTAATAATTTTTCAAAGTTTTCGGTTCTAAACACCTATTTTTGACAGTAGGTTTGGCAAAATGCACACATACAGCCTATAAAGAGAGATGGGTAAACCAAGAAGAAGCATGGGAACTTGCAATAAATAACAAGCAAGGGTCCTTAATGCAACCACAATTGTATCAAACCAATTCACTAATTTTGCATTCTTTGAAATAAAGTAGTTGACTTGCTAACTTCCTATTTAAATATATAAAAATGGACCCAACCACATGCTTTAACCATCCATGTTTCAACCTTAAAGCAATATTTGACACACTTGAATGGGCTCCCACTTTATCTTGAGCCTAGTCAATGTCTGTCACATATTCATTTTAGAATCACCTCATGTTTGTTTAATACCTAATTATAGGATCCATTTCAAGAGGGGGGAGCTTTCACAACAAACTACTATATGTAAATCCATGGTTTCAAGGAAATGTCACCATTGACAAAAAAATGAATATCCAAATTTATGGTATTGCTCTTGCCGGTCCTTACATTGGAAGTTCAAGTGAGGCGGCATAAGTTCAATCTTCTCACGTAACTTACTCTCATGTGAAGCTGCAGATCTTTGACATTTGTGCCATTCTGAAGTTTTAGTTTAGGCAATCGCAGCATAGAGAATTCTAAACTACTGATACAGTAATCGAAATTGCAGATTTTGTTGAACATTGGAATTGCAAATTTCCTCATACATTGGAATTTTTAAAGTTTCTCGACCATGTTTTCACAAAAAATGTTCCAAAACTGCTATTTTCTAGTACAAGTACCAAATTTTAGAAGGAAAAAACACACACTTTTTAACACATGTAATATAGGATCTTGTAGTGCGCCAGTTTCAATAATGTGAAAAAAAATTCAGAAATGTTTACTTTGTGGATTGTAAGATAATAGCATTTGAATTGACAAAGATCATTTTTTTGGCTCTACAAAAAATTGGGTAGCTGTACTTCACAAGGTCACATTTGTATGAAAAAATGTCCAAAATGGTGGTGCTTCTTTGGATTCATTCTTCAAGGCAAGTTGCCCATGCTTGAAAAATGCTTGAAAAATGCTTGAAAAAATTCAGATCATTTGGAATTGTGCAACATATAAGAAAAAAATAGTAAGTAGAAAAAAGTAGAGAATGATTGAAAATACTAAATTGATAAGAATCTAGTTATGGACTTAAAAAATGCCAATCCCAATGGTTATAATGTTACAATAAACAATTTGCATCCTCTGATGTTATTTTTTTCAAACAATCTTGAAAATTGAGTTAAATAAAGAACTTCACAATTTATTTTAGAGTAAAAAATTTATAACTACCCGCAAGCTAAAACTCCTTAACTTTCATCTCACTAATGAGAATGGAATGATTCAAATCTTTCTATATATAGAGAGAGAGATCTAAAAAAACAATTGCAAATTTTTGTTTATGAAAAAGGTGATTTTTTCTAATTTGCCTAAATTGCCTTGCTAGGGGAAAAAACTACCTAATTTTAATCATATAGTCAAAAGTTATGAAAATTATTGAGCCTTAAAACTACTCTTTGTCCTTGGTTGTGTGAAAAATTCAAAGAAAAAAAAATTAAAACTCCATTTGTAGTGAGTTGCTAAAAAATGCACTTGGTCCTCTGGGGATTAAGCTAAGGCAGACTTTGGAATTCTAACTTCCAATGGGCATTGCAACAAGCACATGTTTGTACTACAAATTTATAGTTCCAACAACTTAGTTGGAGGAAAATTGTGCATAGTTTTAGGACAAACTCTTGACATTGGAAATTGTGCAGACTCTTGACATTGGAAATCATCCATTTTGGTATTGTACGAATCATTGGTTTAAAAAAATTTGAAAGTATTAATTGGAAGTCAAACTACTATAGAAGACCTCCCATTTTCACACAAAATTTGGAGGATGAATAGTTGCACTTTTCTCCCACATAGAATCCCTTCATTATCAAAGTTATGTTCCCTTAGCTCTACTTGCTTCTCTTTATATTGATCTTTCTCAATTTAATTTTCATCTATTTATGATAAACATCACTCACTTTAGTTGAAGCTTCAATAGAATGCCCACTTCCTCATCTAACGATTCATTTTTCTCAATCTTCACGAAAAATTCCATGTTGCTTCTAATTCTTGTTTGCCCCTTGCAAGTTCATAGAATTCTAAGTATTATCTTCATTGCTTGAAATAGGCAAAATATTCTATTAAAATGCTTCCATCCATTCAATTAGATATAAAAGAAACCAAGTATGGAGAATTTCATTAAAACAACGATTATTCTGTGAAAATGGCACAAAGGAGGACTGCAAAATGGAAGAAATTCATAGAAAGATGACACGGGGGTGAAGAAACATAAGAGTTGTATTATAATTTAGACTTGTTGGGGACAAAATTGGCACATCTATGAGGTTGACATGCCAAGAAGTGCTGTTGTATGTGCTTTTGACTCACGTAAATAACATGTAGAATATCCCCATTTTAATGAAATTCCTCATAAATGCTTCACGTGCTTGCTGGAGGACTCATTGTCTGCAACTCCCAGCCCCTTTTTTCTTAACACAAATGAAGGGTCTGTACCCTTGTAACAAGAGTAACCCTAGAGTAGGTTTTCCGCGGAATCTGTGTTGTTTGGTCACCAAAACAATCTTTCTCCTCGGGGTGGCTGCAAGGCAGCAAGAATCTGGCCAAGGACAGTCAAATCCGATACAGTAATTTATTCAAAAGTGGCACAACTATCATTCCAACTCATAGAAGTCGTCGGACTTGCTTGTGCAATATCAATAAACATGGATACCACCACAGTAGAGAATGTGTCAACTCTGATCCAAAATTCCTGGCCTGTCAAATCCTGTTCATTGCACGTTAGTTAGTGTAGTGAGGGCATATTGCAACTGGACAAGCTTCAGAGATTCCTGCTAGCAGTACTGTCTTTTTGCACTCCTATTTGCACTTGTAATGTACTGCACTGCATGTCGAGTTGAGCCAGTCTACCAATAAGTTTGCGCTGCAATCGATCCTCTCGTTATTAGATTCTCGTGTGGAATTGATAGGCTGTACTCAGATGCTGAACGAGGGAATTGGTTTTTAATTTATACAAGAAAGAATGAGGGATTGGCTTAAGCCCCTGGCATCAGTTAGTAAACGCCACTAAGCCACTAACTAGAGTACAGACTAATGTTCACTAACAAGGGTAATAAATAAAACTAATGCACTAACAGAATTGAAGTACTGTCCTAGGTTCAAACGGTAGCAAATGGTCTGATTTATGTTGACTGGGCAATATGCACAAATGGTAAGTGACGTGGATGGCGTGGGTTTTAGAAGTGTTTCACCAACACCTTTCTTGCTCCTAAAACCCTAAGCTTGTCCTGTCGAGGTAATTTGCACATTGGTTAGAGGCATGGTGCGAGCGTGGATCTTCCCGACTGAAGCAATGTTCATCCTTTGGAGCGCGGAGGCCATGTTGCTGGTGAGTTGCTCATGGTGTAATGTCATTTGTGGTCAGGTGCTTGTTGATTGATTTCCTTAGGGGTGAAAATGACCCCAAGTACATTGCTTGACTGCAGATGCAAATCTTGCTTTTGGCGTTGCGGCTCATCGCTGTGGCAATGCACCGGATTTGTGACAACGTACAAGCTTTGTGCATGTATCTCTAGTAATTGCTTCTGTAGCAAGGAGATCCATTTTGGTTTGGCAATGAAAGAGCGGAAACGGACGTTGGCACTTACAATGGTGGTGGAGCTACTGAGGGTCGTTTCATCTCCTTGTCACGTATGGAGGTTCTTTGGGGAGATGTAGCTAAGCATCTCGATAGTTGGTGGAACAATCGCTTCTCCAAATGGAACCCAATGGCGCCAGACTTTAGGTATAAGAACAATAGAGCGGCACTTTAACTGGACAATTACCAAATTCCACCATGGGCACATATTAGATATGGGAGTTAGAGAAGGGATAGGAGATCACACCTGCATGACGTTGGTTCTCAACGAAGCTCTTATAGGGAAGAAGTTTCGTGAAGAAGTCAGCGAGTTGGGTAGCAGTAGGAGTGTATTCCATTTGTATCATGCTTATGTTTGTAGCTTATCTAATAAAGTGATGTTGAATCTCTATGTGCTTTGTCCTTGCATAAAAGACCGAATTCTTGACCAACTTTAGGCTAGATTGATTGCTGCAAAACAAGTTTGTAGGACAATCCAGTAGAACACCTAGTTTGTAGAGTAAGCAGCAAAAATGTATTATATCATTTGCAGCATCTATGAGGACTCTATACTCGGTCTCAATGCTGAATAATGAGACCGTGGGCTGAAGCTTGTTGCTCCAACAAATTAACGCATCCCCAAATTTATGCAGGATGTCTGAAGTCGACCTTTGAGTGTCGGAGTCCCTCCCCCAATCAATCTGCATCAGAGTAGGTGTGAAATTTGCAACTGCTATCAAAGGAGAAAAATATGTCGTGGATGATCATGTTGCTAAGATATCGGAGGATCCTTTTAGCTGCTTGGTAATGATCTTCCTCAGACTCTTGTATGAATCTGGCAATATTGTTCACCACGTAGGAGATGTCTAGTTGAGTGTGGGCAAGGTATAATAGACTCCCAACCAGTGACTGAAATTCTATTGGGTTTGTCAGTTTTGCTCCCATATTCTTTCGAAGTAGGATCTTGGGGTCAATTGGGACTCTGGTGAGATTACATTCATGTAGGTTGAACTTGCACTAATAGAAAAATACAGTGACCAAATTAACAAAAATCGACAGAAAAGTGTTGATTTTTTTTGTTGATTTGGACGTGTTGTTTTGGGCACTTTTGAACAGAAAAGTGTTGATTTTTGAACAAAAATGTGTTGTTTAATAACAAAAAAGTGTTGAATTTCTAACAAAAAAGTGTTGTTTTAGAACAAAAAAGTGTTAATTTTTTTGTTAATTTGGTCACATTATTTTTTTAAATTATTTTTTTGAGAAAAAAATAAATAAAAGGTGACACATGGCAATGCCACATAGGCACCCCAACTAGCCACGTGGCATGCCACACAAGCTAATTGAATGCCACGTGGACAATCCAAATGCCACGATGGCAATTCACGTGGCAAACGTTGCCATCAAGGTTTGAACCGTGAACCTCATGGTTGAGGCTCAAGACTCAAACCAATGCACCACTTATACATATTCATGTTTAAAGTGTATATAAAATCTTATTTGTTTAGTTTTTCATTTTTTTCCCATTGTTTTTTAAAGTCATGCAGATGTTAGGGGCCCATTTGATACAAATTAGCAAATGACTATGACAGAAGCAAACATAATAATAAATTGGTTGATGAAAATGATGACCATGAGTTGGAAAGCTTCAATGACATCATAAATGCTATTGATCACATAGTTGACTGTTTTGAGGAAAAAACTTTACCTTCTTGTTTTATAGACCCCAAAATTTGGAAACGAAAGATGTCCATCTTTTCCAATGAAGGCTTTGAAACAAAGTACAACTTAGAAAAAGAATCATCCATTTGAGTTATTAGTCTCAATTTGAAGAAATTTACAACTATGCAAATAGCACCATTATAGACAAGTACAAAGTGTATTCATCCACCTTAGTTCAAATTCAAATGTGTTAATATCAATTTGTTGGAAATGAAATTGATATTCTATGAGAGTTATTAGATTAGTTGTGTTTGTTAGAGGCCTACTGAGGATAGATGATTTTTGTACAAATGTTTAAATCCTTTTGTCATAGCACTTCATACCATTGACAGCAAAATAGAATTTTCTATACTTTACCTTGAACATCTTTAAACCTTGTATTTAATTGTACAATTGTATTGATTCCAAATTTTGAATTCATTGTAATTGTTATTGTAAATGGAAGAATCTTCTATCAATCAAATTTAGAAGAAACAGATTATGAAGACTTTGAAGATGGATGACAGAAGTTAGCCTGAGATTGGAGTTGAAAAAGAAGGAAATTATGTAGAAGAGGATGTGGTTGAAGACAAGGAAAAGGAGCTTCTCGAAGATGAACTCTACCGACTACAGAAGGTTGACTCCATGGCCACGTTGACTAGTGTCAATGTTGATGGTTTAACCTACCATAGCTTGTGACAATGTGACATGAAGAAGCTAGAGCAAAAATTCTACCACAAGTATTGAGAAAGAGTTGTTATTTGTGTTACTAACACGAACAATCCTAGTGAAAGCATTGAGTTTATGGAAGAAGAGATGAGTTCATCCAGCATGTTGATTAACATGCGCCACTCCATTTTTTTAAGAAGGCAAAGTTTTTGTGTGCAACAATAATCACCATTTGTTAGTGTGGATGAGTCATATTTCTAGACTCCATCTGGCAAAGGCATCTTGGCACATTATAGTAGACTATATTTTTTTCGATACCAAAGGCAAGATCAAATTGGTCATGTAGGTTATGCATGACATAAACAAGTGAGTGGTTAAACCCAAAATCCACCAACATATGTTTTTAGGTTCACTTTGGTTTTACACTTTTTTTGCTATGAGAAGTTTAAAAAAGGTTCTAATTGTATTGTTTTAAGATCCAAACCAACTAAGGACTCCCATGTGAAGACCAATTTGGTCCATACATTATACTAAGTGCAGAAGTTTAGCCTTTTACCCTTGCCTAAATTCATGGAGATTTTGAGGCCATCAAAGGTGAAGAAATGTGTTATCCAAACAATTGAAAAAACCTAGTACTCAATGCCAGTTGATGTTTCAATGACTTTCATGTTATGAGTGAGATTTGGATTGTGTGTGTTTTTCTTTTGAATTTTTGTGTTGTACATTGTGGTTTGATTATTTATTCAAAATTCAAATTGCGTAGCTATTGATTCATTGCAAAAAGTGCTTACATTTGCAATGAATGTTGTAGAATGAAGGTATAATGAGACAACCCCATTTGAAGAAAAGAGCAAGCCCACCATTGCAAATGACATGAGATTGGGAACTAAAGAGAAGGCCACCAAGTTGTATGTGAATATGATCAAGTTAATCGTAGTGACTAACCTTACTCACAATCCTAAGTTCTTGGAAGAGGTGAGGTTTTTTCTTTATAAAGCTTTCCTGACTTGTATTTTGGAGTGTATTTTTATATGAACTGAAAACTTTGTCGTTGTGTAAGTTAAGAAGTACTAGAGTAACAATGAGGTTCCCAAGATGACCAATCCATATCACATGACAAAGTTTTTGAAGTGGTTGAGAACTCTTCATTGCCGTCTCTGAAGTTGAAAAGTTTCTTGCAAGGCCTGTTTTGGAGACACATCTTAGTCCCTTCTTGAACATATGTGTTTGGTTTGTTGGGGTAAGTACTTCTATATTTATATTTTAAAATTTTGCATTATGTAATGATTTCCATTCAATAGTGTTTTTTAATTCATGTATAAGCAAATGACTTAATAGAATATTAAAGCCAATTGCTAAGGTTTTCTTGAAGATTCAAAATGCAACAATAGAGTACTTCGAGGTGGTGGTGACGGAAGCTCACATCATGATCAACACGAAGGTCCCACAAAACCTTGAGTACGTACCGATTATGTGAAAGGATGGAGGAAGAAGATTTGGGACAAAGGATTCAATTCTATTCTAAAAGGGAGCAAATTATTTCAAGAAGGGTGACTCCTTTATGAATTTTGAAGGATCCAATCAAGCAATTCAAAGAATTCTTTTCTGGTTTATTCATCCAATTTTGTAGTAGTCATTTTCTTAACTAGTCAAGAAGATTACTTGTTGCAATTTTTGAATTTTAGATGAAGTTGTTGGTCTACTAAGGAAATCATTTGAAACAAAGAGATGGACCAAAAATGAAGGGTCTAATTGGTACCTCCAAAACATCAATCAGATCTAATTGAGGTCTAAGAGGTGCTAGTTGGACTTCCCATTTTGGGGTCCCTATGTCTTCCCATATTTTTCAGAGTTTCAACTACTTATTTTTTTGGTATTTTGGGTTCACTAATATTGAGATTCATTTTTAAATTCCTTCTATTACTAGTTATTTTCATTGCTTTTGTATGGTGCATATCAAAATTTACCTAAAGTTTTTATTTCTTTTGTAGTTTGGAACTTAGATTTAATGAATCTTTTTGATTGAATTGCATGTATTTCAAATTGGAGCTTTTTCCAAATAGTGCAATTGCTCAAAGGGATCTTCTTTTGTTTTTGTCTACATAGCTTGATTGCAATTTAGTGGATTGCATATATACTAAGAACTAACTTTGGATGTTTATGATAGCTCATCTCAATTGAGGAGGGTGGTATTTGGACTACCACATTACCTTTACACATCTGTTGAAAGTAGATTATCAAAAGTCTTTTAAGGGCCTTGGTGCTATTGATTTGGAGATCAATGAGTTTGTAGTCCTAAGTGAGACAAAAAAAAGGCCATTGCAAGGAAGGAGCACATTGATAGGAAGAAAGAAACTCTGGATAAAGTTATCTTCACCACAAGAGAAAAAAGAGAAACAAAGCGAATTGCAAAGTTGGTTGAAAAGGAGCAAGAGAAAGGGAAGGAGAAGAAAGAAAAGGGCAAGGATAAGTCAAAAAGAAGGCGGAGGATAAAGTCCAGTTCCAAAATCTTCGACCGTAGACCAAGGCTTGAAGATGCAAGGTAGGTCAGAGTGGGGTGAAAAAGAAAGATCCCCTCTTGCAACTGACTAAGGATGTCATCACTTAGGGAACACAAGCTCTTACCCTTGTTGAAGATGATGAGAACAACATGGATGATTTAATCTTCAACATCTCTATTGAGGACCTCATAGACAACATGTGATAGGACAAGCCAATATGGTATACTGAGGTTATTGATTTCTTAAAAAAAGTTTAAACCAAAATGCCTTAACCCTAAACATCTTGATCCTTTTTTGAATCTTGGCACATTTTTGCTTATATCTTTGTATAAAAATATCATTTATCGCAATTTCTTGAAATTATTCATTAAGGAAAGTTGTCTTTTCAACATTCAAGTATTACATTAGACAAATGAGAAGTTGGTTGGACAAAACAGTGCCTACAAGCCTTCTATTCATCATCCAGAATATGGACATTGGAACGTTTCAAGGTTAAAGATACTTATGTTTTGAATGTTTTGGATTTTATAGAAGGTAGTACATCCAAGAATAGAGGGACTTTAGAGTCATCAACAATTGAAGGTACTAAGGGTTTTGCAATCAAGTTCATTGCAACTTAGACTCTTGAAATTGACATATCTCATGAGTTGAACTATTATATATAGACTTTTATTATGATTGAATTTGTGTGTTTTGTAGCTATATCTTGAACTTTTGTTATTTTCATTTGGATTTTGTACATCAAAATGTCTATTGAAAATGACTACATTTTTTTGTTGCTAAAAACATCTTCAAAATATGTTTGCAAGTGCCTCGAATTTCATTAAAATGACTCCACATTTCTTGAAACTAAAATGCCCTAAATCTATGATCATAATTTCCTCACTTGTTTTTATTACCAAAAAAAATTCTCACTTTCAAGCTCACATGCTAGCAACCCTACCAATGCTTTAATTATCTTTTACTTTGTAATAATATTATTAACCTCAGTAGTATATAAAGAGATGTCAAAACATGTTCACTACAAGAAAACAACGTCCAAATTGACATGTCCGAATTGACAAACAGTGTTCAAATTGATAGGAAAATGTCCGAATTGACAGATAGCATTCCCTTGTAGTGGTTATGCAAGGTATTTTGTTTGTTTTGTTTGTTTATTTTGCTTTTGCATTTAAATTGATAGGAAAGATATTTTGTTTGTTTTGTTTGTTTATTTTGCTTTTGCATTCAAATTGATAGGAAAATGTCCAAATTGACAGATAGCATTCCCTTGTAGTGGTTATGCAAGGTATTTTGTTTGTTTTGTTTGTTTATTTTGCTTTTGCATTCTCTTGTAGTGGTTATGCAAGGTATTTTGTTTGTTTTGCTTTTGCACTTTCCACATGGAGCCTAGACATTGAAGTAGTATTAGTTTACAGTGGTTATGCAAGGTATTTTATTTGTTTTGTTTGTTTGTTTTGCTTTTGCACTTTCCACATGGAGCCTAGACATTGAAGTAGTATTAGTTTACAGTGGTTATGCAAGGTATTTTATTTGTTTTGTTTGTTTGTTTTGCTTTTGCACTTTCCACATGGAGCCTAGACATTGAAGTAGTATTAGTTTACGTACCAAACATACTCAAGCAAAAGATTACATGGAGCCTAGACATTGAAGTAGTGTCATACTCAAGCAAAAGATTACATGGAGCCTAGACATTGAAGTAGCCTAGACATTGAGTACTAAACATTCTCAAGCAAGAGATAGCCTAGATATTGAAGTAGTACCAAACATACTCAAGCAAGAGATAGCCTAAACATTGAGTAATGATAGCCTAGACATTGAAGTAGTACCAAACATACTCAAGCAAGAGATAGCCTAGACATTGAGTAATGAGTACCAAACATACTCAAGCAAGAGATAGCCTAGACATTGAGTAATGAGTACCAAACATACTCAAGCAAGAGATAGCCTAGACATTGAAGTAGTATTAGTTTACGTACCAAACATACTCAAGCAAAAGATTACATGAAGCCTAGACATTGAAGTACCAAACATATTCAAGCAAAAGATTACATGAAGCCTAGACATTGAAGTAGTGTCAGTTTACGTACCAAACATACTCAAGCAAGAGATAGTTTACGTACCAAACATACTCAACAAGCAAGAGATAGTTTACGTACCAAACATACTCAAGCAAGAGATAATTTACGTACCAAACATACTCAAGCAAGAGATTGTGTTGCAAGAGCCAAGAAAAGAGAATCTTTGGTTCAGACAAAAGAGAAATATTCTTAGGAGTGTTTCAAACATTCTTGAGAAACATACTCAAGCAAGAGATTGTGTTGCAAGAACCAAGAAAAGAGAATCTTTGGCTCAAACAAAAGAAAAATATTCTTAGGAGTGTTTCAAACATTCTTGAGTATAGATGTTGCAATCCTATAGGTAAGTGCTCACAATTATAACATATATTATATTGAATACTTCAATTCCTTGAAGTTTCTTGAATCGTTACCTTCAAAGCTACAACTTAAAGTTAGATGTCCTATCATGTTCCTTCAAAATATTGCTCTAAAATGTGGTCTTTGTAAGGGCTCTCACAACTTAAAGTTAGATGACCTATCATGTTCCTTCAAAATATTACTCTATCATGCTCCTTCAAAATATTGCTCTAAAATGTGGTCTTTGTAAGGGCTCTCCCCTTTTAGTGATGTCCCTAAGCAATTGCATCATTGAAAGTTGGAAGAAACTACATTCATTCCAAGAATTACACTAAAACCAACTTCACCAACAAAAGTACCTTTCAAAGTCTTTAAGACAACAATTTCCTATGACATTGGCTTTTACTATAACAATCAATAAATAAAAAGTAAAAAAAAAGTATCTTATTGTAGGTAGAAATACCTTAGTGGCTCCATTTCCTTTCATGTAAGTTGCACCACTCATGAAGCTAAAATCGAATTTATCCAGTGAGAAAAAAAACTTGTAATTTTCTTTTTTTATCGATAATAAGCTTCAGTTTAGGAATAACCGAATGTAATTAAATCGCATGTAATCGTGCCTCATCATTCAAAAATTTACTAAAATGTAAGTTGAAATAAAACTAAAATGCAATCTAGAATAAAAAGAAAACCAGGGACAAATACAAATGACATTTCATGCTTACTACGGGACTAAAATACTGAGGCCGTATTTCAATTACAGTAATTTCTTTTCAAAGCAATTTTTCACGGTATTTGTGGCCACAAAATTACTCTCATCACACCGTACAGCATGAATATCTAATCTTCTAGTAACATGAAAATCTAATCTTCTAGTAGGTCGAATGATTTGGTGTGTGCGACACTTGTACAGGTAGTCTACAACGCATTTGGACCCCTCAAAGTAGTCCCATTCATATCTCTTGATGTAAGCACCCCAAATGGTAATGAATTTGCACAAATTCTTGCAATCTTGACAGAAATGGCAAAACAGTTCTCACACTCACTTGATTCTGCACCGTATCTACACGAATTGCAAGGACTATGTCGGCGGCCAAAAAATGGTCTCTTGATAACTAAATGATTTACTATGGTACAGACACATTTGACTACGGACGTGTGAATCCATGAAATGGAATGCATTTTCAGCCCCGCCGGCTCCAGAAAGGCTCGTCTACAATCAATCATGAGTCGGGCTTCGTGCATGTGATAGTCTGCCCTGTCCATAACCAGAAACATTCATTATGACCCAGGTTAATTATCATGACAATTCGGTCTGCACAGGTCACCGCCATCTGGAATGCAGATAAACTTGGAATGGAAAACGCCAAAACCAACTCCACTAAAACACAATAACCGCCTCTTGACTTCTTCGCCTGATACAAAAAATAGACAAAAGTTTACAATAAGAAAAGCAAGCCTGTGAACAAAGTGAAAAAGAGTCTCAGCCCAACTGCTCTCAATTAAACAAAATTTGCGTAGAATCAAACTACATAAATCACAAAGCACATTCGAAACTTACAAGAGACAGAAGAACTGGCCACTTTCTGGTGTTCGCATGTATACGTGGATCAGTACTACAAAGCTTCTTTCAACTGGAAAGCCTTGCTGAGGCTTCGGGCTCGATCGTACTCATTAACATCAACAAGCACTCGCTTCATCCTCCGCGCAAGTGCAATGGTACTTTCATTCGCAGAGCTTTCTGACTCACGTTTCTTCTCCAGGGTTCGGGTGATCTTGAGCATATATTCAATCAATGAAGCTAATTTGGGAGTTAGCTCCGCAAAACTTGGCCCAACCCAAACACCAGTAAGGGCGGCAACAATACGTTCAATTCGAGTAATAGCATCATGTTCTGTAGTCACCCCAGCCCTCAAGTGCACCAACATCTTTCCTGATAGTAATTGATCCAGAGCCAATTTTTCGAGCTGAGGCAGAGGCAAAACATCCTTCCAAAACCCAAGATTCCGCAGCAACCTCACAGCTACACCAAACTGGCGGTTCACAAATCGCATGGCACCGGGAACTGCGACCGTTACTTGATGGGTCCAAGCTGGTACCTGACCAAAAACTCAAAGACATCAGTATGCCCGGCTTTTAAACCTTCAGGTCGCACCAAAGAAACAACCAAAGCCTTCATGAAGCAGCATGGCTATAACACACCAGATATAAACGCTACACCTAGATAATATTCGATGAAGTCTTAAGTACTAACTGCAAAAAAGTAACAAGTTGAAGAACTTGCTCACGTCCAAGATACTTCTAAAGCTAGAATACAAGAATGCAGTTCATCATAACAAACACAAATTGCTCTACAGTACCTCCAGAGCTGAAACAGCATGAGACATGCGTTTAAACACTGCAGCTAGCATTTCTTGTAATGGTTCACTATTTGCAGCGTCAACGTAGATGAGCATTTCTTGAACAGCATTTACAGCCCGTTTCGTTCCCCTCGTGCTTAGAACATCCCAGCAATGCTCCAGTTCGTGATGAAGAACAGGAAGAGCAACTTTTTCCACGAGCTTCGGGATCAAATTCACATCGGCATCATCCTCATCAATAGACTGTCCGTTCGCTTGTACTCCAAAATCATACAAGAGTTTGTACCACGTCATGCTGTCAAAGCCTGCACTGCCATAAAGGGGGTCCCAATGCAAAAGCTCCAGACGAACATAGGGAGCAAATATGGATGGAGCACTCAGTTGCATGTACGCATCAGAATAAGCTGCTGAATATTGGCGCTTCCAATTCTCCAGTTTCTCCTTTACTTTCGCAAGCTGTGCGTACTCTTCAGCCGCATCACCATATACGCTCTCCGCTGTTGTTAATACTTCCTGCTTATGGGACCTGTACGCTTTCTCCTCGCTTTCACTCTCTTCGCTACTCGATTCACCTTCTACTGTCTGGATACCAAATAGGACAGCAAGTTCTAAAAGTCAGTGTCTGAACGTATCGTTTGAACTTCCTTAACAGCCACTGAAGATGAAAAAGCTCTTAAACTGAAACGAATAACAATTCATAATTATCAGAGCATAAACTCTAATTTATAAGCCTCGACTTCTAGACCTAAAATAGAAACCCAGACTCACCATTGTTCGAGCAGAATCTCCATTTGAAAATTTCATTGCTTTCAAACGCCGTTCAGCGGCCAATTTCGCGCGGCGCTCACGTGCTTGCGCTCGGCGCTTACTCTCCATGCGTTTCTGAAGATTCACGTCCCGTCCAAACTCATCGAGCTGAGGAGCTGTGCTACTCCGTACATCTCTCGCCGCTGCAGCTGAGGCAGCTGCCATTGCGGAAGCCGTGCCACCCCCTTTTGCCAGTGCCGCCTTCGCAGCATTCACAGCAGACTCAATTTCAGTCATTTCGTCAGCATAATCAGCAGTGCGTCGCTCCAGTAACGCATTGGCACGCTCCTCATGAAGCCGTTGCATGGCCTCTTCCAATTCCTCAATGAGAGGGCCCTTATCCTGCACCACAAGAAGCTTAATCCTTTGAGTGCTTAAAATTGGTCACTTGACATTCTTCTTCAAAATTAACAAGAAGCTACTAAAACAAATTCTCCAAAACAAAGCTCTTTTGACGCCTCAAAGAGATGAAAACTTCGACAATATGACTGCATCTTAAACTATAGGTCGATTGTGGGACACATATAGTAAATGCTCGGTCAAAGAGGACAGATAACCTTTACCTGCAAGAAATCACATAAAATAGCAAAGTAACTACGGAGGTCCTGCATATAGAGATACTTCTCACTTGCACTAGCCAAAGATTGTTCTAATGATGCCACTCCAGAGAGTGATGAGGTCAGCATCTCCTCAGTTCTGTGGAGCTCTGACACTGTCCTTCCGTGACTTTCCTGGAAGACAAAAAGAACTGTAAGAAACAGAGAGCCCAGCTAAACAGCGGTGAACCCATTAAGGTATGGAAAACATCCGAATTGAGGTGATTACCAAAATAATCCAATTAAGGTGACATTATCGAATAGAAGAGACTACCGCCATGCCAACGCTATAAATACTTATTCATAACCATCAAGGAAATACCACTACTGTGAACACACTCAATATGTAGAAGAAAAAGAAACCCCAAAAGAACTGCGAAGGAACGATTTCCCATTCAAATAGAGAATTCATGCGCTATGCTCAAACCTTACAACCGCAATCGGAAATAATCCTGATATATCAATCATAGCACGGACGGATCAACTACCAGCATGTGCAAAAGAAGAAGGAAACAAACGAGACCAACAATTAGTAGTAATGTAGTAGCGGGAAGTTCAATAAGACAACGGACAAAGAAGAGAACTTACCCGCATCTTATTTAAATTATCCTGCAGAGATTTCCAAGCTCCCTCGGCTTGCTGTGGAATAGACATGGCTTCCAAGGGACCCCTTCCATAAGCATAACCGAAATTAGCTACTGGCAATCCAGAATTTAAACCAACAGCAGGAGCTCCTCCAGGCACCACTACCCGCGAAACGTCCTCCACTCTCTTTCCGAATCCTTTCCGCAGTTGCTCTTCTTCCCAAGTCCTCTCCTCGTCCGCTTCATCGTCCTCCTGATGAGCCAATTCAACATCTTTCGCCATCGCCTCAAAAACAGCTCCCGTATTTTTGTACTTGGTCTCCCCTAGAAACGACATCCTTCCCTGCACTTCACCCTCATCTCCACTAGAATCTGCATCGCCTTCACCCTCACGCACACTGCCCCTAACATCTCCATCATTCACAGGTATGTAATCCGGCGCTGCCTGCGCCTGCCGCAACCGATTCCTTCGTGCCTTCGCAGCCGCGATCATCGCCGCATCAGGAATGTGCGTAACCCCTCCGCTATCCGCCCCTGTTCCAATTCCCATCAACCCTAACCTCTTCTCCGCATCATATTCAACTCTCGCAGTCTCCTCCACTTTCCTCTCCTTCAATTCACTCTGCCCTCGAATTTTCACTTCGGCTTTCGGCTCTTCCATAGGCTTCAACAAACCCTTGAGAATCACAACCGGCTCAGCAGGCATACTATCAACCATGGCTTTCGGTGCTCCCACCGTCTTCGTGTTCCGTTGAAGCTCAAGTAATTTCTCTTTCGTATACTCTCCAGCTTGCGCCTGGACATTCGTCGCTATTTTCAATCCAGTCTTCTCCTTACCTAGCTCCATTTTGTGTCCAACGCCGTATCCACCCTTTCGGTCTTCCCCAAACCTGATCTTCGACAGTGCCTTCTCCTTCTTCTTCGCCTTAGAAGCCAATCTACGATCGCCATCGCCGTCCCCGTCCTCCTCATCTCCGACGAAGCTCAGCAACGTCGGCCCCGAAGAGACTTTGGCAACCACGGTCGGCACCGTCGTCTTCTTCCCGTCCTTCCGCTTCCCCACGCTCTTCGTCGCCTCTCGTTCCGGGGGTACCACCTTCGCCTCCTCTTCGTCATCGTCCTCCGCACGACGACGCCAATTCTTCACCTTCGACATGGTGCAATTGCTGCATGCGAGCTCCGCGAGACGCAATCACTTAGGGTTTCAATCTCGATACCATCACTTCTACAGACTTCATGATCACGGGGGAGTTGAGAGATCAGAATTAGGGCAGGTGAACTAGTTCATCCGTTTCGGAATGGACGGCAAGGTTCATCTGTAAATGGATGAAGCAATCGTGTGCTCACGGATGATGAATTTTATCGAGTATTGTATTTTGAAGGGACGAATCTTCTTTTTAATGTTAATTAATCTTTTTCTTTTTTTCTTGAAACACATGGATAATTTTCATTGATCATTTAATTATTTTTTAAGGTAATAATTTATTATGCAGCTATGGTATGGATGCCCTTTGTACTCAAATAACTATAATTCTAGCTATGGTATGGATGTCCTTTGTACTCAAATAACTATAATTCTAGTTGTTTGGGGGATCAACAAGAATTGATTTATAATAGCATAAGGTGATCACCTAATCTATAATAGCATACTCAAATAACTATAATTCTAGTTGTTTGGGGCATCAACAAGAATTGATTTATAATAGCATAAGGTGATCACCTAATTGTGATCCTTTACTAAAACCAACCCTTACATATTTTTGTGTACAACTTACTAAAACCAATCCCTACGTATTCTTGCAACCAACCCCTATATATTCTTGCCTAATATGTACAACCTCTTTTTGCCCTACAACTTACTAAAACCAATCTCTACATATCATTGCTTAATGTACAACCTCTTTTGCCCTACAATTTACCAAAACCAATCCCTACATATTCTTGCTTAATGTGTACAACCTCTATTGTCTATTGACAAGTGCCTAAGGTTGCATTTGAATACACCGACTTTAAAAATTCATAATTTATTGTCCAAAAATTCATTCATTGTCCAAAAAATGCATTTTAGAATAATTTAGAATCTTGTTTTGATTATCAACAATACTACACCAAAACTTTTCAATATGATAATGGGAACTATGTTAAATTGCTCATTTGGATGCATTTAGGTGTAGTTACCTTAATCAATGGGTGCAAACTTAAAGTTTTAAATTTAGATTTTATTTTCAATTACTAATCAAATCTTTTGAACAAAACTAGTAGAAACTACTATTTTATGCACTTTTAATGAACTATAATACAAGCTTTACACTAATAAAAAGAGTGTTTCCCAACACAAAGCTCCAACATTGTAGCTTGGTGTTCCAAGACATCCTATTCTACTAGCGTGAACTCTAAATGTCGAGACTATAAATGAAAACTTCATAATAAACAACAAATGTGAAAGCCAACTAAGCTTATGTAAAAGCTTATCTAATAACAAAAGAAAAAACTAAGCTTACATAGAAATTCATTTAGTAACAAAAGAGAAGACATGAAGATTATAAATAGCAATATCAAGGTGAACAACAAATGTGGAAGCCAGTTAAGCTTACATAAAATCCAACAGTACCTAAAAGAGAGGATGTTACAATAAGATAACATAATATACATTGACTAATATTGCACAATCTTGATAATTAAAACTAATATTGTATTGCTATAGTACAAAAAGTATAAGTTGGATTTTTCCTTTCCTAAGATAAAATCCAAAATACTAGTATAGGGATTCTTTTGGGAGAAACGTCAATTTGCTTATCATTTTGGTGTCTAAGGTCACTTAAATTAGGATACAGTTGATATTGTATTTGTTTGCTAATTTTCTATAAAGCTCAATATTTGACCAATTGAATAATTTTAAGACACATATGATTTAGCTAATTTGATTCAAATCTCATTACCAAATCTAGTCAATATGACTTATACAATTTGACTATTCTCACACATTTAAATATTTATATAAATTGCACATATTAATAGATCAATTGTTCATTCACCATTCTAATGCTAATCATTTCTAAACAAATTAGGTAGGATCACAAATTCACAATGGAAAAAACAACATAGATTATTAAACCATAACCTATTCTAAATCATTTGATTTACAAACTAAAATAAATGTAACTACCAACAACCGACAATTTTGAGCAATTGGATTCCCTCCTCGGTCTCACAGTCATCACTACAAGACCATGGAAATCATCAATTCAAAAACTGCTCATACCAACTGTAGACCTACCGCCAATTTGACAATATTTAACAACAATCAATTTACATCCCGTCAATTTGCTAATTCAAATTAAATCAAGCTTTCACAATAATTAGACCATTATAAGTTAACAGCAAGCTTCGTGATTAGCTGTAGACCATTCCTCAAGCAATTTGTTTTTCTACATCCTACACAAATTAGTCGATTAATAATACACAAATAGTTTCAATCAAGTAAAATGGCCATAAATATTTATAATATTTTATCATCTTCTTCAATTGTTCCTATAATATCAACTTAACTTCTTTTCACAATTCATTCTCTGTACCACCCAACTCATACACAATTTAGCCATACTTTGGCAAAGTGCAAATCGACATCATCACAAAGTTTAAACCTTATGGTTTGTCAACAATTATCACATGGTTATCATTGTTTCATGGGTTTGCACATTAATTAAATTTTATCACATCATTATGATACATTACTTCGTATTGTTATTGCATTACTTGCAACTACATTGTAATGATGCAATAAATTGTAATTAACGTGCGAACCCATGAAACAACAATAACCACGTGATAACTGTTGACAAACCATGGGGTCTAAACTTTGTGATGATGAACACAATCTTATAATCAACACAAAAACGCTTTCTAAAATAGAATCGATTGAAAGAATACACTAATACATCAAATTGCAAGTGAGTGATATACATAAGTTTATTTTTAATATAAATTGAAGACAAAAGACTAATGGACCTAGCTTTATAACCTCAAAAGTTGCATGACAATTTGTCTAAATAGACACAAAGCTTAATAGCCACTCTTCCAATACATCCAATTTGTCTTTTTCAAATCTATCTTGAGTCTTTTTTACATTTATATGAATTGTTTATCCAATTGACTCTTTAATATTAAAAGGAAAAAACCTATAACGGATGCATAAGAAATAAGACAATATAAGTCTTTGAGAACACGATTGCTATAAGAATCAAGAGAAGTACAAGGCTAAAACTTGAATTAAGGAATTAATACTCAAGAGATGTGTTGTCGAGACTAAGGACTACCTCAGCTTCAACTTCTCTATATATACTATCAATTCAGAAGTTTTTCTAAATGTTTCCGTTGTTTGGTGAGCTTCTTAAGAAGCTTCTGCTACTCAACATGCTTCTCAAGAAGCTTCTTCTAGTTTGAACCTTCTTCAAGAATCTTTAAGGAACTTCTCCTATTTAGAAAGTTTCTCAAGA
Organism: Climacium dendroides; assembly: GCA_950106755.1. Taxonomy (NCBI): domain Eukaryota; kingdom Viridiplantae; phylum Streptophyta; class Bryopsida; order Hypnales; family Climaciaceae; genus Climacium; species Climacium dendroides. The sequence continues at coordinate 46,719,991 of OX467082.1, read as the reverse complement.
AGCTTCCATCCTACTTAAATGTCCTTTTAGAACCTTTTAGAACTTTCTCAAGTTTTGGAAACTCTTCAAGAAGCTTGATTTTAGCTTTAGCATTTGCGAGAAGGTTCTAGAATTTGTCCATGACACAACTTGTCTATTACAAAAGCATGTGAAAAGACAAAAAGACAAATTGTTCAAAAATTACTGTCTACAAAAGGTCTAGCTAACTATGGACTTTTTAGGATAATTTTCATGTATTCAATTTTCTACCATAAACATTTTTATCACAAAATTTTTGAGTTCAAAAATTTTATGTCAAAAGGATTTAAAAGTTTGAAAATCTAACATGACAAGATGGCTTCACCTAGTAAAGGAGTAATTTTTCACTCTGAAGGTTGTTAGTGTCTTACAATTTATTTGGTCAAGGTTTCTTGAAAAAATATGAAGATTCTTATACATGTCTTATGCAAGATCATACAGCTCGATTTGCAAAAATAACAAATAATTTCTCATCTTAATTTTTTGCATTAGAAATGATAGTTTTGGGTTGATTTTTGGAGAAACATAATTTCAAAGGTTAATTGCTATATAATATTATGCATGAGACAAGATCAAATGATGGTAGAGTATTTTAAAAGTGATCACTATTTCAGAGGTATATTTTGCTTTTTTCAATGTACCAATAGTGTATTTTTCAGAAAGTGATTGCTTATAGAGCAAACCATAGCACTTCAACTTCAAAAATTCATAACTAACTTTACAAAGGTTCAAAATACATGAAACAACTTAAGTTCGATGCCAATTCCATTTTTTTCCTTCAAATTTTTTCTAAAAATAGATTAGAGGAGTTTAGCTTCTCTAAAAAGGCATTGAGCTTTTAACGGCCACTCTTACTATTTTTTTTTGTCTAAATTGGATGTGGTAAGACACTAACAGCTCTTACTATTTTTTTGTCTTAATTAGGCTCACACTTCCTATAATCACATCTATAGTTAAAAAGTGGGATACCTTGAAGTATTTGTAATTCCTTCCCAAGTGAGATTAACCCTTAATCACTACCACATCCAATTTCTAGACGCTCATTAGATGTTTTTTAGCTATATTGGGGGGCTCTTTGAAGCCCATTTCTAGTACTAGGAAACAATCACTACTGGCGAAGAATTTTAAAAATATTTTAAAATAAATTTATTAAAATAAATTAAATATTATTGTCTAATGTGGCAATAGTTTTACCATATCAGACTATTGATTTAGGGTTGATTTGGTGCATATCCCATGTTTCCAATAGTTTGGGAACTTATGGCCTTTTACAACTAATCTCATCTAATAGAATAGATTCGCATTCTTGTTTCTTTCTCATTATTGCTTGAATGAAAGTCATCCTAATTTGAGGAGATACTTTAACAAGTTCTTGTCCTATCTAATGTTTGGATTTGGAGTTAATAGAAAACATACTTTTATAGAATTACAAATGTAGAAGTATGTCAAGTGGTTGCCTAAGCCAAAATTGCATTGATTATAGTTCAAAATTGCATTTGCAAAAATGAGGTCGTAGATCGAAAGAACACAAAATTTCAAAAAATCACCATGTAAAGAGAACCTCATTTCAAATCCATTCCAACAAATCTTACTCTAAAAAGGATAATATTCTACATGTAATCAAATTTAGGACTTTAAAAAATTTCCCTTTCAAAATTTATAAAAAAATATTGGTGATAGCATTGGTGAATCTAACCATATAGATGGAATCTAAAACTCAAAATCTACAACTTTTATTCATAAATCAATTCCAAAATATTCTTCCAAATAGTACTTTATGATGAATTTTTCCAAATCATCAATTCTAGAGACGTTTAGGGGGGTAAGGAAGTAGCACCTATAACCCTCACTATACCCATAATCATCTCCTCTAATATCTTGGAAAATTTTGGAGAAGTGAATAGATGTGATTACAAAGATGTACTATGTCTAAATACCAAACCTCAGTATCGACATTAGGTGCACTTACAGTCAGTTCTTCCAAAATTCACAACTTATACTCCCAATCTTCCAAAAAACACATTTGAAAGTGCAAGGGAATTCTTTCTCTCTTGCTAATAGGGTCCAATAATTTGTTTGACGCACCATAATTTTGTTAACAAACATCATTTTTCCAAACCTTGAATAGACGATTATGGATGTTGCTACCTTAATCTTCAAACGCTCCAGCAGATGTTTTTTGTCCGATGGATGACAAGGAATTCTCTTATGTAGGATAGAAATACAACTATTCATCCTCAAAAAGGAGAAATCTTTTAAGGTAGAAACACCCAAAATCATTCATTCATTTAAGCAATTTAACATAGTCAGAGGCATATTTTTCTAAAAATAATATTTTTGTAGTATACGCAAGTGAAAATCATGAATATTTAAAAAAAAAAAAAATTCAAACATTGTATGTAATTTTTATGCTTTTTCAAAATGTTGGTTGCTAGACCACTGGAATTGTCTCATAGGTGCACCCAAAACTCAACTACGCAAAAATCACTTGTCAACAAATTAGAGTTCAGTATGTGTCCTTCAAGTGTGCCATCAAATCAAAGTCAAACACGTGTTAAGACACATTAATGAAACTCTATGGAACAAGGATTAGATACAGGGACGGAATTGGATGTTTCTACCTTCTGTAGTTTGCCTCCCAATGAATATTTTTATTTTTTTAAAACTAGGTGATGATGTCACCCAGTTCCGAAAGGGCTGATTTTCACGGTCACCAGCCCAGCGTTTAATGGTTAACAATGGTACGTAGTTCTCCTGTTACTCCGTGTGAGGGTGGGTCTGATATTTGCAAGTGACTGACTGGCTCCAATTGCTCCTCACCAGCCAGTGAATCACTTCCTCACGTCTCCGGAATACTGTAATAAGAAGTTATGTCAAGGGTAGTTTAAACATAAGTTAGTAAGTAGGAATTAATGGCAGGTTCGTTCCGGCACATTGGGTCCCTGCCTCCCTACCTTGGGTGTTATAAATGTTTTTTTAAAAACGCAAAAACTTTTGATTATATAATAAGATAACCGCCGAAAAGCACCCTGCCTCGGGAAGGACGCCCACACTATCAATTCAATTCAGTTCAATTAAAAATAGGAGTAAATGTGGGAGCCTATGGTGGTCCACTAGACGAATTCATAGGTACTGCTGGAGAAAAGTCTAGTGGAGCAGACAGTCGGCGGGCAGTGCAATTTGTCCTGTGAATTTCGACCTGGACCCGACAGTAATTAGTAATTTAAGACTAGTAATTTAGTAATTTTTTTGCATTTGGGTGCTAATACAGAGTTTTCAGGGTCTTGCCATGAATTGTTAGTTTGGCTTTGTTGACCCTTTCGTTTTGGCCAGGGAGAACTGACGGACAGGGAGAATTGACCCCCTCATTGCCCCGGCCAAGGGTTAATTGTGAAAAAAAGCCCCCTATTTTTTGCCATGATTTTTTATATTTCTACACTAACCCTAGCTAATTTGGGGCCGCTGATTGCAATCTGAATTCAGAATTTGCAAAAGAACTCATCCTATTGTAAATAAAAAATTCCACAGCATTTTCCCTAGGGGTAAAACAGGGCAATGAGGGGGTCAGTTCACCCTGGCCAAGAACTGACCCCCTCATTGCCCCTGCCAGGGTTAATTGTGAAAAAAGGCCCCCTATTTTTTGCCATGATTTTTTATATTTCTACACTAACCCTAGCTAATTTGGGGCCGCTGATTGCAATCTGTTTGCAAAAGAATTCATCCTATTGTAAATAAAAAATTCCACAGCATTTTCCCTAGGGGTAAAACAGGGCAATGAGGGGGTCAGTTCACCCTGGCCTTTCGTTTTTATGTTTTTGTTTTAGTTGAGGAAATTGACTGGGGTCGTTGAACTTCAGTGAAGGAGCCTCTTTCCTTTCTATGAATGGAGGAGAAAATATCCATAATTGTTTGTGCATCCATTCTTGACAGGTATTGAAAGTGTCCCCCAAATGTGCAATTAAGTTGTCCCTTTTACTTAACTATTGTTGGTAGATTGGTAATTCTTCAGATTTCAATGTTATAATCAAGTTATGTGATGGTTTTAGTGACTTAAGGAGCTTTCTCTTTGAAAATTCATATTAATTATATGTCTTGTATAATTCTTTTTAAATAATTATTTTCAATTGTTAATGCTATAGAAATGTTTTTCCTTAAAAAAAATTACTGTCAACTATGTTGAATTGTTTATTTAAACGTTTTTGGATGTTTTCACCTTACACATTGTTTGGATTGGGAGATCAAGTTAATATTGTTTACCAATGAGGCAAGAGTCCCTTTTGCATTCTTTTCAATGAAATAAAATTGTTTTATATGTCTCTTCAACCGTCAAGTTTACAAAAATCAAGTAGTAAGTTGCATTGTAATTGTGACTTTAATTGCATTTTTGTGTGTGTGTGTTGGTTTAAGTTATTTTGAGATTAAAATTTTTATTTTTAAATACAAGTCTAGTCATTAGATGATTTTGAACTACACTAGAGAGCCGTTTTAGACTTGTTCTTTGTATTGGGAACTAGTGAGTGTTGGATAGATATTTTTTAAATTGTTAAAATAATCAAATTATTAAAATAAAAATATTTTTAATTTTTCAGAATTAAAAAATATCTTTTATTATTATCTAATGTAGTAGTCACTTTGTCACATCACACTACTATTGTGACTACCTTATTGTAGGCCAATATAACAAATAAATATTCATGTTACAATGCTATTGTAGAAGGATCACTACCTTTCCCTTCAAAAAAGTTATAGACAAAAAACAAGGTAATGATTACAATTGACCTTTCCACATGTGTTGGTACTTGCACTGAGAAAATTTTGGAACCTACAAGTGGAACTAATATTTTACGGATAGAAAGAACAAGGTATTGCATCCCAAAGAACATCTTTGTTGGCCACGTTCCTATCATCCGTGCTATCATCCTATATTTGAATGCCTACACCTTTAATTTCAACAATGTCGAGGTGAAAAATTAACTCCTAAACAATTTATGGAATGTAGGATTGGCCACGATTCCTTCTCAATGATCTACTTTCTAGCACTAAAAAATAAATCTCGTTGTTGTTCAATAAGTTGTTTTTGTACAACTGTTAAAAAAATTCTTGATTTGGATAAAAATTCCGTCTTCGGTGATTTTTCAAACTCAAACACACCAAAGAATGCTTGCAACATATTGTCTTTGGAGAGAAAGCCCCAGTCAATGAGAGGTCATCCTAAGAAAAAAATACTCTATAGGTAGTGCAAGTGGGCATATGCTTATTAGTCATGCAAGTATTTGATAGTTAGGATTGAGTAGAATTCTTGTTTTTCTAATGCACCTTCATTCATTACAAGGCTTTGTAAGTAACCTTCTATTGCTCCAATGCTTGCAAAAATTGCCATGTACATTCAAAACTATTCATTATTACATTTTGGTCCAAGATGGCAAACTTTCCACAAGAGAAAATTTTGAAATGTGCCTCCCTTAAATTATTTTGCTTCTCAAATTTTGTTTTATTTTTTAGACTAAATTTTGATTGCATATATATATATATATATATATATATATATATATATATATATATATATATATATATATATATATATATATATATATATATATATATATATATATATATATATATATATATATCAAAAAGTGGTCTAATCAAAATCATTGAAAACTAGAGGGAATACTAGCTTGATAATAACAAGCAAGATCCTTAGTTGAATCTTTGGAAAAATGACTATTATGAAATGTTTTTGTTGATTTTTATTAATACCACTTTAGAGGTGGTTTTGAAGGAAGGACCCCTTTGCAACTTTAGGGGTTAACAAAATCTTGCCTCCGCTTTGTGAAACTTGTTTATAATTTTTCACTTTTAAATCAACATTATAGTCAAAATTTCAAAATATAAGTTCATTGGAACTTTTTAAATATTTTGCAATGACCTTGTTCTATGTGAGGGTCACTTTCAACAAGGGAGTTCTAAAATTAGAATTCTTCATTGTGTTTCAAAAGGTCCCTATCACTATAAACCAATTATAAGATGACATGCTACAATTTAGGATAGAGATTATTTAATTCATATCAAATCTCTCCCTCACCTAGAATAACATAATTTAAGCACAATCCTAAACTATTGAAAAAACATTCTAGCCAACTTGTCGTTTTTCTTTCAAATTTCTAATGTTACGTAACTTGTCCAATCTTTTTTGATGTGAAAAGATTCTCTACATTCATGAACACATGCATAGATAATAGTTGAAATATAATTTGTAAGTACATTTATGCATCTCTAAGCGAAGAATAATAGCCACATTAAGTAATGAAATTGGATTACACTTGCCCCAAGAAAGTTATTTTACAAGCTATGAAAGTCAACAAATATTTCTACATATATATTTCCATTTGTGCACATGGAGGTTCATAAATTCCAATCACAACAACAAATATTTAATCTTAGAGTAATGCATTCTTGTACAATAATAATAAATATATATATACTGTTAAATGTCAAGAAATGAGTGTAAAGCAACCTAATTACAGTATTTAGTGAAAGTATTTGATAGGTAGGGCAAATATATTAAAGTGATATCAATGTGGTCAATATTTATTTGACATTAATATGGAGGTTTACTCTAAAGGCATGCACATTCACTCAGCAACTGGCAATCTCAATCTGCTTTGAATGTTTTTTTTTAATATCTTTATGATTACTGGCTTCTTCATCCACTCAAAGTAGTAGGTAATAGTTTGTTAACATTGTATGTATTTTAATTTCATTAAACACCACACTCAAACCTCACAGGTTCCTGAGTAAGTTCCGCACCCCATTCTTTGGTTATTCTCATGACAAATTCATCACTTGTCACTTGAAGAAATGTAATTTAAGGTATGTTTGCACTTGGTGTTAGAGGTGTTGTTCAGAATGTGAATCTAGTCCAAACGTAGGTCTAAATTCATTCCTAAGATCCTTAATAATACCTTCTCTAACACCAAGTGCGAACATACCTTTACGTCTTTTCTATAATTTAGTATTTGATTTTGTGTTTAGGTTATTATTCCTTATTTTCTCCTGCCAAGGCGTTGCATTCGGGGTTCCTCCCTTTATTCTTCGTTATGGGAGGGCAACCCATTCCTGATCACCCTCCATTCTTGCAGTGTAGGCCGTTCTCTTCCTGTGCAGGAAGAAATGAGCAATGATAAATTATGGTACAGTTCTCGACACATTTGTGGCACATTATAATTGGCTACATGATTCACAATGTCGCAACCTACATCAGGTGGATTTTATAATAAGCCCTTGGTTGGAAATAGAAAGGTCTATACAACCAGTATGGGACGAACACAATCTGATTTTCCAGAAAATTATGGAATCCTTCCAAATTCTATTTCTCCACACATAAAAATTTCTCCACTAAAGAAAACCGCCCCGCAAATATATGTATCTATTTAGGGCCACTTCACACTAAAAGACACAAGTCCAATGCCCTCCAACCACTTACATGGTAATAAATTGCCTAAATGGCGACAAACCCTCAAAGAAAGTTTAGGTTGATTAGAAATGAAAATTTAAATTATGACCGAGAAGCCGTCGACTCATGACAAGATCTCAACCATTAAATTGGTAAGTGTTTGAACTTTGCCTTGACTTTTGAAAGCTTCACACTATGGTCGTACAAGTTGAGAGGCCATGGGAGTTCATTGCCAAGCTTTTGAACTTTGAGCTTGGCCTTCATAGACTTCACACTACGACTGACTGAAAACTCTAATTTTTATTATTTAGTCCCTATTTATTACTCATTTCTTTGGACTCTCAACAATGTTTGACCACTGAGCCCCTTAAGTGGTCAGAAACCACAGTGTGAAGTGTCCCTTAAGTGGTCAGAAATGGCTCCCTTCCCTTCCATCCTTGCAAATAGACTCTGAGTTTGAAACAAACCCAAAATCTAACCGACACCCCACTCCTCCTCCCTCTGCCTGTCCCACTGAATGCATCCTCCCCAATACAATATAATACAATCTAATCCCACCGCTGCCTGCCCCAAGGAGAGAGACTCATTGAGGTCTCCTGAACGCTGCAACCTGCGATGGCAGAACATGAGATTCAATGCCTGTCCAACGGGAGCTCCAATCCTCTGCCCACAGAAGTGATGGCCATTAGAATGGTAAGTTGAAAAGGACCTCATCATGGAAACAGGACTTGACGACACAGGCAGCGAGGGGCAGAGGCAGAGCACCATGATGATGGCCAGGGTGAATTGCCACCCCCTCATTGCCCTGTTGGGAGAGCACTGGGATTTTATATATATTTGCAACACATGGAAGAATTTGGAAGTTCTGAATTCATATTTGTAATCAGAGTCCCCAAATTAGATTAGATTGTGGAGGTGAAGAAATATAAAAATATGTAGCTCAAAATAGAGGGCAAATTTTCAGATTCTCCCTTCATTGGGGCAATTCTCTCTGGCCCCTGTGAATTGCCACCCCCCTCACAAAGTCAGTCCCCAGGGGCAAGTAAGAAAAAAAAAATCCCCCTATTTTGTACTTAAATAATTTACCATGTACACCTCTCCTAGCCAATTTTGGGCCTCTGATTGCAAGACCATGGTCTCTGATTGCCAGTTTAGAGGTTCTGATTGCCAGTTTAGAGCCTCTGATTGCCAGTTTAGAGCCTCTGATTGCCAGTTTAGAGCCTGTGATTGCCAGTTTAGAGCCTGTGATTGCCAGTTTAGAGCCTGTGATTGCCAGTTTGAGGGGCCTGTGATTGCCAGTTTGGGGTCTCTGATTGCAAAATTAATATGAATTCAAAATTTTCAAAATTTATCATGCCTAAATTATTTTAAAATTCAGTGTTTTTACATTGGAAGGGACGAGCCAGGGGTGATTTCAAATTCACCCCTGCCCCATGGTGATTGGCAAGCCTTGGTTCCAGGTAAGTGACCCCACAAGACAAACTCATCCTAACTTATTCGTCTGGGATGAGGCGCCCAATGCCCTGGTTCAGTTCGGTTCAACGAGGACGTACTTGCATTCAGTGCACATTTGCTGCCTGTCGTCAGTCAGTCAGTCAGCCAAGCTCCCACTGCAGGTCATGTCTGAATGAATGAATGAATCACTGTCACTATCTTCTCCCACTGCAGGGGCCTTCATTCAGGTGGGTTTTGAACTTCAAGTCTGGCAGGTTTTTATAAGTTATATATGCATGCATGTGCTTAATATGTACGAGACAGCCAAGTGCAAACGACCTAATGTATGCGTGTGTTGCAGTACCATTATTTGTACCTTCAGCGTAGGATTATTTCAGATTGATCACCGGGTGGGCAAGGCGTGCACTTCATAGGAATATGCAATTGTGAGGAGGTAGGAGGCTCTGAAAGTGAGCAGCAGGGCATTTAGAACTGACCATGTAGACTCGCCTGAAATGCATGTGAGGTGGTCTTTAAATGGACCTTCTATAGTCATTGAATGGATGAATTTTTAAAAAAAATATTATTTATTGCAACAGTCAATCATTCTCTTTGCTTTACCCATTTCTCTTTAGAAGTTGCACGTGAACGATTTATGGAAGCCCGGGGATCATAAATAGGGACCTACAACTCATATTGTTTGAAAATTCATGAGTAATTCAAAAATGCTTCAAAAAATATGAAACAACTTGTGTTACAATCAAAATTTGTTCCTCCTTGTCTGGAAAATGAGCTAAAAAAAATCCTATCCAAGAAACCACATGAAAAAGGCAAACCAACCCTTAAATGCTCACTTTTAGAGCCTCCTACCTTAAAAGCAGCTTGTCATGAGCAGAATTAGGAATTTGTCCTCGTGCCATTGCCAAGATTCTTTCTTTTTTTTTTAAAACTATATAGATGAATGTAAAAAATGGCAAGAGCAATTGGAATTACATCTTAGTTTTCGACAAAGTATGAATTTGTTATGAATTTTTAAAGTGTGTTGCCTATCACGGCTTGAAAAGAGGGGAGTTTCTAGACTACCTCAAAACTAGTAAAAAATATATATTCACAATGGTGACTAATGTGCCTTATGCCATTGTCACACTCAAAATAAAAGTGAAAGTGGTTTTCAAGCTCATAAAAACTTTGAAATTCAATAACTTTTACACTATAGGTCCAAATGCCATGGAACAAAGCTTGTGCATCCCTCTTTGTCGAGGGCTTTCTAATAGTACTAAATACACAACCAAAGAATGCACGGTTCAGGAGATCTCACCATAACAAACAAACAAAACAAGTAAAGAACCTAACAGAAGATATAAATTTTATGCATGTAAACAATTACAATGTTTCATAATATGGCTATAGCAAAGGTCTAAGAGAGTCACTTCCTATAGTAAATTCATACTCAAAAAGTAGAAATTCCTATTGTAGTCACTAATTGCTCCATTTCCATCACCTAAGAGATTGATTGTTGCCACTAACGCCATCCAATAGAGCACAAATCTCATTTATTGAAAAAGAGACTATAGGGAAATCATTCCCTAGGTGGCTAAAATGGGTCTTCTGTCTATAATGGATTGTTCTACCTTAGCTCCTTTTACAACAATTCTTAGCGTGTCATCATGAGAATATGAATAGTATTGTTTTTCTTTTGTTTGAGGATCGTTGGTTTTATATACATCTTAAACTTCATAGGATAAGAAGTTTTTGTGTTGTTACTAGAATAAACATGTCAATCACCGCACATACAAAATTCATCCTCTACATAAATATAGAGACTTGCAATTTGAAATCTAGTGTCATTATTAAATGTCATGTTCATATTTGTCTTCAAAAAATAGGATGCAAAAATATTTTTTCCTACAAATTTTATTGCAATTTAAAAGTAGTGAAGTTGAAATCTAGTTTAAAGTTTCTTACAAATCTTTGCCTCACGGCGAGTATGCAGTCATTAAGAAGTGATCCAAAATTTTGTTTCCATCACAATTGAATTGGTAGTTGAATCCTGCATTTATTCTTTGGTAAATGGAACAATTGTTGTCCATTTTTTGGATTTCTGTAGTAAATGGTAGGTTTATCCTAAGTGAAAAATAGGTGGACATAGTAAAATTATGTCAAGCAAAACATTAGCAGATAGATGGTGCTAAAGCACCTAGCTTTAAGGTAAATTAACCTATGAGAGGCAAAATGATTGGTTTTGTCATGTTGGCATATGTTGAAAATTTTAAAATTTGTACCATACAAAGACAAATGTGAAAAATAGGAAGAACAATTGAAATTTTATTTGTTTGACAAAGTATGAGTTCATTATGAATTATTGAAATGTGTTTCCCAATTAGCCCAAATAGTCTCTAGACTATCTTCAAACCAACAAATAGTGTATCTGTAATGGTCATCTCACTCACCTAAATCAGTTACAATATTCTTAATATAGTCACAACATGAAGGTCTAAAAAAGACACTTCTTGTAGTGAATTTACCCTCAAAAGATGGAAGTTCCAATTGTAATCACTATTCACGCTGTCATATCACTATCACCCAAGACATTGACTATTGCTACTAACGCAACTTAAGGTAGCCAAAATATCATTTAATGGAAAAAAAAAGTTTGTTACAACTTGAAGTTCATGTAAAACTTTAATGAGTCATTACATAGGTGTTTGTCGTGGACCTTCTACATGTCATTGACCAATTTACCTTAGTTAGTATAAGGACATACTTCAAATGGACATATGGACACCAATTTAGTATTGCCTACAAATTAATATGCTTCAATGTGGAGTCAAAATTGGAGAACTACTTTCAAGGTTTTTAGAATTGAAAGTGCTTTCAATGACTTCTATAATGTTTAATACCTCCATGTGAGTAGGAAGAGACAACATTTTAGAAATAGCTTTGTCTTACTATCAAACTGAAAACGATCCAAAAGTTCAAGTCTAATCTTAGAATTTGATTTCTAGAAGTAAAAAATTTGTTCGCCTTGAACTTTGAGAAAACAAAGTTTTCTTGACAAACTATTTTGATTTTTCCCTTGCAAATATTACACACTTCTAAGTGGAGTTCATGAAAACATTTTGTCTTTCTTGCAAAGTTTAGCCAATTCTAAAACATGGGAGTCCGTTCTAAGTAAGTCTATTGTGTCGACAATGTTACAACACTTAGATTAGTAGTAGTATGTGGAAGAAGAATTTGTGTGATTTGTTTGCAAGTACACTTTTTAGAAGTCTTTTGACAAATATCATATACCAATATACATGTACAAGAACATTCATCTACAAATTTAGGATAAATGGAAAAAACTTCAATCCAATTGGCCACTATGAATGAAAAGTTCATTGTTCAAAACTTTGCACCAAAGTTCAAAGTTCCACAATTAAGTATAAGGTAGAAGCAACTATTTTAAGTCCACATACCCATTGATTCAATGTAGAAATCCCTTAAAGTATCCTCAAAAGTACCTTAAAACTATCCCTAAGCTTAATTGTGGCTAGTAGATGCTAATTTAAAAAAAATCCTATGTCAAAATCAAGGCAACTTTATATATATATATATATAATATACACACCATTCAATGATGAAATATTTTTAAATATAATGAGGTAGACCAATCCAATGACATTAGTCACCCAATTCTGACAACTAGTGGACCCTCCATGCATTTGCATCAATCACCCATCCATTGTTATGCTTTTAGCATTCAATTCTTTAGCATCACGACAATACATTTGAGGAAGGGATACATTAGCGTGTGGTTTACCATGGGTCTATAAACGCTTTACTAATTTAGTCTCGATAAATTTTAAAAATCACAAAGAATTTATTTTTCGATTCATTTCTTATAAAAATGTCTTCATTGTATTTGCAAGTGGCTTCTCTCAAACTTTTCCATCTTTGAACAATGCATGAGTTGATAAATAGTTTCTCCAAGGTAAGTAGATAGCAAATCTACTTAGTAGGAGGCATGTTTATGTTACCTCTTCACCACCTATAGTTTGTTTGACCCTTTAGTGCACTAGTCTCCCAAAGTAGTGTTGCACACAAAAATTGAGGTGGACTCTAACATCTTCTCTATTGGGATGAGAGACCAACTTCATTGCATAGTAAATACATCATCCAAATCAAAAATCGAGAGGTTGGATTGTTATCCTATAATGTTTGATTGTGTTTCCTTTTTTAATTCACAATGAAGAGTTTTTGTCTGATTGGGCAGTGAGGGATTCAACGGCTGCATTGAGGCTAGGTTTCTCGGAAACTATATCAATCATATTGTTGTTGGGTCCAATGCCCAAATGGCCACATGAAGTGAATCGATCCCCTCACTTGTCTCTAAGATAAAACACTTATTTATAAAAATTTGCCACACATGATAAAATTTGCAAATTTTAAATTCATCTTTGCAATTAAAGGCCCCAAATTAGCTAGGAGAGATGTAGTAGGTAAAATAACACATAAACGATGCCAAGGTCGTTTTCTAGCCAAATAATGACAAAGAATCTCTCCATGTAGGACAAAAGTGCAACTATTCATCCTCCAAATGTTGCATGAAAAGGGAAGATCTTTTACAATAGTTTGTCTTCCAATGAGTGCTTATATATATTTTTTTAAGCCAACAAATTCACACTATATCCTAACATATGATTTCCACGGTGACCAATTGGTTGTTTAACCCTTAAAGAATGATGGGGTGACTTTGAAAATCATCAATTTTTATGATCATGTGAAATATTGTCTTAAAAAATTATAAAAGCAGTCATTGCAAGACAAAGTACTATAAAAAACCTCCCTTTTTTTTGCAAAATTTTGAGAACAAATAGTTGCACTTCTATCCTACATAGAGAGATCCTCTGTCATCCATTAGATGCAAAATGTCTGCCTCGATGTTTAAGGGTTAAGGGTTAATCAAACGCAAATTAGGAGTCTTTTTTTTCACATGCACCCTTGGAGTAACTTTGGAGTGACAAGTGAGGGGTCAGACCCGCTGGCCGGACCGAGCATGCTAATAATAAGTTTTATCTTGGAATTTGGGACTTTGGGGCAGATTTTTCAAGTTGAAGCTTTGTGTCTCGAGGACACATGTCAATGTGGGAAATCTGCTCTCCAAGCAACCTGCAGTAGCTTAGCTTTAGTGCAAAGTCAGTGGTGATTCTAATCCAGCCATTCGAATTGAAGAATGTGCATGACTGAGTGCTTGAGTGTAGAGAAGATATTACCACTCTTTTTGTATAAGAGAGAAATGCCTGCACTCACTCTGCCAGCGGTGTCCTGAATAATATTGTTCTAGTAGTGAGGAAAGCTCTTTTTTTTCACTTTTAAAAAAAATACCAACTTGGCAAGAAGAAGAGTAACTTAACTCTCCTCATACCACCACTGTGAATGAAGAGTCTGTTGGGAATAGTTCTAAGGTAGTGTGCTGTAAAACGGACCCTCTCCTTCAGATGAACCCTAGCTTTGGGGGAAAATGGGAGATGAGGTGACCCTTGAATGGACCACTTTAGCAATTGAATAATATTGTCATAGTGAAGAAAGCACTTTACTTCCTTTAGAATACCAACTTGGCAAGAAGAAGAGTAACTTAACCCCTAAAGGACCATTGTCCCTTCTCAAAACAAGGGATGGAGGGCGGTTTGGGCAGAAAAAAAAATTGCAAAATTTTGAATTTTTTTTGAATTTTTTTCTTCTTGTAGATTATATTTTTGTTTGTGTAGAGGGCTTTGATTTGCTTTATTTGGATTTGGTGTGAGAAAGTTATGGACATTCTTGTTTTTTGGGCAGTTAGAGCATCTTCTTGAAAAAAAAAACTTGTAGGATGCATTTCTGAATGCAATTTTTCCAATTTTTCCAAAAATTTCTTTTTGCATGGTTTAGTTTACATATTAGAACAATCTCACCGTTGGAATTAGTGCATTTTAATTCCATCTTAAAGATATTAATAACTAAGATTTTCCTTCTTTCTTTTACCTACTTCTACTTAACAATTTTTTTAAGCATGAAAATTAAGTTTAAAAAAAAAACGATCCTCCCCTAGACTCTCAACTCAATTTCATACAATAAGGATTCAAAGCTCAAAACTCTATAGTGCAAAAAAATTAAGTTAAAAAAGTTCAAAGTCAAATAATCCAATCCCGCAAGGTGCTGAAAAAATTTGTTTTTTTCACTTTAAACACATATATCTTTTAATCTATGTAGTCAAAATTTCTGAAATTTTTTCCATTTATTTTCATACTAGTAAGGTATAAGATCCTACAGTTGGATGTGCAAAAAAAATAATTTTCAAATTTATTTACTCTTTGCTATAGAAATGGCAATTTTGAGTATTTTTTGGTAGAAATAAGGCCTTGGTCCTCTAGGGATTAACTTTGGTCATATGACTAGCATAAATGAAGAATTTGTTGGGAATAGTTCTAAAGTAGTGTACTGTGAAACAAACCCTCTCTTTCAAATGGACCCTAACTTTAGGAGGAAAATGGAGATGAGGTGATCCTTGAATGAACCACTTTAGCAATTGAATGCATCTAGGAAAAATTGTTTTTCTATTGCAAGAACCAATCATAGTTTTTGAATCTGCACATCTCTTTACAAGTTGCAAGTGGACAGATTTTGGGAGACCTATGGTCACATATAGGTGCCTATATCCTTAATCTTTGAAAATTTATAAGTAATTCAAAAATGCTTGGAAAAATACAAAACTACTTGTGTTAAGTTCCATCTCTATTTATCTTTCTTTATAAAATGATATAAAAATACTTTTGTCCATGGAAACCTATTAAAATGGCAAACAACCCCTTAACCCCTAAAGTCCCATTGTCCCTACGGGGGGCAAAATGGATTTCAGGCAGACTCTTATGATCTCAATTTTTATTGAAACTTTTTAAAAATTTCTCGTAAGATAGAAAAACTTATGAGCTTTTTGAAAATATAATTTTTATTTCAATTGGTGCTTGGGAGCAAAAGTTATTCCACAATAACCTCAAAAAGGGGGAGACTGGGCAGCAAAAAAAATCCACAAAAAATTGAAATAAAATTTTTAATATTTATTTTCTTGTAGCTTATATTTTTGTAAATGCAAAGCTTTGATTCATTCCATTTGGATAAGAGATGTGAAAGTTATGGAGCTTCTTGTTTTGTGGGCAATCAAAGCAACTTCTTGAAAAAAAAATTCTTTTACTTTGAATGCTAATATCTTTCAATCTATATGGTCAAAAATCACAAAAAAAAATTATCACATGATTTAAGACAAGTGTAGTACAAGATCCTATTGTTAGATTCTAAAAATATTTTTTAAAATTTATTTTATAGGTGATTGTAGTAGAAGTGGTAGTTTTGAGTGGTTTTAGCAAAAAAATGGCCATGGGACTTTAGGGATTAAATGGTCACTTTTAGAGCATACTATATTACTATCTAAAGGGTTGTTCTCACTTAGTGTCAAAGAGTGTTGTTATTGAGAGATTTAGAAATGAATGTAGACCTACTTCTAGATTGGATTCACATTATAAACATCACCCCTAACATTAAGTGTAAACATACCCTAAGGTGAATAGGCTTAGCTAATGGGTGCTATCCTTGCCAACTTGCCAATATAATGGAGGTACTCTTTTGCATAAAACAATAGTGGGAATTTTAATTCTCAGTCAATGACTAATATAAAGAGAGTTGGGATGAAAATATGCAAATAGCTGGTGATGTTGACAAACCTATAAAGTAAAGCAACCTAATGCGGTCAAATGACCCATTGTGGGTTTTTTGAGTATGTGAGATGCAAGCCACAATACATGTCTTACATGACAACAATGGAGCGAACACCAATGTCATTAGGAACTTTTGATTTTTTAGTGTGAAGTTCATTGTAAAAATTGATTTTTTAGGCCTTCCATGATAGAAAATATTTTTACTCCATTAAGTAGTAAGATGAGCATTATAGATTCAGATTTTGTTGATTATAAAGTAGTCTATAGACTCTTTTGGACTGAACACTTCAAAAATTCCTAGCAAATTTATACTTTGTCCAAAAAATATAATTTCAATTGCACTTGCTGTTTCTCACACTCATACCACTGTGGGAAAAAAATTGGGAAATTTCAGCAACAACATGATGTCAAACTCCACATTCTGACGACAATGGGCTGGTTTACCTTATATCAATTTTCAAAACTGTAACTCTAAGTCAACTTGGAGGACTACCCCACATGGGAGGGGAAGGAAAAGAATGTTATGTTAAGAAAAGACAGCCCATTGTGGTCAAATGACCCATTGCAGTCGCCTAAGAAATGACCCATTGTGGGTTTTTTTCAAGATGTGGGATGTGGGCAACAATGCATGTCTTACATGACTGCAATGGAGTGAACACTGACCTCATTAGGAACTTCAGAGTATTCACTGTGAAGTCCATTGTAAAATTTGACTTTTTTAGCCTTCTGTAATAGAAAATATTTTGACTGCATTAGGCAGTGAGATGAGCATATCAAATTCAAAATTTGTTGGTCTTAAGGTAGTCTACAGACTCTTTTGGACTCAATACTTCAAAAATTTCTAGCGAATTCATACTTTGTCAAAAATACTAATTTCAATTGCACTTGTTGTTTCTCACACTAATACTAAGGTGAAGGCACCCAAAACCATCAAAATAAGGAATTCAACATAGTTGGAGGCATCTTTTTTTAAAACTAATATTTTGTAGTATTAGCAAGAAAAAATCATGAATATTCAAAAAAAAAATTTGATGTGATATGTAGTTTTTATGATTTTTCAAAGTAGCGGGTCTCTACACCACTGGAACTGACCAAATTTGAATTGCACAAAATTTAGTTGTCAGCAAATTAAAGTGCAATATGTGTCCTTCTAGTGCGTCAATGAATCACAATTAAACATGTGTAAGACATACTAATGAAACTCTAAGAACACTTTAACCCCTCACCGCCCCAGGGGACCAAAAGTGTCCTCACACAATCTAGCAGTCAACTTCAAAGTGCTGTAACTTTTGCATTGAATGTCCAAATTCAATAAAATTTGTTGAAAAAGTTGCTCATAATAGTGCATTTTTTGTGGTAAAATTTTTAGATTTATCTGAGATGTAATGAGTTTTTGAAAGCCAATCAAAGTTCGCAAGTTCAATTTGAGTTCACAGCACTGCAATGAGATGGCTGCAACTTCAGGGGCTTGTATCTTTTTCATCAAATGTTAGTTTTCAATAAGATTTGCCGGGTTTTGTTCCCCATAAAGTCTAATTATTGTGATAAAATTTTCATGTCAATCCAAGTTGTTTTGAATGCTTGGGAGCAATTCGAAGTTCAAAATTCAGACATTTTTGCATTACAGTGAATTTTGGCGGCTTATAACTTCTTCAGATAGGGTTTGTTTTCAATAAATTTTGTTGGAAAAGTTGCGCATACTAGTTTAGTTCTTGTGGTAAAAATTTCATATCAATCCAAGAAGTTATGATTGACTGAGAAGCATTTTAGTAGAGGTAGGTTTAGCCATAGATGTGTTTTTTTGCTACTTTTTTCACTGTTTTTTGACATTTCAAAACAATTTTGCAAACGCAATGAGTCAATTGAATGATTTTTTTTCCACCAAAGTATTTGTCTTCTAATTTTAAATCACTTTGTAGTTTAAAGCTTTTTCATTTGAGTAGGTCCAGAAATCGAATTGCACCTCCAAATGAGTTTTTAGGAAAATTTCAGCATCTTTTGTCAACACTAAAACATTATAATCTTTCAATCTATACAGTCAAATGACCCCAAATTTGATTTACACCATCTAAATCATGCACACTACAAGATTGTACGGTTGAGATTTTCATAACTTATTCACATTTAGACTTATAACACTCGAAAAGCAAGGTTGTTTTTTGACATGGTTAGGCCTTGGGTAGTGAGGGGTTAAGGGCACTCTATGGGACAAAGATTAGGTACAAGGATGGAATTGGGTGTTCCTACATTAATGTAAGAAAAAAATTGAAAAATTCCAGCAACAAGATGATGCCAAACTCCTCATTCTGACCACAATGGGTTCGTTTACCTTAACCTATGAAGGATCTAAAGCCCATTTGGGGCATTTGCATTTTAAAACATGGGTGATTGTGTAATAAAAAAATATTTTTAGGTGAACACCTGTTATAATATTAGGTTGTTAGTACATGAATTGGCCAAGTTGACTATGTAGTTGTAGAATTTTGAGCTGAAATGTGTTTTTCGGCTCAATACAAGCAATTAAAGAAAATATTTTATCTTATTTATTGTTTTTAATCCAACTACAACACCATACAATATATGTATTGAAGTTTATTGTGTTGAAACTTCAAAGAGATAAACCTCACTAGTTGTATGATGTTTAGTTGAAAACTTTGAGAAAAAAGTTTTTTCCATGGCTTTGCACTTGTATACTTAAGCTTTCAAAAAACAATTATAGCAAAATGCATGTATCTCCCAATTGTATAAGTTGACGAAGTGCTTCAAAATTTTAGTTAAAGCTTCATGAAATAAAATTCAAGAAAAATAAAATTCAAATATAAATTTTTTTTGGTGCCTACCTTACATGTGTAGAGAACAAAAAGACTAAATTGGATATAACTTTGAAAGGAATCATCCTAATTTTTTAGAATTTGCTTTGCTTTGAAGACAATCCTTGTGTGCACCTATGAACAAATTTTGAACCATTGGATCAAAAATCAAGATTGCATCTGTATACATGAAATTGGTGAAAATTAATATGCTTATTCATAACTTTTTAAATTGTATTGGTGGAAAATGAAAAACAGTTGTAAAAATTTGAGACATGGGATTCCTAAATCCTTACGCGTTGGGAAAAAAAACCCATGTTTTTTGAGAAATTGAATTTTGATTGAAGATATTTCAACAATCAAAGTTATTGAAAATAGGAAAGCAAATTCATTTGATAGTGATGAACAAGACCTTGTGTTTAGAATTTCACAAAATGATTCTAAACAAATTATACTTTCATTTCAAAAATACAAGTTTCAAGGAGATTTTGGAGGGAGGGTGAGCCCTTGGACATCCAGGGATAAAAGGATATTTGAGGTCCTTGGTAAGGCTATTTAACCTCGAAAGTCCCATTGTCCGCACGGGGGACAAAATGGATTTCGGACAGGCTCTTATGATCTCAATTTTTACTGAAACTTTTCCATAAGATAGAAAAACTTATGAGCTTTCTAGGAATATAATTTTTATTTCAATCGATGCTTGGGAGCAAAAATTATGCTACAATAATCTCAAAATGGGTGAGACCGGGCAGCAAAAAATTGAAATAAAAATTTCAATAATATTTTTCTTGTAGAATATATTTTTTTGTAAATGGAAAGCTTTGATTCATTCCATTTGGATTAGAGATGTCATAGTTATGGAGCTTCTTGTTTTGTGGGCAATCATAGCAACTTCTTGAAAGAAATGAATTGCTTTCACTTTGAATGCTAATATCTTTCAATCTATACGGTTAAAAATCACAAAAAATCATTACATGATCTAAAACAAGTGTAGAACAAGATTCTACAGTCAGATTTTCTAAATTTAATAATTTATTTTATAGATGAACGTAGTAGAAGTGGTAGTTTAGAGTGGTTTTGACACAAAAATGACCTTGGGACTTTAGAGGTTAAACTTAAATTTCAAAATCTTTCTTATATGGACATCATGTAGCTTGTTCAAATGACCAATCAATGATGAAATTTTGCCCTCCTCAATGATGTGAGCAACCTCAAATCTACAATTCAAATTTTTTGGTGATTCATAATCCAAAGCTTAAATTGATAAATACATCTCCTCAAGATCAAGAAAATGATATCAAAAGATTTACATGTAGTTGAGTATTGGAAATTTTTTCATAAAAATTCTTTACCCACTTAAAAAGTCAACATCCACTATTTGGATTACAAATGTTTTAAAGAGCTTACTATCAGAGCTCCATGGAACATATGAAGTGCATCAAAGTATGTTGAAAAAACAATTTTTGTCTCTTTTCCAACACTGCAACTAGTATGGTCACTATGACTATTTTACAAGATTCAAAATGAGTTCATGTACGAATGAAAATAAAATAACAATTGGCAAAAATAGACACCTAATTTCTAGATTCTACTCATATCATAATTAAGATTTCCAAAAATATTCAAAACCTACATCTCTCCTCTCTCGTGGACCCTAAACCAAGCCCCTTCAATCAGGTTGTGTTTCTTGTTTAGGTCAGGGTGAACTACCCTCCCTCCTCAGCCCCTCCAAGTCATTCCAAGAATGCATGTAAAAAAAAAGACCCCTACTTCGAGCTTCATTAACCCCTAAACATTAGAGGTCTAATTAGACTTAAAAATTTCTTTCCTTTGCAAGTTTGAAAAGTCAAAATTAGAGTAAGGTATGAAGATCTCAATTGTACAATATTATAGTGTGCATGTTGTAGATGATGTGGAACAAATTGCAGGACATTAAATCGTGCCATCGAAGGTGGGCCAAGCAGGGTAAAATTTGTGTTGTAGGGATAAAAATAAAAAAGAAGCCCCCTATTTTGAGCCATGTCTAGAGTACATTATAGACTTCATCTAGCTAATTTGGGGTCTTTGATTGCAAATATGAATTCAGAATTTGCCAAGAAAAATCATATGTGGCAAATAATAAATTCCTGCGTTTTCCCCGGGTTAAATCCACCTCACCGGTCTCACCTTCGATGGCACGATTTAACATCCTGAGAACAAATTTGGGGTCATTTGACCATATAGATTGAACTCTCTCCTTGCTAATTTAGGGCCTCTGATTGCAAACATAAATTCAAAATTTGTCATACTTGGAAAATAAACAAATTCAGTATTTTTCCAAGGGACGAAGAGTGAGGGGGCAGTTCACCCCTGCCCTCGTTTTAAGGGTTAAAATTGTGTAAACAGATGTTTTTTAACACTGCAACATGAGTTGGAGCAATCTGGCAAACCCCCTCCCCCCCCCCCCCAAATAATTTTATGCTGGACTGGGGCCCTGCATTCGCTCGACCGTGTCAGTGGTTATCCTGTATCAGATAATTGGCTTTTTGCCATGGATAGCCGGCCACGACAAGAATGAGATATTTGCCTATTTGCCGTGCTCCTACTTGCTTGGGGTCCAATGCCAGTGGAGGCATACACAGCACGGGGGAACACCAATTAAAGGCCCTCTTTATTGGTATTGTCAACCCAAGGGGCTAAAATTAACAAAATTAGTTATTTTTTCACCCCCTCCCTTTTAGAGGAATAGGGAGGAGGAGGACCCAGAATATCCCTATTTGGCTTTTGGCTTGAAGCCAGTAGGATTCATTGGGAAAAAGGATATGCAAATAGCCACTGCCGCAACCCAATGGAAAAACAGTGCCCATTACTAGACAGAGTTTGACCCCAAAAGGTTCTTAAAGGACCAAAAGTGTCGTAAATAGTTTTAAGTCCAATTCAAAGTGATGTAGCTTTTGCATTCAATGTCCGAATTCAATAAAACTGGTTGGGGAATCTGCGCTGTCTCTTCTAGTTTGTGTGGTAAAATTTTCAGATGAATTCAAGATGTATTGAATTATTGTAAGTCAATCGAAGTTCACAGGTTCAATTTGAGTTCACCGAACTGCATTTGATGAGGGGGTTGTATCTCCTTCATCCAATGTTTGTTTCCAATTTAAAATTTGTTGGGTTTTGTTTCCTTTGTAGTTTAGGTTTAGTGGTAAAATTTTCATGTTGATCTGTGTTGTTTTGAATGTTTGGGAGCAATTCGAAGTTCAAAATCCCTAACATTTTTGGATTACATTGAACTTTAACAACTTATGTCTTCTTCATTTAGTATCCATTTCCAATAAAAAATTTGGAAAAAGTTGCGTATACTAGTCTAGTTTGTGTGGCTAAAATTTAATATCAATTCAAAAACTTATGAGTAACTAAGAAGCATTTTAGTAGAAGGAGATGTAGTCTCAAATGTCCTTTTTACAACTTTCCTTGCAATTTGTGGCATTTCAAAGCCTCTTTGCAAAAATAATAAGTCAATTGAATGATATTTTCTTTCACCAATGTGCTTATATGATATTTCAAAATTGTGTTATAGTTTTTTATTTCTTTTTTCATTTGAGTAGGTTTAGAAATCAAATTTCACCTTCAAATATCTTGTTAAGAATATTTTAACATCCTTTTTCAACACTAAAACATTAT
Organism: Climacium dendroides; assembly: GCA_950106755.1. NCBI lineage: Eukaryota > Viridiplantae > Streptophyta > Bryopsida > Hypnales > Climaciaceae > Climacium > Climacium dendroides. The sequence goes on along the minus strand of OX467082.1, from coordinate 46,696,886 downwards.
AATCTAGCAATCCATGTGGCCAAATGACTCCAAATTTGATTCACGTCATCTACAACACATACACTACAAGATTGCACGGTTGAAATCTCTATACATTTAGAATCCATAACAACACTTCAAAGGCAATAATATTTTCGAACTCCAAAAGGCTTTGGGCTTTTACACGTTAAGTGAATTTTCCTTACAAGCTGTACAGTACAGTACCACCACACACGTCACACCAAGAAAGGGATTCATGGCCCTTATTAGCATCCGAAGCTCTGAAAAGTACGCCCACTCACTCAGGTGTGTGACCATTTCTCAAATTTCGACAAAAGCAAGGCTGCTGCTGCAAGGACCACACACACACTCGTTCATACGGCACAAAGTGAAAAAAAAAAGTCAAATAAGAAAAGTATGAGTACATGAGGGGCACACAAATACATGAGTCACCTACTTGGAATTGGTGAAAGGGGGGATCTAACTTACTCGGAGATTCGTTGGCCTCATGAGGGCCGGGCCACCAGCAAAACAGAATGGAAACTGACCCAAATGGAATGAGGGGATTATTTTTTTTATTTTTTTATTTTTGAAGAAATTGAAAGAAAAAAAATGCACATGGCTTGGTGGTATGTGTGTACCTCCTTAATGTCACGGCCTCGACACACAATTGTGCATCAAAATTATGGAGTTTGTGATGATATTGTATTGCTTACATAAGGGTACAATCGCAACAAGGGGAATGTTTCAATTTGTAGAAGGACGAGGGAGTGAAAGATTTCGAGGTTTGAGTGCGTTGTCATACTTAGATGTTGTTTTAGCAGAGTTGAAGAAGTACTTGAGGTTGTAAATGTGGAGTCTTGTCTCTCTTACCAACATTTATTTTTATTACATTGCATTGCAACTTTAGTGACAAATTGGTAACAACTAGCATTTTTGAACTCGAATATGGGGATTATTTTGCTTCCCATGAATTGACACTCTTTTTAGTATAGGGAATCTTGAATTCAAGTTTGTCAAAAAAAAAATGTTGCCAATTCTAAATGGGATATTTTGTTGTACAATGGCATTATATAAAAAACTCTATTGTATTACTAGTAGAATAGTGGGTTGTAACAAGTGGCCCTTTGACAAAAGACCTCCTATAGCTCTTTACACATAAGATGAATCCTTGAATTCTTGCAATCAATTTGGTCACAAACTTTGGAGGATACAATTGAGGTAGGCCTTCTTTTTGAAAACCTAACTTCATAGGGTGACAATAATTATTTCTATGGAAAATACTCGAGAAACGAAGTTTTTTTTACTTAAGAACTCAATATTCAATATTGGTCATTTGCTACCACTTACAAAATTTCATTCCAATTCATCCACTAGCTAATTGGCACTGGAATGAAGATATCAACTTCTTTACTTCCACTAATCCTCGTGGTCTCACATGGGAAAAGCATGATTTTGGAAACATGAGAAATACTTTACAATGTTAGCATTAGCTTTTTATAGTCTATATTTTTTTATACATCCACGTTGCAAACTTAAAATCGATCATCTTACAAGATTGGGTACCATACATTTCCCACATAAAACTATATAATTCGAGGCCCATGAAAAGTTGGAGAGACAACTTTTTTGACTTTTGAAAAACTAATTTCATCATTTGTTTTTAATTTTTTAGTTCGTTTCAGTTGGACAACAAGACAAAAACTGCTTCCAAACAAAAAGTAGTTTATCCTTGCTTACATGAACGAGTGGGGGAAATAGCAATTCAATGAAAGCAATTCAGATTCCGGGGCGGAACTTCAAAAATTGTTTTCCAATAGAGTTAATTGTAAAGTTTGTCTTGTATTGTAAATGGATGTCAAAGGAAGGTTTATTTTAGAAAATAGTGTAAAAGAAACACAACAAAAATCTCCTTCGGACGTCAGTTTTGGTGTTCAAAGCATAGTTCGGGAAACTTTTTGAGTTTTACCATCTGATTTCCTTCAATTCTCATATTGAACCGATTTTTTCAGCACAGAGTCCGGTTATTTTCTCTATTTTTTACTCAAAATAGAAATTTTATAGATTTTTGCACTAATTTTTTGCTGATGTTTTCAAATTGCAACCGATTTTTTTCCCAATTCCTCTGACTAACTTTGAACTAGCCGCCGATTTTTTCCGAACATTGGTTCCAAGGAATTTCGTCCCATATTTTTCCCAAACTCCAGCTAGTTGTCCCACATTGGACACACTTTACAATTAACTCTCCAATTCCAACTCTACGTGGAAGTCGGTCGGCCCGGACGGAGTGACATGGTCGACCGGTGCTATTACAGAGGTTCCGATATTTGTTTGAAAGCTTCGTAGGTCGAAGAACTTTCCTCCTTCTCGTAATTAATTACGTAGCCCCGGCAGCCAGTGTCCAGTCCGTCGAAACTTCAAACAAAGGGCGTTTCGATTGGTCCCGCCATTCACTTTTCTCCTGGGTGGTCGTTCTCCCGCCCATGCCTCTGCGCCTCTCCTCTGTCACCCCGGATTTCCTGCCGATCCTCTGCACCATCACTGGGCTTGCAGTAGGAGCGCTACAGTCGCTCTCTCTCTCTTGCAGCAGCCAGCAGCGGCGCGGCCATTCGTTCATTCAATTCGTCGCACAGCACGGCTGGCCGGAGTGATTTCTTTTTAATTTCCTACAACTACGAAATCACTCTGGTTTCGGCGGTGGAGAGTAAAACTTTTTTTTTCCGGCGATTGCTTTGATTGCTTTGCGGTGTAACTTAGCGGCGGTGATCAATTACTACCCTTACTACAGTGACCACACTCTCGACTTCTTGCGGGAGATAGATCGGGTGTGGCTGCCTTTTGCACGGGCCTTGGCGCGGAGTGACTGGGCTTTAGGGCGCGGTGGCCATGGCGGCGGAGTGGCTTCGGCGTGGTCAGGCGCCGGTTTGTTGCTGAATCGTTGTTTGTCGTGGTTCGAGTGCGGCGCGGTGGTGACCAGAGTGTTCGCACTTCGCAGGTAATGGTTGCGCCTGATCTATTACTGTCCGACACGTTTTCTGTTTCCTGTTTTCTGGTTCCTCACTGTGGTGGTCACTAGTACGTTGGTATTGTGTGGATTTAATTGAGCTGACCTGCATTCTGTCCCTCGCTATGGACCGGCAAGTCCTATGAATGCGACTTGCACGGGCTGTGTAATTGATTGCCAATGCGGAGTAACAGTTGTCCTGTACGAGAGTGTTTATGCGTCGTGTTGAACTCTTCATTACAGGGAGTTGTTTTTTAACTCCTGCGGGTTGGAGTTCCCGTTTTTTTTATAGTGAAAAGAACGTAGAGTTGGATACTTCGGTAGCAGTTTTGTGTCTCGAACCGCTGCTGCCAAGTTCTTTTTGGATCGGAACGGTTGCCGTGTGCATTGCCCAACTCGACTCAGTCGTGTGTATCACCCTGCGGAGGTAAATGTCGATTGATCTTGTTGGGTAATGAAGTTGTGAGGATGGCAAGACGAGTTGTGGACTGTGAGTTCCTTTCTCTTCTAATTTTCGGGTTACTCGATTTTTCTCTAGTAGGGGTCTCCGACTCTTGAGCGGTTTAATCTGGAGAACAGAACGTGTTTTCGGGTTACTGATATTGTCATATATAGAGGACTTGCAAGTTTTCATCGACCGGTCTTCCGATGGCAGTCTTCTCTATCTGTGTCCTTCTGTGACTGTGGGATAATGTGTGGCGAGCGGACTGATTTCCTGTTATTTCTGCAGTTGGGCACATTCATCAGGAACTATCTTCCGCAAGTTTGCTTCGGGCGACCAACATTCGAAGTACTGCGAACAGCGGATAATGTTTGTCGGGAAGAGTAGACACAGTCTTTCTGGTATTCATATGCAAGAGATTACTTGCCGAGCAGCGTTTTCTACGTAGCTTGAAACGATATCAGCATGGCTTTCGAGGTAGCCAGAGTGCATCAGTTGATATGCTCAAGAGTCGGGGACGAAGGTGTCTTTGATGCCTTTAAGAGTGCAAGTCACTCCGTTGAAGTGGACCAGAGCTTCCCACGATCTTGCAGTCCAGAGGGCTCGAATTTACACATGTACTATCCAGCAAGTTCAGTGTACGGCAAACGCGGTTTTGACCAAGGTCATGAAGCTAGTAACATACTTGCAGAAGCGTCGTCTTGCTCAACCGAGACAGAGAGTGATGAAGAAGACGGTCTTCTTGAGAGCTTGGCTCAACAAATCGCGCAGTCTATGCTTGATGATGAGGAGACAAAAGCTGACATACTCCCCGGTGTTTTCGAAGGAAATCGTTACACTGGAGCTCATGATGTACCAAATGTGGATCTGAACGAGGTGAGCATTTGTCCCCTTGGTTTCGTGTTTTGATTCTTGTGGTTCCGTTCGCGTACAGAACTTGTTCGTGTTTGATTTCTCTCTTGGCTTTGTAACGTATTTCCTGAAGCTCGTTTATCTGTCCGGTGTCCTGTTTGTCCGTGTATGAATTCGCTATCCTGCAATTCAGTGATTCACTTTTTTGTCTGTGTAGAATTAAGTAGACAGTAACGCATTAGCCTACATAATCTTCCCTGTCTAGACGGTGCATTTGCTTGCATTCTGAGGCTTTTGATTCGCAAACTGATGATCTTTAAGCAGTGTGGGGTTGCTGTTACGGTTGCTTTCATTATCAACATCTGACAGTAGCATTACCTGTAGGGTCGACTGTCACCATCCAGTTGGACAAGCGGCAGCTGGTCATCCGGCCCTCAGCTATCAGGCAGTCAAAGTAGCTCCAAGGGCTCTTCCAGAGTTTCATCCCAAGTCTCTTCTCCGTCGTCAGCACCTTCGTCTGGTTATCAAGATGCTTGGGACACTCTTTATGCTGCAGCCGGGCAAGTTGTGAGATTGAAAATGAACGAGGAAAGAAAAGTCCCAGTGATCTCCAGTGAGAGACCCTCCCAAGGTAAAGTTTTGAATCAAGCATTGCGAGCTAACTTGCCTCAGCAAACTCGGCCGTCTGGACAAGTGACGGGACGGAGTGCGGCTCACGCTGCAAAGAGGAAAGAAGAGATGACTTTAATGGCTAGTAATCAGGTACTTCAACGTGATCCGGGTTTTGGTGTTTTCTTTGCGCTTTTGCTCTCCGTCAACAATGTGAGGAGGAAATCGTTTATATCACATAGGTCTCTAGAAATGGTCATCGTTTTTTTCATGCGGTGTCGTATGCCATCATCTGGGCATAGTGTACCGAGAAGTGCACGATATCCAGGTTAATTTTAATTTTTTGTTGAAACCTTTCTTAGTAATATCATTTGCTCTACCTGGCGTTAACAGAATGTGGGATGTCTTTTATCAGGCGCAACAGAACTGGGCTATGAAATGTGCAGCCTTGAATGCGATGGCTAGTCAAGGTCGATCTCCTTACCCAATGTATCAGCATCAGCAACAAGCGTATAGTGTAGATGGTCATCAAGGTATCATTAACTATCGTCACCCAGGAAAATCGGTCGATAGCAAATCATTACAAAGAAATCGGCAGGCTGTTTCGAACGGAGGTTCGGGAGTGAGAGTTGTTTTTCTAGGCGGACCATCTGGTCGAGAGTCTGGTGGAACTGGAGTTTTTTTACCGCGTACCTTCACGACTGCCCCTGAGCATAAGAAGAGAAATGGTGGGTTTCTCAGCCCTACCGTTTGATCAAATGACCATTTCCTACACAGCTTTCTGATGTTCTGGCCATACATGCAATCAATTTTTAATTATTTGATTGAATCTTACCCACACAGATGTTCCTGCGATGCATTCGTCTGGTGTGCCGAATCATTCAAAGAATCCAAGAGACGCCGTTTGGCCCACATTGCAGCAGAGCATGAACAGATCAAATTTTCGTCAGCCAGTGGTTCATGAGCCTTGCCTTCCCACAGAATGGACTTACTAAAGTCAGTGATGATAGTAACTGACTGAGTTTTACAATGTCTGAGCTGCTCAGATACGCGTTCTCAGCTTGCCTAATTCTTTATGCTGCGACTTAATCTGGTATTCAAGAAAGCAGGGTCAGTATTTTGTACGGAGACTCAATCAATTGCTGAAAGAACTTGGCATTGTATAGTAGTAGAAATGGGCAGACTTGGACTCTGCTGTACAGAAGTCACCAATACTCCAAGGAACTTCGTTTCCTTCGTGGGCAGACATTTTTCTCAAGACGGACCTCCGGAACTACACAAATAACGTGCACCTTTTTCAAGGGTACTTTGTCAATTTCAAATAATTGCCCGATCAATAAACAAAACTGTCATACTCTGATTCCCTTCATTTTTCTGTTCCTGAATTTGCATTTTCTTTCCATTTCTTGTCGCCATTCTCGTCCTGTTCACAGCGTCTCCACGTTACACTTGTATCGCAATGACCTCTACTGAACTGAGATGTTATTTATGTTACGCCTTTAGGCCTTGCACAATTTCACTGTCGACTCTTTCTGTGTCCATGAGTAGTCTACTGGCAGCTGTGGATGAAGTTTGGTAAGGAATGTCAGGAGTTGTATCTTCCGAAGGGCGACGAGTGTCAGGAGTTGTGATGCACCGCCAGTAGAAAGATACAAGAGGAGATCCGGGTTTACTTCTATGGATTCTGCTCTCAAATGCCCCATATTATTGAATCCCAACTTCGGAATCACATGCATACTGACTCATTTGCATCTACTGCATTTCATCAAAACTGTAACATGCTTGCATTTCAGGTACAATTTATGCATTGTACAGGATACTAAAACTGTACAGAAACGGAATGCCACTGCAATCCCCTCTTCTGAATCAACCTCTGCTGTTAACACTTACAATTCATGGGAACCCAATACCTTAAGTCGTAATCTTAATTCTTAAATTAATTAGTACGGTGGGTACCCCAAACCATCACTTTTCAATATTGTAACCTTAATTCTTAAATTAATTAGTAAGGTGGGTACTCTAAACTGTCACTTTTCAGTATTGTGCCTTCATACTATTATTAGTTTGTCAAATTTTCATATTTTCTTGTTGACAAGTGAAAGAAGGTTCCAACGGACCAAAGAACATGACATTTTAGATACTATAATTTCAAAGTTATATAGAGTCAAGGTTTTTTTTCGCCAAATGTTTTAAAAGTGTTTCTTAATATACACACATATTGATTTCAAAGATGTACATTGAATGATAATGATAGTTTTTGTAAGGTGCAATTTTGGATGCACCTACCTTATTAGTAAGTGCTCTAAACATAAGTTGAGTAAATGTCCATGGCCAATGATCTTTGTATAATGATCCTTGTGTGAGATTTTCTATTGTCTTAATCAATACTCTACAACTTTGCATTCTGAAATGCTTGAGAAATATAAAAGTATATGAGATACTCATTATATGAGTGAGTGATGAGTGAGTGAATGATGGCTCACAACCATTAAATCATAAACAACACTGCAACCATTTCTTAGTTGATGAATGAGAAAGAATCCTTGTGTGTAGGACAAAAGTGCAACTATTCATCCTCAGAATTTTGCATGAAAAGGGGAGGTCTTGTATAGTAGTTTGACTTCCAATGAGTGCTTTAGGATTTTATTTTAAACCAACTATTCACACAATGCCAAAAATATGATTTCTATAGTCACAGGCTCATCCTTTAAGGCAGTTGTCCTATTTCCAACCATCATCCCATTTCCAATCTATAGGTGTTTTTTTTTCCATGAAATTGTACTTTCTTTTCGTAAAGTTGTTATGCAATTCAAGGAGTAGTTGTGACACATTATGATGTTGTAAGGCTATCAATATTTCAATCAACCCTTGGTTGATTTTGCAATGAGCTAGTCTATAGTCAGAAATAGAAAGGCCCATATCACCATTACATGTCAAAGAGAATCATTCACTGAAAAATTCATAATAATTATATTTTGTATAGTCAATTTCTAGAAAAATATATAGTCCTTCCAAACTCTATTTTTGTACATGAGAAAAATTCCACACTCAAATTGCTTAAGTGGTTGAAAATGGGTTAGCTACCTTAAATGGTACGAATGGGTGAAAGGAGGACCCTTGGGCCGTGGACTATGTAACTTAGTTGGGCCCAAGCTGGAGCAAAAACAGTAGGAGACTTGTGTGAAATTTTTGTCAGGCATTTGGTGTTAGAGAATGTTGTTATTGAGGATCTTAGGAACAAATGTAAACCTCCTTTTGGACCAAATTCAAATTGCAAACATTATCCACAACACCCAATGCAAACATACCTGTAATACCTAGTCGAATTGAGAAATCACGAGGGAGAGTTCTTTGGATACACATTCTCTCTCACATACCTTGGGATCCAGCGAATCCTCAAGAATTAAAGTTGGAGATTGGATCATAAACCTCAGGCACTGGCCAGACGGAGATTTTTCATACTGAAGCTATACACGAAAATGATGCACTGGTCGCAGAGAATTCAGATCTCATTTGGGCGTTGCAAGTCACTAGATCTGCCTCAGTCAGAATTATATGGTACAGTATGTTGGTCAGCAAACAAACGGCAATACCTTCCTTAGCTTGTAACCCTGAATCTCCCCTTAGCTAGCAAGACTCACTGGGAATCCAGAAACATCTGTCCTTGATTTTTGTGGGATCCAGGTGACTACATTTGGAAGGAGCTACCCTCCATGAGTGGGAGTCAGTGTTTTGTTTGTGCACGACTTTTCCAGCCCAATTGGCTACATCCAAAGATGTTGCCTGCTTTTGTGGAAAAAATCTCCATTTTGGGGGATACTATTGTAGTTTAAGATTCATAGACAAACTCTTACCAAGGTATTTGATATCTAGATATCACCCAAGTATCACACTCTATATCACCCAAGTATCACACTCTATATCACCTAAGTATCACACTCTATATCACCCAAGTATCACACTCTATATCACCTAAGTATCACACTCTATATCACCCAAGTATCACACTCTATATCACCTAAGTATCACACTCTATATCACCTAAGTATCACATGCATGTTGAAGAAACAACTAAGGTAAGACAACCCATTGCAGTCAAATGATCCATTGTGGTCGCCTAAGAAATGACCCATTGGTTTTTTTTTTTGTAGGATGTGGGATATGGGCAACAATGCATGTCTTACATGACAACAATGGAATGAACACTAACCTCATGAGGAACTTCTGAATTTTCAATGTGAAGTCCATTGTAAAAATTGACTTTTTTGGCCTTCTGTAATAGAAAATATTTTGACTGCATTAGGTAGTGAGATGAGCATTATAGATTCAGATTTTGTTGGTCTTAAGGTAGTCTACAGACTCTTTTGGGCTCAATACTTCAGAAATTCCTAGCAAATTCATACTTTGTCAAAAAAAATTAATTTCAATTGCACTTGCTGTTTCTCACAGTTGTACTAATGTGGGAAGAAAATTGAAAAATTTCAGCGACAAGATGATGCCAAACTCCTCATTTTGACCACAATGGGTTGGTTTACCTTAGTTGGTTCTCCAAAATGACAAAAAAAAAATGGTTTTGAGGGATACCATTGCTAATAATAAGTCGCTTGAGAAACTCTATCTTTTTAATAAAGTGTTTTCTTTGCACTAGATCATTAATCCTTCTTTTTTGGATAGGTTTAATGGTAATTTAATTACTTAGAACTTCTCTCTCCCCCCTCCTCGTATTTTGTTTCTTAATTGAAATCGATCTCACCTTTAGGTTATCTAGGATGTTTTTACCATTGTTTTACCCTCTAACTTTCATTAATTATGAGATAAGAACACCTAATGTACCCCCTCCCACACTAAATTGTATCACTAAATATAATACCTTCTTTATTTGGAAACCAAAATCTCAAGTTATCCTTTTCCTCTTATCCACACGGCATGAATTTCATAAAACAAGTATAAACTATCCTAAAATTAAGCTCTAGGAGAATAAAAAGCGAATGTCCATGGTCATGGGAATTAGATAGAGTCTCAATTAATCGCACTTTCCTTGCAAAATATCCTCCCAAACATCATACTCTTCCATTTGTTAGAATGCTTGTTAGATGGCAACTAAGCTCAATACACATTTCACTACATCATAGGTCTGTTCTAAAAGCAACCATTTAAGCCTACCTAACTCATCGTGGATAGTAATAGTCATTTCAAGCCACCCTTTCCTCAATAGGGGTCGCATTTAGAACACATTCACCTTTAGAGCAGACTACCTTAATAATAATAATAGTGTTTCTGCCATGTCACAAAGTTATTACCCAACAATTTGGGGGTTTGGCAGGCAAGTAACAATATAATTGCAAATCCACTACCGACGTTCTATACTCCCCCCCTTTTTATCATATCCTGGTCGACAGTTGACCAACAACTTACCCATTGGTGGACACAGGTTCAAGTCCAATGAATGAACCGAACAAGGACAATGATCATGTTTGAAGCTTGATGGAAGCCATTGATGGAAGGGAAGGGAAGTGAGCTTAGCTTTTAGTTTGCCAAGCACTTCAATAACTGAATGAGAGTTGCCCTCTTGAGTGAGCATTATGACCTTGAGTACATTCCACTCGTGATGGATGGGGGCTGTAAAAGCGACTCTTTAAGAGCTGATTTGCATTTTGGGGAAGCTATACTGTTTCAAATAATTTTCAGTAAATTTTCGTGGTAAGAAAAGTGGAATTGGCATCTAACCCAAGTCGTTTCATATTTTTTGGATGTTCATGGAATTAGTTATGAATTTTTGAAGTTGAAAACACAGTGGTTTCTAAAAGCGACCCCCTCGTGAAATGTACACTTCTGGTACATGTTAGAGGCAAAATGTACCAGATCGCTTTTAGAGACCGATTGCTTTTACCTTATTTTGACTGCTTCTTGTCACGTCCTCCACCTCACGAGTTTGGAGTGTGTGTGACACATTATTTATTTGCTGGCTGTTGTTGTTATGGTACTTTTGTGACCTTTGCTGTACAGTGATAGGATGAAGTTGACTAGTCAATAGAGGTACGTCAAAGTTGAAGAGCAAATGAATTGATTGCCCGTGCTGATGAGTTTATCTCCCTTGGGTTTTTCTTCATTTCGTTTCTTTTAGGTGGTGCAGAAAGGATGGATGAAGCTGTTTACATCCATGGAAGTGGATGAAACTTGCAATATGTGGATGGAGTTTTATTTATTCATCCAAAATCATGTACGTTCGTCTCGAATGGAGTGGTGTATTGGCGGTTTCATCCACTGAAAGGTAAGAAAGTTTTGTTCAAGATTCTTTGTCCAAGAAAATGATCACAAAGTTTATACCCTATGGTTTGGCAACAATTATCATTGTTTCATGGGTTCATACATTAATCGCATTGTTATCGCATCATTACGGTGCATTGCTTTGCATCATTACGATGCAGTTACAAGTATTGAATTGTAACGATGCGATAACGATGCGAAGCAATGCACCATGATGATGCGATAACAATGTGATCAACGTGCAAACCCATGAAACAATGATAATTGTTGCCAAACCATAGGGTATAAACTTTGTCATGATGATCACTTTTCAGCGAAAAATTGCTGAAATTAAACACATTGGTTTATTTCCTAAGTACCTAAGTCTTTCCAAGTTTTTTTTTTATGAAAATAAGAGCACGAGCTTATAATTATCCCTAATGGAGCAATTTTTTTTCCCCAAAACTAACCATATAGATGTTTTAAGAGTTTACTTGTGAGTGTATATACTAGTTCTTGAGTGTGAAATTGCATGTTTGTTATGATGTTATAACAAAAGAAATGGATGTATCCTATTTTTAGTATGGTGTCCCTCCCCACAATGTTTGAGAAATTTGCATACAAGAATTGGAGGGAGATTGGAGGTGGTATGAACAACTAGAAATTGTATTAGCAAACTAAAAAGTACTTTTAGAAAACTTAAGTTTAAAAGAAGAGCTATCAAATTCATTATACAATCCACCTTGCAATTGTTGACATCAAATTTCTTTATAAGTAGGAATCACAAATAACTTCAAACCAACACCTACATGTTTAAATTTTAAAATGTGAAAATCACAAAAAACACATTACTCTTTCTATTGGGACCATTTTCAAAGCAAATAGATAAGTATGGTTTTTTAGATCTCAAATCAAGTAAAATAGGCAAACTTTGCTCAAAGCAAAGAAAATTCACATGGTTTATTCTTTTAGTAATTGTACATATATGCCTTCAAGAACCTATCAAAAATTAAATGTTCACATTTTTTTATGAAAAATAAAAGTTTTCATTAGTTAACCTTCCATATTCACTACAAGGGAATGCCGTCATTTTTTGTCAATTTGAATATTGTCTGTCAATTCGGACATGTCAATTTGGATGTTGTTTTCTTTTAGTGATTGCTTGTAAAAAATTAGAACATAATAAAAGGAATTGAATTGCCTATACCAAAACAAGCCCAAAATTTTAGATTGACTATATATGGTATATTAGGCAATTAGGGGGGTAATATGAGCCCTACAATGATTTTTTTCTTAATGGATGGTGACCATAAAAAAACAAAAACAAAAATAGTCTATGCAACTCATGAAAGAGCCCTAGAATGAACTTGAAAATCCATTTTGAACATCAACATGATTCAAGAGTATCACACTTAGAATTAAGGTAGTATAGCTCTAAAAGCACCCCTCTCCTTCAAATCACCCCTATTATTAGCTCGAGAATAGAGATGAGGTGATTCTTAAATGAACCGATGTAGCCATTGAATGAATCGAGGAAAAAATGTTTTTCTATTGTAAGAACCAATCATTTGTCTTTGATTTACTCACATCTCTTCACAAGCTACAAATGGATGGATTTTAAGAGACCTATGGTCACAAATAGGTGCCTATGCCCCAAATCTTTGAAAATTTATAAGTAATTCAAAAATGCTCGGGAAAAATACAAACCACTTGTGATAAGTTCCTCATCTATTTTTTTACTCTTAAAAATGATCTAAAAATATTTTTGTCAACGAAAACCTTTGAAAAAGGCAAACCACCCCTTACATGATTGTTTTTCAGATATGCTACCTTAAAGCAATTTTGAAGGTTATCTAATGCACAGAAACGGTATTTTAGTTTTCAGCCTTGAGAAAGGGTAAGAACATTTGCAATACACCAATATCAGCACTATGCAGTGTGCATAATCATTTCTAATTAAAATTGTGTTGTTATTGTGGCCTCCAATTCCACGGCCTCATATGCGACCACCCAAGCCTAGCTAATTGCCAAGTAGGCTCATGTGATTTCAAATTTTTTCTGAAGATAGGAAATCAAATTAGCTTTCTGATTTTTATTTCAATCAGTGCCCAGAAACAAAAGTCATGCCACCATACGTCTAAAAAGAACCTCGAGGGGCAGCCCCAAAAAATCACAAAAAATTGAATTTTTTAATTTTTAATTTTTTCCTCAAAGATTATATTTTTGTCTACATCTAAAGCCTAAATTCATTCTATTTGGACTAGTAATGAGAAAGTTATGGACACTCTTATTTTTTGGGCAATCTAAGCATCTTCTTGAAAAAATAAATTAAAAAATCCATTTTTGAATCCAATTTTTACAATTTAAAAAAAACTTGTTAAGCATCGTTAAGTTTACTTCCTAGAACAATCCCACTGTTGAGATTATTGTGTTTCAGTTCCATTTTAGAGCTATCAATAGTGTAGTCATTCCTTCAATCTTAAACCTACTTCTACTCAACAATTTTTTAATGAGTGAAAATTAAGTTTAAAAAAAAAAAAAAAATTCTTTAGATTCTCAACTCAATTCTTCAACACAAAAAAATATAAAATCAAAATCAATAGTACAAAAATTTTAAGTTAAAAAGATTCAAAGCCAAAAAATCTAGCTGATCAAGGTGTTAAATAAATTTGTTTTCCCTCTTTCAAATGCAATTATTTTGCAATCTATGTGGTCAAAGTTTTTGAATTATTTTCACGTATTTTAATACTAGTCCAGTACAAGATCCTATGATTAGATATGCAAAAAAACAATTTTTAAAGTTTCTTTTTGCTCTTTGCAATAAAAATGGTGGTTTTGAATAGATTTTGATGGAAAAAAGGCCTTAGAACTCCAAACGTTAATGAAAACACTGAATGCATTAATTAACTCAAGAGGGAACACAGAATGAACGTGATTCGAACATAATGCAGATTTATGTGGTATAGGCTTAATTAAGGTAAATACAATGAACTAATGAAAAGAATGAACAGATGAAGAAGATGCATGGAGGAGCAGTTTGACAAGGACAAACTACACAATGACAAAAGTTTTGAAGGTAAGGTGGGTACACCCAAAATCGCCACTTTTTGCTACTGAGCCTTGTTACTATTATGAAGCTGGCTAGATTTTCATATGTTCATCTTGGCAAGTGAAAGGAGGTTCCAACGCACCAGAGAACACCGCATTTGGATATTGTATGCAAAAGTTATTAAGGAACAAAGTTTGGTTCTGAAAGTGCTCTATCCAAATAGGTACATAACTGATTTTGGAAATGTACATAAGCTGTAGATGGCGCTTTAAGGTCAGGGGCCATTTTGGGGTGCCTACCTTATTTGAAACGTGCAAAACCGAGCTTGTTGCAGAATTGACACCTTCACATTCTTGCCTAAATGTACATCATTTGAACATGAAAAGAAAATCTATAATCAATTCTCAAATATTTTTTGGATTATAATTTAAAAATTCCTAATTTATTCACACAATGTCTAAAAAATATAAACTAAAAGAATATAGAATTTTCTTTCAATTTGTAACAACACCAAACAAAAAACAATATTACTTCAGTTATTGTACTGTGCTTAGATGTAGAGTGTAAGATTGAAATGGGTTTCAATTTAATTTTGTTTTGCTTCATGGAAGCTTTTTCTGAAAGGAGGGTGAATGGGAAGGAAAATGCAATCAAATTAGTGCCACTTGAATTTTAACCCTGAAGGACACCCCACACATGACCAAGGTCATCACCTAAATGTTTCAATTGTTGAACCAATAGGTCCATTATTTGTTTCTATAGTAAACAATGAATTCATATATTAGTCCTCAACGTCCTTCAAGGTCTACTGCAATGGTTAGATGATGATCTTCATGACATTGTTGTTGTCTATTTTTCTTATAATCATAGGATTGTTTTGATAATGGTATTGCTTTAGTAAATTTTATGTGATTTGCTTCACTATTCATTATGGATGCTACATTATTGAGTTCTTCATATTAATGTACAAATACCATAAACCATGATGATACCATAAACGGTTTCAATGTACATGTTCTTGTCATTTCAAGGCGTAAATGACAAGAGTAGGTACATTGAAACTGTTTATGGTATTCTTGCCTTACTATTTTATTTAGTTTTGGTAGAGAATGTTAGTTTTTGCACAAAGTTCTTTAATTTCTTTCGCTACTTTGAGTAGTTGTAGTTTTGTGTAGAAATGTGTTAGCATATGGACTAGATTGCCTCTTGTTGATGCCAAAAAGGCACAAGAAAGTATATAATTCAAATGCCAATTATTGAAGTTTCCAAAAGAATGTTGTATGTTTTTCTATATATGAAAGTGAAGAAAAAAGTCTCACTAATTTGCATTTGAATTATCCATTTTGGAGGATATAAGATTACTAACTAACTTGATTAGTATCAAACAAGTAAGCTAGCAATACATTTACATACACAATCCTTTTTTTATTGTCTTGTCATATATTTCCATCTCTTTCTTGGATTAATTTTTTCAACAATAAGTTTTGTTAAGCTAGGTCTTATCAGATGTACAAGCAAGGCCTTTGGTGTGGATTGACATTATGACCCATCAAAAGTAGAATACATGAAAATACAATGTATTATGTCCAATTTCAAATCTAATTAAATTTTCATATTTTTGTGGCCACTCATCTTTAAAGAGTCAAGTAGACTTTACAACTTTATTCATTGAATACCTATATTCATGAAGCTCTCTTGATAACCATTCCTATAAGATAATGGTTGTCTTTATTATTAATCAAATTTGAATTTCATATTTCATTGAGTTTAGATCATCTTTTACATTTTCAATGTGTACATTATACTTTTGAACTTTGTTGGCTATTTATAATAGACAACAAAGGACAAGAATATTCAAAATTTAATTTTAAAATAAATATTTGTCCTTCAAAGAATTTGAAACAAGAATTCATGAAGCCAATTGAATTAGGGATGATTGTGATCAAATTAGTGTAAACATTTGGATGCAAAATGGATGAAAACAATTGTAAATGAATGCAAATTGATTGTAGGTAGTTGAATTTGGATGCAAGTTTGATGAAAATCAAATTGCTAATATTTGGGATAATATGAAAATAATATAGACTACACCTAATTCAAATCTACTATTTATTCTTTTAGAAATTTACATAATTCCAAATTAACAAAATAAAAATTTGTATTATTATTGCAATGTGCGCTAATTGAATAATCATGTTGCAAGATATTTAAAATTTCAAACTTTAGACTTGTTGTAAAAAGAGGTAGTTTTTTCTACATGTACATTTTCAACATTTCCCTAGACTTGTGGCTATAGTGATTGGTCCAGACCCCTACCCCATCACATAATAGAGGTAAAAATTGCCTTTAAAGAGTCTTGTATAGGCAATGCTTAAGCTTTAAATTTTGCCTAAATCTAGAGGATGGATAATTGTTTTTTGAATGCATGTATTATTAATACGAAGATTATAAATACAATTAATCCTTCATGAGGAAGGTTTATGATTTTTTTAGAGGGATTGAGGGTGAATATACACTAGTAAAAATTGGCCCCTTTTCATGAATGATTCTTCATAGTACTTAGACAAGTGGTCACTGAATCCATTGTCAACATGACTATTTGAAGAAGCATCAAGTAGAAGGGACCTTGTAGGGCCAAACTTACTAGGAGAGGAATGCTCTCTAATTGCTTGCCACTTGCCTCCACAAGGTCATTCAATATGGTCAAGGCTTATTCAACAATCAAAATCAATAAATTGAGTTTTTTAATAGGAGATGAATTGTATTTGATTTGTTTTTTTTTAAAGGGACAAAGGATTATTATATAAGAATATGTAGAAAGTGTATATGTAAGGTAACCAAGCCTATTCTTATTCCTTTTAAGAAATTTGCCTTCTTAGCAAGAGTCATAATTGATTAATTTATGTCGATTAGTCTTTTGGATTAAAATCTAGTGGAGTCTTTTTTTGTCTTTATTTATTTTTTGAATTTTCTATGAACATTTGAATTGAAATTGTGGTAAGTATCCAATTAGAAGTCCTAAACATCTAATAAAAACATTCTTCAAAAAGTAGGGATCCAAAGGGTAAGAGTCTATAAATATTTCAAAAGGCAAATTAACTTTATGAAATTGGATTATAAATAAGTTGAATTTGGGGTCAGAATGAATAGGGATTTTGAATTAGTGCGTTCTACTTTAAAAACAAATATCCTCCCATGAAATTCAAGATGAACAAACTCTAAGGATCAAGGGTAGTTTAGATTTCCAAAATTGTAAAGATGTAATATAAAATGCAACTTAGAATATTCATTTAATGATGACACCCAAATGAGTGTATGAACCAATATTTTTCAAGCAAATTTGAAGCCAAAAATTAAAAATTCTTTCTACAATTGTTTGCAAATTGAATATTTGTGATTTTCAACATAATTTTTTTCTTTAAATTATGATGAAAAAATTCCTTTAAATTATGATTTTCATCAAAATTTTAAGTTCAAATTATAATTTTTTTTTGAAGAATTTACTTTTATATGTTATTTTTTTTCAATTAGTCTTTTAAGGTTCATTTTTAAAATTTAAAAAGTTACTTTATGAGTCTAGTTTTACCATTACCTTACCATTACCTTTTGAATTATAGAATGTTTGCAAAACAAAATTTTCAAAATCATTGCCATGAAAATATTAAAGAATTAACACAAGAATTTTCAAAAAGTTGATGGATGAAAAAATACATTTTTACGTCAGTGCTTAGTATGTATTTGCGTTCATCCATTGTTCAAATTTGAACGCCTGATTAATTTATCCCTCACTTCGTCAGTTTCAAATATAAACTTTCCCTAACTGACGCTTCCGTTGCCCTTCCCCAGGGTTTAGGGTTTAAAGAGCATCCTCTGCTTTGCTTCAAATGGAGCTCCTCTCGCATGCTCGACGTGTGTGATAGTGCTCCGCACCGCACCGCAATGAATCTCCTTCACCGCATTCGGTGTCGCACCTTCCCCGACTTCGTCACGTTCTGGTTCAAGAAGACCAGCGTCTCTTGTGTCTGAATCAATCCACATTGCCACCTGGTACGTGGCTTCCCAGATTTGTCATTGCGATTCTCCACTCTATCGGTGCCGTTACTTGAAGCTCGCGTTTGGATCTGGGCAGAAAGACAGAATGTAGGGATACGTGTTTGCATGATGTATGTGTATAATTTTCATGAATTTTGAAATTCATTGCGTTTATTAGCTCTGGAACGAAGGAGAGGTGGCCTTGCATTGAGCGAACCTTCATCCCACAGCGAATGTGAGTGAATGAGAGGAACGTTGTTTGAGTTGTTTGCTGTTCGAAATCAAGTGTAATGAGTAATTTACAGGGACAGAGCCTCTTGAAGCATGTCTGCTTGGTTCTTGCAAGCAGTATTGTCGTGAACTTGATCCATTGGCGATTCCTTGTGAATGCTCCTGGACTCTTCAACATTGTGTCATAGATCTCTGCGACGGGACTTTTAGTTGAATTTGCTGTGAAATTGTTAATTGAAAATGTTCTGTTTTAAGTCTGCATTGAGTCGTGAAGGATGTTTGTGAAAAGTAGTGTTGCCAGGAAAAAGGAGTGTTCTTGAGATCGCATTTTTTTTCCAATTTTTTTTTTAAGTTTGTTTAGACTGCGTTTTTTCCGATTCGGTTTGGAGCACTCTGTTCCTAAGATATAGTTCACGTACAAAGATTGGAAAAGTCTCTGACGTTGTGCAATTTTTTTAGTCGACCTGAGGATTATTGTTTTATAAAATTCAGTGTTATCGGGAAACGGAATATTTCAGTTTTCAAAATTTCCAATTGCGCTTTAAGGTGTTTTTGAAATAAGAGGACTGCATGTTCTCATTCTATGTTTCTATTCTCCATTATCATTAATAATGGAGAACACCTAGAGTTCAAATCTGTTTCTAACTGAAGCTTTTTCTTTAGTTCCGTTCCCTCAGGGTTTAGGGTTGAAGGACCGGAACTGCGATTTTTCGATTCTTTTGGAAACTCTGTTCTCAAGCTGTAAGCAAACATGCAAGAATTGGAAAACGTTCAAATAATTGCTGACCTACGAATCGGAGAGTGAGAATACTCTGTATTACATGAGTAACCAGAATTCAATTGCTCAAACGAAGATTTCTGCCGTCCAGTTGTCTGTCGAATTCGACTGTGAGGGACATGGAGACGGCAGCGCTTCCGAGGGGTTCACAACATCCGGAGAGTGGGGAATGGGACCCTGTGGAGAAATCCACGGTGGAGATGGTGAATAAAAGACGCATGAAGGTGGAGAGGCTGGAGCGGGAGTTGGACGCACTCCGGAAGCATATCACCAAACTTTTCGAAAGTTTTTCGGTTCCCACGTTTCCTGAAGGTGCATTCCATCGGCAGCGTTTCCTTTCTTATTCCTTCCAACTTTGTAGTCATTCGCGTTGATTGGCAAACGTTTCAGCTTTCCGAGTGAATTGGAAACCTTTATGGCGAGTCAATTGAGTTCATGATGCACAACTATTTGCGAAACTAACAGTGAAGTTGGAATATACTGAACCCTCTCTTATTGCATGGCGTGAGGGAACAAATGGGCTTCTCAATGCGTTCTGGCATGTTGTCAGTCATGTGGAAGTTGTCTAATCAGGCTTGTGCACAACATGAGAGGTTCTTGGGATATACAGGGAATGCGCAATTGCAGAGTGTGCGATTAGAGGGGGTTGAATGTATCTTTGAAGCGGTCCCGGACCATTGCATGACGTACAGCTGTGGAATCACCACATCTTTCGAGGTTTATAAGCCTAATTTATCCTTATTCGTGAATTTCTAGGTCACCTTATTTTCTCTATCTGGTATTGTAACTGTTGCTCAGGTTACGATCCCGTCGCTGAGCGCTTAGGGGATGAGTACTTAAACGACAGTGTGCCACCTTCACATGCTGCAGGTAGCGTTGGGTTTTCAATCTTCCGTTGGTGACTTGGTCATCTGAACGTTCTGTGGTTTCATTTACGAACTGCTTGACTGTATGATTGTGACTTTTATGTGTAAGGAATTTTTTATGGTGGAGTTTGAGAGTTCAGACTTTCATATTTGCTGCGGCTGTGAGATTTTTTTTTTGCTTGACACATGTTCTTATCTATGGAGTCCAGCTAGGGGTTTGAAGCAGCGTAAATCACCGTCATCAAGAATTAGAAAGGAAGCTGGGTTTGCAGATGGAGGTGATATCATTGAAGAAGCCGTCCCAACTCGTATTGTTGGTAACCGGATCCCTTCCAAGACCCTATCATCCTCAAAGCCATCTTCTACTTCCATAGAGGCTAGAGACTTCATGGACTTGACTATTGATAATGAAATAGACCTAATGAAAGACGAGATTCGAAGAGTGAGGCCAGGAGTAAAATCTCCCCAGAATTCACCAGCAACGGTCGGTGGAATTTCCGCAAGGTGATTGACTTGAACTGTATTAGGTCCGTGGAAATGAGCTCTCGTTTTAGGTATTCATGGTTATGTGCAATGCATTCCTTTGGCTAATTTATGGTGGACACATATGGATTTAGGAATCCTGAGAAGAAGCGCAAAACTGGCCATGGTAGCAATGACGACAGTGAATCTTCTTTCGAAAGATCACCCAGTGAATCTTCTGATGGAGATTTACCCATTGGATCTCTGGATGAAGACTCCTCGGACAAAGAGTCACCCAGTGAATCTTCTGATGGAGATTTACCCATTGGATCTCCGGATGAAGACTCCTCGGACAAAGAGTCACCCAGTGAATCTTCTGTTAGAGAAATACCCATTGGATCTTCGGATGAAGACTCCTCCCGTAACGAAGGTTCAGAGAGCGTGTCCGAAGACTCTGATGAGTCTGATGAGTCTGAATCGGACCCTGCAATTGAGAATTTAAAGATCAAGGTTAGCTTCTGACTGATTTTGATGTTTTTTCTCTGGATGTAGTTGAGAGTGGAAATGATACGTTTGAGACCTACCACCGATCGCCTTGGTGGGGCCTGTCTTGGACTTCAGATATAGACTCGGTAATGAACTGTTAACAATTCGTTGAAGACTGTTAAGAAGATCAGCTCTTCCCTCGTAACACATTAGTGGCATTTCTCTGGTTTTGTACTGAACATAGTCTTGGTTACTCTCAGCCTTCTGGCTCCGACCCTGAGGAGACGAGCCGTAAGGTGATTCCTTCCAGCAGTGCCTCCGACTGTTTAACAGAGAAAATGTCAAATCCTGTAAAGATGAAGAGAGATTTGTCGGGAGAGAAAGCGAAAACGACATGGAAGCCTAAGGACAAGGCTCCTTCCAGTAGTTCTGAGGACAGTGAAGAATCCTCAAGCAGCAGTGACGAAGATACCGGCAGAAATAGACGCCATGCTCTAGTAAGAGCTGAAGAGCATTCTTGATTTATAACGCAATGCAACTTGAATGATCGCCTGCTGGTGTTCATTTTTTATCATCTGGTCAGATTGTAGATACTCTTGTGATTTAGTGATGTTGGTTTAAATTGTTTTAGTCCTGTCCATACTGGTGTAGCCTGTCGTAGTGTGCAATTTGAAGTCTTCTTACCAGGTTTGTTCTCTGTCTCAGAGTGGGAGAGCATCTTTAGGACGAGCTAGGGTACCTGAAGCGCCCAAAGCCGAATCAACTTTGTCATCTGATGCATCACCAGAAGAGCGTTTTGACTGGATTGTTTTAGGTCTCCAAGGTCCTTGGCTGCCACCGGCCTCAGTTGAAAATGTTCCTGGAGCTTCGGGGTTGAAAGATCAATCCTTACCCCTGAAGTTTTCATCGATGTCTGCGTATACCGCTACGTTTCAGAAGTTGATAGGAGAGGAAGCAAAAGCGGTTCTTGTTAGTGAGTGGGAGATGTTTAAAGCGGACCAGAATTCAAGCACCGAGCAATCACGTATGTTTTTCCCATGTCTTGCTGCCGCTATTTATTTAATGTGAGCTGTTATTTATTGAGTGAAGTTTACGTTATTTGCAGAGCCTTGAAGATTTGTCTCTGCTACCTGTCACTAGTGACTGTTGCCTTTAATGTGCATTATACAAATTCAAAGATGGTTTCAAGGTTAAGGGTTGGCATTCCCTAATTTGAAAAAATCTTAATATAATTTCTGTTTGTGCAGTAAATGTGGATTCCAGGGGACAATCATTAGTATGGCGTCTGCGAAGCATGGTGAGGACAATGGGTGATCCGTTTCATTATTTTGAAGCTGAAAGCAGACAGGGTAATATAAAGCTGGATGTGGGCGAGTTTCTGTGCATGATTGTACCCGGGACCGAAGAAGTCAAGGCTGTTGCAATTGTCTATCATCAGGATCGTCTTCAAGCTCCACTTTTGAGGACAAGAACCCCATGGGATTTTTCTCTTGACGAGGTCTTCTCTCTTCCAACCGAAGTTTTCCTGTTGTTTGCACCTTGATTTGTTCAGCGTATGGAGCATGCGCCTAATATTTTTTGGTGACTGCAGTGTGTCCTTCTGAGGTTGTGTAACATGGTGACTCTGCGCCGCATGTTTTTGGCTGTTTCAACTTCATCGGAGCTCTTCAGTCCTTTGAAGCAGCAGATCTTGAATCCGCTGGCCAACATCAAGTATTTAAAGCCTTCACCAACGCTTGAGGATTCAGCAGGTGGTGAGCCAAAGCCGAAACTGAGTTTGGAATCTCTGAGGAACTTCAGTGATCGCAAGAATCTGAATACACTGCAGTTGTTGGCTGTTTCCAGCCTACTTCACCTGCGGCAAGGTTTTCAGCTTGTACAAGGTTTTTTTTTAATCATCAACTGCTACCAAGTTGTAGTACACAGAAATGTAATGCTCACTAGAAGTACACAATACTCTAGTGTTACTTGTTCTTAACCCCTAGATGTCTGAAGCAGAAATAGGAAGTTTTCACCCAACTATTGCACCTTTCAAGCCATATTTTTACTGTTAAAATGTGTTGAACATGATTTCTTCTGTCTGTTGGTATTATTTCGCTACCTTCCTTTCGTAAAAATGTGTCAGCAGCCAATTTTGACCATTTTAGTCTCTTTGTGGTGAAGTATCATCCTTTTATTTCCTTGAACTTGGAGAGACGTCCAATCAAATGCAGTTCTGATTTATCACTGTCATTGGGGTGAGGTAGCAGAGATTAGGAACTGACTGCAATAAGAATTGTCATTGTAACTTGTGCAGGTCCACCGGGAACTGGAAAGGTGCCTCCACTATCCACCATATGATTCTGTAGACGACTTTGGAACATTCCAAGGTGGCGGAAACTTTCTGTCTAGGATCGTTGTGAATATAGCGATTTATCGTTGCAGCTGTTTTTTTCCCCCATTCTGCGTTCTCTTCCTGTTGTTATTTGTCTGGCCAAATATTCTTTGAGATGTGTGTCAGTTCCTAACCCCTTCTGGACGTGTGCGTGTCTTCGATCCTGCAGACATCTACTATTGTCGGTAAGTCTTAGCCATGTTATCCATCCCAGAATCACCCCCCATTTAGTGTTGTTAACTTCATATCAGTATTTTATTCCTAGTCTTGATCACCTCGTTATATTTCCTACGCCTGAAATCAGCGAGTTTCAATTTTAAGCGTGTAGTATTTAGCTCTAATAGATTTGTAACCATTGAGCGTTTCTGTTTACTAACATAGGCGTTGGCATGCTGGAGTAATAGGAATGGTGTCTACATTATTGATCGAAGAACCGGGGTAAGTGCAGGCCGACTGATCTGCTAGCCGAATTGCTCTCCTGTGTTTCGATTGCCAAGTGGAATTGTTTTCTGCACCCATATTAGCAGTGATCTGTATTAAAGGGGCGTTTTGGATTGGTGCTTCATGGGTACCGTGGGTTTTCAGTTCCTGCTTACGATTATGGGAATTCTGTTCCTTTCTTTTTTTAATATTTTTGACAGGGTCAGGATTTTAGTATGCGCTCCATCCAATGCAGCTCTGGATGAGATTGCAGCTCGTCTCATGCACGGAATGTGGGACAAATCTGGAAATATTTACAGCCCCATGGATGGAAGTATAGTCCGTTTTGGGTCACACCGAGTTATTCACCCCATTGTACAATTAATATCGCTCGACAGCTTATCAGTCCGGCTCTCATCAAGTTCTAATCGTTCGAGGGCCTGGGTGGACATTCTGAACGGGGCAAGTGTGGTGTGTGCAACTTTAAGTGGTTGCGGAAGTCACACTTTTGATGACCTGGAAAAACTGTTTGACGTCGTTGTCATTGGTGAGTTAAATCAAAGTGTTGTTGTGGGTTTGTTATTGTGGGATTGATCTGTTCTGAGTTTCCCGGGTTTCCAATGAATAAAACTGTTGGTAAAGAAACAGTTGTGGGCTCTGTTTATACATAGATGGTGAGCAGATTATAACAGCATGAATTTCCCGGGTACATTAAGAAGGTCTTAGTGTTGTTAGAGTGTTTCCATATCGCTAAAGGAATAGCTTGATAGTATACATTAAAGTTGAATAGGAGATACTAGATTTGGAGATAAGATTCTCCTGACGCTTTCGTTTCAGTTAGTACATTCTTCGTTGAAGTTCCTATGTTTGGTAGGTTTCATGTCGTTGAAATTGTATCATGTATAATTCTCATTGACCTGTGGTTTGTTGTGGGCGTTGTTCGTGGAATTTGTCCTCAGATGAGGCAGCTCAGGTATGTGCTGAAAATTGCTCAGTAATTGTTCCATTACAATCGATGATTTGTACACTCATGGGAACAATTAAATACATACATTAAATACCGAGATTGGCAAGTAATAGAAGTAGATGACATGTCTCCCTCTGATTCTGGAATGCAGGCAGTTGAAACTGAAGTGCTTATAGCACTGAAACGGGTGAGGGGGAGGTGCGTCATGGTGGGTGACCCACAGCAATTGCCGGCGACGGTTTTTCAGCGACCCAGTTAGGATCCCTTACTTCTCTTTCAGAAATACTTGGTAAATTCGTATATTTGTATTTGTCGAAGGTCCTATGTAGTAGTCCTGAACTGGGCATTCTGTGAAAATACTAAGGCGATGTGTCTGCAGAAAGTTAGATTGTGAAGTTTAATCCAATTTTTATGTTGCTTATCGATTTCATTTCTCTTTTTAGGTGTGGCATATGGACGTAGTTTGTTTGAGCGGTTCCAAGAGGGAGGCAGTCCTGTGCATATGCTCACAACGCAGTACCGAATGCACCCAAGCATTTGTATCTACCCGTCGAAACAGTTCTATGGTGGAGCGTTGACAAATTCATCTCGGACCAGCACCATGCGGTCCATTTTCAGTGAGGAAGTGTGTGACAGAGGCATTACCATCCGAGGGTGTAGATTCAAATTAGGCCACTACTGCTTCATGGATGTGGGTTGGGGCTGTGATCAAGAAGAGCTCGTGGGTCATTCACGAGCGAATTTTGAAGAAGCCCTCGTAGTCTGCAACGTTGTGGAAGGTGCCGTGAAGGGTCTGCTTCCGGGTCGCAAACCCAATGTGGGAGTGATTACTCCCTACATCGCGCAGAGAGGTGTGATTGAAAGCCAGCTCCTGAGGCGTGGAATTGACACCGCAGCTTGTGAGGTAAACACTGTGGACGGGTTTCAAGGAAGGGAGAAGGATGTGATTGTGCTCTCTTGTGTCCGTGCCATGGCGGATCGAGGCTTGGGGTTTGTATCAGATGAGAAGCGAATGAATGTCGCCCTAACAAGGTCCAAGTATTCACTTATCATTGTTGGCCACGCAATGACTCTGAGGAAATGGAGTCTTACATGGGATGCGCTCATTGAGGATGCACGGAAGCGTGGTTGCTACCAGGTCCTCAAGAACAAGAAGAACCAAGATGTTCCTCCGAGCAACTGGTATCGGATTCATTGCGACTCCACATTCCATATTCAAGATACAATTCGAAATTTTCGATTACTTAATTTCGAGATGGTGAATTCTCTTGATCAATTCTAAATCTGTTTCACTTGCAGGAATCAAAGCTCCATTCCTCGAAAGGATCTCGATGACACGGTAGAGGCTGGAAATACACCTCAAGTCTCGAGGAAGAGAAGCTTAAATAGCACTGAAGGATGTCGACTAAACAAGGAGTACTCGAAAGCGACAAGTGATACAAAGACTAAGCATGCCAAAGATCGTGGAGAGGTCTGATCTCAACACCCTCCGGTAACAAGAATTCATCCAGTAACGATGCTGCCATTGAGAGTGAGTTTGCGTGTTAGGTAGCCCTTCTAGGTACTTTCATGTGTCTGCTTACAATCTCATCATCAATAAAGATTTAGCAGAAAGTCTAAAACGGAATCTAGTCTTGAATAGGTTTACCTGAATAGTTTTGAATAGGTTTACCTGATTGGGTAAATGACTTCGGACAGAATTTTTGCCTCAACCCTCCCACGCATGCATCTGTAATAGAGGTCCTTCGCAATCAAGGTTATGATGAATGTCACTGGAGAGGTTATCGATGGTTCAAATTCCTGAAGTCTTTGCAGTAAACAGATATTTATGCTTAGGCTTTAGTCGCTACCAACAGTGTTATTTGTCGAGGATCATATTTAACTCTGGCAACTCGCATCGTCGTGAGTTGGTGATTTTTCATGGTGATGGCTGATTTCATGAGCTATGCGTAACACTGTGGTGTGTCGCTAACGAAGCTTGGGAATCTCGCTTTATATGCAGGCCACGGAAGATGAAAAAACTTTGAGGCGGAATTTCAAACCAGGAGGTGTAGAGGAGAATCCAGTTCACAAGACTAGGATAAAACGTAAGAGGAAATCCATTGAATTTGAAGCGGGGACGAAAAACTCCGAAGGGTTAGAAAGGGCTCCAAAGTCAGCTAAAGCAAGAGAGGAAATGCTAGGGTCGTTCACTTTGCAGAACGAAGTGAACGTGGCCGCTAACTCCCCTGATTTGGTACCCCCCCCGAAAAAGAAGAAAAAACAAAAAGCGAAGGGACGATTCCCGGAGCCACCAATCTTAGGGAAGGTAAAAGTAGAATTAAATGCAGCGGAGCCACCTGCCGCAGAGAGCTTGAAGAAGAAAAAGGTCAAAGTGGAGTTCGAAGCAGCCGAGCCATCCGTTACGAAGAGGTCACCGATTAAGTTCAAAGCAGTTAAACAGGAGTTTCCAACTGGCGAGAAGAGAAAGCTGAAACTTGTCATGGGCTTACCAGCTCCTGCTTTGTGTCTTAGTTTGAAGAGAAAAGGGAGACAGACAGCTAGGTCTCTAGTGGAGAAGCCAGAGCCTCTCCCCAAGCCTCCAGCAAAGGAGACTCCTACTTCCGCCCAGGAGGAGGTAATTGTGCAAGAGGTAACCCCTTCAGCACCCACTGACTGTGCTCACACTTGGAGGACCCCTCAAGATGCCAGTAACAATGAAAACTTACAGAGTCGGAACGAAGCTCCTGCAGATCCAATTCCACAAGGCACGGGCAACTGGTGTGTGTTCTTCTGACTCGGCTGACTGTTAGCAAAGTCAGTTGGGCATCAATCCGTGTCTCGATCAGTTACTTGGGTTCCTGCTACATTTTTCCGTTTCATTCAACCTTACGTGTCGTACTGCTTCGGTCAGTTTGATTAACATCTTAATTGGTTGTTGATATCTTTTGTAGAAACATTTAGATAGGTCCCTTTTTCCTACCACATGTAGGATCTGCAATTAGATCACGCTCTGCTAACATCATACAGAGAATCTTTCCAATATTCATGGGGTCTCCCCCTGCTTTCATTATCATACGAAATCCGCCCCTTCCTACGTAGACAGGCCTCTGCTGTCCGTATAATTGACTGTGACAGTAGGGAGGCCTGCCTATGAATAAAGGGGAAGTATTAATTCTCTAGGCATTTTTGAAAGTCTGATTTGATTGAAATCCCTGTTTATGGCCAGAGTTGTATTTTCCTACGGGGTCTCGCAACACATCTCCTGTGAGTTCCATCAGTCATGTTTAACTTGCCTTCAGCTCAATGCATACTCGAAATGTAATGGTTCTCTGCCCATACCTTATTGCAGGAAAAGTGCAGGGACACAGAGACCAAGTAGAGGGTGGTTTCCAAATTCGGTCCCAGAAGATGACTGGCCCATTAGGGAGCCCCACCTCAGAAGTGTCCATACAAGTGTAGCTGCCAATTCAACACAGGGCTTTTCAAATTTTGACGAGTATGACAATGTCGATAGTAGGCAACCGCATTGGGGGAACTCTTACGTAAGTGCTGCTCCGGGCCCTCAGAATCGTTTTCGTGCTCATGAATTGGACATTAGCACTGACAACATGTATTCCGTTCTGACTGGACCTAACAATTATGCGGGGATGCAACCGAATACCGGTGGCAACCTTCAGGTACTTCATGTAGCTAACAACTTTTTCTCTCTTCAAGGATTTCTATTCGTGCATATTGTTTTCTTCCTTGAAGCTTCCTGTTGGTTTACGTCAACTCCTCTAGACTAGACATAGAGCGTCTGAATAGTATGATTGCCGATAGGTTGTTATTGAATCTCGTATTTTGTGTCGAATTTCATGTGCTATCAACTTCATCACCTGCGGGAGCACTTGTGATTAGGGTGCCTGAATTTGAATTCGGAGTCGAATTCCGAAGTTTTATGCCATTGTGCTGATTTCCGTATTGCGGTGGGATCCGTAGGTTGATTTACAGCAAGTGCCGCGGAATCATTGGCAGCCTCTCAACGCAGTCCAAAGACAGCATCAATTTAGTGACCGCCAATTCTCCAATTTCAACCACGGACAAGGGCAACCACCCTGGACCCGACAAAAACCACATTTAGCTCCACCACGAAACAAGTGGACTAGGTCTGAATCTGCTGCTAGTGCACCACATTGGAAAGCACATCACGGGCCCCGTGGAAGGAGGGGTCGCCCTGGGAGGTGAATTTCTAGTGCAGAAGACCGGAGATGAAAAGGCAGTTCATCTGTGCAGATGCTGGGAATTAAATTTATCCTGATTCTGATTCATGAGTAGCTGCATGATATGATGTTCACTGTTTTAGGAATCAATGTCTACTGTAATATCATGCAGCTACTAGGTCCGTGGATCTATATTGGAACTGATCTTTTAGAAGGGGATGATTCTGTTCAGCGTCCCCACATTTTTTCTCATGTATGGATGACTGGTGTTTTTTCCAGTAGTAGACTAGAAATTTCACCCTCTAGAATTTGAGGATTGGCAAATTATCATTGGCATTATTTTTTCTAATCCTTAGAACCATTGGAAATTTGGAACAAGCTTCACTTGTCCAAGATTTTTTTCGAAATCACATAAACCACGAGTGCATATATATGCTCTACTCCTAAAACTGCCAACCATTTCCCGTACCCATGATACAAAAGTAGGTACTTTCATCACAATGCATGATCTAGAGTTGAATTCCTGGGTCAACCATTAGGGTTTGGTTCACACGTACTGACACCACCTCCGCCCTCTCGGAAGTATTTATATGTACGGGTCAACCAATGCAAGCCGCAGATGATTTCTTTTCTATTGGTTTCTTTTCATTTGGTATTTGAATGTAGGGGTCAATCAATGTGAGTCATCATTTGTTTTCAATTGATGGTTTCTTTGCATTTGGTCATGCATGTGTGGACTCTCCTTGTGAGAGATGTGAGAGATGTGTGAGAGACACTTTTGAAAGCTGTGTTAGAGATTTGTGTGTGTCAAATTGAAAGTGTGTCCAATTTCTAGTTTTCACTACCTCCCATTGGATATATGGTTTATGATCATAGGATATTTACATTTTTTCTACCTCCCATTAGACATATAGTTTATGCATAGATATATTGTATATACTTCTAAATGTAGAATATTTTTTATAATACAAATTATTAGAATAGATCATTAACAATTTACTTAGTTATCTTCAAGCACATGTATCAGATGAAGATTTTGCTATTTGTAAAAAATCCTTTGATAGTTTCTTGTAACCTTAGAAATTGCTTCTAATCCCAATTTTCTTATAATAAACCCAAGTGGCAAGTGTACCAACAATTACACTTGATTACAAATAATAAATTTAAAAATTATTTTAAAAATTATTAAAGATGTAGAATATTCATGAGTACCTTCTCTAAAAATCTTGAGTCATTTGGAGTTATAAAGCAAAAGCTATGGCAATGAAAAATTGACAACCTTCCATATGTCACAAGTAGTGCTTCTTGCAACCTCCCTTCTACACTAACATTTTGAGCATGAGATGATTACATATTAGATTTTAAGATTTTTTGCATATCAAGTTGTGAATGCATAAAATAGCATATGTAAATAATTTTAATAAAAAACTAAGAGATGAAACTTCACCTCCAATAAGTATTGAAATAGAATTGAACTTGAAATTTAATCATTGTGATCTTGCAATTGATTGAGTTATTCTTTTGGAAAATTTAGAAGCAAATAATGGTACATGATTGCCTTTTTCTTTTAAATAATCTTCATACTATGTAGGGCAAAAAAATGACCACTTGTGAGTTGCCATTTTACATGTGGGTTGTTACTTGACAACCACTTTGCGAGGGAAATTGTCTTTGGTGAGATTTAAATATTAATGAAGGTTGTCATTTTGACAACTCAAATCATTATAGGTTGTCCCTTATAACCAATACTAGTACTAGCTTATGGCTTAGTAGAGTTGAATGTTTAGGAGTCTCTAATGGCTTAATGAGGTAGCTTAGGCCCGAATTTAAGCCAAACATTGTACTTGCGTTTTGTAGCAGCTAACTTGTTGCCCTACTCCAAATCAAGTATAGTTGATGTAACTCAATGAAGCCAACCACCGAGGTTGACTGAATATTTTCTAGTTTCTCCTATCTCCAAGGTTTTGCCATGCCTCCCTCAAATAGCCCCTAGGCTCTAGCTTCATACTTTGATTTAGAATCATATTAGATCTCTAATGACAAAGGCTTCTTGATTGATTCACAATCATATCAAATCATCATTGTAAAGTAGTTTGAATCTTAAAACTTTAGAGGTTGAAATGAGAATTGCAATTGCAACTTTTGCAATTGATTCCATCAACTTTGAAAAAATGGGGGTCAAGTACAGGGTGAGGTATGAGAAGGGGACACATTTATGAATGATATGTGTTCAATGATTTTTAGATTGATTATTACCATCTTCTCACTTATTGAGTGCAAAATTGACATACCTATATAATTATCACATATTATTTTAGGTTAGAATATTTTAGTTTTATAATTGAAAACTTGAAATGAAATTCATTGCTTTTGGACTATAGCAACTAGAAAATTGGATAAGTTGTCCTATTGACAATTAAAATTCAAAAGGAGTTGTCATGTACATTTTAAAAGTTGTCAAATTCTAGCCCTTCCTCATACTTTGTATCCTAAGCTCTTTAAATAATGTCTAACCTTTTTTATTGACTCCTTATCATTATCAAGTATATTGAAGTAAATTTTCTTCATACTTTTGACCAAAAAACTTAAACTAATTATACACATCATCCCTCCAACTATTGTTCGAACTATCATACACCACTAATACTTCTTTAGTAGTACCAATACAATTGTTCGAGCCATTACAAATGCTATTATCGCAAACAGTGCCAAACTTGCCAAGAGGATTGAAGTTACCGAAAGATTTGTATGAAGCTTCTCCATGGTTTTCTTGGTAAATAAATGGTTCCTTGGTAACATACTTTGAGTGCCTTAGACAATGATTGCAATGGCAAAATAGAAGGAAAGGACATTGAAGACCCAAAATGTACACAGTGCAATGTTGTGCTCAACATCCACATAATTGAGGTTGGAAGTTGAAGGAGCAAGACAAAACTTGAATATCCTTGTCCCAAAGAAGATGTATAATTTAGCAGCAGTTGCAACCATGAAATAAAGGTGACATTAGTAACGAGAGTTGCGCCCATGTAGACTCGACAATCTTTGTACAACCTCTCTATATAACCTTTGACGGGATCACATTCCATGAGTGCACTTTCAATGTACTTGAAGAGCTCTCCTCCTTCAAATGCACTTTGGATAGGAGGTCCATGAATTTTGTCACATGTTTCATTCAATCAAATCTAGTCTTTGAAGAAACCCAAACATGCGATCACCAATTTTGTATTGTGGTTAAGAAGGGCGATATAGAAGGCAGAGAGGCCACAAGGATCTACAAATTTCATGTCAAGTGCCTTGTCTTGAATAAGATATTGTACAATATCTTCAACACTAGGATTGTAACCGAAAGACTGTGTTGCAAGGAAACCTTCCATTATAAATTGGTGACCTTCCATTATAGTCCCTTGCATTGACATTTAAAGAAGGTAATTTTTTCATGAAGTTGAGGCTTCCTTGTTGCATTACTACATGGAGAGGCTCTTTCCTCTCCAAATCCTTTTTTAGAAGTTGCAACATGGTTATATTGTCCATCTCGCAAGCACGATATAAAAGCGTTTTACTTCTTCTAATTTACATCTTGCATTGATGGAGAATTTTGTTAAAATGTCAGTATTCCATGTGCCATTTTCAGACTGTTCGCTTTGAATTGTACAAGTAACATCTAAAATAAATATAGTTTTCAGAAATCTTGAACTTTTATAGATTTAAAAAATCAAGGACTAGTATATATTTCAAACTATATGATTTGAATTGTAATAGTAGCATCTAGCACATATGTAGATTTGACACATTTAGGAAAGGTATAGATTTCAAACATCTAAACTACCAAAGTAGCGGAATTTTGCCATTTTGAGGAAATTGACCATATTGTCATTAGTGCCCTTCTTGGAAACGCATCCACGATATCGCTATCATCCCCATCCACAATGGCCAAGTAAAGAGGTGTATAATAAATTATCCCCTTTGAATTAGTGTCATTATATTATTTGGAACAAAGCCTCTTTCTAAAATCTCTTGAACCATCTTGAGATCCCCATCAACATAGCCAAATCCAAGGATGTCATCTTGGGTCGCGGCACAAGGGATCCTTGAATCGGCTTCTCCATTTTTATTTTGCAGCTATCTAAACAAGGATCTTCTCGTAATTGCGAAAAAATCCTTGCAAATCAGGGAGCACCCTCGAAATCTTCATCAAAATTATCCCCAAACTCAAACCAAAATGTCCTTTCCTAATACTTCTTCAAATTGTGCAGTTGTTGCTCATGTGTTAGTAACTAGAGACAAGATGCTGCACTACCATCTCCTCTGCCACTAGCGTTAGGGGCTATCAACTCTGAAGGTCCGAGTCCCATCGTCGTCACAACAGAAGTAATCTCCCTTTCATGAGAAGAAAAGGCAATCGTCAATGCTTCACTCAACAACCATACAAATTCCAACACTACCTTGCTAAAATTCTACTAATATACTTCTATACCACTATTGTCATCACAATCAATCTGGTGGTTCATGCATGGACACTTCAACCCAAGAAACACACAATTGCAACAGAAGAGTGGGACAGGATGTTTATAGTTGCAAGCACACTATTAGGATCCAACCCCTTAGCCAACGGTTTGCAATAGCGTTTGCTGATAACACTAAGATGTGATTCCGAGGTCTACATTCAAAGTTTCTAGTAAACATGGTCCAATTTAACCCTTAAACAACGAGCCGGTCACCATGGAAATCATCTGTTTGGGTACCGTGTGAATTGTTGGCTTAAAAAAATGAAAAAACACTCTTTGAGAGACAAGCTACTAAATGAATCTACTTGCTGATGTGGCATCTTTGTGTTTTTTGTAATGTCTGAAAAGACATGGACGTGTTTTTATAGATGTCGTTGCCTCTTTTGCATCACATGGTGACTATCTCATATAATCCTAAATTGTTGAGAACATTAGTTGCACTTTGTCTAACATCAATGAGAGTGGGGGGTAATTTTTTTTCTTTTTAACCAATTGTTGAGGTAGATTTCTTTTATGTTTCCAATTTTTTGGGGCCAAAATTGTCTGTAGGTATGGCACCTATAATGTTCTTTGTGTTTTGAGCCTCCTAAGGACATGGGGGCAAATTTTATTTTCAGAATTTAGGAATTCAAAGACCCCCTTCCCCTTTTTATAAATTGCACTTTTTATTTCCATTCTCTATAATGTTTTGTACTTTCTTGAATGACCACAAGTAACAACAAACATCACTACAAAAGAATTTATGGTAGTCATTTTGTCATC
The DNA here is from genome assembly GCA_950106755.1 of Climacium dendroides. NCBI lineage: Eukaryota > Viridiplantae > Streptophyta > Bryopsida > Hypnales > Climaciaceae > Climacium > Climacium dendroides. The sequence continues at coordinate 46,662,641 of OX467082.1, read as the reverse complement.
CCTCATTCACATCAACATGCATCTAAAAAAGTTTTTTCACAACCTACCCAAGCAACTCCCCTTCCTTTGTGTTTTTCCCTCTTAGTCAATGTTTTACCCGTTACCATTGTAACTTTTTTCAATTTATCCATAGTGAAAATGATCGAGTTGGCTGACATGGCGCTGTCATGTTTACTTGGACATCTCGTAAAAACGCAAGCCTATTTATTGTAATGTTCATATAGACATGCCCGTCCGCGCAGACATGTACTCATCTAGCGCTTTTTCAAGTGCCCATTCCCATGGACATCATGTAGAGTTCCCATTCCTATGGCCCAAACCGCCTAATGGTGCGATGTCAAAAAATACACGGTTTGTTTTTTGCCAAACACCCCCCAAAATGTATCTTTTTTTATAGTGCACACATTGCAAGAATCAACTACAAATCAAGTGCAAAATGTTGAGCTTAGTAATGGAAGTCGAACTTCAAGTGCACAATGAAAATAGCAAGGGGACAAAAGGGAACTTCAACTCCCACCTACCATAGGAGAAACAAAGATTACAAGAGTAAACAAGAAGTGATGACAAACTTCTGGTTCTATTGGGATGACAGGGGGATGACATTGAACAATGTCTAAAAAGTACAAAGTACAAGTGGGTCATTGATTGGTACAAGGTGCTTGTGGTTTGGTCAGTTTTGACTAGGACTAATCTCAGTAGGAATGAGACTTTGCTACTACAATATGTGGGCTTCCACCTCTAAGAGCAACATGCATTGTTATCACATTGGCTCTTCAATATTTCAAAATTATTCAAGAATGTTCTCTGACACCAAATCCAACTATATATCCAATGGTTTGAAATAATAAAACCATATTCCAAATTGCAAATGCACCAATTGTAGAATAGGGGAACAAGTGGGAGAGCACATGCAATATTAGAGGATAAATCATGGAAATTACCTTGCTTCCCTTTCTAGACTTCAGTGCAATAGAGTATCTAGAGATAGAAGTAGACCCCAACAAAAATGTGTATCGAATTACAATGTGTAAGTTTCCCACATGCACATGGCCAAACTTTGTGAATATGGTAATTTCCACAATTGGAGGTCACCAATAGTGCATAAAATGCAAGCACTTGTACTCTTTGTTTAGGTACTCCTGCAAGATGGATATCTATGACAATGTATTTATTCATGTACTAAGTTACAATTTCAACTTGTTGAAATTATTTCTAGTTCGAGTAATACTCAAATTTTAAAATTGGCATATTTACATTTTGCTATGTAGTTCATTCATAATGTATTCATTTACATTTATTACAATTGAAAGGATTTCATAACTATGGAATGGACATTGTTTATGTATTAATGAAGTTTAGAAGTATATGTCATGATTCATACGTTTTAAATAAAGAATGTATGAACAATTGAGAGATACAAGTGTAAACTTAAATCCACTAACACACATGTGAATATGAAATCAAAACCCATTTTTTTTTTCATATTTAAATTTTTTTCCCTTTACTTCCCATTTTTTTCCTTTTTTTCCATTTTTTTTCCTTTCCTTCCAATTTTATATCCTTTTAAAAAAAATCTCTTTTTTTACTATATTCTTTTCTATTCATTTTTTAATTCTTTATCCTCATTTGTATTTAATTTTTTTTCATTGATCACTCTAGTAGGTTGGAGAACATTTGCAAGAAGTCCATGAGACTATGCAAGAATGGCATAGATCAAATCCTACAAGGCTTTAAATTATCCTAATAGGTGCTATTTCAAAATTGAGCTTCCAAAGTATCTTGCACACTTCTAAAATAATGTACACTCGTCCCAGCACATGTATGCCATGTAGTGTCATATGCAAATAGACAAAATTTCCTAATAGAAAATAATGTATGTAAGGCCTATAATAGAGTTTTAGAGGTTGGAATTGGGTTACAAGGACAGAGGCATCTTGTTTATATACTAAATGTAAAAGAGATAACTCATTTTTCTACAGTCTTGGATAACAAACATAAAATACCATTGGAATAATGTACCAAATTAATCCATTCACATCAACATTCAAAGGAACTAGAATAGTTATCCCTTATGATTTATATGGTATATGTTTTGTTTCAACTAATTATTATTTGTTTTTAAAATAAACTAACAAATTGATCATAATGTCGAGCATAATGTATGTGAAATATTCCTTTATTTTTTATTCAATTGTAAAATCAATTGTAAGTTTATTAAGTCTAAACATGTATATTAATCAAAAAGATGACAAGGATCTATTTTAGCTCTTTTCATTGGAGTTACTTTAATATAATGTATTTTTCTTCCATAAAGGTTATTTTGACATATTACCCATTTATTTTGACAATACAAATTGATTCACAAAATGAGAAGTACTAAAATGAAAAGCATTTTTTCATTAATTTATTGAAAAGAAAATTGAAGACTTTTGAACTAAAAAGAATGAAGAAAGACTATTTTGACTTTGAGAACCGATAACAATTTCTTCAAAGGTTCAAGACAGACAACTCTAATTGCTATCAGTTCAATTACTTCTAAGCATTTAACTCCTAAAGTTTTTTCATGTAGAAAGGTCCAAAATTGCTTCAAAATACTAGTCTCTTAAGCAAGGTTGAAATCTTCATATATATTTATTTTTTAGCAAATCCAATTGCGGGATTTATAGTTAACATACTAGAATACACTTTCGTAAAACTTCAAAATAAAAAACCCTACCAACTACACAATCATGATGCTTGGATTTCAAAAAGAAATACTTTCAATTCTTTCCAAATGGTTAGATTCAAAGTTTTCTATATCAATTTATATATAAAAATCAATTTGAAATTTTTATTTTTGAAAAAAGGTGATATATTTTGATTTATCTAGGTTGTTTGAGTAGATAAAAAACTAATATATTATACATTAACTTTTTAACCATGTAGTCAAAAGTTGTGAAAATTGTTGGATCTTAAAAAAAATATTGTCCACATAAATTTCTTTCATAGTGAGTTGCCAAAAATCACTATGTTGCCAAAAAAATGTAGTTTGATCCTTCAAAGGTTAATGGGAGTTCACCAATAATAAATTTAGGAATGTAATTGACATTAAGAAAAGACAACCAATAAGAAAATGGATACTTTGCCACAATGACCCCACTTCATATAAATCACAAAAAAAAAAAAAAAATCCACAAATTTGGAACTTGTTAAGCTCTCTTCTTCCAACTAGAAGATTCATAATCTCATCCCATGGCTTGCAAGCAAGATAGAATAGGAAATTTTGATATCCTAAAAAGATCATTATTGGCGTAATAAATATTAAATGCAATATTTTGTATTGGACACCTTTTTCAATAGTTGTATTTATCTTCCATCTGCAACATATTAGGTCCAATAGTGGCTTTACATTCTATTTGACACTATTTTTGATATAAAGAATGATAAAAGAAACATTTTGGTGACATTCTCTTTGACACACTAGTTCTAGAACAACTATTGTGAATTTGATTGCTACACAAAATGCCATTCAAGCCCAAGATGAAATTTCATCTAATGCCATTCAAGCCTAAGATGAAATTATTTGAGGATTATAATTTATTTCTCAATTTTGTAGATGTCCCTTCATTATGTAAGTTCAAAATTTTTATTTTCACCCAATTTTCTTGAAGTGTGCTATAATTTGATTAGTAAAGCATTGCCATGCAAAATGCCCATTAGATGAAATTAGAGGCCAATAGAAAATCGCTGGTTTTCATGAGTTATCAGACTGCAAGAAACTCTAGGAACTCTGCCAAACTAGCAATTTGATGTGGCAAAGTCTCAGCCACGTCACATATTATAAATAAATAAATAAAATTTAAATATTAATTTTTGAAAAAAATATTTTTAAAATACTTATTTTTATTATTTTTATATTTTTATATTTTTATATTTTGACGCGTTTTCAACTTTGGAAATAGGTCTGAAACGGCCCTCCCGAAGCCTTAAATCTCTTCTAATGATTCAATTCGAGTGATGCTATTTTACAACTAAGTTCTTTTCATTGGTTGCAAGGATGTCTTTCCAATTAAATTTTCTTAAATTTTAGATTTCATCCAATTTTCTTGACATGTGCTATAATTTGATTTGTAAATACTAAACTTATAGAAAGATTCCTTGACAAGGTTCAAAACACCTTCACTTGTTTTATTTCCACAATTCCCTCTATGTCAATACTAGAAGTTTAGTCGAAACCATCATTTATTTTACTCTTAGGATATTGAGTATATACTAAAATGTGGCAAGATATATACTATTTATTGAATTGAAAATTCAACAATTAACATCTTTTATTTAGAGGTGATTTTAATATATAAAACTTATCATCTTTGATTACAACACCATATATTTAGAATATGTGATCATTTTGCAATTTTCTTAGACATATAAGAGATACAATAATGATCCATCCATTAAGTTGGGTAGTTTGTTTTGTTTTGTTTGTTTATTTGTTTGATACATTGATATCTCTGAGATTGTACGTCCCTCAATTATGTGCTTGGTACCATTGGAAAGCCTTCAACAAGGAGGTGCATGGGCTCTATTTTGTAGTGTACATTGTATGTCCATTAGTCGTGTGCTTGGTATTGTTGGAAAGCCCTCAACGAAGAGGGATGCATGGGCTCTATTTTGTGATGTTTGGACTTACAGTGTGAAAGTTATTGAATTTTAAAGTTTTTATGAATTAAAAAATTAAATTTTTTTATTTTTACTAATATATATTTATTGTAGCAATAACACAAAAAATACTAGTTTAAATTGAACATGCCACGTGTCCTTCGATTCATGTTACCATGAATACAACCTCATATAAGTGTTGTTTATGTCAAATTAAATCATGCACCTACTATGCAGATTAATGCATCTTTTTGAGTCTAATGCAGTTTCTGCATCTTTTGAGCTCATTGTTGCTTATGTCAAATTAAATCATGCACCTACTATGCAGTTTAATGCATCTTTTTGAGTCTAATGCAGTTTCTGCATCTTTTGAGCTCATTGTTGCTTATGTCAAATTAAATCATGCACCTACTATGCAGTTTAATGCATCTTTTTGAGTCTAATGCAGTTTCTGCATCTTTTGAGTTCATTGTTGTTTATGTCAAATTAAATCATGCACCTAGTATGCAGTTTAATGCATCTTTTTGAGTCTAATGCAATTTGTGCATTTTTGAGCTCATTGTCATTGTGATAAATTGTCACAGTGAACTCAAAAAAATCAAATTGATCCCATTATCCACCTAAGTGAGCTCAAAAAAATAATTTAAATTAATTTTTTATACACCTCCCATTGAGCTCAAAAAATAACCCATGTCTGTATCTATATGTGTTTGTATCTATATCCCATATCTAACCCGTATCTATATTGTATCCATATCTAACTTGTATTTGTATCCTATCCATATTCCATACCCCATATTGTATCTATATCAAATCATATTATATTTGTACAATACCGTATCCATAATAAGATCCTAACGCTCTTGTTATTCCTCAACGGGATGCTTCATTGACCGTTGGGAGAAGAGTCATTTTATTTTTTTGAATCCGATCAACAACTCAAGTTTTTCGGAGGGGAGAGGGGATGCAACTAATACAATAGAACACATCTTTTTTGGTCCATTGTGTCAAATGCACCAAAAACACCAAGCCGCAACCCCAAATTTAGATAAAACCTTTTCAAAATTTCCACAATAATTCCCTTGCTCATTGAGATTGGAGTTTAAACTCGTTCTCCTCCTTCAAATTCCCTCCAACTCACTACGAGACCTTCTGTTCCAAAGCAGAAGATTGCGGAGCCAGCCATCGCCCACGTCGCCCTTCCGCAAGCCCGAGTTGCAGGAAACGCCATCGCCATCGCCATCGTCTTCCCCAAGCACCGCTTGCAATTCGTCTCCGACCCCGCGCCAACCACGACGCCCTAACGCCTCAGCTATGGCGCTGCCGCGTCCTCTCAACCCCGAACCCTAACCTTTCCTCCTTGTGCGCCTCGCTCGCATCCGTCGCTCCCTTACTCAATCCTGCACCAGCGTTGCTCGCTCGCCCGCCAGCGCGACTTCCCCTTTGCTGCTGCCGATTGCTGCGTCCCTCGCCCGATTGGAGCGGAAGCGGAGGTGTCCCGGCGTCGCCATGGCGTCCACGGCGGGGCAGCCACAGTTCCGGTACACGCAGCCTCCGTCGAAGGTGCTGCACGTGCGCAACCTGCCGTGGGAGTGCAGCGAGGAGGAGCTCGTCGAGCTTTGCAAGCCCTTCGGCAAGGTGGTCAACACCAAGGTCAACGTCGGAGCCAACCACAACCAGGCCTTCGTCGAGTTTGTGAGTTCAATCGCGCCTTCTTTGCCTCCTCTCCTCTAACTCAATTCCTCCTCTAATTGCAATTGGGCTCCCTGGGGCTCCATTCGCTTGGTTTTGGGCGGGTTAGGGTTTGTAGTGGTCTTGATTGGGGTGGCCATGCGGTAAGGGACTGTCGTCCGGGTTCGGGTGGTACCGGTTGCAGTCGTGGGATTTCGGTTGTCGCGCTTGTGTTGTTGGAGTTGGTGGGGATCATGTGCAATTCCAGTTGGTTTCGGGGTTGGAATTGGAGGGCGTGGAAGGTGGACTTGTGATGTGGCGGAGATGGTGACTCGGAGCAGGTCCGGTGTCGGCGCATGATTTCGTGATTGTCGCTTGTGATTGAGGAGATGTACATTGCATTGGGCATGGCCAAATTGACATTGTCGACTTTGGGGTTCGCGGTGAAGGAAATTATGGACGATTCAATCGAGCGGTCGAAAGAGAGATGGGAATTCGAAGTGTTCTTGGCGATTAGGTCTTTCTGGTAGCTGCGCCTGCGGATTTTTGTCGGTTTTGATGATAATGCAAGCGTGGTTTTGTTTTGGCATCTGGATATGTTGCTCAGTCGGAGCAGCGCGTGTCGTTTCGGTGTCCGTCTTTTGTGAGTGAGTGGTGCATCAGGCGTGTCCGGTTGCACGCCGAGCGTGACCGTGGGGTTGGGGGCCTTGTCTCTGTAGTTTCGATTTTTGGGTGTTTGTGTGGTTTCGGGGACGTGGGGTTTGGAGTGGCGTCGTGGAAGGTGTTGCGTTTTCTGCGGGAGATGGCTAATTGTGGAGTTTTCTTTTTCAGTCGGATTTGAATCAAGCTATTGCGATGGTGTCTTACTATGCGTCGTCGTCGGAGCCGGCTCAAGTTCGCGGGAAGACGGTGTATCTGCAGTACTCTAACAGGCAAGAAATTGTGACCAGTAAAAACTCTGGGGATGTTGCAAGCAATGTCCTGCTGGTAACCATTGAGGGCGTAGAGGCCGGCGATGTGAGCATTGACGTGCTGCACCTGGTAAGTGCTTCTTCCTGGTTGGTAGCGTACTTTTTTGTTGCTTTGTGGTGGACTGGAGCGGAGTCTTTGAGTCTGAGCGTGTTGTGCTGCAAGTGCCATGAACACGTCCGCGTCCAGGTGAGGGAGAGTGAGATGGTCGGAGAGGAGCGGTAAGGAATCTGTGAGTTCCGGTTTGCTGTCGATTGTTTCTTACATTTCCGCTTTCTTCATGGGGTTTTGGTGGACACAGTTTGACTTTAAACGTACATGGATCAGCAGGTCCATGTGACGGCCACATCGTCGATGGCAGCCTGGTGCATGGGAGAAAGCGCATGTGTGTTTGTTTATCCTTCCCTTGCCTATCCCTGCCTCTCGACCCTTACTCCTCTCGACCTTTCTCCTCTCAACCCTTTGGCAACTTGAGATTGATTCATCTCATTGGTGTTCCCTTCGTTTCTCTCCTCCAGGCCCCTCGTTCCTTCCTTGTAGCTCTCTGAACCCGTTCGTTAGACTCTACCTCCTGACAGCTGACCGCACAAGGTCACTCTGATTCGGTCGCAAACCTCAGGTGTCGTGGTCTGATCTGGCAGTCTTCGGATCTTCATTCGAAGTTGTTCGTCCCGATGCCTGCGAGGGGAAGTGCGGTCTCCGCTGTGAGCGACTTCCTGGAGGGGTCTCTCCCCGCGTGGACCGCGTAGTGAGTAGGAGTCCTGAGCGTTAGCGCGAGGTCCTTGTTTCTGAAGAGATGAGTCGCTGTTTCTGTTTGGATGAGTTGGTTTCCTCGCTGAATGTCTGGCTTTGTGTTGAGCCTGTCGTGGTTTTCTTTGGTAGTGATTGTGTTTGGTGTGTTTAGCGTTGATGGGTGCGTGGATGCATCATCGGGTAGGGTCGTTGTGTGTCGTTCGTGGAGGAATTCTTGGTGTTATTGTTGTGTTAGGGTTTTGATGTAGTGGTTGGAAGAGTCCGTGCCATTGGTAGTTGAAGAGTTTGAAATGTTGCAGGTCGAAAGCGTTTAGAACTTTTCGTGGAGGTCCTTTTGGGGCGTGTGCGTGACTGTTTCGAGGCCGAAGTTGTTTGTTTTGCAGTTTCGGATGTGATCTGGCTTCCCCAGGCCTGGGAGTTTTAGTTCCGAGGTTTTCTCCGTTGTTGACGAGCAGCGTGAGCAAGTTGCACTCATGTATTTTACGAAATTATTGCAGGTGTTTTCTGCCTTTGGGTTTGTCCATAAGATTGCGACTTTTGAGAAAAGCGCGGGCTTCCAGGTGTGTATTATGGTGAGAGTCACTTGGCTTTCACCGGGGTTGGTAGTTTGTGTCTTAGCCTCTAATCCTGTGGTATGGCGGTGCGGGTACATCTCTGAACCTTCTCCCTCTTTCACTTTCCGCCGGGGATTTGCTTTGTGCACTTTTTGGGTTCCTCGTCTTCTGTTTTCTGAGGCGTGGCTCTGGGGTTGGTCTGTTTCTGCAGGCGCTGGTCCAGTTCAGCGACGCCAACACTGCTTCTGCAGCGAAGTCGGCTCTGGAAGGGCGGAGTATCCCCAGGTACGATATCGGTTGTTGGGAGTGGTTCTTGTTTTTGTCGGGGCAGGACTTTGGGTTTGGATTTATGTGCCCTGGTGTTTCGTTTAGCTTGATTTTGATTTATCGGCTGCGTCATTCGTATTGCATACATGCATCGGAGGCATCACATGTGTGTCTTCAGCAGCACCAACCCTTTTCCTGGCTTTCGCCTTTGTGTTTCGTTTGAGATGATCCTAGAGTTGAGAACTGATGATTAGCCCACGCGCGTTGTTGATTTGTTCCGTGCACAGATATCTGCTGCCTGATCATGTGGGCCCTTGCCACCTCCGCATTTCGTTTTCGGCTCACAACGATCTGAACGTGAAGTTTCAAAGTCATCGCAGCAGGTATTGGGCATTGGCGATGTGGGAGTGTGACTCGTGTGGGGCATTTGGTTTCGGCAGATGAGGTGGGGTCAGCATGTACGTTGGTGTTCGAAGGTCGAGGGGTTGAGATGCACGCGCTCGCTTCTAAAGTTCCGTTTTCTTGTTGTAGGGATTACACCAACCCTTATCTGCCGGTGGCTCCTTCAGCTATCGATGGCAGCACTCAGGTCAGTCGGTCACTCGTGCTGCCATGTGACGGTACGCAGCTTGTTCGGCGACTGTTGTGCTTTTCTGGACGTCTAGATTTGATGCCGTCGTTCTGATGATGAGTGTCGTTGTTTGTTTTTGGACCGGCACAGTTCAGCATCGGCCCTGATGGAAAGAGGAGGGAGCCTGAGAGCAACGTGCTCCTGGTGTCTATTGAAAACATGCAGTACGCTGTGACCATCGATGTCATCCACACTGTATGTTCCTTTCGGTTTCCTTTTCTTGTGGCTTTGTTGCTTTGATGCTGTGTAGGCTTTATTTTTCGTTGCTCCGGCTGGATCTTGCAGATTCGTTGGTGCAGGCCGACAGTTTCCTCTCGTGGCCCCGAGAGCTATGCGTCGGTTGTTTTCTGTTCCGACTCTATTTTTCTGTGAATTGCGTTTGTGTGTGTTTTGACATGTGAGGTTTTTTCTTGGGGCAGGTGTTTTCAGCGTTCGGGTTCGTGCAGAAGATTGCCATTTTCGAGAAGAGTGCTGGTTTTCAAGCCTTGGTTCAGTATCCAGGTATGTTCGTATCCTGCATGGTCCGTCGATGATCTGGGAGTTCTGGAAGCAGTAGTGGCTGTTCCTGTGAACTGCGAGTGATTGTGTTCGGGGACCCAAGTTTGAAAGTCGATTGATGAATGTATGAGACGCACATTTTGTTTGTGGAGGGAAGAGTGGTGTTTCCTGTCGGATGTGGATGGCTTATTGGAATCTCGGTCATGTACGTCCTTTTTTGGATATCTTTTTCTTCCGCCGCTCTGTGTGATCGGTTGGTGTGTGAGGTTGACATTCTGATATTCGATGTCGTTGACGTGGTCTGCTAGTAATGTGTTGCACCGGGTTTCTGGTGCTTTTAGACTGTTTCTTTTTGTAATTTCCGGTTGTGTGAATTTTTGAATATGAGTGTTGATGCCACCCGTTTGTAATTGGCACGTGATTCTGTCCCGTTTTGTTGCGTTTTGTCAGATATTCCAACCGCGGTAGGGGCGAAGGAAGCCCTGGAAGGCCACTGCATTTACGACGGCGGTTTCTGCAAGCTTCACCTCTCGTACTCTCGGCACACTGACTTAAATGTAAAGGTACTGTCCCTTGGTATAGGTTTATAGGGTAGCGCGTGCACGATGACTTCACTATGTGGGGCCTCTTCGAACCAACGCCAGTGTGGCTGCCTTGCTGGTGTGAGTGGCCCCGACTGCGCTTGTTGTGAAGGTGCTCCACATGGTCAAGTCATCATGCAAGAAGTGGACGAGATTTATCCTGCTGGCGGTGTTTCGGAGGTGTTATCTGAAAGACCACCCGTTGAGCAAGTGTGTACTTCTTTGATGCTTAAGCCTGTGGATCCCTTGATGCGAAGCGGCGGTGCTCTTTGTCTGCCAAATGGAAGCGTGTTGCCTTTTGGTTTTATTGAGGGGCGAAATCTCGTTGAACCCGCTCTTCCTTTTTGGGAGGTTCTGTGGGAGTGGAGAGAGTACCTGGTGGTCTCCTTTCGCCTTTGTTTGTTGGGGTGAGGGGTGGTATCTGCCAGCACGTTGCTTTGTTCTCAATCCCGCTTTCGTTGCCAGGCTGAGTCCACATTGTTCTGTGTGCCATGTAAGTGGAGGATGTAGCGTGTTTGTTGCTTGAAGCGATTTGGAAGTGGGATGGAAGCATGTTTGTTTTGGTGCCAGGAAGTGTTTTTATCTGTCGAGCAGTTTCAGTGAATGTTGGTGTTGACGTCTTGGACTGGGGTTGGTGATTCAGGTGAACAATGACCGCAGCAGGGACTACACGAATCCTGGTCTTCCCACGAGTCAGCCTCCTGTTTTGGGTCCAGCTCCTGGCGTGGGTCCCGACGGTCACCAAGCGCCTCCTGGCGGCGTTGTCCCTGGCCCTGGGTACCCAAGTGCGCAGTACGGTGCCGGTCCGCCTCCGCAGGACTCTGGCGCCCAGCAGCAAGCTTGGGAGCCGGAAGGCAGCGTGAAAGCCCAACAGGTTTCGGGTCCGATGTCGGGTCAGCCCATGCCCGGTCAGCAGCCCATGTACATGAATCACCAGCAACATGGTGGGCCTGGGGGTCACCCGGGTCACCACGGTCCTCCTGGTGCGCCGGGTTCGTATCCTGGTCCCGCGACTTCGATGGGTCCAATGTCCGGTCCCCCGATGGGAGGTCCGATGGGTCCTCCTGGGCACATGGGCCCTGGAATGCATCAGCAGGGACCAGCGAACCACCACATGGGTCCTCCCGGTCATCCGATGCCTCCGTATCAACAGATGCACGGTCCAGGCCACCAGGGCATGGGTCCTCCTTCCAACGGAGGTCCGGGCGGGTACTACATGTGATTTTGGTGTCTCCGTTGTTGTTGGTGCCTGGTTTTTTTGGAGAGTAGTTTAGTTTGGAGATTCGATCGAAGCAGGAGGCTCTGAAAGTGCACGAGTCCCGTTTTGGGCGTGGTGGTGAGTGTTTAGTTTTGTTTTCGTTGGCGCCCTCGTGCGTGGTGGAGCGGTGTTCCTGTTATCCTCAGCTATGAGAAAGCTCTAATACTTTGACTGGTGTACGGGATCACTGCTGTTGTGCAATTTTCTGATAATGGGATTTCTTCGAGTTAGAGTCGGATTTTTGGTTCGAAGTGTAGGTTTGGGATGACTAGATTGGGAGGTTGGAAGCTGTAACTTTTAGGATTTCTGGTTGAATGAAGGTTCAAGTTGGGTGCTCCTTTTTCGTGGTGATGTATTTTGTCCCATCTGAGAGGCGAGTGGGTAGTACTCTTTGGAGCTCGAAGGGACGGTTATCCATTTTGAAGAGTTCGGTGGGGGGTTGACGGTTGTAGTGATATGATCCTCGGAGCCTGTTTTTTTGAATAAACTACGAGTTTTCAAATTCCTGAATGGAGGTGTACCTGGAAGCCATCTTGGGCTTTTGTGAACAAATGTAGAGCAGTAGATTTTTAGAAAAGAAAATATTTACATCGGGTCACATGTATGTGCAGTTTTCTTATATATATATATCCAATTACGACTTGGATGGGGATTGTCGAGTTTGGGTTTGATATTTTGTTGGTGTGAACTTGAAGGGTTGGGGCGCGGTGTCCCTTCGTGCAAGGCCGAGCACATTGTTATGAGTCGGTGGTGGAGGTTTATAGTTATTCTGTCAGAGCTGGAATTTGATTCTCCATTGGTAGTACTCTTGACCTAAGTATGCTTAGCAGTAGGGTCCAATTAGCACAACATTAGGTGATCAATTTCCCTCCCTCTTTTAGAGCAGTCTTTTGGTTACTTTTAGCATTAGGGTAATGTTTGAAAGCAGTCTCAAATAAGGTAACTGCACCTATAAGTTGTCTAGATATGATGAGGTTTTGAGCATGTGCTCTTCAAGGTTAGAGGCCCATTCATGAGCTGATTCCTAGTATGGGGAGGTTTGATTTCTTGGAATATTTTTCAGTAATTTTTCCTTGAAAGGCAAATGGAATTGGCATGGAACCCAAGTCGTTTTATCATTTTTTGAACCACTGTGAAACTAATTATAAATTTTCGGGGTTGAATGAGTGGTGAATTGGTCACTAAAATTGACTAAAATTGTCCACATATTGAAATGTGCACTATTTGTACACTGATGGTGCATTGGGAAAGTAAATTGAACTTTTACATTATAGAATGCTTTTAGAATCTGGATGCTTTAGAGACCTCCAACCTTAGTTGGAACTTGTTGGCAATCAAAAGGAGAATTTAGATTCTCTTAGAATTCATTTTTGGACACTATGTGAATAAACTATGAATTGATCTATTCAAATTTGTTCCTAAGCTCTTATGAATGGAGGTTGTTTATTTTGATAAATAGGTCTAGAAATTGAATCTATAGGGGTTTATTTATGTGAGTAGTTTAGAATGGTGCAACAATTTGTTCCATTGGTTAGTATTAAGTCAAATGTTTGTTTGTTTGTTTTTACTAATATTAGAATCTTTGCAAATGATGGTTTTATGATGGTGTCCTTGGTACTATCGGAAAGCCTTGAGAGGATTTCATACTATGCGGCAAAAATTTCTTGCAAAATTTCAAGGATGAATAGTTGCACTTTTGAGAGATCCTTTGTCATCCATTGGATGCAAAACATCTGCCTCGATGTTTAAGGGTTAAATGTCATTTGTTGAATTTATCTATAACCATCTTGATCCATTTTAAAATGTTTTGCTAAAGCAGTGCAAAGGTGAAACCCTAATCTTACTATGAAGAGTTCATAGGGTTTGGAATTTGCAAGCACAAAAGGATTGAATCCTAAGATAGTGGTTTCTTTCTTAAAAAATTTGATGGAATTGTATTCACTTCTAAACTTTTGAAATTGTACCAAATTTTAGGCTCAAGTTGGTAGGATTTGTAGAAGTATGGTTTAGGCGAGAAAAGATACTTCATTCATCTATTTGTTAATTTCATTCAAGTGAGAATAGCTCAATGTTCTATTTTACATGAATGTGGTTCAATTAAATATTCTTGGACCCTACTCCCTCTATCCCAAAATGATCTTGTTGTACTTTGAGAGGTTGCAAATTGGTTCAATTTGACTTTCAATTGTTATCTGGGACCAACAAAACAAATCCAAGCAATAGTTTCTCTTCCATCTATACAATTATAAATTGAAAGACAAATGAAATGATTAAAAGGGTCAATCAAAATTATTCATTCTTATTTTTTGCATCTCTTTGAGTGTTGTCCAATTGAAGAAGATGAAAGCTTTGGGAGGCAGAATAGAGGTTCACATATGGTCTTGGACCTATACTAACTACCAACAAAATAGCAACCTCACACTCAACAATTATTTTTCACTGGTGCTCCTTGAAAATGTTCAAAAAAATTCACTTTTTAACACTGCCAAATTGCACTTTGAAAAGTTTCTAGGACACTAGGAGTACATCAAACTCAACCTGTAGTATAAAATGGGTTTAAAAAATGTTAATTTGAACCTTAATCTAGAATATTTTGTTCATAAAAAAATCATTTTAGGATGGAGGGAGTATGTTTTTAAAGGAAAGTGTATACAAAAAACTACATTGCTATGTGTGAAGATGAAGCAACAATGCCTCTTTAGGGAAAGATTTATATGATTGACCAATACTATTTTTTGGCTGACTATCTTAATTCATCAAGTGCTTGTAGGCAAGACATGGCCCTCGAGCTAGCATATCAAAAGCAAATCTCCATTCTTTTTTTTATCAATGTCTACAATTTGTATGAGACATTGAAGAGATTTGAAAAAGCCATAGTAGGTGTTTTGGATCACAAAATGCTACATTCTTTAACAAAACTCCTTTTGCAACCACTTAACCATTTTTTCCATCATTTCCAAGTATCAAGAGTAGGTATGATTATTTTTATGCTACTTTGGAAAAAACACAATGAATTATGGCTTGAACTTCATATTGATGGGAGATGTGAAGTGACAATCTAATTGATTCCAGAAAGGAAAGAGTTTGATAAATACAATATCAACCACAAATAAATTTAGGCTAATAAAGATTTTGCTTTAACAAAAGACTAGCAAAAATATATGCAAATAAGAATGAAACTAGTGTTCAACAAATTTTGATTTGATGAATATCTTCTCCACTCAAACTATCGTTATGTAGTACACAAGTTCTAAAAGGCATAGGGTAATGTGTTACTAAACTTGGAACAATAAAAATGAGGCAACCGAAACAAACATGCAAATATAATAATTGTAATCTATTGAATATCAGATTGTATTGAAAACCTCTTAAATCAAAGCAAGATATGAGACAATACACACAAATCTAAGAACAATTATAACTCATTTTGAACAATATATTGTCAAACATTAGAAGGGCTTCAAGGGCTTCTCCTTCATATCAACAAAGTTCAAAATTCTTGTTAGAATTATAACTATAGCTACATAGTTGTAGGGTCAAGCTACTAATAACTCCAAAAATACAAATTGTTGCAATATTCTACAAAGCTACTTCTACTATAAAGTATGCACCTTATTATTTTTGAAGCATGCCAACACTAGAAGAAACCAAAATTTTCGATGTCTAAGGGAACGGATTTTAGGTGACGTTGAAGAAAACAACCTATGTTTTTCTGTCAACAGTTATCTCCATTAATGTTTCATTGGACATCATTATTGACATGAAAAATATAGGTTGTTTTTTCAACGTCACCTAAAATTCGTTCCCTTTGACGTCGGCTGTTTTTTTGAATGTCACCTAAAACAAGGTTTTCTTATAGTGCAAGAAAAGAAATAATCTAGTAAAGGTTCAAAAGTCAAAATCATGAATTGTGTATACTCAGGCAATACATTGTCAATGTTATTCTTGCCAAGTTGCAAATGCTTGAGCATAATTATGGGAAGCTCTCTAGAAACCAAAACGTTTGACAATTAGGTCCTTTCAAGCGCAAATTCAAGCAATTTTCAAGTTTTTTCTTAACAAAGTTAAATTCCGGTTGTTTTCTAATGAACTATGAACTTGTAGTCCAACAACGTCTACAGGCTAACCTTCATGAATTCCTTGATGCTAAGAATAATAGCATGGAATTGTTGTAAATGGTTTTCCAGAAGGTAATGAATTGAATTGACCTCTATTGGCAAATCATTGAAACTTCGGCATTGCAACCATCCGCAATGTCATATTTTGTACATTTTGTTCAATTTTCACAAATAGATGAACATGGACACTCTTATTACCTTTATAGATAATGCATTTAAAAAAACAATAATTAGTTTGCATCAGATAGTTGGCAAGGTGTCAATCAAATGTTGCCTCACAATCTGCTTGCAACAAATATTGTGTTGAAGTAGAGGCACCAATTGTCAACCATGCCCAATACCCATCCTGTACAAGTGCAATATTTCTAACCAAGGCTGGAATAGATTTTCAACCAAAGCTTGGAATGTAATTTTTTGGCCCTTTTCAAAGTTGGAACTAATAAGGTTATGACACATGTCTTAAAGTAGTGACTGAGCAAGAAAGTCAACAATAGTGAGGAAAAAAGTAATTCTTTGTTGATCAAAATAGGAAGACTAAAGACATTGGCTATTGGTGAAGAGTACTTTTTGACTCCCAAAATTCACAGTTAGTACTTTCAATTTTAATGGACTAAAATTCTAAAAAAATTTCAATCTCTATATTTTCTATCTTCCTACGTGGAGGAAATTTCTACCACCTCATACTACTCACCATCTACTCCAAAAGTGCTTAAATGATCAGCTACTATTGCATCAATGAAAAAGTGACACAAATCTCGTGATGAATTGACAACATCCTAATAAATCAATATGTCTATATCTTCATAGTAAGTTATGTACCCATGATACCTGAAACATTAGGAAAAAATTGAACCCACAAAGAGGCCTTGAATTTAGGGTCTAATTTTTATACTAATTGAATGAATATGAAGGTGGCCACATCCTCATTAGAACCACCCCTTGGTGTGTGCTCCATTCTTCATGATGGAACCATCATGAGATTTATATGATCATGGAGATGAATTGGGTAATGATGACAAATTTTTGAATTCATCATGCAATTCATAGTCCAATTAGTAAGTCGAGAAGGCTCCTCCCACCTAAATCTATGAGATCATAGAGATGGATTGGATAATGATGATGAATTTTTGAATTCATCATGTAATTCTTGGCCCAATTAGTGAGTTGAGAAGGCTTTTCCCACCCGAGCTTTTGCATTATGATGCGGCCTCTTTTGGGGTTCATTTTTTTCCTAATGAGGTAGTTAGAGAAATCCAAACTATGGTAAAAAATGTAAGAAGTAAATGGGGCAACAGAAAGTAGGCATGAGAATGAAGGATAAATTAAATTATTGATGGCTCTAAAAACACATTTATTATTCCAACATTGAAATTGTTGTAGATGATTTTTTAATATTGTGAAAATTGTGTTCATAAAAATGGGATCCAATACATTATTTCTCCAAGAATTTGCTTAGATTTCTTGCAAAACAAGAAGCTTCATAATTTTCACATCACCTACCCAAATGGAATCAATCAAATCTTTCTACATAAACAAAATATAATTCGTAAATGATAATTTAAAAATAATAATTTCATATTTTTTTGTGTTGCACGTCATATTTTCTTGTGGCATAACTTTTGTTTTCATGTACTAATTGAAATTAAAATTATATTCCCCTCAAGCTAACTAGTTTTTCTATCTTACAAGAAATCTCCCAAAATCTTGTCAAGAATTGAGATCATAGGTACTTGCCCAAATCTTCAATAGTCCTCTATAGAACTCTTGAAACTTTAGGGGGTTAAATTGCATTCACCTAAAATTTATTAGTAAAATACTTTATCAGTTACATAATAATGATAATAGAGTTATAGAAATAAATGTTATTAACGCTTCCAAAGTGGTGAAGTTCCTCCTTTTTAAACTTTTACTAAATAAATAAATAAATATATATATATATATATATATATGTTGTAATTTTTTTTTTTTTAAATATTATATTCAAAAAATAAGTTGACAATACATATAAATAACTCCACAAATAGTTCTTAGCATATTAATTCAAAGGAAAAATACATTGTAATGGAAGGAGGCGCAATATGAACATGATCAGTTGCTATTTAATAATATAGATGTAGAATTGAAAAATGTCAATCCTACTTGTGCTGATGTTAGAAAAAGTAATCTTCGCCCTAGTTTTGTTTGTTTTTCCATAAATATTGAAAATCCCATTTGAAAAAGAATTCCAAACTTTATTTAAATGTAGTGATTCCATAATTGTCCCCCAAATAAAAGTGACCTCATTAATTGGAATTGAATGGTTTAAGGTATCCTACATACAAAAAATATATATAAAAAGTGAAGAAAAATTTTCATTTCTTGGAAAAAAAAGTGTGTTTTTCATGTTGCCATAACTGCCTAGATTGAGATGGCCACATAGCTTCTTTTTTTGGCTTTTTGGTGCCAAATTGCACCAGAAAAAATAATTTGGCTAAAAAAGGCCAAAAAAGATGTCAAAAAATTGAATGAAATTGCCAAAACACTTTGAATTAAGAAAAATCTTGTATGAAACCGCCAGATTGTAGATGAAAACCAAATTATAAACAAGTGATATGTGCTAATGTGATATTTTCTATCCAGTATGTAGATGAATGTTGGAATTTGGAGCACCACTATAAAAATTTATATTGCCACTTTGGCACTTCTTAAAAAATAAAAATAAAAAGCCTTGGATAGCAACTACTTATCATACAATATTTTTTTAATTATGTAGTCAAATGTTATCAAATTGTTGTACTCCTAGTCTAGATGTTGTATATGTATATCAAACAAGGAAAATGAGAACTCTATCTATACATGTATCCAAATACATTTTGTTTTCAAGAAAAGCTAGTTGTTCTTTCAAAGGTTAAAGGAGTTAGTTAGAACATCAAAAGGTTGAATGTATAGAAACTTTTACAAATATTAAAGATTTTGGATTGTTTTAGTATAGGTTGATTTGGGATAGTTTATGCTCAAGATGAAGGGTATTGTCTTTCATGTGCACCTAGTGCAATTTGCCACCACATATGAGTACTTTTTGGTTTTTAGATCTTCTTCAAATGAAATGGGATGAAAGAGAAATCACTCCAAATTTTTTTTAGAAAGGCTCATGGTAACAAGTTGTTCATCTTAGATCCCTCATGGTGTCCTTTAGAGTAAAAATAGTAATATGAGAACTAATTTCTTCTATAGGTTAAAAGACTATATTAGTAGACAATGTTATATAAATTTAAATATGAAGAAGAATATCTTCTCATTCATATCAAAACCATTTTTTTTTATAGTTTGTCATTTAGTTAGAATTTTATATTACAATTCATTGAAAAATGGTTTTCTTTCAATAAACCAAGAAATCATTTAAAATTGTCATTCAATTAAATATTCAAAAGTAGTGAAACTAACATTTAAATCCCCCCAAATAATGTTAACTAGTAATAATGTGGGATAAGATGTTCTCTAAACATTGTAGTTTAGAATGAAGTTGTATAGATTTATCTACATGAAAAAAGTGCTATTGTACAATTACATTCAGTAAGTTTATACACTTTTTAGTGTGCACCCTTTTCCATTATACAAGCTACCAACTCTTCAACTAATGATATCAATTAAAATATTAAATTATTTTCCTTAAAGCTACTTGCAATTAAGAGGCTCTAATCTTGGCAAGAAAGTGTACAATGTTTAAATCTACAACTTGCAATTCTCAAGTGAATTAAGTAGATATTTCAAGAGAAGACCATGTGCGTTGGAAAAATTCCTAGCAACAATTCAATCTACACAACCATGACATTGTGCATCATGGCACACATGTTCATAGGGAGAGGCAGTTTTTTCTATAAAGACAATAAATCAACAAACACAAGCACTGATATTGACTATCCTTGATTGGAAATGAGAGGGTTGTGTACGTTGTAGTAAAATATGAGAAATATGCACAAGGGATTAAAGGACCAAGCTGTGTTTATTTGGATGCCTAGCTGTTTTTGGCTGCTCTCTATGAATGGAATATTACTTCCTTCTTTGAAATTTTCAAACAAGATGGGTCCAAGGAGTAGCCTTTAGGTTGAATTACCATTCAAAACTTTGGACTGATTGATGAAAAAGTTATTGCACAATAAGTGGTTTTCTTTGAACTTTAGTTTAGGCCGGTCAATCCAAAAAACTTTTCTAGGAATAACTTTTTTGAAAATTTCAATCAGTTATTTAGAAATATTCACACCTCAAAAGGTTTGAACCATTCCCACCCAATCTACAAGGGTTTAGGATTTGCTAGACGCTCTCAAGCTTCACAAACTGACTCTGTGCAATTCAAGTTTGAAGCTTCAGATTCCTTTGCACAAGAGTATAGTTTCAATCAATAATCCTATGATTCACATGAGATTCTTTCATATGCACTTGTGTTAGAATTTATATGCATTTTATTTAACCTCGAAAGTTCCCTCATTATGCTTTTATCAAAATGTTTCAATAATGCCATTATTGGTGCAAATATCAAATTGTGAGGAAAAATCATTTCTGGAGATATGTAAAGGTAGGATCTTGTAGTACATTGGTTTAAAGAAATGAGGAAAAAAATTCTCAAATTTCAATTATGTAGATTGTAAGATTGCAAGATAAGAGCATATGATGTGTCAAATATCTTTTTTTTGACCTTGCCAAAAATTGGGCAGCTGCACTTTACAAAGGCACATTTGTAAGAAAAATAAGTTTAAAATGGTGGTGATTCTTTGGATTCATTCTTCAAAGCACAGTGACTACATGCTTGGAAAAAATCAATTCATTTGGAATTGAACAATATATAGGCAAAACATAGTAAACACAAATAAACATGGAATGATTAAAAATACTAAATTGTCAAGGATTTTTTTCATGGAATTGAAAAATACTAGTACCGATGGTTGTAATAAACAATCTACATCCTATGATTATATTTTTCCAAAATTATTAAAAATTGAGTTACATAAAGGACTTCTAAGATCACTTTAGAATATAAATTCCATAACTACTTGCAAACTAAAACTCCTTCTAACTTTCAACTCATGAATTGAAATGAAATCATTCCAATCTAGTTATACATACATAAATTTAAAAATATCAATATTAAATTTTATACTTTTGAAAATGTGGTTTTTGTTGATTTGTTTGGGCCATCCAAGTTCAAAAAACAAACTACTTATCATGTATAATAACTTCTCAACCATGTAATCAAAAGGTGTCTCCTCTTACACAAAAAACCAAATTAATATCATAAAACAATTCTATATTCCTTTTACTTTTGCTAGAATCTACTGAAATCCACGCACCTTTGTATTTACATCTTCTACGCTATTTGCCTCTCTTATTACTTTTGACAATCTCTAAACTAATTTCCGACTGATTTGAATAGAAGTACCCAAACGGGTAAATCCTATTGTACATTTTGATTTCATAGTGGCATGGAAATCTAATTTTCCTCTCCAAATGATTTGCGTAATGCCATTGCAGTTGTTGAAATCAACATATACTCTGTAAGTGGGCACGACAAATTGCCCACCCCGACACTGAAAATTATGGCCATTGGAATTGATGGTCAACTCTCGAGTTGCACTACATATCGGAATTTTAATACCATATACGTATGTATTGTAATCATCATCATCATGTTATACGTCAAATTGCTAGCAAATATACCTTCCTTTTGCTCCAGATTTGTAAACTTCAATTGTGAAAAGTCTGGAACGCCAACATCTTCTGTTTGTTTTGATATGTCTTGGAAAATCTTGGATGCCATACTCGAAAATCGACTCCGATACAATTTCCCCATCCAAGTTGATATGTGTTTTTGGTCTTCCTCCCATTTCTTCATTTTCATCTCAGAATGCTAGGTAGACAAAGAAGGCACACACCTTTCCATCGACAATTTTCCATCCATTCCCGGTCTCCATTCCAAGGCGTACATGGTACTGATTCCTTCTTTGTAACTCGAATTTTAGGGCAATTTTGTAACTTCTTTTTGGATGCATTAAAAAGAGTTGTTGCTAGTTTCTCAATATCTTTTCATTCCTCGACCGTCATGTTATCAAAAAGCTAGAATTTGGTCATTAATGCAATTTTCTTGCCACTTTTGTCTTATACTGTCGCTCAGTCATAAGAAAGTCAAATGTAATCATTTGGAATAGTTTCCATAAATTGTTCATCGAAATTCTCGAGACATTGTTTTTTCTTGAAAATATACACTATAAGAAAATGAATGTTTATGATTGAAAATATGATTGCAATGAGTCACAAAATCATAAAATATGACTCAAGCAGAAATCACTGTAGATGGTCGGGATATGACTAGGATGACGCATGGCTGAATCATTCACTTTGAGTCATATGACTAGTGAGTCATATTTGCAGTCATACGGATTTGGATGTATAATAAACCATTTTTAAACGTATTTGCCAACATGGCATATATGTTGGCCATCTTTGGAGGCTTGACTTTCTCATGAGCTACCCGGGCAAAAACAAAACCTACATGGCATTTGATTGTGCCTAGTCATATTTTGGCTTATATGGAATGTGACTATAGTAAGTCATATTTTGAGTGATATGCAATACGACTACAGAGAGTTATATTCTAAGGGATATAAAATATAACTGTCGTGAGTTATATTTTGAATCATATTTTAAGTGATATGAAGTATGATTGCGGTGAGTCATATGTTAAGTAATTTGAAGTATATTTTAAAGGATATAGAATATAACCATGGTGAGTCATATTTTGAATAATATTTTAAGTGATATGGAGTATGACTATGGTGAATTATATTTTGTGTCATATTTTGAATCATATTTTAAGTGATATGAAGTATGATTGCGGTGAGTCATATTTCAAGTCATATGTTAAGTAATTTGAAGTATATTTTAAAGGATATAGAATATAACCGTGGTGAGTCATATTTTGAATCATATTTTAAATGATATGGAGTATGACTATAGTGAGTCATATTTTGTGTCATATTTTAAGTAATTTGAAGTATATTTTAAAGGATATAGAATATAACCGTGGTGAGTCATATTTTGAATCATATTTTAGGTGATATGGAGTATGACTATGTTGAGTCATATTTTGTGTCATATTTTGAATCATATTTTAAGTTATATAGAGTATGATTGCGGTCAGTCATATTTTGTATCATGTTTTGAATCATGTTTTAAGTGATATGGAGTATGACTGCGGTGAGTCATATTTCAAATCATATTTTGACTAATTTGAAGTGTATTTTAAAGGATACAGAATATAATCGTGGTGAGTCATATTTTCAATCATATTTTAAGTGATATGGAGTATGACTTTGGTGAGTCTTATTTTGTGTCATATTTTGAATCATATTTTAAGTGATATGGGGTATGACTGCGGTGAGTCATATTTTGAGTCATACTTTGACTAATTTGAAGTATATTTTAAAGGATATAGAATATAACTGTGGTGAGTCATATTTTGAATCATATTTGAAGTGATATGGAGTATAACTGTTGTGAATTATGTTTTGGTTGATGTAGCATATGACTATTGGGAGTCATATTTTCTAATTTTCTACTCATAAATCGAAATGAAACCATTCCAATCTAGTTATGCATGCATAAATTTAAAAATATCAATATTCAATTCTATACTTTAGAAAAGGTGTTTTTTGTTAATCTGTTTGGGCCATCCATGTTCAAAAAACAAACTACTTATTATGTATAATAACTTTTCAACCATGTAATCAAAAGGTGGCTCCTCTTACACAAAAAACCAAATTAATATCATAAAACAACTCTATATTCCTTTTACTTTTGCTAGAATCTACTGAAATCCACGCACCTTTGCATTTGCATCTTCTACGTTATTTGCCTCTCTAATTACTTTTGACAATCTCTGAACTAATTTCCGACTGATTTGAATAGAAGTATCCAAACGGGCAAATCCTATTGTACATTTTGATTTCATAGTGGCATGGAAATCTAATTTTCCTCTCCAAATGATTTGCGTAATGCCATCGCAGTTGTTGAAATCATATACTCTGTAAGTGGGCACGACAAATTGCCCACCCCGACACTGAAAATTATGGCCATTGGAAATGATGGCCAATTCTCGAGTTGTACTACATATCGGAATTTTAATACCATATACGTATGTATTGTAATCGTCATCATCATGTTATACGTCAGATTGCTAGCAAATATACCTTCCTTTTGCTCCAGATTTGTAAACTTCAATTGTGAAAAGTCTGGAACGCCAACATCTTCTGTTTTTTTGATATTTTGAGTGCTCTTTTGGTTATTCATGATTTGGAATTGTTTTTGTTGGATTTTTTAAAGTTTTGAGTGTAGTTTTATATACAAATAGCCCAAAAAAGAGTGAATAACCAAAACGGAGATGTCACATGTCAATATGACCATTGGTCTTAATTGAGGCATTTTTTTTTATTTGTAATTAAATCCTGCATATAGATAGGGTAGAAATCCAGAAATTCTACAAAATAACGATGTTTAGTAGAAATTGCCCAACTTGTCTTAACCTACCTTTCAGTGATAGATCCTAACCAAATTGGTTCAAGGGAACTATGTAAAACCCTTAGTATAGATTCCCAAAGAGAGGTTTTAGTTTTCCCATTCCATTGGCAAAATAGTAGAAACTCCAATTGTTAGCCTGCAGGTGAAGAAACTTAAGATGAATCATAGGAGGGCATCTACAACTTAAATATGGTAGTTCAAAGTGGAAATCATGCTAGGAGTCCAACGGAGCAATCGGCTCGCCAAGATTCCCTTCTATTTGGAAGATTTCTTTTTTACCAGAAGTTAAAAGAGATAGCATGATTTGATTCTCCTTCCTTAGATGTGCAAAACGGGAATATGAGTTTGCACATGCCTGGTGGAACTCCACATGAGAGGTTCCTCGAAAATTCTCGGTTTTTTCTGATCTTCAAAAGATCTTTTTTCGGGTAGTCAACCGTTCGAAGTAATGATGGAAAATTCCTAGAAATTATCTAGGAAGCGGTAAAATCTCACTAAAAATTAGGGTAGATTTTTTATGTTAATAACAAGCTCCAATGAGTTTTGTGGCATTCCGATAGTCAGAAGATACAAAACCATCAAGATCCTCCAAAATTGGCAAATTTAAAGATTAATCGTGGAGTTGACCGGCGTACGGGGAGCATACAAAATTGGATTAAGGTCGAAGCGGGGTCTTTTCTTACTCCCTTACACCTACTAAAGAGCCTAGACTAGTTACTTTTCTTAGAAAAGTTGATCTCCAAAAGTTGGGTTTTTATCCAATTTTGGTCTTCTAGTTAGCACTAGAAATCTTTGTGATTTTGACGTAGGAAAAAAGGGTGAGGGTTCCCTTACACTAAAAATGGCCTTCTGAAGCCAATGGTGCAATCCGTTTGTGATTTGGAGCATTTCTCCAAAAGTTAGGGATTCGGACCAACGTAGAAGTGAAAATTGGGCAAATTAGATGAAAATCTTAATTGATAAGATTACCTTGTAGGAAAAGAGAGGAGGGGGTGCCTTTGGGAGAGTATATAAGGGCACCCATTCTCCTCTCAAAACACCCTTTAGGTTCATTTTGAACCGCCTTGTTTTTATTTGGATCAATTTAGTTGGATTTTGGCCATTTAGGCCACGTTGCCAAATTTCCTTGTTTTTGGAGCATTTCAAGCTCCTTTGTTGTTGTTTTTGGAGCTCTCTTGAAGGACTTAGGGTCCCTTCAAGCTTAGCTATCTTCTTGTGGCATTTCTTGTGGGTTATTTGAAGCTTGGGTGATGTTTTGTGGAGTTCTTATATTTTGTTGATGTTTTAAAGGTGTTTTGAACTAACTTTGTACTAATTCTAGAGTCTCCTTCCCCTATGACTGGCGATGCCGCTTGGGGAAACTCTCTAGCATCATTTAAGTTATTTTAGCACTAACATTTGGTAGCTTATTGTTTACTAATAAATCATTTCCCTTGTGGTTGTCCGTATTTTCCTTGTTTCTTGTATCACGGTGAAGCTTTAACTTTGGTTGTTTGGAAGTTAGGAGAGTTCTATAGTATTCTCAAAACATACAGCGAAGCTATAGTTTTTTATGTTTAAAATTTTGGATGTTAGAGAAAATATGGCAAAGCTATAGCTCTCAGTCTTAAAATTTAGGTGTATTTCAAAATCACGGCGAAGCTTTGGCTTCCTTACAATTAATTCTCAAGTCTAGTTCCCAAAATATTGGGAATTTCCTCCAAGTTTAGCCCCAAAATTTAGTGCTCCAAGTGTCAATTTAGCATTCCAATTTAGTGTGCAATTAATTGCCGAGAGAAAGCGACTCTTGGTGTTCCAAATTCCTCCAAAAATTAGAAACCCGTGTTCAAAAACACGTTTAGTAGCCCGGGCCTTCAAGCAATCACTGGCTCAGACTCTCCAGGTCCTCCAAACGAACAAGGGGTCTTTTGAGAACCCCCCAAATTGACGAATATCAACCGATCGTAGCAGAATATCAATCGGACGTAGCAAGGGCCTCAACTAGATGTAGCAAGGGCATCAACCTAGCTGCAACTGAATGAGCCTAGTTGCAGACTGTACTGCCTGGCTTGCGAGCTTGAACTGACTTGCTATGAGTTGAACTGCTGTGACTGAACTTACTGCGAGCTGAATTGACTGCAATTGAATTTGGGCGACTTGGTTGCTTGGTTGCATAATTTGATTTTATGACCGGTTAGAGTCCTAATTCATACAAATTCAAAACACTAGATAGGAGGCCAAGGGGAAACTAAATTTCATATTATAGTAGTAATTAACCAAATAACACAAATTGAAGAAAAATTAAAAATAAATTAGCATTGCAAAGAGTAGGAAGTGTCACAATTAGAAGGTAGGAAGTTGAGAAGTTCTCAATTAGCAACGTTTCCATTACTAATTGGGAGTCCAAACATAGAAGAGAAATAGGAGTCAAATTAGAACCTCTCAAGTCAAGTAGAAGGAGTTCAAACAACCTCAAAGAACAAGTGAAGGAGATGAAGAGTTCATTGGGAAGTTAAGGTGTTAATAGAAGTTGATAAGATTAGGTAGGAAATCTTAGAGAAGGAGTTTAGATCATTAGAAAAAGAAGATAGAATAATAATTGACTTTAGATCTTCAAGGGTCAATTATTATTTCAAAGTCAACCATTTGAATACAATAATGGAGTTTAAATAGTTCTTAAGGGAAAGAGAGAGGTGGGAAGAGAAAGATAGAGTAGTATCTTTGAAACCTTGAACTTGTATTTAACACCTCTTTTTAAGCTGTGGGCAAAATTATCCAACGAGTTTTGAAGATGGAAGATGATGGAGCGTTCCAAGATGCCTACAATTACCTCAACAACGAACCCAACTTTGAGGTAAAACATTAATTTCTTCCCTTCCTTTTGAATTATTGAAAATAGGATAAAATACCATAGGGCCGAATTACAAATAGGATTCAGAGTATCAAGATAAAGTTTTTAGTTAAAGATAATCAAATTAGATGGTAGATCTTTCTTGGAGGTTTCCAAAAACATCTCACACTTAAAATTCTGACTTAAAACAAGAAAGTTAGGAATGGATGAAGTTTAGAGTCTAAATTGGATGAAATTTTGACAAAACCAAAATTTTGGAACAAGTCAAATTAGTAAAACAGAGAATATTAATTAAAATCCAAAACCGAAGGAAAAACTTAATTTCAAATTGTAGATTAATAGATATTAATGGATGAAGTTTGAAGAACCATTTAAGTGGTCAAACTTCATCCATCGATAACTTCTAAGTAGAAAGATCCAATTAGCAAGTGTGAACCCAATCTAGAATCCTAGAATAGAGAACTACATGAAAAAGGGGTAAACTTTTTAAAATTAGTAAAGTAACAAGAGTCAAACCGGAACCAAGAAGAACAAGGAAGGCTAACTTAGAGCTTAGAATTGAGAGTAGAATGATAACTTAGAGCCACAAGCTTGTAGAGGAGGATAATTAGAATCCATGAAAACTTCAAACTCAAGAAAAGACTAAAAACCCAACAAGATATTAAAGGATGAAGTTCTAGGCTGGGATTGGATGAAACTTCAATAGATGTGTCAACTTAAGACCAAACTTCAGAGTTAGGTAGTAAGAAATGTTTTAAGTATATCTTCAAAACCCCAAGGTCGTTTGAATTAGGGAACCAAACTAAAACCGTGAATGAAGTTTTTGATGAACCATTTAGCAATCAAACTTCATCTACCCGTATCTTTTGCTAGGAGTGTCCGATTAGGGTGAATTTTATAGTATTGGAAAGGGGAATTAATCATCTACAAGATGGAATACTTATTTTGTATTTGAATCACCTTTTGCAAAATAACTTTAGCGACTCATTAGAATTAGAAATTACCAAATAACTAATAGGATAAAACTTGGTTTGCTTGGATTTTTGCATGCTTGAAACATACTTAGGAATTAGAAAAGATCCATTGCTTGGAAGGCACAATGGACCAACGTCAAAACACCCATAGGATAAGACAATTTCAAGAATCTGGTTGTCTTTGATGATTTACCAAGGGTGGGTAAATAAGCGCTCACAGATATGTCTTGGAAAATCTTGGAAAATCTTGGATGCCATACTCGAAAATCGACTCTGATACAATTTTCCCATCCAAGTTGATATGTGTTTCTGGTCAGAATGCTGGGTAGACAAAGAAGGCACACACCTTCCCATCGACAATTTTCCATCCATTCCCGGTCTCCATTCCAAGGCGTACATGGTACTGGTTCCTTCTTTGTAACTCGAATTTAGGGCAATTTTGTAACTTCTTTTTGGATGCATTAAAAAGAGTTGTTGCTAGTTTCTCAATATCTTTTCATTCCTTGGCCGTCATGTTATCAAAAAGCTAGAATTTGGTCATTAATGCAATTTTCTTGTCACTTTTGTCTTGTACTGTCGCTCGGTCATAAGAAAGTCAAATGTAATCATTTGGAATAGTTTCCATGAATTGTTCATCGAAATTCTCGAGACATTGTTTTTTCTTGAAAATATACACTACAAGAAAATGAATGTTTATGATTGAAAATATGATTGCAATGAGTCACAAAATCATAAAATATGACTCAAGCAGAAATCACTGTAGATGGTCGGGATATGACTAGGATGACTCATGGCTGAGTCATTCACTTTGAGTCATATGACTAGTGAGTCATATTTGCAGTCATATGGATTTGGAAGTATAATAAACTATTTTTAAACATATTTTGCCAACATGGCATATATGTTGGCCATCTTTGGAGGCTTGACTTTCTCATGAGCTACCCAGGCAGAAAATAAACCTACGTGGCATTTGATTGTGCCTAGTCATATTTTGGCTTATATAGAATGTGACTGTAGTAAGTCATATTTTGAGTGATATGCAATACGATTATAGAGAGTTATATTCTAAAGAATATGCAATATAACTGTCGTGAGTTATATTTTGAATCATATTTTAAGTGATATGGAGTATGATTGCGGTGAGTCATATTTTGAGTCATATTTTAAGTGATATGAAGTATATTTTAAAGAATATAGTATATAACTGTAGTGAGTCATATTTTGAATAATATTTTAAGTGATATGAAATATGACTGTGGAGAGTTATATTCTAAAGAATATGGAATATAACTGTGGTGAGTCATATTTTGAATCATATTTTAAATGATATGGAGTATGACTGTGGTGAGTCATATTTTGAGTCATATTTTAAGTGATATGAAGTATGACTACAAAGAGTTATTTTCTGTAGAATATAGAATATAACCATGGCGAGTCATATTTTGAATCATGTTTTAAGTTATATGGAGTATGATTGTAGTGAGTCATATTTCGAGTCATATTTTAAGTGATATGAAGTATATTTTAAAGAATATGGAATATAATTGTGGTGAGTCATATTTTTAATCATATTTTAAGTGATATGGAGTATGACTGTGGTGAGTCATATTTTTAATCATATTTTAAGTGATGTGGAGTATAACTGTGGTGAGTCATATTTTGAGTCATATTTTTAATCATATTTTAAGTGATATGGAGTATGACTGCGGTGAGTCATATTTTGAATCATATTTTAAGTAATATGGAGTATGACTGCAGTGAGTCATATTTTGAGTCATACTTTAAGTCATATTTTAAGTGATATGGAGTATAATTGTTGTAAGTCATATTTTAAGTGATATGAAGTATAACAGTTGTGAGTCATATTTTGGTTGATGCAGTTTATGACTATTCGGAATCATATTTTGGTTGATGAAGCATATGACTATCAGGAGTCATTTTTTTGTTTAAGTTAGTACTAAAAGATAGTAAGAAGTAAAAGCTAAGATATAACAAAAGGCAACAAAAACTAAAACTAAAAACCAATAAGAAGTAAAAATAAAACAAATGAAGATGCAATAAAAGATTAGCAACAACTAGAAAGCAACAACAAATTAACAACTATGAAACAACAACAAACTAACAACAAATAAGATGTAAGAAGCAACAATAGATTAGTCACAACTAAGAAACAACAACTAAATCTGCAATAATTAAATAACAACTAAAACACAACAATACAACAATTAGAACTTCAAAAAATAAAAGGAGGAAGAAACAAGAGTTAGAAAGCAACAACACAACAATTAGTACTTCAAAAAACAAACGGAGGAAGAAACAAGAGTTAGAAAGCAACAACACAACAACCAAAGCACAACAACACAGCAATTAGTACTTCAAAAAACAGAAGGAAGAAGAAACAAGAGTTAGAAAGCAACAACACAACAACCAAAACACAACAACACAGCAATTAGTACTTCAAAAAACAAAAAAATCAGAAGAAACAAGAGTTAGAAAACAACAATATAACAACCAAAGCACAACAATACAACAATTAGAACTTCAAAAAACAAAAGGAGGAAGAAGAAACAAGAGTTAGAAAGCAACAACTACACAACAACTAAAATACAACACAATAATTAGAACTTCAAAAAAAAAGGAGGAAGAAGAAACAAGAGTTGAAAAGCAAGAGGATGAAGCATATAAAGTAGCGGCTAGGGTTTCAAAACCCTAAAAAGTGGCAGCTAGGGTTTTTAAACCCTAAAAAGTGGCAACTAGGGTTTTAAAACCCTAAAAAATGACGGCTAGGATTTCAAGATTCCCAAAAAACAACGGCTACGATTTTACAATTTTGAGCAATAATTTATTTACATTTTTTTAAGTTGCCCAACTTTTTAGGGGGCTGCCCGGAAAAAAAACTTCAAAAAAAATGTGAACTTACAAAAATGTGACTATAAAATATGACTGCATATTGTCATATATGTAAAAATATGATTGACAAAATTGACTGGTGTTCCCATAATACATTCCCTACGGTTCCCTAAAAAGTATTTTGCTGTTCTCCATGCATGTATACTATACATCCATGAAGTATAAAGGCAAAATATGACTGGCAGTCACATTTGCAATTATGTTTTTTTCCAACATTGTGGGATCCAAAAATATGACTACGAGCAGTTGCCAATCATCTTCAGTCATATTTTTGCAGTCATAAAACACTTAAATCCTAGTAGTGATAAGTTGATTGTGCAGTCCCAATGTTTGAAATAGTTTTTTTCACATCCTCTTCCTCATTGAATTTCTTGAATTTCTTTGAATAACGGTCCCGAGATCCTTTCCCTCTAGTTCCTCTTTCTTTCCCCATTGTAAATAACTCTATGAAACATTTGAAATTTCATATAATTAATAATTAAAATTAACTAGAATTTCAAATTTTATTACTCTTTCATAATTGGGAGATTTTTCCTATTTGTATTTCAACATCTTTATTCCCGGAACGCAATGGAATTGAAACTGCAGCATGGACATAAATCAGGTCTGTGCGTTGTACTCAATCCACATTGCTCAAAAATAAAAATGTTGGAACACAAAAGGTATTTCAAGAATTCAAATTTGCCTCGAATTTAAAACACAATGAATAAAATCCATACATGAGAAATGGTACCTGAGAATTGCCAAGAAGCAGACGCGAAGAGGATGTAGGGAAAGCCAAAGTACTATTGTATAAAGGTTGCAAAGGCTGGATTGTAGAGAAGTCTTTGGAGCATTCTTACTCTCTAGCTAACCAAGGGCTCTAGCTCAAAGCAACTACTGGAGCAAAGAAACAAGTCAAAATATAACCGCAAATCCGACACGGCGGGCACCGTAGTGCCATTACAATTGGTCATAACACATCCATGAATCACATCAAAGGTGAGAACCCCAAAATCCAACCCAACCGGATCAATTCAATTACCACCTTCTCAGTTTTTCCATGTATTGTGACCTGCCATATGTACTTGTAATATATGCTAATGGTGGGCCTGTAAATTCTTCCAAAATATTCTTTTTGTTCATGGAGGTAATTGAGAGGTTTCAGGGTACCTATTGGAAATTATTGGAATTTGCTCTATAAATCCCAAAGGACAATGTGCATAAACCCCTAAACCCTTCCACTAAACCTTCCACGGCACAAAGCGCTTGGGTTCTGAAGGTACGCGCCTGATGACGCTCCACTCCAGGCCTAAATCCTACTCGCTCCGCTACGTAGGGTTTAGGTGCTCAATATGAGTTCAAAAATGAACTAAAAACATATACCAAAAAATCCCTTAATCTTGACTTTTTGAAAATTACAAAGCATGTTTGCCAAAATTATACCATAGAGACTAATTTTGGTTTGTTTTAAAACTTGAACATCAAACATAAATATTCAATATGAATGATCTATTATACTTTTGATTAAATAACAAAATCAAAGTTTATTGAGAACTCATGGAATATGATGTTGAGAGTTTCCAAGTTTGAGGTCTCATGCGAAATGATTTGTGAAATTTGTACACATCAACATCCAAATCATTCATATAGACTACCTTTCCTTTTCTATAGACCTTATTCACAAATTCCATCCATGCATTGCTCATGCAAGCTTTAGTACTAAGATAGCCATGTACATTTTAAATGTGCTCCATTTTTTTCCACAGAAATGAGTACATGACCAAACGTACAAGAACTTTATCAAATAAATTGTTAACAAGGAAGATGATTTTCCCTACACCCAAAAAATTCATGGAGTGTCAACCCAATGTAATCTAACCGTTGGTCATCACAAACTCATCTTGAATATTAGGATGAGAGCTATGTATATAGATTTGGGTTTGAGGTGATAGGTACCTCATCCCATGTTGGGGATGTACTTTAGAACAAGTAGAAGCAAAAGCCTATGAAAAATGTTTGAAATAGGATTTTGGACCTCTTTTAGGCTTGGCATGATGAAAATGTTGCCAAAAATTTTGAACTGAAGAAATTTGGGTTTAGATTGACTGGAGTTTCATTTCCAAAAATTTGTTTCACATTTTCCAAACTCCAACCCAAAGCTATAAGCCAATTTTAGAGAGGGGTAGAAAAACAATGATTTCTTTGACATTTGGCCACTCAACTTTCCTAAAATTGGCTCAAAATCTTTTGATTGGAGTCTCCAAACCCCAATTAGGTTTTTGGAGATGAAAAAGGACGCCTTTTTCCAATTCATCCTAGTTCAATTTTTTCTGAAAGGATATCACCTATTGTGCCTGAATGAGGGTTGAAATTCAATTTTGACACGTTTCCTAGCTCTCACTTGCCTCTATCGGTGCTTGCGCTTGTACCAATGATTCACATATCCTACATCTTTTGAACCACCCCCTACCCACCTAACATGTGTATATTATAACAACTTTTCTTCAAATCCTTGCTTTTCAAAGTGCGATGGGCTTCCAAATAAAGGTGAGTTTGTTTGAGTGGACAAGTGATTGAACTTTGCACTTGAATATGAATATGCTGATTTATTATACATAAAAAACTGTAATGATCAAGAGAAT
Organism: Climacium dendroides; assembly: GCA_950106755.1. NCBI lineage: Eukaryota > Viridiplantae > Streptophyta > Bryopsida > Hypnales > Climaciaceae > Climacium > Climacium dendroides. The sequence goes on along the minus strand of OX467082.1, from coordinate 46,628,818 downwards.
TTAGTTGTTCTATTGATGCCTTTTAACAGGGCAATGGTTTTCATTGATGTGTGTTCTTGATTGAATCCATATTTTTTTTTGTACAAATGAATTTGACAACATAGATTTGCAATCATTTAATATTTCTTCGACTTCACTAAATGATTTCCTTTGTTTCTGCTTCACTTCAGATCATTTCAGTCGCTACATAGAATTTATAATTGATTTATCATTATTGCTTTCCCCCTTTCAAGACTGTTCAAGGATTTCATGCTTTACTTCCATTTGAAAATATCACAATAATAAAATGATAATAATAAAATAGGAATGTTCACCGTTGAATTAAAATACGTACTATGCATTCAACATGGCTTGGAATGTTTGATTTTTGTATTTTGAAATCGTGACAATGAATTATTTAATTAATTAGAGAAAACCAAATGGATTTATTAATTGAATTAAAACTCTCTTCTTCTTCTTCAAAGATAAAGGTGTTTTCCCTATTATCTAATTTAAATTTAAGTTTGTGTATTTTTTAAAGTTTGACTTACGAACAACTTCTGTAGAGCTGTACACTTGTGCAAGTGTTTTCAATGATTTTTCCATATGTATTATTTTAAGTTTAAATTTTCAAAAAGATTTATTTATGATCACATTAAATGAACTGACAAAAAATTCAAATGATAATCCACCACTTTAATTTGCATTGAAGAACCAAAAGTGAAAATCACTTTGGTACATTTTTATTTATTGAGAGATTTTTGGCACCGCCAAAAACAACATCTAAAACTTTAAACTCCTATGTTCCATTTTTCATAATTTAATTTAATTTATGACCCTGAAAATTGCCCCTAAAACCCACTATACGTCCGAAAGCAATGATACCACTTGAATACAATCCTCTTGAAGTGAAGCTCTCTAATGGTATAAACAGTTAGATGACTAGTGAGTGTACAACCCAAGATGTTTTAATGTTACATGCAAAACAAACAAGAACAAATATTACCACTATAGAGTGCCCAAAATTTTTCAATCATCCCCCCCTATTTTACCAATTCAAAGAAAATTGCAAAATGTATCACATGGTTTACATTTTTTATATTGCATACTAATAATCAACATTTGAATTCTGCTTGATTTTAATCAAGCGTACCAAATTTGGGTTCCTAAAAATTCTAATTCCATTTTGGGTGAATGGATTCATTAAATTTTGATGATTTTACACAATAATTCACAGAAAAGCATTGATGACGATTTTTCCTAGTTCTATTTGGCAATATGTAGGACACATCCATATTCGCATCTTTCCTTCTATAGACACCTCCAAAAAGGGTTTTGAATTTCTTCATAGCATGTTTCAGGATTATGGTGACGCTGTCTAAATTTGGATAAATTGAGATCTCTTCACTGTAATTTGTTTTTGGAAAATCAAGTGTACCTTCATGGCAAATGGGCAAAATTTGTAACGATGTGAAGGTCAAGTAGAAAATCTAATTTGGAGGACCGTAGACCCCAAACTTCAATCCATTTGTGGGTCCTAATATTTGAAATGTATTTATACATTTTTTGAGATTAATTTAGAATGAGCTAATTCCTACAAGATCTAATGCATTTGGGTCTGGTTTCAAATAGATCTTGCTACCACAGAAAGAAAAGATGGAGATGGATACATTTGCCCAAAATATAGTCTGGATAGCTGAATCGTTGTCTTTCATTTTTAAGATTGGATTTAGGGTGTTGGGACGACACTCTGGAAGAAGTGATTTTGAAAGGAACATAGACTTTATAAAAAGCAATTGGATTAGATTTTGGTGAGCTTTAGAAGTTTAGGGATTTTAAATCTAGTGATGCAGAAGCTAGTCTTTAAAATCTGTCACTCCAGTTCCACTGACCTTGGACCACTGCTAGTGTAAGAGGACCCTAGACCCTCCACTTTGGCACTTCAGTTCTACTAACCCTGAACCACTACTAGTGTAGGAGAAGCCTGTCCCTAGGATTCAGCACTCCAATTTCTTTGATTTTGGACCACTGCTGGTGGACAAGGAAGCTGGTGTTTAACTTGAGTGGTCTCATCACTCTATCTCTAAACCACTCCTAGTGTGCAAGGAAGACGATCCTTGACTACAGCATACCACTTCTTCCAGTGACTGTGAAACACTTGTGGTGTAGGAGTCAATTGACCCTTCACTCCAAGAATGAATCCGGTTCGGTTGGCAATTTCAAGGCAATTGTATATGCGACGTTTTTCAGTCTCTGTTCTTTTGTCGGTAGAGTTTTTTGATGGCTTGGGTTGTGAAATGCAAGTGGAAGTGCAGCTATCATACTACTGTAGTTTGAACATGATAACTATGGATGTGGCATCCGATGGGAGCTTTGCTCCTTGCGATCATTTTGAGGAGATAGGGGGAAGCTTTCTTTATAGCTGGATCCGGGAGTATGTCTTGAGATACACCAGATTGGATGGTTCTAGTGATGGAATTCCGGAATCCTTCAAGGAAGGTTTCCCTGTTTCCGTTGAAAGGCTCATGCAAATGCAATACCTGAAGCAGTTGGAGAACATTTCTGAGGGTGATGAATTTCATTGTGAGGTGGTATTGAGGAGCTTGTGTTGCTTTGAGAGCTTCAAGGATTCGTTGGTGGGAGATGTGGTAGACAACCTGCAACAGGCGCATTGGGGGCCGGGCTTCAAGCAACTTTCCTTGGAGAAGAAGGCCCTGCAACCACACATTGCAGCGTTAAGAGGTGGCTTGCAAGGCTTGAAGGAACGGGAAGACAGCAGTGACATGAGATGATGGGAAAAACGCATGCTTGGAAAATTTTGTAGCATTATTTGGCCCATGTTTGGGCCTCTTGCGTTGACTGTCCTTGTTGTAAGTGTTGTGATTGAGCGTTCAGGAGGGCAACTTTACATGTCGGAAGAGGCGTGCAGAGTTGAGTTGCGGATGGCAGAGCTGTTGAAAGCTTTCGAATCCTTGGGAGACGACAACAAGGCCTTGAAGCGACAGATCGAGGAAGAAATAAATGCCTTGAATGCTTTGCAAGGACATGGTGCTCAGCTCCAAGGCGAGAAGCACACTTTTCTTCGGGTCAAGATGGAAGCTGCGCAAGTCCAGTCCCATGTCACATTTGTCCAGTACTTTTCCAAGCCCAACTCCGTGGTAGGTCGGCATTCTGACTTTACAAAAAAGGCACTAAAGAACCCCCTTGGCAGGTCCACACCAATGTCACTAAAGACACCGAAGCAGTTTGAACGGGTATCGATACAACCGAATTCATCCAAGTGTTGTTGAAGTGTGTCTGATGAGGAGAAGGACGAGGAGGAGAAAGAGGGGGAGGAGGAGGAGGATGGTGGCACCATGACTCCGAAGGATGTTCTTTTGCTCGATACCAAAAGGAGGGGCTTATAGGCGAAGACCGGGGTGCCTGTGTCAAGCATCGGTGGAGTGAAAAAGAAGAGGAGAGGAATATTCACAGATGAAATGGACATAGCAATCCAGGAAGGGGTTGGGCAGCATGGGCAGCATGGCAGTATTAGGTGGAGGAAGATTAAATACCAACATCCCAAACTACTTGGGGGACTGACTCCTACCCAATTCAAAGATAGGAACAAGAACCTTAAAAAACAGAAGAAGGCACAAGGTTCGTATAACTGAGAGCTGTGATTTGATTAGTTTTTTGAGGTGCCCAGGTTTGGTGATAGTTTTCAGCTATGCTTCCTTGGACTATGTTGTGTGATTGGTTTCTCCTATTTGTTTATTGTGGGCGAGGACAGAAATGGTTTTAATAATGATGTTATGGATCAATATTCTATGGTCCTGTATCAGACATTGTTCCTTGAGTTGTTTGGTTGGAGAAGGTGACATCTTCTTTTCCTAAATTGTTAAATTGTAATGGCTGTCCTAATATTGTCTTGCATGAAATGATTGCAATCCTTCAGTTGTAAGTTTCCTAAACAAAGCTTTGATTGGGCTGGGGTGTGATTGGAGTAGGTACCATCCTTTGCACTGGAAATCTACCCTAAACTACTGTAGCAATCTTGAATGTGGTTCAGAATCAACCCTTGACCATGTCAAAAGTGTTCAACATATCTCTTGTTGTTGATGTGCCCTGCAGTCTGACAACCAAACGAGGGAAATATCTTTGTATAGAAATATCATTGTATATCATTGTATATCATTGTATATCATTGTATCATTGTATATCATTATATCATTGTATATCATTGTATATCATTGTATATCATTGTATATCTTTGTATAGAAATATCATTTATATCAATTTCACGAAATTGGTCATTAAGGAAGGTTGTCTTTTCAACATTCAAGTATTACATTGGACGGATGAATGAGAAGTTAGTTGGACTAAATAGTGCCTGCAAGCCCTCCATTCATCATCCTAAATATGGATGTTGGAGTGCTTAAGGGTTAATGAGTTGCTCACTTTTTAAGAAAGATGGTCATTAATTTAGTATAAGATGATCATTAGAAGAAAGTGAAGGGCCCTGAAATCCAAGAGGCAAATCCAACAAATCCTCTAGTTCTAGCTACAGTTTGCCATGGAAAGCTCTAGGCTAGACCTCCACCTCCAATGGACCATACCGGCCCCCCCTCAAGTTGCTAGAAGTCCAACCTCATAATGGAAACTGGCCATATAGGCACTTAGGCTCTAAAAGTGCCCTCTAATACATAGGTACATTTTGCTTTCACATTGTATCAACAATGCTCGAAGAGTGTACAATACATTTCAAGAGGCAGACACATTTAATTTAGTGAACATTACGTTTCAACTTCAATAATTCATAACTAATTCCACGAGGCTCAAAAAAATATGAAACGACTTGGGTTAGATGTAAATTACATTTGTCTTTCAATGAAAATTTATTGGGAAATAATTCAAGAAGTACAACTTCACCAAGTTAATTTCAGCACTTAAATGGACTCTTTACGAACCTCCTACCGTCCAAAAGGATCAACACATTCACAGTACGTTAGTTTCCAAAATCATTAGTTTCCACCGATCCTGGGTACGGTTACTACAGTAGTGTGTTATACAGGTGGTCTTCAGTAGCAGCGACCTTGACGACCTTGACGCCATCAACGAGTGAATGACTGGGTGATCTTCTGCAGCACCTAAATCCTACATAATGGATTGAATACATTTTAGGCTTGTAGCAGAGTGCCACATAATATTGTTAACCCATAAATGTCAACACGGACGTTTAGCATCTAATGAATGACGAGGAATCTTTGAATGTAGGACAGAAATGCAATTATTCATCCTTGGAATTAGGGGTGGAAAGGGAAGATCTTCTACAGTGCTTTGACTTCCAATGCATACTTTTGGATTTTCTTAGACCAATGATTCCTACAGTTTTAGAATAGATGATTTCGTGGATGATCCCCCTTGTCATTTAAGGGTTAAGCATCTTTGTTCCCTTTCTCCAGATGGAGGGATAATGCTCCCCTAGATACTTGGAGGAGATTTGAATTATAATACAGAGAGCCTCATTGCTAGTTGTGTCATGAGCTAGGAGAGGTGCTTTGCTACTAGAAGACTCTTGATGTCAAGGGAAGCAAAAGAGACCCCCTAACACAAGTTAACAATGTTATACACATAGCTTCAATAATCCACTCCGTGTAGTGTAAATATGAAGGGATAATCCTATTATTAGCTAGGACCTTTTGTTTTATTAACCCATAAACGTTGGGTTGGTGACTGTGGAAATCAGCCCTTTTGGAACCATGTGACATCATCTTGTTTAAAAAACCAAAAATATTCCTTGGGAATCAAACTACTGTTAGAAGATTTCTCCTTTCCACCCCTAATTCGAGGATGAATAGTTGCATTTCTATCCTACACAGGAGAATTCCTTGTCATCAGTTCGTCGGACGAAAACCGTCCGCCGTGGCGTTTACGGGTTAAAAAATATAAAGGGTCGCCTGGCCATTCTCGTGCCCAAAAGGTCATATGGCATTAGTCGCCTCGTGGGGCAGCCAGGTCGGACATCTTCAGTGACGACCAACTATTATTCGTTGTGACGACCTAGCGTGCGTCAGACCTGCATACAACCCAAGGTCATATGGCTTAGACGACTTGTAAAGCAGGTCGAACATCTTCAGAAGATGAAGTAGCTCATGTTGTCTGCATAAGATAAGAAGATACGACGTTGTAAGCTCTGTTTGCACTCCAGCTCGTTGATCGTGTGTCAAGAACGTTGACAGTGCGCGTTGATTCTGGACCCCCGCTAGCTCCCCCCCTTTACACTTTCAACAAATTCTGTTCATCTTCTTGGGAAGGTTGGTGAAGCTTGTTAATTGACTGTTTTTCCTGCACTCCAGCTCGTTTGTCGTGTATCAAGAATACAACGTGGTGTGCGTTGATTCTGGACCCCCGCTCGCCCCCTTTACACTTTGAAAAAATTCTGTTCATCTTCTTGGGAAGGTTGGTGCGTGAAGCTTGTTAATTGACTGTTTTCCTGTACTCCTGTAGTCTGAATTCATGGGATGAAGTTGTAAGCAATGTTGCACTCGATTGCCGTTTGTCTCGAACGAAGCATGGTACACAGGGAGATTATTTGCTTTAATATGTAGTGAAATAGTAGTAAAATCACTACCATCATCACTTCCGAAGTGGTGAAATCAGTACTATTACCACTTTCAATGTGGTAATGGTAGTGAGTTTACTACCTAGTAAACCCAAATCATCTCCCTGTGGTATGGATTGATTCAGTGGTAGATGCTAGAATTAATCAGTATGGGCAATTTCGTTAAAATGGCGGTATTCCATGTGCCATTTTGACATGAGAACCGTTGAGGTGATTTTGCTTTGTCGGCAATTTCGTTAAAATGGCGGTACTCCATGTCCCATGTTGACATGAGCGACCATTAACTTGCCTTTGTATTGTACTATGTACTAGTCATTGGGCGTAGCGCTAGTGAGTGGCAAATGGGCCCCTTGCATACGAGTGCAAATCCTTAGGATTTCTATACAGGACTTGTGCGAAAGACAATGACTATAGATGTTGTTAGTGAAAGTCTTGGTAGACTAATAGGTAGAATATGGAAATCTTGTCATGGAGTTGTTGGTGCTCAACATGGGGGTCATTGCCCATTCAAGTGGGGGGGGGGAAATATTTGTGTTCATCATCATGATGGGCACAAGTTTGGGAACTTGTTTAGGTTTGCATCGTTCATGAGTGCGTGGTCAGTGAAGTTGGTATCTAAAATACGTCTTGTTGGAATAGTCGTCTCCCAGGACTGGTATCTAAAATACGTCTTGTTGGAATGGATGCAAAACAGAAGGGCAAAAACTTGTATTTCAGATTGAACAAAATGGAGGTTGCATACAAAGATCGAGGACCAAGCAACCTATGATGCCTACAGTCTATTCAAAATTGTACAATCCGTTGCAATGTCATCGGACGAGGAAAACTATCACTACCTGTTGCATAATTAATATGTGAAGGTCCACCTTCTACAATACAAAGGGGCATCGCAAGCATGAAATATGACTGTTGGAATAGTCGTCTCCCAGGACTTCATATTCACCAACCTTGTTCTCCTTCAACAATTCGACGTAAATGATCCACTGCAAACTACACTTGTTGACGAGGAGCAATGAAACTATTTCCATCGTTCTTCTTTGGTTTCCATGATGCCATGATACTATCTGTGGAAACATAGTCAGCTTTGTCGGCCGTTCGGTCAATCTTCCATCTAAAATTAGGCTTTGTGTCCCACCCCGTATACAACCGTTGCACATCTTTGGATGTTCCACATGGGGTGTACCATTGCACTAAGACTTCGCGAAAGTGAATGGCCGTGGGATCAAATTGTGGATTTTCTACTGCCCTTCCGAGCCATACGGGCTCAAGACAATCCAATCCTGGCCTCACAAAGAGGTAGAATCCCTCACGAACATCAGTGACTACATTGTATGCTGGTGGGGGCCTTCCCTCTAGAGTACCAATGTAAGGATCTTCGGCCTCCACCTCTTGACGTGTCCTTCCATCTTGCATGAAATCTGTCATAAGATCTCCGGGTTGTCGAGTCTGAGGCCAAAATCCTTGCTGCAATTCATTAGATTGGGGGGAGTCTTCTTCGCCTCCATCTAACATGGCATTTCTCACGCGGGTCCAATACGTGACCAAGTTTGACATGTGGGTTTTGTACTCCACCGTCCCATCTTCTTCGGATATGTCTTTCCAATGTTGGATGTATCCATCAAGTCCACGCAAAATCTCAGCTTCGTTTGTCATCTTCTTGGGGGTCACGCGCGGTGGATCACCTTGAGGAAGTATAGGTCTATGGTCGACATCTTCCTTCCATAGCTTCAATCCCCCTTCAGGCAACCATGGAATGTCTGTACACGCCAATTTGTATTGCATGATAGGCCATCCGTTGTCATCCATGAAGAATTTGTACTGTCTCCCATGAGAGTGGCCCACCAATTGTTTATTGTGCATCCCAATATAAGGTTTGACATAGGCCTTGAAGTCGGGCACTTCTTCAATTAGATGTGGAATGAACGGACCTTGTTCCATTTCCATGTAGGATTGCATCAATGATGGTAGGGTGGGATGGTCTTTCTCGCGGAGTTGCATGCTCCATCGCCCAAATGATGCATCCATGTCATCATGGGTGTGACCCACTATCATGAAGGATACCACCACTTCTTTCACAATGCGTCTTGCCACCAAGAGGGACCAAAAACAGAAAACATACCTGTTTTTGTTTTCCCTCCAAGAGTTGTCCATCTGAACGTGTAGTACCGGTGGCAATGGTTGAGCCTCAATAGGTTGAGGAGGAACAGCTCCCAAAGAATCAATACAGATCTCGCTACCTTGCAGCAACGCTCGATATAGTTCCGTGCTTCCGGCTCCTTCGAACAACGTCCGTGAAGACATTGCGGGGGGCCTTTCTAAATCTCGTAACAATTTGGCGATGGATCCCACTGTAAAGTTGCTGTCGCTGGGAAACACGTCCAAATTGTAATGTGCATATTTGCCATCCCCGTGTCCATGTGCAAAAATCCCTGATACCTTCACGGGCAATTTCATGAACCCATCTAGGGCTTTTGTTTTCCTTGCCAATGCAGGACATGCTGTTTTTGAATGATCCATTTTGTCGTGCATGATAGATAAAAGTTGCATAGGCCGTAATTTGGACAACCATCTACTACGGTAGTAGGCATGTCGACAAGCTTCTTGTAGAAACAAGTGCTTCTCGAAGCGCCTTTGGATTCGTTGATAGTCCTCCGATCCAGGAGCAAAAGAAGCTCGTAGTTGCTTTAGATTGTCACAAATACTACATCTTGCGAAGGAATCTCCCCTTCCCTTCACGACGTACTCAGCAAAATATTTTGTTCGAATTTTACTAAAACATGATTGCGAGAGTGTCGACAGCCCGAGTTCTTCATTGGCCTACAAACAATAGAAACACGCGCACTCAGTCTGCGTATTCAACAAGCACTTCATTGGATGTTGGAGGACTGTATGAGCTATTGTGGTCGATGCGACAATTCGACCATGTCCTTTTCATATGAATGCTAGAGGTGACATTGCGAGCCATACCTTGTTCACGGCGGCTAGTAATTGCCTCCATTCGGTACCGGTCGGAAGAACTTTGAGGCAAACCTTTTCACCAGTGGGCAAGGTGCGAGACAAATGGGGCATGTGGTCGGCCATTGCCTCCAATAATGAGCGCAAAGTCTCGATGCCTTGAACAGTGGCAGTCCTTGTCTTTTTTCGATTGGAGTTCCCGTGTGGAGCGCCTCTGACGCCAGCCTTGGCCTTGGCCCTGTATCTTTCGAATGTGCGGAGGGGGATGTTGTGAAGAATCCTCCAAGCACGTGGACAGACGTCTATGCCTTCTAAGGTGACAACTTGCCTCCCCCTCGGAACCGCTTTGTGCATTGTCCTATGAACATCCAAATTTTTGCTAGATTTTACTTGAAATGTCTGTAGGTGCATTTCCGCGCGAAGCACACGGATGGTGGAAGGACGGAACTTACGAGTGCATTCATTATCGCAGCAGATTTGTGTGAAGACCTCTGCAATGGATTCATGTGATACCATCTTCGTCTTCTTATCTAGTAAAGCGGCAGCTCGAGCTCTCCTATCATAACGATACCGTCGCACGCCCCCATTTTTTCTACTCCCTTCCATTTCTTTATCCAGAGCTTCTTGCTTGCGAGCGTGATCATAAACACTGACGTACCCATTTTCGCCGTGGTGAAACACTTGCCGCATAGGCCAGCGCAAGCACATGTCTCCTACGTTGGGGTCCCCGTTGTACACGTCCAAGACAACAATGCCAACGTCATCCATCCCCAGCCTGCTCTGTCCATCAATGCAAGCGTTGGGATTGGCATTGATGATGATGACTTCCGCAAAGTCGGAGCCATCCGCATGTTTTGCGAGCAATGCCTTCCCAGACCATCCGTCTCGATCAATGCCCTCGCAATCTGGGATGGGACTATTGTCTACGTTTGCCTCGGCATATGCTTCCAAGTCCACGTCCTCTTCCTGACATTCTGCAAACCCCTGCACACCGAACGATGAAGAATTGACACGACATCAACGACAAAGGAACGCAATGTACAATAAGAAACGTGAAAACTGACGGGAGTAGAAAGTTATATACAATACCTCATCACCATCAGAGTCGTCCGAAGAAAACATAGGAGATGTTAAAATCGTAAGTGTTTTCTAATAGAAAATAGCGGCCTCGTAGGAAGCATGAGAGTGACACTTGAAAGAATTGGTAGCATATACGTCCTCTTTGTTCAGCCCACAAGGGCTAACACGCCTGACAGCAGTAAAATAAAAAGTATTAGAAGAAATGACAAATAGGCGAGTGGCGAAAGCGGTGAATATGAGGACATCATTACATAATCAAATACAGTATGAAATAGTGTAGCAACTGTCTCGAACCCGCCCACTTGCTGTGAGGTTTGGTATAGAATGCAATGAAGTCTGAAACTGACGGCTCCCATAGAACGTAGACTACCGTGGACCCCATTCCGCAGAGCAATGCCACTATGTCCAAGAAAGCCAATCAACCGCACATGAGTATGGACCGAACAGTCTAAGTCCGAGGAGACTGGAAGTCTACGCACATATTCCCCCAAGGCCTGTTCACTGAGCCACTCTGAACTGCGTGGAAGAGTTACACCTCTCGCAGATATTGTTCTACACCCAATATAGAGGAAGCGCGCCAAAGGATAGACAACCCAATGTAAAGAATCACAAAGAAGAACTCGTTCCTACAATGAATGCTGAACAGTCCAGAGTCTCCAAGAAAGAGCCCCACCGAATAACAGTTAAGAACGGCCGCTCTGAACTGCGAGGAACAGGATGCATGCGTGATTAATCCACGTGATCGCACATAATTGGGGAAACGGAGGACTAGGATCTAAATAATGCGCAAGCAAAACATAGATCAGAGCGGCCGCTCTGAACTGGACAGAGAGTGACAAATCATGATAGCTCGAAACAGACGGTGACTGAGCTCCGTCACCCTCCGTTCAGTTCAGAGCGGCCGCTCTGAACTCCAGGGTGGGTGACGGATCTCAGTGACCCTCCCTGGAGTTCAAAGAGGCCGCTCTGAACTGAACGGAGGGTGACGGAGCTCAGTCACCGTCTGTTTCGAGCGATCATGATTTGTCACTCTCTGTCCAGTTCAGAGCGGCCGCTCTGAACTGAATGGAGGATAGCCTTCGCCTCGGTCATATGCTTGCAGTTCAGAGCGGCCTCTCTAAACTGAATGGAGAATAGAGTTCTTCTCCGTCACCTCACGTTCAATTCAGAACGGTCTCTCTGAACCGAACGGAGGATAGCTTTCGTTTCCGGCACCTCACGATCAGTTCAGAGGGACCGCTTTCATCCGAACGGAGGATAGCTTTCCCAATCGTCACCCCACATTCAGTTCAGAGCGGGCGCTCTGAACTGAACGGAGTGTCATATTGCTTTCCAATCGTCACCCCACGATCAGTTCAGAGCGGGCGCTCTGAACTGAACGGAGTGTCATATTGCTTCCCAATCGTCACCCCACGTTCAGTTCAGAGCGGGCGCTCTGAACTGAGTAACACTAATTTCGGGTGACACTAATTATCATAAATCAATCTGGACGGAATGCCATCCGAACTTTGTCTCATGTAATAGATGATAATGCTAAGGTATATCAGCATTGTATAAATCATGACTCTGAAATACCACAGCACTGTGGATAATTGATTGTCTACGGGAATGTGAATAACTATTCGGAACCGAATGAGCACAAACTACAATGAGCATAGTTCTAGAATTCGCATTTCAGCAAATGCAGCATTTTGTCTAACGCGAAGACACGCCTCGCCTGTTGCTAGTGTGAGATTCTAGGAATGTGGCTCATGCAGTACTACAGATGCAAAATAACTGAAGAAAAACATGAAATTCGTTGAAATCCGTTGAAATTGAGTTCTTAGAGACAAAAAACAATCCTGCGAACCGAGAGAAGAGAAACAGGGGATAAATTGTTCATCGAACCTGAAATGAGGACGTACGACGTCATTGGCGCTTCTCAGCAACAAAGATGGCCTCCAGCGGTCGACAACGTGCTGCACAACGCGGACGGAAGTGGAGAAAGCGGTGCGCGCTCTAATATCGACATACACAATTGCAGACGACGAAAGAAGAATGGCAGAAGCTGGTTTCAGTTTTGTATTATGAGGCTGTACTTCAATGCGGCAGCCGCATATGGCGGCTGCCACGTCGCCAGCGTAGGGCCACGTTGGATTCGACAAAAAAATAAATAAAAATGAAAAATTCGGACATCTCTGTCACGCGTAGTTTCTACGCCAGTCGCTACGCTAGGTTATTAAGTGTGTTGTCAGAACCAGTTCTCGACCGCGTGGTTTTTGCATTCGGAGGGTACAAGATATTTTTGCACAACCCCAACTGCTTTCCCAAAGTCATTTGCCTCCGGTGAAGGGAGTCGACGACGCTCCAGCAAGTTCTATAGCAAAAGGGTGAAAGCGGAGGACATTGCATGTGGAGATCACAATCGCACGCACTTCAAGAAGGTTTGTTCACCGCCACTCTTGAATTTCCATAATCCTCAGCAATTTTTTTTGGGTTTGAACTTCAAAGAATAGTTGTTCTGGCTTTCATCGTGGCTTCATTTGCCACCATCACCACTTCGCTACATCTTCTATAATAGCTTGAGATTTCTTCATTTCGAGTTTGGGAATGGAAATGCTGGAATTCTAAGTGGTAGAGAAGAAAGAAAGGTTTCTTGATTTTGTTTAAGGTTTGCTGAAAAGTTTCCAATGTAGTCAATTTCCAATGTCAATGAACCCACTTGGAAGTGGTTTTGAGATTCCATTGGGAATGCTTCTCATTTGCAACTTCTCAGTAGGCTTCAAGTTCTCATTTTGTATTTGTTAGCACATTAGAAGATATTTAAATTTTCTTAAGACTTTTTCTTTTTCATTCTTGTGAGATTGTATGCTATAAAAGAGCTCTTGTAAGGGCTCATCTGTCTTTTTCATTGTTCTTCTTGGTCTATATTCTTTCTAAATCATGTTTTTTAGCAAGAAACAAAGATGTGGAACCTAAGAAAATGCATGCACCAGTGATTTCTAGCAAGATGTTGCAAATTGAAAGATAAGGATTGTTGATTGTAATAGAATAACAATTTTGCATCTCTTCATTCTAGGGCTTAAGGATTTGGTGGAAGGATTGCCTCATCTTCACTCTCTACCTATTAGTAGGGTTGATGTGTTTCATTGTAGGGCATTTTTGGTTCTAAACAGATTCAATGGCTGGCGCTGCAAACTTCAGTAAGTGCTCCGAGCAGCTTAGAGTTCTTTTGGACAATGAGGACTTAGGGTAAGTGACTTCTTCTTTTTCTACACATGTTTTTTGGGCTTTCTGCGTTTACAGCTGTTGCATGATTTTTTACCATACTTATGATTGCTTCATTGGAATTGATTCAAAATTGCTTGAAATAGGGCTCGCGATTTTTGGCAAGGCTACAAGCTATATTGCTTTGCCCATTATTCTCACTGCGAGACGTCTAAAGAGATGTTCCAAGACACCAAGATGGGTAAATACTACATGGATTATGTTTTTCTTCTTCCATTTGTAGAATTGTGTACTTCAAAAGCATGTGCAAAACTGTAAGTTTTGGATAATATGTAGGTATCACATGCATGGTTGTTCCTTAGTGCAATCTTTGTTGGTTTCTTGTTGCAGGTCATGTTATGTGTGCATTGCAAGGCACACTTGAAGTTCCTTGGGGAGCACAATTTGATGCTGCAATTCGAGATGTGTGGGCCATGATGGAGGAGTATGTCCATGTGCGTCACAACAAGGATTGCACAAACCTTCGGTGAGTTTTTTTGGTTGTCAAGTACAACATGCTATACTACATATTAACATTTCTTGATTGATTTTGATGCTCAATTCTTGTTAGCATTGTTTCTTTGTTAGTTCATTTGTTGATAATTGTTTAGGTTTGCAAAGGTTTTGCTTGGTTTTTGAGATTACAGTATGTACGTACTTGGACATGTTAATTTTTGATATGATAATATGTCTTGATTCACATGGCATGTAGGGCTCTCATGGAGGAATTCGATGATGAGGATGAGCTCGCGGCATCCAAGAATGGTTCCTTGCTTCTACAACTCATTGAGGTTTGTAATATACATTGCTTTTGACCTTCCAATAGCAAAGGAAAAAATGATGCCCTTCGATATCTCTTTATTCTTTGATTTTTTTTTCATAATATTGAATTTTTGATGATGTCAATTTCTTGGGTAATGTTGTGATTTTTTGAATTTTGAAGGATTTATAAAAGATTTCTCATTGAAATATGTCTTATTGGTACTGCATTGTTTAGGATGACAAGTACGGGACTGAACATTTGCATAGGGAGTCTCAAACAATTCACTTTGGAACGGATATTTTTGATGAATTTCGTGCCCGGCTCAATCAAGCACAAGCAAATTTGGATAACCTGACACCTGAGCGTCGAGCGTCCCGTCGCCACTATCGTTGAAGGAAGACTTCTACTTACTTGTTGTATGTACATAATGAATTTTTGCTAAGTACCATAGTACCGGGAGTAGTTTTATTAGAAAAAGACGTTATGTTTTGTTTCTTTATTTTGTACAAGTTTTTCTAATAAGTAGCTTTCTTACTTTTTGGATAAACTGGAGTCACTTTGTTACCTTGGGATTTACCTTTTTGTAGGCCACATCAGGAGAACATGACATTTCTATTCAACATGTTCAATTGGATGATTAGTAGATCCCCCCAAAGACTTTACATGCAGAACTAATTTTTATCAAACATTTAAAGTACAACACTATCTGTGTGTTGCTCATTAAAAGTGAACAGTTGATGAGATTAGTATGGTATGTGGAACTTCTTCCAAGCATTGAGAATCTTTCTAATGTTCTTGTGTTTTACATTGTAGGCGATGTTCAAGTATGTACTTTTGTGCAAGAGATGCTTACATTGTCTTCAAAATACCTTCTTTTATCACTTCTTGCATTTTGGGTGGACTTGTAGCGGCATAACTTATATTTTAGGACAATTATTAAAATGAATATTACATTCCTTGATAGCTCATTTGTTTAAGTATCTTCAAACTATTTCCTAAAATCATGTTCGAAATTCAAATCACATGAGGTAACCCTAAATCTCCAAAGTCCTCCATAGTTTTTTTTGGTCGTTAGATACTTTATTGTAGTGTTGAACCAACAAATTTATGTTGTTGCAATGAACTATGCAAAAACATTAAGTTCGTAGATTAGCAAATTAGCAAATTTTTTTTTTTTTAAATTAAAATTATTTTTATGTCGTAGAAGCTTTGAACTTATTAAAACTCTTATTTATATTAATAGTAAAAAGGAGTTTTCATGAGTAACGATACTATTGCTAATATGATTACATGTATAAGAAATGCGAACTAGGAAAAGAAACGTTGCAGTACTGGACTAGCGGTTGGCGCTTGCTATGCTACGCATTCACCATAAAAATTTCATAAGAATTTTTATGTATGAGATAGAATGTAGACCAAATATTTCAATAAGTCTTCAAATAAAAATGCCTAAAATCTTTGTATAATTTTTGTTCTAAGTAAGCATATATAGAAAAGTAGCATAGAAATTTATTGAATGATGAATGAAGCATATGCAATGGTAAATACTATAAAAGATACACATACATTAGAAATTTGACTCCATTGTTACAGAAAATTGCAATTCAAATTGAAGAATTGAAAAGAAAAACTAATAAATCTCAAAAACTTTTTGAACAACTTAATTGTTGTGGAATCCCAAATTTCTTCAATTGAATCAATTTCTCAAAATCATTTGGTAGTTGTGATAGACAATTGAAATCATGAAAGCTCAAAGTTCATGAAAGCCCAAAATCATAGAAGTGCAAAGAAGTTTCAAGCCAAGAGAAGCAATGCATTTGCTACCTCTATATATCATCCTCTGGATCCTCTTTTATATCCTCTCAATTGCAACGACTATATAATTTCTATAATATCACCCTTAGTAAAAAGTGATATCAGAGGTGGTTGTGAAGTGCTCCTCTATTTCAGTAATATGCCATTATGTGCAAAACATGATTTGTATGTATGCTTGATTGGAAATATTTTTATAACATTATTAAAATAATTATTTTAAAGACTTATTGAAACCGTTATCATGCATCCTATTGAAATATATCAAAAATTTACTAATCTGTGATACAGTGAATGCGTAGTATAGCAAGCACGAACCCCTAAGTATTAATGGTAGCATTTGTGCTATTACAGAGGGAGTTCTAATTTTAGTAGTATGACTAGCGGTTGGCGCTTACTATACTACGCATTCACCATTAGAATTTCATTAGAATTTTTTATGTATGAGATAAAATGCAGAGCAAGAATTTCAATAAATGTTTACATAAAAATTACTAAAATCTTTTTATAATTTTCTAAATAAGCATATATTGAAATAAATAATGATGAATACTATAAAAGATACACATACATTAGAATGCATTAGTAATTTGATTGAATTGTTCCAAACAGTGGCAACCCCAATAGAAGAATTTAAAGGAAGAACTTGTCAACCTTCAAAGCTTCTTAAACAATTCAATTGTTGTGAAATTGAAACTCGGCTCAAGTCATTTGGTATTAGCAATAGGAAATTGCAATTCGAAGCTCCAAGCTCACAAAAGCACAAAATTATAGAAATGCAAAAGAAATATGAAGCCAAGAAAAGCATTATCATGTATTCTATTGAAATATATCAAATTTTTATTAATATGTGATACAATGAATGCATAGCATAGCAAGCATGAGCCCCTAGTATTAATGGTAGCATTTTTGATATTACGTAGGGACTTATGATTTTAGTAGTATGACAAACATTTTTGAATTCCATAACTACATTCTTAACACTCTCGTGTTTTAAATCATACTGTAGCTTCTTCTACTTATAATTTTTTAAGCATGAATATGAAACATTTTTTGTTTGAAATTTTGTATATGTATTTCCAACTCATTTCTTGAGAGCAACATGCTATAGAATCTCAAAAACCTTCTACAAAAAGTTTGAAAGATGAAATCTAACCATTCAAGAAGAGTTGAAAACATTTTTTTTTGAAATTCAGACGACTTGATCTTGTAGATGGTAAGGTATTTTATTCTAAAGTTTTAGGAGGATATAATTTAACAATTTAACTAAGGGATCCTATGGTTGGAATTGTTAATGAAGAAATATAAATGAAGGTTTTAGCCTTGCATTGGATTTAAGTAATTTGAAGCAATTTTGGATATGAAAACATCGAATTTTTTTGAGGGTTAAAAAAGTGTAGATACACTCATATACTTAAGTATTATTTGACTATCAAATGATGGAGCCCCCCCCCCATGTTATGATGCTTCATTTAGACTCGGCTTAGGTTCGGCAGAGGTTCGTTTTGGGTACGTTTTGGGTTTGAGGGGGTTGGGTTCAGGTTCGGCGGAGGTTCGGTTCAGCTTTGGTTTGGGTTTGAGGGGGTTGGGTTCAGGTTCGGCGGAGGTTCGGTTCAGCTTCGGTTTGGGTTTGATGGAGGTTGGGTTTTGGTTCGGCTCCAGGTTTGGTTGGTCGTCTTCCCTGTTCCGAGGGTTTGCATACACACTCTTTCCACCGGTACCGCGCCTCTCTCTTCCTTTCTTCCGTTCCCCCGCGCGCAGCGCTCATTTTTTCTTGCGCTCATTCTTCTTCTCATTTTTCTTGCTCATTCTTGCTCGCGCTCGTTTCTTGTGCTCGTTCCTCCCCGCGCAGTGGTCTTTCTTTCTGGCGCAGCGTGATTTCCTTCTTCCGTTCCTCCCGCGCGCAGTGTGATTTCCTTTTTGCGCTCCTCCCGCGCGCAGCGTTGTTCCTTTCTTGTGCTCCTCCCGCGTGCATTTCGGTACCTGGTGTGTTGCTTGTGGGCACCTCGTCTGCAAGGTACGCTCTCCATTGGTTTAGGATTTAGGTCATTTCATTGCGAGCTATCTCGTTCCTTTGCTTTTTTGAATGTTGGTGCGAGCTACCCTAAATCCACATACCTCTTGCACTGTAGTTCGGTGGCTTCACTCTGCGTTGATGTCTGTTGCTGTTACTTTGCGTTCTCTGAATGCAATTGCGTATCTTATTAGTTTTCATTGAGTTCCATTGCACATCATCTGCAGCTGCCAGGGATTTTGAGTTCCTGGAGTCTTCACAAACGAAGCAATTTTGCTATTCTAGGCTGAAGAAGCAGAGTATTGAACAGGCACCTAGCCCAGGTAATCACCACATCCCAATTGATTGCAATGCCAAGCATTCCTAAACAATTTGAAACCATGCAAACATAGAAGAATTTTCTAAAACAAGGACCCCCTATGACCGCGCACTTGTTGATGTAGTTGGCAGGGTTTAGAGCGGTCGCTCTAAACCTCCAACTCCATAATGAGCGTTGTCGAGGTTCAGAGCGACCGCTCTGAACTTGCACTAGTGAAGTCGGCCAGACTGATTTAGAGCGACTTCATAATGGAGCAGGAGGTTCAGAGCGACCGCTCTAAACCTGCCTGTGAACGAAATCCCAACTCTGTCATTTCGTTCACAGGGAGGTTTAGAGCGGTCGCTCTGAACCTCCTGCTCCACTATGAACCTAGAGCATTGGAATCCAGCACGAGGAGGATTAGAGCGGTCGCTCTGAACCATGAGCGACATCATATTGGAGTAGAAGGTTCAGAGCGGACTTTCTACACCTCCCTTTGAACACAATGACAGAGCTCTGATTTCGTTCAGAAAGAGGTTCAGAGCGGTCGCTCTGATCCGAGACCATGCTCATTACAAAGCAGAGGTTCAAAGAGGCTGTTCAAAACCAAATGAAATCGGTACTCGGAGTGGTAGAATTGAGCGCAATCGTTCGCATGGAGCGTGATCACGGTTTAGAGCGGCCGCTCTGAAATGAAGCACTCGCTAAAATCAGTGCAACGGATTCATAGTGGTCACTCCAAACCACAACTTCCACAATGAGAGTGAAAGCGGTCCAAAGCGAAAACACTGAAGCTTCCATTTGGTAGTTAGGGTCATGGTTCTCATTGGTCGCTCTGATTCTCAACGGCGGCGATGAGCGCTGTCAAGATTCAGACAGACCGTTCACAACATCCTCAGCGTTGAAATTAGAACTACAGGTTCAGAGCGGTCGCTCTGAAGCTGTATCGGCATGGCCGGAGCTTACTAGATGTATGTGCTCCCTACAGTGATGAGAGGCATCTCTGATCCTGTAACATCTCTTTCAACATTACGGAGGTTTAGGGCGGTCGCTCCGAACTCATTCGAATGGCTCCCTGAAGTGAGCATCCGATGTGATAACATCTTCGCGTAGATCGGGTACAGTGAGTCCAGTACCTCTGACCGATGAATTGAATGATTCATCTGGGAAGACTATAGAGAATAGAAGGGCATAGAACCTAGGTTCTGATCATTTCACATTGTACCATAGGATCCAGTGAAACCGATCGATTAGTAGAGTAAAGCCGCTGTGAAATTTAATTGAAACCCAATTAAATAGCAGGATACCAAGCCCATACACTAGATATCTCTCACGGTCAATGGTATAGAATTGTCTATAAGCAGACCGATGTGAACGTCTACACTGAATAGGTCGTGGATCCAGATCAGTTCAGAGCGGTCGCTCTGAACTAATCGAAGGGCTAGAACCCCAGTAATACGGGGTCGCTATGAAGATTGCAATTTTAAGCGGCCTGTCTGATTCTGAGCGGTCGGTCTGATTTGATTCATGTGAGCAGTGACATGGAGTCCTTCCTCGAGAGCAAGCCACCTCTCACGGGCTACATTACACAAATACCGCCTGAGCGGCTAATGGAGTCGTGGAAGGCCCACGTTGAAGGGAAAATTCCGCTGACCTTCATTGCAACCAGAGCATTGTGGACCGTGGAAATGACTTACCTTCACGGCTCCCTGATATTTAATTTAGAATTGGGGCTCACAAAACTGGGAGGGCCTAGATGGAAATCCTTTAAGAACTTGGTAGTCATTAACATTACTGTGATGCGAGAGGCCGTTCTCGTCGACGTAGTGAATTCGTGCAACAATGCTCTGGGAGTAGTCATCATCCGCGTAGAGGACGAGATGATTTTCTGCCATGAGCGCCTCATCAAAAATTATGACCGGGTTCCGCATGTGTTCCAAATCCTCATGCTGGACATACAAGCTAGGTGCGAAGCGCACTCTGGGGACTTCGTGAAGACCGCACGGGTCGCGAGCGCGTATCTCACTAATGCAAACACCTTATACGTGTCGTCGCTGACTAGTAGTAACGCATCACAAGGAGTAGGGAACGTCGACATGGATGCGCAACGGCGGACCCAGAAGAAAAAAGCGGTCGCGTCCGCCTCGGTGCCTACCAACCGTTCCCGTCCGCCAGCAGCGTCAGCGCTGCCAGGGTTCGCAGGCATGACAACTCATGCGCCGGCTGAACCTGCACGGTCTGCTCCCGCAACGGTGGCGCCACAGACGACTCCATCCCGATCCCCTCCGTCCCGGCCCACTCCACCTAGCACGGGAGTACCAGAGCGTCCCAGGCCCACGGCACGGGACAAACAAAAGTCACGGAAGAGGAAGTCCGCACCCGTTGCCACCGGTGACCACTCGGCCTCACAAGATGAAGGGGCGTCCCGCTTTCACAAGACATGACGGACCTTGCATGATGTGGAAGAGGGTGAAGGTGCCCCAAGCGCATCCACGCAGAGCGCCTTCCCGGAGTCCACCGATTTATCCGAAGAGGAGGCACAGAAGGTGGCATTCAAGAAGGTGAGTGGCCACTGGGTTCACAACCCGGTGACCTTGCCGTTCGATGAGAAAGCTGTTCCAGATAAGCTGTTTGTGGATCTGGAGATCAAGAAGGAGCCCAAGCGCAGCGAAGAAGAGGAAGCCCGGAAACGCCTCAAGGCCGAGGCAGTGGCGAACAAGAAGTTCAAGGAGTTGTCCGCCTACATGTACATTTTCGGACGGGGCAACTTCTTCGAGCTGGACCTCGAGGACATGACAAGTGCGGACGAGACGTCGGGAATGATCTTCAGGCCACTGGAGAAGAAGGGTGTCCTAGCCGTCCTCGACCGCATGGTGAAGGTCAACTTCACCAAGCAAATCCTGACCGTCATGCCGGACACGCCAGAGAGGCCTACCTGTTGGGCGGATTGCATCAAGGCCTTCCCACTGAAAATTATCAACGGCCAGCATACGTAGAAGGCTGCGACCGAAATCATTTCAGGGACAGCATCCGTCGACGATGAGGCGGTCAAGAAGCGGGTGCAAAAGTGGACTTGTGAGATCGTCTGGTCCAAAAACAAGGACCACCTGCACGCGCTCTCCTGCAAGTGCAATGACGGGAACGTCACCGGCCCGTACCTGTCGTCGCTCCCTGCCACGATCCGCCATTGCCGATATCTGTGGGACAACGCGCGGAGACCAACCCAATTCCGGAAGAACACGAGGCAGGCGGACAAAGGAGACGAATTCAAGGCCTACGAGGTATGTCTCCTCCACTTGGTCAGTTTAGATCGCCCGCTCTGATCTGTGATACAGTAGATCTTGTCGAGTCCACGTTCATGTTGTTCCAATGCCTTGGACAATGGCACAATCGTGTCACATTGTTCCACCGTAATGGAATGAATCCAAGCCACTTCAGAGCGACCGCTCTGAACTTTCATATTGTATACCTAGGATGCTGTCCTTCAGATCCATTCAAATTGGCTTAGTGCGGGAGGTCTGATGCATGTTCTCAGAGTTGTGATCCTCTAACCTAGTCAGTTGCGGTGTGCAGGACTTCCGAGACAAGGCAGAACAGAGCTTCGAGTCCACCGGACTCCTCAAGCCGCTGTCTGGAAACCGAAGAACGTACGACTTGGATAAGATGGGGGAGAGGAAAATCATCATGGCCTCGGAGGAAACTTGGTCGGCTTGGCTGAAGGTCTTTGAAGCTCACGAGCAAGGCACGTTGCACGACATGGACACGGGCGGTCCATTCAATGAAGCGGTGAGCAAGGACGGGAACGCCAAGGTGTACAAGTTCCAACCCATCACGAATAATATGATGAAGGCCTTGCTTGGAATGGAAGATGACGCCGTCGGCGAGCTGGCCCAAAAAATCCTGGACGTGCCGCCCAAGGTGTATCTCAACAAAAGACCGACGGTCTGGACGTCGGCCATTCCTTTCCTCATGTGGTGCACAAACAAGAAGCACAAGATGCAACTGGCAAAGGAGATTGTCGACAAGGCCGACACCTTCGGCATCGAGGAGGCCAAGGGCGTATTTCCCGAGCCGGGAGACATGAATGTCAAGGCTTGGCGGAATCTGAAGACCGCGTTGTGCATCGGTGGCTTCCACATGTGGCATCTCATAAGCCTCAGTTTGGATTGGGTGAAGTCCCAGTGCCGGTCAGGGAGGACAGTGGAGAAGCCCAAGAAGCCATTCCTGGCGGCGTTGGATCAGGTCGTGCAAAATGCCGACCGATGCGAGAAGGTCAGGAAGTGCTCCCGAGCCACCGTCTGCCGATGGATACGAAGCGAGAAGCACTTCGACCCACAGCTGTACGTGCATAAGAATGGGGCGTGGTCACCGTATCGATCGGAAACTGGAGCCGCGAAGACGGAGTACTGCGAGGTCGGCATTATTGACTTCCGACTATTTCCGAAGGTGGAAGGCATGGAGGTCACTTCCGGGCACGCGAAAATCATGGAGGAAGTGAGGGAGGTCTCCAACTCCACTATGTCCAAGACCGTGCACACGTGGATGTTCATCTTCAACTCGAAGCGGGCGGCTGCGGTGGACAGATTGGCGACGGAGCTCTTCCCGTCCTATTCACTTAGGCGGGAATGTGACTACGTGATCTGCAAGGGAGAGCCGACCTTCAAGGAGAGGAACAGGGACAAGGTCATGTACTTGCAGCGGAGTGCCAAGAGCTTCATGAACTCCAAGTTGGTGGACGCTAAGGGCAAGGTGCCCAAATTGTCCAAGGACGAGGACAACGACCTCATAGCCACGGATCCCATGTATAAGACTCGGGAGGTCTGCCGTCACGATTTCCCTCGGATCTTGTCCAAGCGCGAGCTACGGTACGACGTGTACTTGCGCTTCATCGACAAGTTCTGCAGGGATCAAGGGACGGTCATGCTCGTCTTCGCTGGAGTGAAAGCAGTCTCGGCATGCACGGTAATGATTTCACCACTCTTGTTATTTTTCTTTGCAGGGGCTATATGGTCCAGAAGAATAGATATTCCACATTCACGTTTTGTCCTTTCACTAACACTGTGTCCTGCAGATGTTGTGTCGCAGTTCCGTCTCCTTCATGATCTCCACCGAGAAAGCCCTTCTCCTCCATTCCGTGCATCAGCGAATTGGTGCAGAAATGTGGCCTCATGTCTTCGTGCCGGGCTACACCCTCAAGTACGACTACGACGGGCAGTCCCCGACGCAGAGGTGTCGACCGACCATAGAGGAGGAGCCCGCACCAACCAAAGAGGAAGCCATGTCGGACGAGGCGTTGGACATCGTCGATGCCGGGCATGTGGACGCGGAACACCCCGTCGAGGATGAAGAAGCGGACAAGGGGGGAGAAGAGGACAAAGGAGAAGAGGAAGGGGAGGACAAAGAAGATCTACTTGATCGAAGGGGAGAAGATCTTCATCAAAGGGGGGCAATATTGGAGGAAGTGGAGGGGCTCGAAGATGATGATGATGATGATGATGACGAGGATGAAGAAGAGGACGAGGACGAGGAAGATGATCTAGACGAAGACGTATTGGATGATCGAACGCTCGACCGTGACGAAGAAATCATAGGGGAATCGTCACAAAACCGTATGGACAGCGAGGCAACGGTACAGTCTGAGGAGGCTGCCATCAGATCGGCGGGTGCTCCTCGTAACGATCAGACTGTGCGATCTGATCACATGTCTCCCACTGCAGCAGTTCAGAGCGGGCGGTCTGATTCAGTCCCTTCCTTGTCTCCCACTTCTCCATCCTCCCATCCACACCTTCAAACTCTACGTTTCGATTCTCCTCCAGCAAGAGTTCCGGAGCTGCAGAGGGCCCAGGCCGATCCTGCCTCACCCCTATCGAGTCGTAGTCATCCTCGCCTCCAAGAGGTTCAGACCGTGCGGTCTGAAGTGAGCGGCCCCATCTTCAAAACTCCCGCTCCGCGTACATCCACAAGCCCATCTTTCAGTGCGGGCACTTCTCGTGAGTGCTCTCCTCCCGCCCTTCCCAGGATGCAGATCGAGGATCTCCAGACGGAGTTGGACGATCTCAAGGCGAGACTCTCTGATGAGCAGCGGGTGGAGCTGGAGAATGTCCGATCCAACGTCGGAGACTACTCCACCGAACCTGCGCGGGGATCGATGGATGAAAAAATTGCCAAGGTCAAGGACGCTCTTCGGGAGTTGAAGTGTGCTCAACCCCCACTGGATGCCGATGGAGTGAGCAAGCTCATCACGGTGCATGTCGCCGTTGATACCTTGCGGTCGCAACTGCCTCCCGCCGGCCCCGAGGAACTCGTTCTCTTGGCTCATGTGCGGGCCATGAAGCAGAAGCTCAATTTGGCTCTCCAGAATGCCAAGGAGAACCCAATTGACCTTGACGACGTGGATGAGGAGGATCTGAATATGCGGCTCTCCACGGCGAAGGAGAACAGGGAGGAGTACAGCCAGATGGTCAAGGCTGCCACCCAAGGGGGGGATTGCACTTCGTCAGACGCGGAGACCGCATCTGGAGGTGGAACGGCCGCACCTCAGGCGTCGGGGAGCTCGGACGTGGGGAGGAAGGAGACGAAGCCCGACACCATGGACAAGAAGGCGGGCCTCAACCTCGCGTACATCGAGATGATGTCCGAGTGATACAAGAGGAAGCATTCCGTGGTGGTCGAGAAGTGTGCCGAGACCATCGAGGCCCTCCAGAAAGAGAGAGAGGAGAAGGAGCGGCTGGAGCAGGAAAAGAAGGCCAAGCGCAAGGCCAAGAAAGCGGAGAGGGACCGCGAGCTCGCCGAGAAGGAGAGGCAGTTGGAGGAGCAGAGGAGGCAGCAAGCGGAGAAGGATAGGCAGTACGAGGAGGACAGGAGGCGCGATCGGGAGATGCTGAAGATGATGAACGAGCGCTTCGAGATGTTCACCTCGGCGATGCCCAAGGCACCTCCCACACCCGTCACTCCCACGGCCCATCCTGCCAGCGAAATCCAGAACCTCTCTGGAGTGTCCACCACCAACTCCGCTTCCGCGACGGCCACAGCGGCGTCGGGCCTGCAATTGCTGGGGACCGTGGAGCCTGCAACTATTTCGGTGAGTGTCACTCGCGACCCAGACTACGATGACTTGGCCCTCAGTCAGTTTCCGTTTATTCATATCCCTGAACCCATGCATCGTCCCAGCGTCGTCGACGATGATCCTTACGACCTGGACGTTCAATTGGGGGATATGGAGGCCTCGTTCACTAACTTGACTCAACAGTATGCTCCTCTGCAGGCAGCAGTTGCTCTACCGCAGCCCCAGGTGACGCGAGATGATCAAGCCCCGGTGGACTCGCCGGCCAAGGACGACGAGGCTCCCGCGGTGGGTAACCCCTACACATAGCTCCCATCTTTGTAGTTAGTCGTAGTGGTGTGGACGCTATGTTAGGGTGTTACGTCGGGACGATCGAAGATCATCTCGACGAGTCTGTCTTGAGTCTGTTCAGCCGCGAGACCGGGGGTCTGGGGACTCTCGTTTTGGTTAGGATTGTAGTGGTCCTGTTAGGTGTAGACTACTAGACTTGGACGTGACCACTGAACCTCTGCATTCACCGTTCAGTTTGTACAAACTTTGTATTCCACTTGTAATATATTGGGTGCTTTTCTTTATACATAACTCTTGTTTCGTTGAAATGCTCTATGGGATTTGTCTCCGACTACTTCTGGACGTTGTAGTTACGCCCTTTGCATTTTCGGTTCAGGTTGTCGATGCTCTCGCACGTGACAACGAGTCTCCGTTGTCCCCACTTCCCGTTTCGGCCCCGAGGAATGATGAAGTCCTACCTGCCATCTCCATGGAAGTCGGCTCTCCTGCTGTTGCTGTTGTCGAGGTCGTCCCTCCCGTCAACTTGGAAGTCGCCACTCCGATGCCTCAAAACTTAGTGCCTCCTTCCCTCGTAGACGTCCATGCTCCCGCTGTCGATGAGGTCGCCACTCCAGTACCTATGAAGATGGTGCCTCCCTCCCTCGCAGATGTCGACACTCTCGCTGTCCTGGCGCCACCGGCACCACCTCCTCTCGCGGCCACCACTCCCACGGATGTAAGAAAGGTGAGACTCCATATCCTTGCAACCCTATGCTCGTTGTCTCTGTCCAGCACTCGCTTGGATAGCTTGTAGGAAGTGCAAATCTGATTCACGTTAGAACTAGGATCTTCATAGAGAGGGGGTTGTTGTCTCTCTCTTAGCAAGGCAAAGTTTGAGGAGTCGCATGTTCATTTTTGTGGACTTCATTTCTCCATAAAGAAGAGGACTTTGAGCCCGGGATTTCGCATACGCAGGCTCTACTGCCGGTGTCCGCGACGGCGCCCCCTGTCGCTTTGCCTGTGTATAGTTATTTCGTCCTTCTGGAGTTGGAAGGGGTCCTCGCCCAAATTGAGGACGTTGGGCGCGTCCAGCCAACTCCCTCGACCACGAAGGCGAAGCCCTCGAAGGAGGATTACCACCCTCGACGGCGCCACGTCTTCGGCAAATACACGATGCATTGCCGTCCCGACTTGCACCGCTTCCTCACGGGCTTGACGAATCGATTTTACGTCTCCGTCTGGACTCGGCTGCCCGCCGTCGTTGCCAAACCCATGGTCGATTTCCTCTTTCGGGACTTCAACCGCACTTACATGCGGGTCCTCGCACTGGAGAACTGCACCTCGATTATCGAGAGGCGGCCGTGGTGGGATTGCAGGTGCCCGCCCTTGCCGTCCCTTCCCGACCCACCCTGCCCGGGGCACCCCGCCCATATCTCATGCGATCCTACTATCGATGTGAACACCTACGTGCAGTTCCCCGACCATCCGGAGGGGCAGCTGCGGCTGAAGGTGTTGCACAAGGTTGTGTGGGACACCGAGACGTTCGTCACCAAGAACTTCCGGGCCAATTCGTCCAATACCCTCCTCATCGATTCCTCTCCGGAGAGCAGCATCCTGAACCCTGTGCACAACGCCGTGTTTCCCTTGTCGTATGTGGGCAGTGAACACGATTCCACTCTCTTGGGGACTGTGCGCCCATATCTCGAAGGCCTGCTCGCATCCGGGCTTAGCGTGTCGCAATACGTGTCTCAGAACGCACTCTTCGGACACCTCACGATACCCTTGAGACAGACATATCTGGGACTGCGCGTTCGCGTGTTAGCGCCGTGGCAGGACAGGCACCTCGTGCTGGAATATCCGGACTTTGTCGGCAAATACACTAGAGAAGGGGACGATTATTTCACCCGACAAAGAGGGAAGAGGAAGCCCAAAATAAAATCTGATGCCCACACAAAAACTTGATGCGTGTGCAGGGGCGCCGACGCGTTCACGCTCTGGGCGGGCATGCTACCGCCGCCGATTCCCGAATGGGAACCGGACGCGGCAAGCGGCGACGGATGCAGATGACGGAAGGGGTGGGCTCCTCCGACGGTTGCATGACCCCCGACGAGGCGGGCCAGGACGTCACGTCCGCTCGAATTTAAATGGAGGACGCGGTCGGCGGGCGCATGGAGATGCGACGGGCTGCACATATTGTAAGGTGGGCTCATCAATAGCTAATGGGGATGGCCGAATTCAGGTACGCAAGGCCCGACCGGTGACTTTGATGGAGAAATAATTTTTTCCCACCCTACCCTATGATGTAGTCTAGGATGGGGAGAAATTATTTCTCCATCGAACACTCTGTTGCGCTCCATTTCCACTCTGAACATGTCCTGGGCTTATTTATGCCGTCATTGAACGGCCACTCTTGTCCGACGGACCCTCACGGTTGGCTTGTTGTGCAGGATCCTGGGTGCACCATTCACATTTGCGGAGTCGACCTCCTCCCAAAGCAGCCCACACAACGAATGAGCAAATCGATGTGGAGGTTCGAATGCCACTACAAGCGGTTCAGACCGCCCGCTCTAAACCGGGGCTGACATCCTCGACTCATTTGCGGAGGTCAAGATGGAAGGTTGCGCGGAGCTTCCGCCTTGGATGTAGAATGTAGTTGAGCTATGGAACTGTAGATGAATATTGGATTCTAAAATCATTTTCATTTGATCATTCTTCTCTACAATACACTCTAGTGCACCCCCCACATTGAATATAGAAATAAGAATATCCACGTTGTTATGAATAGTTTGGCTTCCCCATCGCTACATAGCATAGCACTCTTTCCCAAAGCATAGTGTCATTGGTATCATTGTAGCAAATCGGCCCCCTCTCAAATTGCATCATCGGGGCTCTTGCAAATAACAAGAAGCATCTACGGATCACCATTAATTTCTCCAATGCCAGCAGGCATCTATTGTCAATCATGTCGTTGCGAGATCCATGCAGGGCACTATGAGAACCTCGGACACACGCTCGTCAATTGCGGCGCCGACCAATTCTGACGCTGTCTATGTGCGAGATGGATCATTGTTAAATTTGTGGCTTGTGTGGTGAAGAAGCGGGAACAATGACAAGCCATCCACATTCCTATCGGGAATATTCATAGGGGTAGTTAGCTTTCTCTTTCAAGATTCCGTGGTCACGCATAACTGCAAGCCCTCTACATATGGATGGGTGCGGCATTGACAGAGTGGATGTAGTGTTCACGGAGCTCGTTTGTGCACAGTGAGCAAGTTCTGAGATAGATCGATCCTCCTACCATTACCGCCAATAGTACATCAGGTCCAATCGAGCTGACGGACGCGAAGGGATGTGGCATAGAAAATGGATGACGGTCGCTCCTACCATCCCATCTTGAATAATATACGGTTCGGGCGTGCCCTTGACTACCCTCCGTCATGCAAAGGAGCTCTGTCAACTCTGCATCCACTCTATCAATGCGGCACCCATCCGTATCTAGAGGGCCCGCAATTATGCGCGACTACGGAATCTTAAAAGATAAAGCGAACTTCCCCTATGAATATTCCTGATAGGAATGTGGATGGCCTGTCATTGTTTCCGCTTCTTCACCACACAAGCCACAAATTTAACAATGGTCCATTGGGCACAAAGGCAATGCCAACATTGGTTCGCGTTGCTGTTGACCAGCATTTGATCGTGGACTTCACAGTGCCCTGTAGAGTCTTCTCAACAACATGCTTGGCAAATAGATACTGGCTGGTGTTGATCAAGCGGAAGACTCCCCACACGTGCGAGGATACGATCGAATGAAGAGGCGCGGTCGAAAAAATGCCGAGTGCAAATTTGCGGACCCTCCATCTTATCATATGGCAAGCTACTGGGCATTGGAAAGCTATGGGTCACCGTGCAAGCTTTGGCCAAAGAAGGTAGGGATGGTCAGACCTCCTTTTCAAGAGGGCACCTCTCCTTCCTCGTCCCTCTCTTCCTTCCTTCCTTTTTGGAAAAGAAAGTCACTGCACCATGTATTTTGAGGGGAAGCTAGGAATGATGTAAACAATGGTGGATCCCTCCGAGAAATCCATATTCAAATTGAATAAAGTATTTGTTCTTCAAACCAAAACCGTGTTTTTGTTGGCATGCACGCACGTTGATTTTAATATATCACGTTATTCACATATCACGTTATTCAGTGCATATCAAATCAAGAAGGCCATCCGTTGGAGTGGTATTCGATGCACTACAAGAGAAAGTGTCTGAATTGTCTAAACTTGTCAATTTTCTGTCAATTAGGACTAGTTGATTCAAGTCAGTTTCTGTCAATTAGGACTAGTTGATTCAGACCCGTTTCTGTCAATTTGGCCACTTTCTCTTGTACTGATGAAATTGAAACAAAAGGATTAGACAAGTTGTAGGGGATCCCTCCATTGGGGAAATTGTGATAGGCAAGTGACCGCGTACATGCTAGTTTCTATGTGAAGGAAGTAGCAAGTTGGCAATCAAATTCTATGGTCTGTTGCAATCTTTTCGAAAATCTAATTCTTCCAAGGACTTTGCTCCCATGTACATTTGGCTACGCAAACTTCTTAGTGGCGATGGAGGAAATTGCAGCAAGTTCCGTGAACGATGCTGTCCACTAAGGTAGGTGGATGGAATTCCAACCCTCTTCTTCAGACCGTCCCCTAGCTGGCTTTAAAATGGACCTTAAGAGGTTCGTAAATAGGTAATCAATGTTCCTTGGATGATGAAAAAGAGGTTTATCATTTATCAATTATTTGTTCATACTTTGATAGGGGACATGATTAGAGCCAATGTGGGTCCATTTCTGAAAACATGTGTGCATTCCGAAAGAAAATGCACTCAAACTTTGAATGTTAATATCTTTTAATCCATATGGTCAAACTTCATGAAATTGTTACCACGTGATCTCATATAAGTAAAGTACAAGATCCTATGGTTAGATTTTCTTAAAACTATTTTTTTTGGTGCCTTGGATGAATTGAGCAAAAATGGCAGTTTCGAGTGTTTTTGGACCAGAAATAGGCCTTGGCACTTTAGGAGTTTGGTTTAGTACACATCACATTCAGGAACCTTGTCTACTATATTTTTGCATGCTACAGTGCTTGTTTTCAGACCGCACGTGTGTAGGTTTTGCAAGGCCTAGGGATCATAAATAGGTACCTACGGCAGAATTCTTTGAAAATTCATAAGTAATTCATAAATGCTCTGAAAAATATGAAACCACTTGGGTTAAATTCCAAATCAAATTTTCTTCAAGTGAAAAATAAAGTAAACTAATTTCAGGCATCTAAAGACCATTAAGAAGGCCGACCATCCCGTAAAGGGTCGCTTCATGAGCCCCCTACCTTAAACTGACCCTCAATGCCATCTTCCTTTGAGACCGTGGAGTGACTGGAGTCTAGTTAAGACCTCAGACTAATGAATTGCCCAAAAAGAATCCCGCATTGCACTGTCTCTTTGGCTTTCATATTTTCCAATAGGCGAAAATGCTTGAGTCTTCTATTGTATGATCCTCCATCATGAACTCAATCTGAGCTTCCCAGTCGGGGAGGGGTCCCATTCCATCCCATGAGCGCTAAACAAACAATACAATATGCACTTCAAGAACCCTGCAAGCCGCATCTCAACAAGTTTCCGGTCTTCTCGGCTACCGGAAAACCGCCATTTCAATGGAATTTCGCCATTTTAACGAAATTGCCCATCAGTGTGTTCGCGTGATTCAGCTTCCATGGCATGCACGTGTGGCCCTTCCTCGGTCCTGCTCCGAAGCAACAATGCTTCCATGATCAGCAGATCAAGACGTCTGCCATCCACTCTCCGAGCAAATCAGTTGAAGCTCGATGTCCGGATAGTCGGATCTCAGCTGTTCGGCAGGGACTCGACGCTGATGAAACTTGGTGTTCGCAGATATTCCGCTGGCAAGCTCCGCATCTCCCGACGTGTGAATCTGACAACATGTTCGGCAGGGACAGGAGAGGGCGAATCTACTCAGAGTCCCCTTCAGACGACAGTGCGGGACGAATCCGCGCGGCAAGTGATGGATGGCGTGTCCAAGCGCGTGCTGCCGTATCTGAAACTGGCACGGTTGGAAAAGGTGTCTCTGTCGGAACCGCGGTCTCTGATTTTGTGGCCAATATACTGGTAAATAATTATCTCATCTGATTTCAAAGCAATCTGTAATTCTGTATTAATTGCTCACATTCGATAATATGGCGCATTTTGGAGTAAAATTTCATACTCTTGATTTTGTACGTCTATTTCAGTGCCTGTGCTTAAATGTGACGTTCTAGTTGTTTGAACTTTCAAGTGCTCAGATGTTCGGAATATATCCTCAAAGGTCCGTGACCTAAAATAATATGTTATAACTGATGATGTAGCTGATATTTGATTTTCGATGACGTACTGTCGCAAACCATACCACTGCAGGCAGTCTCCGGGTCCAAACGAGCGTCTCAAGCTTAATTTTAGCTCCAGCTCTTGTTAAGTGCCTTCTTTTTCTAAATTTATGCGCCAATTTCGTCAAAGTACACCAATATAACGAACCCCACCGGGCGCACATGCAGTAATCGGTAGTCCGCTCGTCACCCCAGGTAGAGGGAACGGGAATGAACAGTTGCAATTCCAGTTGGACGGATTAAATCTTACCGCACGCTTACCCCTCTTTTACATGTTGCTTAGAGAGTTGTATGGCATATTTCGATTCCACCTGCAGGGTGGTGGCAAAAAAGTTGTCCCTACACTCGGAAAAGTAGAACTGGTGTAGTTCAATTAGATGACTCAGACTGCGACATTATTTACGAGTCTTCACGTCACTTCGATAAAATGACAAAAGCTACAGAAATTGGAACTTGTTTGAGACCTGTGATCTGTACCTGTCCTTGTTTTCTGAGCTCCGAGCACTTGAATCTCACAGTGTTGCCAATACATCTTTTCAATGCTGTCGGTGCTTATTGCTTATTGCTTTCAACTGAAACTGGATTTGGGGATTAATGCACTGTTGATTAACTCTTGCAGGGGGGCCGCTTTGGCAGCCGAGAACGGTACTTTGCCTGATTTGAGAACTTTTACGCTGCTTGCTATTGCGGCTGCGATTCTGCTCGCTGCTCATTGCACCGTCAACGACTTGTGGGACAAGGATATTGATGGAAAGGCAAGCTCATGCGAAAACATGTTCATAATCCTTAGATTTTAATGTAATTTAAATTCTGTAATAGAATCATTCAGGACATTCTTTCTTGTGGCTTAATAACATGCATGCATGAATTATGATAAATTGGTCCCTGTTGCAAAACCCCACTTGAAACAACATTTTTTGATAAAGGTCGATTTCAACCAAAAAATTAGTAGATTTTGGAAGATGCTGTTAGTAGATTTTAGAAGAAACAATTAGCCCTTAATGATTTGGTTGAGGGGTGGGCAAGTTGGGGAAAAAAAGCAGTGTACATGGTTCTTGCCTTGATAATGATAGCATATATCTTTTTCCCTTGAGGATTTGGTACTCCGATGAAATCTATGAATATATTAGATTTCATGAATATTAAAAATATAATAAAAGAGCATATTTTGAATTCTTAGAAATCTACATTCATAGATTTGGGAAAACTCGGGGGAAAGAATTGAAATCTACAAAATAGTTAGAGTCTAAAAATGTTAAAATTTATAGATTGAATAGATTTATAGATTTTAAAATTCAAAATCTGCATTTTTGGTAGATTTCACAACTAAAATCTACATAATAAAATAATTCTAGAAAAAACAAATGACATCAAGAAAACAACATCCTAAATCTACATAACAACATTTGGATGTTACTTCAACCTCCCCTAAGAGTAGTTGAAATGACATCCAAATGTTTTTTTGGATATTTTTTGATTGGGATCTGTAGTTGTGAGTGGAAATTTGGCACTTTGGTAATTCAAAGTTGAGAGCCATGGAAATTAAAGCTATATAAGTTATAGGTTTAATATGTTTAGGAAGGTTTGAAATATGTTGATCGATAGCTTCACTTTGGTCATTATGCATTTTTATTTCCTGGGCATATGAATAATACTCTTGGCCAACCTTGTCATTTGACACAATATTAGCATTCACTATTAGTCATATGGGTGTCTTCAAGTCTTTTAGAAACCCGAATCTATAATGTTAAAGTAGATCTAAAAGTTAGAATCATTATTAAAGCTTATTTTTTGGAGTCTTATGAAATTGGATGAGTTTTTGAAGTTTTGGATTTTGGTCTACAACAGTACTTTAAAAGCCTCTATCATCCAATGTGCACCCCATGTGATAACATTACTAAGAAGACACTTTCAAAAGGTTAAGTGGACCAAGGATAGTTTGAGTCCACACTATTTTTTAATAGCCTTGTAGTGATGAAATACTCACAAAAAATGCTTGTTGTACAATTGTACTACCATCCACATAATTTTCCAATCAATGCATTGGAATCATCATCCCAATTGTCTCAATGCCATTTTAATGTCCAATCCATGTACATCCAATCTCATTTCTAGATTTCTATTAAGTTATTTTCATAAATTTTATTCAACCTTGAACATTTTTCAGAAAATAATGTTGTTTAAAGAAAACATTACTATGAAATATTCTTTTCATCATCA
The DNA here is from genome assembly GCA_950106755.1 of Climacium dendroides. NCBI lineage: Eukaryota > Viridiplantae > Streptophyta > Bryopsida > Hypnales > Climaciaceae > Climacium > Climacium dendroides. The sequence goes on along the minus strand of OX467082.1, from coordinate 46,594,101 downwards.
AAAATATAGACTAGGGGAGTTGTCTGAAGGATTAACCATCATTATAGTTGAAATTGGGGCTCCACTAACATTACATTTTTTCTTGTGCAGGTAGAGAGAAGCAAGCAACGGCCACTTGTAACTGGTGAAGTGACCCCTTTTCAAGGGTGGGTCTTTTTTGGAGTTCAATCGCTATTGTATGTGGCGGTAATGTCGCAGTTGAAGTATTTCAGGTGAAATTATAATCTCATTGCCAATATAATAATTATCATGTACTTGTCATTTACAGGCTTCAATAAATAAGATAAATGTGCCATTTAGTTAGTGGATTCTAATATGGACAACCTATTATAGGCAAAGCACTTTTTACCATACCCGAAAGCGTAGAAGGTACCAACGATTCCTCTCATTGTATTATATAAAAAGTCATTGTACATAATAGCTTACATAAAAATAAACTTGAATCTATTGGGATGACAAAAAATAATAAATGGCCAAATTTTCAAATCTGATTAGGTTTTCCACTCGGTGTTCAGTGATTCAAGGCAATTTCAAGTGCAAGTAGCTATTCAATTAATTCTCACCGTCATATATCCACTTTCAAAGCGTTGGACATATTGGGTGAGCTTCCTATAACCATGATTTGAGCTATAATGTTGTAAATTCTTCTTTGAAGTAATTATAGCCATTAAATGTCTTAAGTTCTACAGTAGAAAAATGTCTCTAGTCTAGGTGTGTTTTTTTAATTTTTAAGAACTCAAGTGCCAAAGTGGAGATATAAAATGTTAAGTGGTGCTCTAAATTTCAGCATTCATCCATAAATTGAATAGAAAATATAACATTAACACATATCACATGTCTATATTTTGGTTTTCATTCACAATCTAGCAATTTCATTGTAGATGTTTTTTTGAAGTGTTTTGGCAATTCCATCCAAGTTCTTTGGCATTTTTTTGGCATTTTTTTGGATTTTGAGACAAAATGCTAAATATTATAAACTCATTTATAAAAATAATAATTGAAACCAAGAATAAATAATGCTCAAATAGTGATTCTAAAATAGAATTTTAAAAGTTGGTGTTGTTATCTATTTATAAAAAAATACTAATAAAAAGATAAAGTGGTTTATCTTCAAGTCAAAGATAAAAATAAGACTACGAAAAATCTCAATATAACGAATATGGACTTTATTTATTCAAAAATTCATAGTATTTTATTGTTTTCTAAAATACCAATATGAAATTTTGACTAATAAAGCAGATGTGATTATATGCTTGGTAACTTTTTTCTAAAAAACATTAGTATATGGTCTAGTTGCAATATGGGAGCATAGAAAGAGGGACTTTGAAATTTGAAAACATTATAGGTCCATCCTTTCCTTCATGGTTAATCTTAAAAATCTAGGCCTATGACCATTTGATTTTAAGCCTCATTATCCATTACTCTGATACAATTAGATATGAATGGAATTTTTTTAAGGATAAAATCATATGTCTAATATAAGTCACAATAAAATTTGGAAAAATTTGAAATTACTATGATTTTTTGTTTAAATGAAGAAAATCCATGTCAAATATAGAATATATTCAAAAAATCTAAAATTTTCACCATACATGTAGTTTATATTATATAACATCAAAGTTACTATGTCACTATTGAATTAGAAAATTAACAAACCATGGTTATAGGCCCAAATGGCCAAATTCCATGTTATAAAATATTGAAATTGAAGAATTTTCAAAATTTCCAATTGGAGTAAAAACTGAAATTGATAAGGATCATTTTTCATGAATTGAACTCAAACTCAAAAATTTAATTTTAATGGCTAAAATCCACCTTCATGTACTTGTGGTGTGCATTTTCGATCTGAAATTTATACTATAGATACAGAAGAACAGAATTGAAGATGAGGCAATAATAGGCTAGTCCACCTTACTGTCCATGACATTGTTTTAGGGTTACAAGTAGAACCTCTTTGTAGTGCATGGTGTCAAGACTATGCACTAAGAGAGGTTTATGCATTTAGAGAGGTGTAATTATAGCCACCTAACAGATATCGGCTCTAACTATACTACTTTTCAGAAAGAGTGCTTGAAATTAGATCCACCTACTAACTGTATAAGCGATAGTTATGCACGAAGAGAGGTTCTACTTGTACTAAGGTAGAGGCATCCATTTCCGAGATCAGGTACCCATGTTGCAACCTGTTAGGATGCTCTATTTCCCACCAAGGCTCGGTTCAATTTCCAGCCAAGCTTTGGAATGCGTTCCAACTAACAAGGTCACGAGACGACTCCCAAAGTGGTGAGCAAGAAAGCAAGAAGTAGTGAGCAGGAAAGTAGTTTTGGCTAAGATCAGAATCAGAAGCGTCTAATGATTGTCTATGAATCTACAGCACTTCTTGCCTCCCAAAATTCATACTAATTTCAGTTCAAGCGATAAAATCACCAAATTTTTTGCAGTCTCCGTCATTTCTATCAATGCACCTCTGAAAATATTTACTGTTTGCCTTGGAAACACTCCAGGCCATGTCTAGAATTGATTCCTTGATCCTGCAGTTTGGGGTACCTTCACCTTAAACACCTTAAATGTTTAGAATGTTTTGCTGTGGCACCGTGCAGACCCCGGCGGTGTGGGCGCTGGCCATGAACTGGGGTGTGTTCCTGGGCTGGTCCGCCGTGAGAGGCTCCGTGGACGTTGGACCCGGTGCACTTCTTCTTCCTGCTCTGACTTTCTTGGCAGCATGGAGCTGGACTGTGGTGTTCGAAACCATCTATGCCTACCAAGACGTGAAGGATGATCGGGAGGCTGGGATCAAGTCCTTGGCCCTGCTGCTTGGCGACGGGCCCAAAGTCTGGCTCACCGGCTTCGGCATCGCGTTCGTGGCCAGCCTCGGCGCTGTTGGGCAAGTCACGGCACTTGGTACATCCGGAAAACCATTCATCTGTACATCAAATGAAGTTGTTTGTTTTGTGTTTTGCTTGCTACGATGAGATCTCTGGACGACTCTGTGTCTTTGGATCGCGTTCATGGTGTTGTTAGAAAGCTCTCTGTGAGGAGAGGTGTGTGGACTTCGTTTCATGGTATTTGGACATACGGTGTAAAAGTTGTGGATTTTTGACGATAGAATGAATCACAAAAGCAAGACTAACACTGAGTCAACAACACAAGTATGACTTTAAAACCAACAACTCTATTCTACTCTCAGTAATAATATTAGAGTTTCTTTTGAACCTTAACCCCTAAAGGTGTTTTTTTTTATGTTTAGAGACCCAAAATTTCTTCAAAATCACTTGTCTTGAAAGCAAGGTTAAAATCTTCATGTATTGATTTAATTTTTTTAACAAATTCAACCATGAGATCCTTCGGTCAAATTGTTCAATAGTTCACCCCAAAATTTAGAGTGATTATCTCCACCAATTGCAAGTTCAATGTGCCTAAATTTCAAAATATAGTTTTTTCTTGCCCTTCCAAATGGTGAAGTTTTGTCTTTCAAACATTTTAAGAAAAAAAAGCATATGGCCTATGACTTGTGCATTTTAGTCAATATGTTGGAAAATGGATTGAGAATATACATAAAAAAAATTTAACCAAAAAAACTTTGATATTCATCTTTGAAACAATTATAAAGAGAAAGACTGGAAGGTGATATTGTTTAGTAAACAATAGGTGTCCTTTCTTTTTGTTTTTATTTGAAAATTTTCAAAAGTGAGAACAAAAGGCAACTTCATATGCTTTTTCTTCCTTTATTGCCTATAAATAAAACTTTTCATAAATTTCACTTCATTATTTGGGATTGAATGGTTTAATGATTTTGAACAGGTATCAAATCTATAAAATACAAAAATTAATTAATCCTTTTTTAGTATATATTTTTTATTTCTCAATTTGATATTGAAATAAAAACTTAAAAAAATTCTAAATTTTGCAATATTTGTTAGAATGAGGTAAAACATAGCTTCACACATAGACTAGGATAATTAGCATCCATCTTACAGATTTCATACAATAATTTCACATTATGAAGTTTATAGAGGTTGTCCACATTCTCAAAAAGTCTAAAATGGGCTCTTTAGGTGTTAACAATCAAAAACAAATGTAAATTATATTCTAAGGATATGGAGAATTTCATTAAAATGGCGAATATTCTGTGACTTTGACATCCCACAATTTAGATCGGGCAGTTTGAAATCTAGTACACTAATAGATTTCAGACCACCCGGTCTGAATTGTGGGAATGACACTGTGAAAATGGCATATGGAATACTGCCATTTTAATGAAATTCCCCATGAATGCACCTTCATTCTAGTATAATGATGTTTGAATTTCTTAATAAGAAATCAATTTTCTAGTGTGCATAATTTTTGGTTAGAGTAGTTTGACTGATGACTTGAGGGATTCTTTTTCAAGTCAAAGGTTAATTGAATTCACTTTTGCAATATTGACTATAGTTGTTGTTATGTTTGCTAAAAGGACATGTTTAATACTACAAAATATAAGCCTTTGATTACCTAGAGCTCTAATATCTAGGATAGGCATTGATCTAATACTACCTTACCTAGTGCTCAAGGTCCCCATTCCTTGCAAAGTAATTAATTATCTGAGTCGTAAAGATAAGATTTGGAAGATGTTCAAAGATAGAAAAAATTATTTTTTTACCCAATCCTACAAAAAGATTTATTTTCAAAAAATAATTTCTAAAAAATTCCATCATGTATTTTTAAAAATAAAATTTGTGGGCATTGACCACTTGTTTTGGTACCTAGTAGAAAGCAAGGTATGGGATATCAAACTTTCATATTGTATGTTGGTGTCTTGTCACTTCTTTTCTACTTATGGCATGAGGTTTTAGTCTAACAACTCAAACTATGTGACGATAGTCATTTTAACAAAAATGAAGTTAATCAGTATAATTGCTAATTAATTATTTGACTTAATGTAGTATTTACATTGTATGTTTGTTGCCTGATGATCAAATTTGTATATTGCAATGCAACAGGGTGGCCATTCTATGCAAGTGTTGCAGCTGCGGCAACCCATGTAGCTTGGCAAATTGCTACTGTAGATTTACAAAATCCAAGAGATTGTTGGGCCAAGTAAGTAAATTTATACCAACTTAATTTTGAAATTATAATAATCTCAATAGTTGATGCAACATATAACAACCTTAAGCCATCACTAACCTAAAATCGCAACTATCTAAGGTAACAACATATTAAAACATTCATGTGATGCTAAAATGTCCAATTGCCATAAAAAGAAAAGATTTCAAGTCTATGGTAGTTACAAACTATTACACCTTATGACCTTATGGAAAGTACAACTAATTGCAACTCTTTTGCTAAACCAGCCAATTCCTACCAATTCTTGCAAAAATGTATACTTTTGAATATAAGTGTTCATGGTTGATTTTGTATATATCTATCTCCATTATTTTAAAATTTTATATTTTTATCCATAAAATGACTAAAGAATTACTACAAAGCAAATCTGTATTTTTATTGTTATCTAGACCCCAAACAAACTAAGACAATTTAATAAGAGGAACCATGTTAGATACTTATTTGAAAGTTTGTACAAGGGAAGCTAGTCTAGATCCCTATAAAAAAGAATGTTACATTAAAGAAAATTTGGGACCTTAAGAAGGTTGGAAGACTCTAGATCAACAATGCAAAAAATTTAAAAAAATTCTAAAAAAATTCTAAATTTATTTATTTGCATTGTTATTCTAAATTTGGCAATCAAACTTTTTCTAATGATTTGCAATACTCTTTTTGACAATTTTTCAACTCTTATTCAACTCTTCAATGCTAAAATCAACGTAAAAAATAATTCTTTCTTTAGGCATAGGATGGATAGGCCTTCAACATGAATATGCACTATACTTTTTTCTTTTGACTATAATGTATTCTTTGGGATGGCAAGTGATGCTAAGTTAGTGATGTTTTTTGGTAGGTTTGCTAGCAACATATGGGTGGGTGCATTCGTCTTTGGAGGAATTACATGTGCAAAGCTTTTCACATAAGCAACTACATGTTTTGAATTTACACTTGACGGTAGCCTTCAATATTTATGCATATTATGATTAGGTTTGTTTTGTCTAGCACATTTTTGGATTTAAATGACATGTTGGACAATTGATGTTGCATGTCTAATTAGATGTTAAAGTGTCTATTTTTGTGTTATCACCCTATCCGCTAGAATATTCATAATTATGATACATTGATATTCTATAGTTAGTATGTACATATGAAGTTATCAATTCATACAAATATGGTCATTATTAGAATGATTGACTTAATATTTTTTTTAGCAATTGGGATAAGATCTTAGCACTAACTTATGTGGTAAAGTGTTGCTTTTATGAATTATGAAGAAGGGTTATAAGTGTCATTTTTCCCATTGAAATTGTAAAGCTTTTATAGAAATTTTGGAAAAGGCACATAAGTCGTTTTTCTATTGGTTGTAAGGCTTTCACAATTAGGTTTGAGATTCTTGCCACTCTAAAACCTAGAGGACCAAAATTTTACAACACCTCTACCCTTACCTCCTTTAGAACTCCAATGAGAAAACAAAAAATTACTAAGCCCTAAATGCTTGAGGCACCAAATTTTGGTGTCGACAATATTTTGAAGTTAAATAAAACCTAACCAAGTTTTTATTTTAGTATATATTTTTGAAAAATTCTTTTTAAAGTCTAGTTTTAGCATCCTCCTGCCAAAATCCAATTTTAGAAGTGAATGATTATGATATTTTTATTCAAGATTTTGTGCAAGGATGTTCATTGCAATCTTGGCTTTCTATAGTATTGAGGGCTCTTAGAAATGAACCTCAAATACACTAGATCTTGGAGGAAAAATCACATTAGAAATTCATTTAAAATTATTGTAGAGTAGATTTTTAAAAGCTATAAATTCCTTGGGGGTATGCATGTTAGGTCTTTTATCCTCATATTTTTTTGGTGACCAACTTTTTAGATTTGACATGTGAAAAGACTTCAAAGATTTTAAATCACTTCAAATCACTTTTCATCCTCATGATCAAACATTATAATCTTTTAATCCATAAGTGATATTGTTGTGGTTTCTTTTCCTACTTGATTTTTAACATGTCTAGTTTGAATTTGTACATTTACAATTCAAAAAGGGCCTTGCACTTTACAACTTATCAAAATGTTGTCTTTATGGGGTGATTGCAAGAAACACTTGTACTATTTTCTGTCACACGTTGCGGGCTGAGTTGTTTTTTGGCCATAACTTTTGTGTTTTAACTCCAAATGACTTAAGATTTACAAGGAAGGTACTCATGACTATCCTACAACTTCCTTGATTTTTTGGTAATTTTCAAAAATAATTTACTATCCAAAAATAGGCCCGAAATAAATGTCACACTTACCAATTTGGAGGTTTTTAGTACTTTTGAGTACCTTTTTCATATACCCTACATCAAAAAAATTATACGGAGTTCTTCCTTACATATAAATACAACTTTTCACCGAAGGGTTTTCAAAAATAATTAATTTTGTGTGGTGTGGAAGTCTATGAAGAGAGCTTCCTTCTGCTTGCATTTTGAAAAATACAAAATATTATTTTTGTAAGTTTTTTGGTGAATGACCATCTTCATAAAGTTCTTAAAAATGTCCACTTTTTATTTTTTGTATTTAATTACTTTACTATTTTTAACTAATTTTTGAATCAAAGGTCCTATTTTCTTGAGATTTTGCACTTTTCAAGTTCTCCTACTTAGAGAATTTTCCTACACATTTCCTTTGGTGAAAACCTTCATTTTAGAGGTATATACATAAGTCATATTTTTAAGATTTTTTAAAAATTAGTTTTCTAATTTTAAAGTACTCCTAAAGATTTCATGAGTACTATTGAAAAACGCAACAAATAGTACAAGTGTTTCTTGCAATCACCCTATGTTCAATTTAGAGCAAATTCATAGAAGCTCAAAAAAGGCCTTGTGCATTTAGGGGTTATCATACAATCAAAACACCCCCCAAAAAACGTCCTCAAGCTGAAAATCAATACTCTCGATTGAAAATAACACTCCTTTAAAATAAGAACACATTCTAAGGAGCCTTCACAAATAACATTCCCAAATCAAAAAACAAGAAAAACATCAAATATCAATACTGAAAGCGAAATTAACCTCCAACAAATCCTCCCTACTGAATGAAGCACAAGCAAAAACGAACAAACTTAATTACAAAACCTCATCTCCTCACCAAAAACTTCGAACATACCGGTAAACCAAAATAACATACAGTAAGTCAGTCTCCGCCCTACTCGAACACCAGCAAGACCAAACGGAAGGGAAGTTGCACTTCATATCAGCTAATCCATGTTGCAGCAAGAGTCGGTTTTCAAATCGGGAACCTCATTTTCAAAGGATTCGAGAATCCAAGCGGTGGTGTCTCTGCTTCAATGAGGCTGTGAGGTACAGTAATTAAGACTTGGTTGAGAAATGTTATGCATGTATGCTAGCCTAGCTCAGAATTTCCCTCCGGTTGATCAATCCAAGCTAAGCTGTTATTGCCGAATTGGCAGCCGGTGCAACGCAGTCGGCAACGTCGACCAACGCACGTGTTAGCGTGAATGGAATGGGGAGGAGGTTGTGTCCGACACGTACTACTAGCTAGCTGCCTCTCTGCGTACGTGATCGGTGGGAATATATCGACCAGTTTAATTTTTCGTTGGAGAAGTTGCAACTTGCACTGCAAAGTCTTGACTGAGCCTTGTGTAGAATCTGATCGAACAAGGAGGACTAAATCATAGAGAAACCCCAGCTTGGAATCTCTCCTTCACACGTACAAGAACTTCAGAGAACTTCAGAAGATTTACTGATTATTAGATCAACCAAACCCAAAGTAGCTGCATGCATGCGCTGTTGAGCCTCATGATAATCTCATCGAAGAAGAAGACTTCGGCAATTCAATACCCTTGCAGTCCTTGGAGGGCAAAGGTTTCACTTCCACCCATGCCACTTCGTAAAGTAATCAGCCCCAACGATCAGTGGCAAAGAATGATGAAGGTTCTGTCTGTGCCCCAACGTGTTAGTCTTAAGCGGCCCCATGAGATCCATCCCTACTCTGGCGAAGGGCATTAAGCTAAAACGTTCATAAATCGCCCATTCAAGAGCTGAAACTGAATTTTGGGGAGGTGAAGCTTCTTAAAATATTTTTTCAATAAAATTTCCTTCAAAGGCAAGTGGAATTGACATCTAATCCAAGTCCTTTCATATTTTTTTTGAGCTTCATGGAATTAGTTATGAAACTTTGAAGTTGAAATGACATAGGGCTCTAAAATCGCCCACCTCCTCAAATGTACATTGTTTAAACATTGTTGAAGGCTATCAAAAATCAACATGTACAAATAGTGTACATTTGAAGAAGTGGGTGATTTTATAAATTGTGTGCTTTTAGAACCTCCTATCTTATGATGGGAATTGAAGTCAATATAAGCAGCTTATGTGATTTTTGATACTTCTTCTTGACTTGGCATGTGGTGCATATTCCAATGAAATTCTTAACTTCTTGAACCATGCCTATTTAGTAATAGCACTCATATAGTCATATAAGAATAGAGCACAATAGATAGGCTTGGAGACATTATTAGATACAAATAGCAATCCTCATTAATGCAAAGTGGCTATGGGTCTATTTCCACTTGGTCTTTAGGAAGGGATGTTAGAGTTGTAAAGGGGCAGTAAAAGAAAGCACACTCTCACCTATGTATGTTGGCAAATGCTGAACGTAGGTGGCTTGCAACTAAGAGTAGTTTTACAATCAATTAATAGAAAACAATTGGAGGCCTACTACTTCTAATATAGTTGTTAAGTGAAACTTCTCAATCTTGAAGAAAAATAGATTTCAGAGTTCTCTGAGTGCTCTTAATTACTACATAGGTGGGCGAAACATTAAGGAAAGAACAATGCATTAGTTGTTAGGTGGTTCAATTAATTGCTGCATATTGAAGTTAAAAATAAGACACCTGAATGGGAACATGCACTCTTGACAATATTACATAATCACATTTACATCAACTTCATGGCCTAGCTTAGTGCAAACTAAAGCTTACATGAATTTCAAAATAGTCTTATAATTATTTTGGGCTTCATAGCCCATGCCAAGTAGTAACAACCTTTATGAGAGGCAACCCATTCTTGATCACTTCCTATCCTAGCAATGTAGACTACTCTCTTTCCACATAAAAAAGATGACTAGTAATTGATTATGGCAAAGCTCCATGCATAGTTGTGGTGCATTATAATTAGCTACAAGACTCTCAATATTGCAATCAATTTTTGGTGAATTTTGCAATAAGCCCTTCGTTGAAAATAGGGAATCAAGTCTATATGATTAATATGGATCAAATATAATCTTTATCTAAAAAATTCAAAGTAATTATGTTTTGAGAAACAAAAATTTAGAAAATTATAGAAACCTTGTGAATTTTATTTTTGTGCACCAAAAAATTCCCCCCAAAAGAAACCTGCCTTACAGATTTGTGAATTTACTTATGTGGTTAGAAATGGATTGCCTCATTTAATTATGCTTATATTGACAATTAGACTATTGCACCAAAGTCTTCCTAAACTCCAAGACCAATGAATTTAGTTCAAACAAAATCTCACCCTTGATATGCACACTAAGAGAGGGGACACACATAGCAACATTGTCCTTGGTTGCCATTGCTAAAAGAATGGCTGGGTGTATGCTTTCTAGTCCCATCTCTTTGTCCAACAAACAAAAGACATCCACATGCCTATCCATCCAATGTTAAATATTTTTATTTTTTTAAAATAAAAGACTATTTTGTTTAAATGGTGGTATTCATATGTCATTTTTCCATTCAATTTCTAGGATTGGTATAGACTTCAATCCACATGGTTTAAACCTAAAAGTGACAAGTTTTTGAAATACCTTCATTTTAATGAAATATCTGTTAAAACAAAAAGAACCTAGTCAATATTACAAGTTATCCTTTTTTTTATTTATCCTACACAATTCTTCACATCTTGCTACTCTAGCTACACACCTAACAACTCCCTACTATAGACCTAAATCCTACTTGATTTACTAAGTAGGATTTTGGTGCTACATTGCCTTGTCCATTATTCCTAATGAAGTACATCTTAGTTATACGGGTTGCCTAAAAATTCTTCCAATGCCATAGGCAAGGTCTCCACTATTATAGTCTATCCACACAATCAAGTTGGGATACTCTTAGTAGATCTAGTGTTGTCAACATAAATGCAACCTCAATCTCATCCTAAATATCCTTGTCTAATAAGCAACACACACTTTCACCTTGGTTATAAATTATACACAATGGCTGGGGAAAACTCTTCAACATTTATAGAGTAGACCTTCCAATGGTCAAGGTCTAGGTCATTGATTAAGGCTCATCACTTTTTATTTTTATTTTCAATGCCCATGCACAAAGACAAGGAATGTCAAAGAAATAAGTATAATAGAGTAAGGATCGGAAAGATGTCAGACAAGGAAAGTTAGCCAGATGCAACTAAGGTAGAACCACCAATTCCCGATCAAGGACCCATGGGCAATCAATAGGGTGGAAGAAACTTAAGACAAGTTGGGACTTATTTCAATGTTTTTTTAATTTTGGGTAGTGGTAATAATTCTTGTTCTTGACGGTTGAGAGTAATGGCTATAGCCAAATTGGACAATAAAGTGTTTTGTAAATATAACAATATCAAATTGAAAATGATGATAGACATAAATGGAAATATAATGAATAGTGCACAAGTTTAATAGCATCTTGTACTTTATTTGTAGAATATTGTTCATGAATTGGACACATAGGTATTCATGGTAATAGAAGACTATTTGAGCAGTTTAGGGATCAATAAATGGGTCATTTAGAAATTCTTAATTTTGATTTTAGAAGCAAGTTTCATACCTTGAAGTCTCTCTGCATATGAATGATGCTTAACATCGTGCCTTATAATGTGCTTCAGGATATGACTATATGAGAGAGCAATGAAGTATTCGATTTGTGTTTCTAGCAAATTGAAGTGAGTGTAAATGTCAACATGTATTACAATCTACCTTCTACTATTTTGAGAAGGTTGATAGTCACATTTGTAGTAGATTAGTAACAACGTCTTCAATTCCAGTGGTTTTTGTCATTCAAAGAAGACATCATCTACTAGGCATTGCAATAGTTGTTTTCAACAGTGAACCAAATCACAAACATAATGAAGTAAAGAAGAAATCTTCAAAAGATGGCATTCCAAGGAACTCCTTGGACCTATGACAAAGAGGTTGAAGTTCTTCATGATGATTTGAGTATTGCTAATGGCTTTGACAACTCCAGCAAAGATGAGCCCAAAAGCATGGATGACCTGCAGGAGAATTTCAATGATGACAATTCACAACAATAACAATAAAGTAGAGGAAAGAAGGCAATGTGCAGCAATCGAGCAACAACCACCTACAATGAACATGGGGTAGTACAGACGTCAAGACCTAAGGTAATGTGAACCTCAAAACATAATTGCACTGCAAGTTTGGAGCTAGTGAAACAAACGATTAGTTGTGCAATTTAGTAAGAAGAGTGACAATTTGAAATCAAAACACAAATGCACCTATGCAAAGAGGAATTTTATATTCCTTGCGTTTGAAGTTGTAGTAAATGGCCTTGTGAATAGAAGTTTGGCCTCCATCCTTGGAGTTTCAAATGTTGTAATGATAATCAATCCTATCCACATGCGATCCACATTACAACATGGCATGTTATACGAACATAGTAGTACTTATGAGCTTTAAAGATGACATAAAAAGGTTATATCAGTGAACAAAGAGGATGATGTTCTAAAAATTTTGATGCCTACATTAAAGATTGTCTTTCCCCCGCATGAGGTCAAAAGTAGCTCAACATTATGTATAAAATTTCAAACTGACAAAATTTGTCCATATACACATTGTACCTATTACATTAGGATAATTTTCAGCTAAAGGATAACAAATCTTTACCATTTTCTACAAATGGAGAGGAAGTCGGAAGGTTGGAGAAGCCTGCAGCCGTCACAGCAACCTTGCAACACAGCAGCAGTGATAGGGCCCATGTTACCAAGCGGTAGCAAGGTACCCAGAGACAGCAATGTTGCAGACCGCATTTCCCAATTACGTCTCCAAAAGTTTGGCCAATGACTTAGAGCACTCACAACAAGGTCCCCCACAAAAAGGTCAGTTAGCAGAAGTAGGAACAGCATGCTACAAGGAAGCGGAAGGCAACAACACAAACGGACACATGGACAACTGACCAATTTGAAATAGCTCTGCAAGACATTGAGGAAGGTAGTACTATCAAGGTTGTATTACAAAAGTTTGTGATTTTATTCTCCACACTTCATGATTGGTGCTACAGCAAGTGCTACAGGCTGCAGTCTCCACGAAAGTGTAGTCCCCTAGCTATTTTGACTCCACAAGAAGAACAAGAGTTAGAGAACTATGTTCTTGCCATGGGTTTTGGCTTGACCCCTGCTACATTGTAGTCAAAAGTCTATGACATGAATAGCACAAGATGGACTCCTTTTTGAAATGGAATTCCATGGGAGAGTTAGATGAAGGGGTGGCAATGACGTCACCCTCAGTTGACCTTGTGAGTGGTAGAAGCATTGTCTATGGTAAGTACTCAAGGCTTGAATGCTATGGTGGAGTATGGTTTATTGATTTATTGATTGAAAAAAGGATTGAAAGAATTTATTAGTTTTAACAGCCTTGTGATGAAATATTATAATCTTTCAAAGTTTCAATCTATAAGTGATATTGTTGTGTTTTCTTTTCCTATGTAATCTCTAACATGTCTAGTTTGAATTTGTACAATTACAATTCAAAAAACATTGATACAATTTATCAATATGTTGGCTTTTTGTTCAATTTAGAGCAAATTTCTAGAAACTCAAAAAAAGCCTTGGGCATTTAGGGATTTAGTAACTATATCCAAAGCTTAGTATCCAATGACTAGATTCTAAACTTCCATTGTATTCAATGACTTGCGTACTATCCATTGTTATAGCATGTGTTACAAGCCTTAATTCAACTTCTCTAAAAAGCTCTGAGTTCCCTTGAGTTTTTAGCCTATAGGAACTTGGACATAGTAGCAATTTGATGTAGTAGAGTGATTGCCACATCTGGAAATAACAATAAAATATTTTTGAAAGATTATTTTTGAAAAAGAAATATTTTTAATATATTCATTATTTTAATTATTTTTTTATTTTTTATTTTTTATCCTAGCCAACAATGGCTAGTTCTTGACATAGGAAACAATGGCTTGAAACAACATTACAATGTAGTTGAAAAACATCTAATGAACTACAATTTGACCATATTGAATGAATGAAATTATCTCATAGATTCACTATAGTGAATTTCATTAAAATGGCATATTTCATAATTCATATGCCATTTTTGGACCATGTAGTCTAGATCGTAAAAGTGCCATCTAAGATAGGTATACATTTTAGACTGCGCAATCTAAATTACAGAAATGTCATCTAGGACCAATGTACATTTTAGACCACAAGGTCTAAACTATAAAAGTGCCAAAATTGTGGAATGGCACCATTTTAACAAAATTCTCCATCACTATAATAGTAACCATAGTTTTTGCAATAATTTTCCAATGCCCAGAATTTTTATTTCATTAACTTGGAATGGTATTTAATAGAATATTTCACTTTTCAATTTGCATTGGTACTATAGTGGTAAATTTGCAAATAGCATTTGCAATCAAATTTGATGAATATAACTAGCATTTATTGCACTCTTTTGTCTTCTATATTTATTCAATAAATGCAATGTTTATAATTTTGAATTAAATTTTCTTTTACTTTTATTTTAATGATGTTTTTATCTTTATTTTACAATATTCCTTTTATGGTTTAATGAATTGTTTGTAACATTTCCTATACTTGCATTGTCCTAGTAATTGTTTGGCTTTATGACATTCATTTGACATTAACATTTATTTTTCAATTCTTCCATAAATTTTTTGGCAATAACTCTTATAAGCTTCAAAGTATTATACATTCAAAGGTCTTCATGTTCTACTACTACCACCTTCAATAAGTTTACACACAATGTATTCAAAACTAAAAACTGATACAAACCATAGTTTTCAAATTGTTGCTACACATCCAAAAATCCATCAAATTAGAATCTATAAAGTATTTAAGAAAGATTAAGTATTTTGTTTTTAAAATATAAAATATTCACATGCTAAATTTTTTGAAAGAATACAAGCATTTGGCTATTTATTGTTATTCATGTCTACCATCTACTTTTGGCATTAATTATAGCATTCAATCTATGAGACCTAGTTGAAATGAGAACTTCAAGCATGTCCATATATATCCCTTTCTTTGCTCTTTGAATTGAATCAATAAGTCCTCTTTCCCTAGGCATAGGTTCATTCTAAATATAGTCTTTTATTATTTTCCACACATTTTCTACATTAAGATTTAGGAAGTTTGTCAAATATATAAACTTCATACTATAAGCTTGTGTCCATTAATTTAGTAGAAGAGCATAGTGAATTGGGACACCATCTTCCATAAGAAATAGGTCCTCAAAAACAATTTCAACAAAACTTTGGGCACTTTTATTTTGAGGCACTATAACCACATGAGCCTTGAAAGTCTGTGAGCAAATTTGAATAGACTAATTTTATACACTTTCAAAATTCATAGTTTATTATACAATGTCCAAAAAATGCATTCTCTTCTAATCATACTACTAAAATCATAACTCCCTTTGTAATATCACAAATGCTACCATTAATACTAGGGGCTCGTGCTTGCTATGCTACGCATTCATTGTATTACATATTAGTAAAATTTTGATATATTTGAATAGAATGCATGATAATGATTTCAATAAGTCTTTAAAATAATTATTTTAAATATTCTATAAAAATATTTTCAATCATGCATACATAGAAATTGTATTTTTACACAATGTAATATTACAGAAATAGAATAGCAGTTTGCAATCACTTTTGTAATATCACTTTTAACAAAGGGTGATATTATAAAAATAATATAGTTGTTGCAATTAAGGTGATATTAAAGAGGATCCATAGGATGATATTATAGAGGTAACAAATCCATTGCTTCTCTTGGCTTTGCACTTCTTTGCACTTCTATGATTTTGTGCTTTTGTGAGCTTTGAGCTTTCATGATTTCAATTTTCTATTGCTACTACCAAATGATTTTGAGAAATTTATTCAATTGAAGTGATTTTGGATTCCACAACAATTAAGTTGTCCACAAAGTTTTTGAGATTTATACACTTTTCTTTTCAATTCTTCAATTTGGGTTGCCATTTTTTTGTAGCAATGGAGTCAAATTTCTAATGCATTCTAATGTATGTGTACCTTTTATAGTATTTACTATTGCATATGTTTCATTCATCATTCAATAAATTTCTATTGTACATTTCAATATAAACTTACTTAAAAAAATTATACAAAGATTTTAGTCATTTTTATTTGAAGATTTATTGAGATTCTTGTTGTGCATTCTATCTAATACATAAAAATTCTTATGAAATTCTAATGGTGAATACGTAGCATAGCAAGCGCCAACCGCTAGTCATTCATACTACTAAAATTATAAATCCCTCTGTAATATCACAAATGCTATCATTAATACTAGGGGCTCATGCTTGCTATGCAACACATTCATTGTATCACATATTAGTAAAAATTTGATATATTTAAATAGAATGCATGATAATGATTTTGATAAGTCTTTAAAATAACTATTTTAATTATTTTATTAAAAAAATTTCAATCATGCATACATAGAAATCATATTTTCGCACAATGTGATATTACTGAATTAGAGTAGTAGTTCACAATCACCTTTATAATATCACTTTTTACGAAGGATGATATTATAGAAATAATATAGTCGTTGCAATTGAGGTGATATTAAAGAAGATTGATATGGTGATATTATAAAGGTAGTAATTCCATTGCTTTTCTTGGCTTTATACTTCTTTTGCATTTCTATGATTTTGTGCTTTTGAGAGCTTTGAATTAAATTGTTCACAAAGCTTTTGAGATTTTCAAGTTCTTCCTTTAAATTCTTCTATTTGGATTGCCATTGTTTGTAACAATTGAATCAAATTTCTAATGCATTCTGATGCATTCTGATCTTTTACCATATTCGTCATTGCATGTATTTCATTCATCATTCATTTAACTTCTATTGTTTATTTCAATATATGATTATTTATTTAAAAAATTATATGAACATTTTAATAATTTTTATCTGAAAATTCTTGCTCTACATTCTATCTAATACATAAAAATTCTAATGAAATTCTAATGATGAATTCATAATATAGCAAGCACCAACTGCTCATAGAATCTAAAATCCCCTCCCAACTTCCAACAAGTTCCAACCAAGGTTGGAGGTCTATTGAGTCCCTAGGCTCTAAAAACATTTTTTAACAAAGTACATTTTAATTCCACAATGCACCATCAATGTACAAAAGTAGGAGGTGGGCAATTCTTGACCATTGTGTTTCAGCTTCAAAAATTCATAACTAACTGCCCAAAGGTCCAAAAAATAATAAACCCAATGGGGATATTCCATTCATCTTTCAAGGAGAAATTACTGAAAAATATGTCGAGAAGTCAAACCTCCCCCGTATAATGAATCAGCTCTTAAATGGGCACTTTATGGACCCTCTAACCATGAAGCGCACATCCTCATCATATCTAGACAATTATAGGAGCAGTTACCTTATTGAATTACCTAATTTGATACTGCCTTCAAAATGCTAGAAATAACCACATGCATACATATTAAAGACTCCTCTAGAAGCATTGAGGTTCGCACTTTCCATACAATTGAACAGGCAAGTCATATTATTCATACATTTCATAACAATGTTCACCAATGTTTTGGAGTCCCGTACTGCATTCCCTGCAATTCACAAAGCCTCCCCCAGAACCATTGCTGGAACCTAGCATGTCCTTCCAAAGTCTTATAACTAAAGTCCCCCAAGGTATCCCGGGGAGAATTACACCCACGAGGGAGGGAAATTGATCACCTAATAATGACATGCTAATTGGACCCTACTACAGTACTCAGCGTACTTACGTGAAGAGTACTACCAATGCGCGTAAGTTAGATTCAAGTTCTGGTCCCCACAAAATAACAATGCACCTCCTCCACCGACTCATTACAATGTGCTGGGCCTTGCAGTTTATTCGAAAAAACAGGCTCCAAGATCAGATGAAAAAACCATTCCATCCAAACAACCCAAACCAGCACAGCTAACAACACCGAAAACGCTATAACAAAACATTGCAAAAACCAGGCTCATTCAGTCATATAATCACAACCGTCACCCCCACCGAACTCTTCAAAATGGATAACCCTCCCTTCGAACTCCAAAGAGTAATACCCACTCAGATCTCAGATGGGACAAAATACATCACCACGAAAAAGGAGCACCCAACTTGAACCTTCATTCAACCAGAAATCCTAAAAGTTACAGCTTCCAACCTCCCAATCTAGTCATCCCAAACCTACACTTCGAACCAAAAATCCGACTCTAACTCGAAGAAATCCCATTATCAGAAAATTGCACAACAGCAGTGATCCCGTACATCAGTCAAAGTATTAGAGCTTTCTCATAGCTGAGGATAACAGGAACACCGCTCCACCACGCACGAGGGCGCCAACGAAAACAAAACTAAACACTCACCACCACGCCCAAAACGGGACTCGTGCACTTTCAGAGCCTCCTGCTTCGATCGAATCTCCAAACTAAACTACTCTCCAAAAAAAACCAGGCACCAACAACAACGGAGACACCAAAATCACATGTAGTACCCGCCCGGACCTCCGTTGGAAGGAGGACCCATGCCCTGGTGGCCTGGACCGTGCATCTGTTGATACGGAGGCATCGGATGACCGGGAGGACCCATGTGGTGGTTCGCCGGTCCCTGCTGATGCATTCCAGGGCCCATGTGCCCAGGAGGACCCATCGGACCTCCCATCGGGGGACCGGACATTGGACCCATCGAAGTCGCGGGACCAGGATACGAACCCGGCGCACCAGGAGGACCGTGGTGACCCGGGTGACCCCCAGGCCCACCATGTTGCTGGTGATTCATGTACATGGGCTGCTGACCGGGCATGGGCTGACCCGACATCGGACCCGAAACCTGTTGGGCTTTCACGCTGCCTTCCGGCTCCCAAGCTTGCTGCTGGGCGCCAGAGTCCTGCGGAGGCGGACCGGCACCGTACTGCGCACTTGGGTACCCAGGGCCAGGGACAACGCCGCCAGGAGGCGCTTGGTGACCGTCGGGACCCACGCCAGGAGCTGGACCCAAAACAGGAGGCTGACTCGTGGGAAGACCAGGATTCGTGTAGTCCCTGCTGCGGTCATTGTTCACCTGAATCACCAACCCCAGTCCAAGACGTCAACACCAACATTCACTGAAACTGCTCGACAGACAAAAACACTTCCTGGCACCAAAACAAATATGCTTCCATCCCACTTCCAAATCGCTTCAAGCAACACATACGCTACATCCTCCACTTACATGGCACACAGAACAATGTGGACTCAGCCTGGCAACGAAAGCGGGATTGAGAACAAAGCAACGTGCTGGCAGATACCACCCCTCACCCCAACAAACAAAGGCGAAAGGAGACCACCAGGTACTCTCTCCACTCCCACAGAACCTCCCAAAAAGGAAGAGCGGGTTCAACGAGATTTCGCCCCTCAATAAAACCAAAAGGCAACACGCTTCCATTGGCAGACAAAGAGCACCGCCGCTTCGCATCAAGGGATCCACAGGCTTAGCATCAAAGAAGTACACACTTGCTCAACGGGTGGTCTTTCAGATAACACCTCCGAAACACCGCCAGCAGGATAAATCTCGTCCACTTCTTGCATGATGACTTGACCATGTGGAGCACCTTCACAACAACCGCAGTCGGGGCCACTCACACCAGCAAGGCAGCCACACTGGCGTTGGTTCGAAGAGGCCCCACATAGTGAAGTCATCGTGCACGCGCTACCCTATAAACCTATACCAAGGGACAGTACCTTTACATTTAAGTCAGTGTGCCGAGAGTACGAGAGGTGAAGCTTGCAGAAACCGCCGTCGTAAATGCAGTGGCCTTCCAGGGCTTCCTTCGCCCCTACCGCAGTTGGAATATCTGACAAAACGCAACAAAACGGGACAGAATCACGTGCCAATTACAAACGGGTGGCATCAACACTCATATTCAAAAATTCACAAAACCGGAAATTACAAAAAGAAAACAGTCTAAAAGCACCAGAAACCCGGTGCAGCACATTACTAGCAGACCACGTCAACGACATCGAATATCAGAATGACAACCTCACACACCAACCGATCACACAGAGCGGCGGAAGAAAAAGATATCCAAATAAGGACGCCAACTCTACATGACCGAGATTCCAATAAGCCATCCACATCCGAGAGGAAACACCACTCTTTCCTCCACAAACAAAATGTGCGTCTCATACATTCATCAATCGACTTTCAAACTTGGGTCCCCGAACACAATCACTCGCAGTTCACAGGAACAGTCACTACTGCTTCCAGAACTCCCAGATCATCGACGGACCATGCAGGACACGAACATACCTGGATACTGAACCAAGGCTTGAAAACCAGCACTCTTCTCGAAAATGGCAATCTTCTGCACGAACCCGAACGCTGAAAACACCTGCCCCAAGAAAAAACCTCACATGTCAAAACACACACAAACGCAATTCAAAGAAAAATAGAGTCGGAACAGAAAACAACCGATGCATAGATCTCGGGGCCACAAGAGGAAACTGTCGGCCTGCACCAACGAATCTGCAAGATCCAGCCGGAGCAACGAAAAATAAAGCCTACACAGCATCAAAGCAACAAAGCCACAAGAAAAGGAAACCGAAAGGAACATACAGTGTGGATGACATCGATGGTCACAGCGTACTGCATGTTTTCAATAGACACCAGGAGCACGTTGCTCTCAGGCTCCCTCCTCTTTCCATCAGGGCCGATGCTGAACTGTGCCGGTCCAAAAACAAATAACGACACTCATCATCAGAACGACGGCATCAAATCTAGACGTCCAGAAAAGCACAACAGTCGCCGAACAAGCTGCGTACCGTCACATGGCAGCACGAGTGACCGACTGACCTGAGTGCTGCCATCGATAGCTGAAGGAGCCACCGGCAGATAAGGGTTGGTGTAATCCCTGCAACAAGAAAACGGAACTTTAGAACCGAGCGCGTGCATCTCAACCCCTCGACCTCCGAACACCAACGTACATGCTGACCCCACCTCATCTGCCGAAACCAAATGCCCCACACGAGTCACACTCCCACATCGCCAATGCCCAATACCTGCTGCGATGACTTTGAAACTTCACGTTCAGATCGTTGTGAGCCGAAAACGAAATGCGGAGGTGGCAAGGGCCCACATGATCAGGCAGCAGATATCTGTGCACAAAACAAATCAACAACGCGCGTGGGCTAATCATCAGTTCTCAACTCTAGGATCATCTCAAACGAAACACAAAGGCGAAAGCCAGGAAAAGGGTTGGTGCTGCTGAAGACACACATGTGATGCCTCCGATGCATGTATGCAGTACGAATGACGCAGCCGATAAATCAAAATCAAGCTAAACGAAACACCAGAGCACATAAATCCAAACCGAAAGCCCTGCCCCGACAAAAACACGAATCACTCCCAACAACCGATATCGTACCTGGGGATACTCCGCCCTTCCAGAGCCGACTTCGCTGCAGAAGCAGTGTTGGCGTCGCTGAACTGGACCAGCGCCTGCAGAAACAGACCAACCCCAGAGCCACGCCTCAGAAAACAGAAGACGAGGAACCCAAAAAGTGCACAAAGCAAATCCCCGGCGGAAAGTGAAAGAGGGAGAAGGTTCAGAGATGTACCCGCACCGCCATACCACAGGATTAGAGGCTAAGACACAAACTACCAACCCCGGTGAAAGCCAAGTGACTCTCACCATAATACACACCTGGAAGCCCGCGCTTTTCTCAAAAGTCGCAATCTTATGGACAAACCCAAAGGCAGAAAACACCTGCAATAATTTCGTAAAATACATGAGTGCAACTTGCTCACGCTGCTCGTCAACAACGGAGAAAACCTCGGAACTAAAACTCCCAGGCCTGGGGAAGCCAGATCACATCCGAAACTGCAAAACAAACAACTTCGGCCTCGAAACAGTCACGCACACGCCCCAAAAGGACCTCCACGAAAAGTTCTAAACGCTTTCGACCTGCAACATTTCAAACTCTTCAACTACCAATGGCACGGACTCTTCCAACCACTACATCAAAACCCTAACACA
The DNA here is from genome assembly GCA_950106755.1 of Climacium dendroides. Lineage (NCBI taxonomy): Eukaryota > Viridiplantae > Streptophyta > Bryopsida > Hypnales > Climaciaceae > Climacium > Climacium dendroides. The sequence goes on along the minus strand of OX467082.1, from coordinate 46,571,717 downwards.
ACAATAGCACCAAGAATTCCTCCACGAACGACACAGAACGACCCTACCCGATGATGCATCCACGCACCCATCAACGCTAAACACACCAAACACAATCACTACCAAAGAAAACCACGACAAGCTCAACACAAAGCCAGACATTCAGCGAGGAAACCAACTCATCCAAACAGAAACAGCGACTCATCTCTTCAGAAACAAGGACCTCGCGCTAACGCTCACGACTCCTACTCACTACGCGGTCCACGCGGGGAGAGACCCCTCCAGGAAGTCGCTCACAGCGGAGACCGCACTCCCCCTCGCAGGCATCGGGACGAACAACTTCGAATGAAGATCCGAAGACTGCCAGATCAGACCACGACACCTGAGGTTTGCGACCGAAACAGAGTGACCTTGTGCGGTCAGCTGTCAGGAGGTAGAGTCTAACGGACGGGTTCAGAGAGCTACAAGGAAGGAACGAGGGGCCTGGAGGAGAGAAACGAAGGGAACACCAATGAGATGAATCAATCTCAAGTTGCCAAAGGGTTGAGAGGAGAAAGGTCGAGAGGAGTAAGGGTCGAGAGGCAGGGATAGGCAAGGGAAGGATAAACAAACACACATGCGCTTTCTCCCATGCACCAGGCTGCCATCGACGATGTGGCCGTCACATGGACCTGCTGATCCATGTACGTTTAAAGTCAAACTGTGTCCACCAAAACCCCATGAAGAAAGCGGAAATGTAAGAAACAATCGACAGCAAACCGGAACTCACAGATTCCTTACCGCTCCTCTCCGACCATCTCACTCTCCCTCACCTGGACGCGGACGTGGACGTGTTCATGGCACTTGCAGCACAACACGCTCACAGACTCAAAGACTCCGCTCCAGTCCACCACAAAGCAACAAAAAAGCACGCTACCAACCAGGAAGAAGCACTTACCAGGTGCAGCACGTCAATGCTCACATCGCCGGCCTCTACGCCCTCAATGGTTACCAGCAGGACATTGCTTGCAACATCCCCAGAGTTTTTACTGGTCACAATTTCTTGCCTGTTAGAGTACTGCAGATACACCGTCTTCCCGCGAACTTGAGCCGGCTCCGATGACGACGCATAGTAAGACACCATCGCAATAGCTTGATTCAAATCCGACTGAAAAAGAAAACTCCACAATTAGCCATCTCCCGCAGAAAACGCAACACCTTACACGACGCCACTCCAAACCCCACGTCCCCGAAACCACACAAACACCCAAAAATCGAAACTACAGAGACAAGGCCCCCAACCCCACGGTCACGCTCGGCGTGCAACCGGACACGCCTGATGCACCACTCACTCACAAAAGACGGACACCGAAACCACACTCCGACTGAGCAACATATCCAGATGCCAAAACAAAACCATGCTTGCATTATTATCAAAACCGACAAAAATCCGCAGGCGCAGCTACCAGAAAGACCTAATCGCCAAGAACACTTCGAATTCCCATCTCTCTTTCGACCGCTCGATTGAATCGTCCATAATTTCCTTCACCGCGAACCCCAAAGTCGACAATGTCAATTTGGCCATGCCCAATGCAATGTACATCTCCCCAATCACAAGCGACAATCACGAAATCGTGCGCCGACACCGGACCTGCTCCGAGTCACCATCTCCGCCACATCACAAGTCCACCTTCCACGCCCTCCAATTCCAACCCCGAAACCAACTGGAATTGCACATGATCCCCACCAACTCCAACAACACAAGCGCGACAACCGAAATCCCACGACTGCAACCGGTACCACCCGAACCCGGACGACAATCCCTTACCGCATGGCCACCCCAATCAAGACCACTACAAACCCTAACCCGCCCAAACCAAGCGAATGGAGCCCCAGGGAGCCCAATTGCAATTAGAGGAGGAATTGAGTTAGAGGAGAGGAGGCAAAGAAGGCGCGATTGAACTCACAAACTCGACGAAGGCCTGGTTGTGGTTGGCTCCGACGTTGACCTTGGTGTTGACCACCTTGCCGAAGGGCTTGCAAAGCTCGACGAGCTCCTCCTCGCTGCACTCCCACGGCAGGTTGCGCACGTGCAGCACCTTCGACGGAGGCTGCGTGTACCGGAACTGCGGCTGCCCCGCCGTGGACGCCATGGCGACGCCGGGACACCTCCGCTTCCGCTCCAATCGGGCGAAGGACGCAGCAATCGACAGCAGCAACGGGGAAGTCGCGCGGGCGGGCGGGTGGGCGGGCGGGCGAGCGAGCGAGCAACGCTGGTGCAGGATTGAGGGAGAGGCTAAAGGAGGAGAGGTTAGGGTTTGGAGTCGCGAGGACGCAGCAGCGCCATAGCTGGGGCGTTAGGGCGTCGCGGTTGGCGCGGGGTCGGAGACGAATTGCAAGCGGTGCTTGTGGAAGACGATGGCGATGGCGATTGGCGATGGCGATTCCGTGCGCTGGGGCTTGCAGATCGAGCTCGGCGAGGCGCGCTCCTCGCTCGCTGAAGCAGCAGCGTCGGTCTCGTTTCAACAAGAAGCTGTTCGTCCAAAGACGTGGTTATCGAAGTGCATGGGAAGGATAAGTTTGTTTAGTTGCAGGGATTACGACTCGCTTAAGCGACACCAATTAAAACTTAGCATAGGTAATATTTTTGTTAAAAAATAAAATGGGTCCTATTGGCAAGTGAAATTTAGATTCCATCATACTTTGGTATACATTATTTGGATTTTTTATGAATAAGTGTTGAATTTTCAAAGTATTAGCTCCAAATGTACCAAAAAAAACTAATATTACACTCTCATATATCATACTCTATTAGCAGGTTCGTGATATCATTGCCAAATATTTATTTAAAGTAAGAAAACAATGTTAAGTGAAAAAAATAATATTATTGATTTTTTTTTAATAAATTTATAAAACAAATGATGATTTGGGCATCCTTCTAAGTAGCCATTAAAAATTCATGGATGTATCTTCCTAAATTCATTTGAAGGTGGCATCTAATATAATATTTTTCTAAACTTGCTCTAATCTTGTTTATTCCTCAATTCATTTCTATTTGTGTTTTGTGAGAGATTTATTCCCTTTTTTCTTGTACCACTCTTTGTGATGATGAGTTTAAATGGCAAGGCAAAATACTTTAGATTATATGTTTTGTATTATCAACAAAGAGGAGATGGAGGAGTGTTTGGAGAGAGATTTTGCATCATTCAATAGCAAATTGGAGATGGAGTATGTATAGCATAAAAAAGTTTTAAAACAGCTACTTGGAAGATCTAAGAAGTAAATAGAGGTTGTGTTATTGATTTTAAAAGTAAAACCAAAAGAATGACCATCAAAGAAGACAAAGGTTAATTTGAAGACCCTACACTAATTTATTACAAAAAGGGGTGTTTTAAGTATACTCCTAGTAGTAGAGTTCTATAAGTAATGACCTTTTAAAAAAATTTAGTAAATTTTACTGGAAATACATGTGTTTTCAATATAATTTTTACTCAAAGTCTCCTAAAAAATCATAACATGTAGGACTCTACTACTAGAACTATACTTGAAATACCCCTTTTTCTTGTAGTGATTGGTTTTTGCCATGGCAATCTATGCCACTCTAATTGGCTTCGAATTACTTATGCACTAAACACACTTTACAAGGACAAACCTATAGTGTTCATGACTAGCTTTCTAGAAGGTCTCTATTTGAGTGGTTTACAAGTGAAGGACTAAAATGTGCTAAGAGAAGGGTGCAATATGAATAAGTCTTCTTTTTTTACCAATGGCACACAATATGCTCATATCTTCTCACAATTTCCTAAACTAGAGAAGAAAATTATCAACATGCTTAAAGACCACTGCAACAGAGAACAATCCTTGTATGTAGCAACAATGCAACGTTTGATTTCAATACTAGTCTGCAAACGTGTTCCAAGCTTACTTGCAAATGAGAGTGACATTGGATTTTGGATTTCACTCCATTGGACTCGCGAATTTGTTTCCAGCAAAGTAGACTAGAACTATAGGACAGCAACTCAAGTATAACTCAAAAGTTACCAAAAGACTGAGAATTATAAGGACTTCAAATCGTGCAAAGAATAGCATCATTTATTAAGGCGTAGGGACACTGCAAGGAAGACCGGTCCTATTTCAAACTACAATGAGAATATACCTTCTTTTCATCTTCTATAACTCTTGAATCATAAACTCCATGAACTTGAAATTTTTATTGGAGATGTATAACTTGATAGTAATCATTTTATATTTATAATCATTTTTGTTAATTTGTCACACTATGAGGTTTAAGGGGATTTACTACGCTAAGAGTTCCCCAATTTAATGATTTAGAGCTAAAATTTTCAAAGTCTATTTGCATAGTAGGATAGCATATTTTTACCAAAGGAAATCTGAAAAAAAAATATCATTTTGTGTCCTCCACATGAGTAGAAACAACATACACCATTGCATGCAATTTTTGAACAATGAAGATGGTTTTAAAATCAATCTTTTGGTGAAATCTCATCACAACAAACTCTTTCTAAATTGTTGATTTTTAGTTTTTTTGAAATTGATTTTCCAATTTTTTACAAATTAAAATATTAAACTACAATGAAAGTACCTAATTTCATGAGATTTTGCACTTTTCTAGTTCTCCTTTCTAAAAAAAATTTCTATGTTTTTCCTTCCTAAGGTAACTTCTTCTTAAAGGTATATACATTAAATATGTTTTTTATGTTTTTTTAAAATTGTTTTTTTAATTTTAAAATGCTACCAAAGAAAAAAAATGAGTATTGCGCAAAATGCTACACTTTTTGAACGGTCTTTTCTTGCAATGACCCCATACTCCATAGTGTTTGTCAATACAAACCAAACCAGCATGCATTTTTTTCAATAGGAGGAGCTTGAACTTGGGCAAAAATGAAATCTAAGCATATTTTCGTTTACAAAATGGTTAAAGACAAACATCAAGTAGTAGTTTCCATTTCTTCTTTAGAATGTCCTTACCTTTCTAGATTGTCTTCATAGACTTAGCAAACAAGAGTCTTTCTACTCAAAATGTTGGACAAATGCAATGTAAAGAAGCCGGTTGGCAACTAATTTATTCTAAAAATCACTTGTCAAATATGGAGACTTATTAACGATTTGCAAACACCATCTTCTAATCATATAAGGTAAAATAGCCCATTGTGGTCAAATGATCCATAGGGGTCACCTAGGAAATGACCCCATTGTGGGTGTTTTCAATATGTGAGATTTAGACCACAATGAATGTCTTACATGACAGTAATAGAGTGAATAATGACCTCAATAGGAACTTTCAACTTTTCAATGTGAAATTCATTGTAAGAATTGACTTTTTAGGCCTTCCATGTTAGAAAATATTGTGACTGCATTAGATAGTAAGATGGACATTATGGATTTAGATTTTGTTGGTTATGGGGTAGTCTACAAACTCTTTGGGGCCATGATGCACTAAACACTTCAAAAATTCCTAGCAAATTCATACTTTCTCAAAAAAACATAATTTCAATTGCACTTGTTGTTTCTTACACTTGTCTTTAAGTGGGAAACAAATTGAAAAATTTCAACAATAGCATGAGGCCAAACTTCAAACTCTAACCACAATGGGTTGTTTTACCTTAGACAACAACTTATACAAAGATTGGGCTTATGAAAGGAAGCGAAGTTGATTTGATTATTAGACTACTGAATTGTTCACAAATCAAAGGACTTCATGGCATGGATTAAAGAGAAGCATCCCAAAATCCTCTTGATCTTTGTTCTAGCAAACTGCACTTTAGTGTACCAACCTACAAATGTCATTCTTCAAAGACCATTCAAGCATGGAGTTTTGCTAAGAGTTTGATGAATACACAAAAGACTACATTGACAAGCAACTTAACAAAAAGGAGTCAAAAGATATTAAATTTGACTTCAAGATGTCAACATTAAAGTCTTTGTTTTGTACCTAGCTTCTCAAAGCATGGCAACATGTCAATCAACTTGCCATGATATTACATGGGTGGTCTCAATGTGGTCTTCAATAAGCATTCAACAAACATTTCAAATGAGTGCCATAGAGGAGCATATCAAGAATTTGCTCTTCAAATAAACACCATTTGAAATAGAAATAAAGCAAGACGACAATCAAAACAAAATAGATCCAAAAGATTACATGGAGTCTATAATGGAAGAATTTGTATCAAGAGTTGTAGAGATTGCAACAATGAACAAAAAAACAAGCATTTCTACCCTAAGAGACTTGGCTCAAAAGAGGTATATTTCTTCTTGTCACAAACAACCCACACTGAACATAAAATTTTATTTTAATTTTTGTAATTCAAAACACACATGTAATATTGCAAAAAAATTTAAACAAAACTAAATCAAAATTATGCTTGCACATTGGCCAACCTATGAAGCAAAGTTCAATGCGGAACAACTTTGGTATAGATTAGTTGTACTTCTATGACTTCTCTTTTGTGGCACCAAGCTAAAAAACAACTTTTGTATATATCAGTTGTACTTTTGTGACTTCTCCTTTGTCGTTGCTTCTTTTTCCTTTGGCTTTCCACACAAGCTCTCACAACATCCCAATAGAACTACTCCAATCTACTCACCCCACACAATTGCTCCAATCTCTTGCAGCACCCTAGCACAACTCCCCTTAGTCTCTCCTCCTTTGAACAAAGACAAGTCAAGAAATTCCACTCAAAACCAATTCTAAAGAAGATCACCCTTTTACTATCAACAATTCAGAAGCAAAGGAGGAACCAATGACTCAAAAATTGAATAACCTTTTTGAAATTTTGACCCTATTTATAAGTTGTCTACACAAATCTTATTGTTAGTTTTGTTGCTTGTTTTGCACAATTTTGTTTACTTCAACACATGTAGATAACATGTTTATTGTCAATTCTATTTTTAGTACCTTTTGTGAACTACAAGCACTTTGTATTTAAGTCATTTCATCACATGTGGCTTGAATTCAAGGATCTTTGCATAATGGGGTTCAAATTTCATTTCTTTTAGAATCCAAGACCTGTAATTTCCAAAAAAATTAGGCATTATTTTTTTAAAATATTTATTGACAAACCTATTCACATGGTACAAAAGACTCTAATGTTTTCATTGTATTCAACTTGTGTAAAAGCAACATCTAAGTTTAGGATGACTTTTTTTGATCCCAAAGTAGGGTTCATGTTAGGGAGAATGTTGATTATATTAAATATAGGTCAATGTACCTTAAGCTTAGCAATTACAAACTTCTATGCTATATTAAAATGGAAATGAACTTTCAAGTTTATAAACACATTAGAAGAATTTTGGAGCCAAAACAAGGCTACAAGTTCCCAAGGGTTCCCAAATAGCAATGAACAATGGAACTATACTACAACAACAATTTGATTTGGCTGCATCTATGCCACGTAAGATTATAATATTTAATTAATTTTTCAATATTCTTTTTTTAAAAATTAAATAATTGATAAAAAATTTTAATTCAAAATTTAAAAAAAATTTAAAGTTAAAATTTTATTTTTTATATTATTTTTATTCATTTTAAATTCATTTTTTTATTATTTAAAAAATTGACAGTGTTGTAATAGTTCACAACAAGGTGAATAACCTTGAAACAATCTTTTGAAGGTCTTAAATCCCTTCTATTTTAAAAATTGTCTTCAATGAGTTTCGTTTTAGAATGGATTTAATTCATATGCAAATAATGAAGGATTTAAAAGACATGGATAAGGTGATTCACTGTACTTTCAATGATGGTGCGATTTGAAGATCATGTACAAAGCATGTTTATATGTTTGCAAGATTATAAACAATCTTGAATGAAATTCTTGTAATCAAGAAGGCAATACAATTGTTGGAAATTACTCATTTTGATTTAGTTAGTTTCCTATCTAATCCACTTGCACTACTAGAAAATTCAACAGATTTCTGTCAGATTTTGATTGGATCAACGCGACTAAAACAACAAAAATACGAAATTTTCTAGTAGTGTTGGAGGGCCAAGATTTTCATTATTTTTATTGATGATTTATCTTTACTATCTTGTATTGCTTTTTCAAATCTAAAAGTAGAAATATTATAGAAATTCAAAACTTTCAAAGTTTATTTTGTATATCAAATTCAAAACTTTGTGAAGAGTTTGAGAATTAATAATGGAGGTAAAAATGTTTCCATTGATTTTCAAAGTTTTTGTGCAAAAATGGAATTATAAAGCAACATGCCATTCCATAGACATCTAAACAAACTAGAGTAGCTAAAAAGAAAATAACACATGAATGGAAGTTACTAGGAGCATGATGATGTCTTTTATTTGGATGTTAAGTTTGGGGAAGGCACCATGGCCAAAAAGAACTTTAAACCTTCATGTATCCATCTTTGCATTTTTAGGCGTAGTGAGCTTACTAAAATTCTAGATGAACAAAAGAATTTAGAAATGAAAAATAGGAAATGTATTATTGATGTAGTTACCAATGCAATCAAAAGAGCATAAGTTATATGATCCAATTACAATATAAAATTTCAAAAGCAAACAACATTACTTCCACCACAACCATCATAAGTTTGATTAGAATCTCCACTATAATGTTGACTTAGTGACGATGATCAACTTGAGGTTCACAATGATTTCCAAGTAAACAAAGGGATAAAGATAAGAAAATCCCTCTAAATTTTATTTGATTCAATTGATTTCTTTCATGAGTTTGAAGCATTATCTTTAAAAGAAACTTGTAATAGATTCAAAAAATTTATGTAAAGAGACTATTAAATAGTGTTAGAAATAATTGATGGATAAAAACTCATGGAAAGTGGTTCCATTGCCTCAACACAAAATCATTGGATTGTAAATGTGCCCTAAAAAACAAGCTTCCAAAGGAGATGGATCCAAGGAGATAGATCATTGAATAAATGCAAAATAAGAGTTGTGACTAAAAGTTTAAATCAAGTAGAGGTTTTGGACAACATCAAGATTTTTTCACTAGTGGTGACAACGACCATAGTGAGAGTTTTTAATGTAAGATCTACAATGTTGGATTTAAAAGCTCAACAAACACATGCAAAGACTATATTTTCAAATGGAGATTCAATTGAATTCAATGTATTAAGGAACTAGAAGGGTTTACTCACAAGTGGAGACAATAGTAGGTTTGTTGATTTTGCAATCAAGTTATGACTTGAACTAAGCTTAGATTTCAAGGATGTAAAATGAGAACATTAGCTCATGTTTCTTGTACTGAGATTTGTCATAAGCATCAAAGACAATCCCTTATATATTCCTATAGAAAGCAAAAAAAATTGTATAGAAGGCATTATTCATTGATGATTGTATTCCATCTAGTAGGATATCCATGGTATGGTCAACTAATTCTTGAACAAAGATTTTATATAAGCTAGTGCATTTTTTAATATGTGTATATTTATTGAAAACATAAGGCTTTAAATTAGTTTTGAAAAATATAGCATTATCGCCATGAAAAATGAAATGGGCCATCTTGAACTTTTTAACTATATATCCAGTATTGAAAAGTTTTCAACTTGTCTAAATTGATTTTATCTTAAAGCTTTTGAATTTCAAACCTCTAATTTAATATCAATCAATCATTTTCTATCCCAAATTAGATTGTAAAAGTTGTCTATATTTAATTTAAATTATAGAATTCATTAAAAATCCCTTAAAGAAAAATTTAGTTCCAAAAATATTTTAAAAATATTTTTGAAGCAGAAAATTAATTAAAATAAAATATAAATACACAGAAATTCCATTTTAAAATTGAAATACAAAAAGAAGTCTAATTTTTACTGAATTTTTTAATTTTCTCATGTTTGAATTCATGAAAAAATTATAAATCAAAATTAATCAAAAAAAATGTCTTTTCATGAAATTTGGTATACTCTTGTAAGCGGGATGTGCAATGTTTTTTTAAAATCTTATATCTCTATAAGAATATAGTTATCATTTATAAAATTTGTAATGATGATAACCCAATATTGACATTTCAAGTCCACCTGAAATTAATTTTAAACCAAGATTAATTTTCAATATGTACCCATGATTTTTTTAAAGTCTCAATTAGTACCCCACACCATGTATTCACCTAATAATAACATCAAACTAATGAGGGAGGTGAAGTTAACTTATCTTAACCCCTAAAGGACCAAACGGTGTTTTTTGGCAGCATAGCAATTTTGGGCAACTCACTACGAATGGAATTTTCTTTCTTTTTCATTGAAATTTTCACACAACATGTGCCCAAGGAGTAGCTTTAAGGCCCAACAATTTTCATAACTTTTGACTACATGGTTAAAAAGTTATTGTATGATATGTAGGTTTTTTGGTTCAGCAGGCAATTTGTGCAGAATTTTTTTTTTTAAAAGTCACTTTTTAAAAAAATAAAAATTTGAAATTGATTTTCAAGATTTATTTATACATGAATATCTTTGAATCATTCCATTTTGATTAATGAGATGAAAGTTATGAGGAGTTTTAATTGTGGATAGTTTGAAGGTAGTTATGGAATCTCTACTCTAAAATAAACTTTGAAGTCCTTTATTTAACTCAATTTTTAATATTTTTGGAAATAAAATAAAATAACTGGATGTAGATTGTCTATTAAAACATTACAACCATTGGGATCGGCATTTTTCAATTTCATAAATAAATTATTAACAATTTGATATTTTGAATCATTTTCTACTTCTTTCTACTTCCTATTTTTTTCCTATATGTTCTACAATTCCAAATGATTTGAAAATTTTCAAGCATGTAGCCAACTTGCCTTGAAAAATGAATCCAAAGAGTAACCACCATTTTGGACATTTTTCATGATGATTTGACCTCAAGAAATGTTGATGCCTAATTTTTCGTAGGGACAAAAAAAGGATTTTTGTTACTTCAAACACTAATATCTTGCAATCTACATGGTGAAAATGTCTAAAAATTTTTCTACATATTTTCAAACCAAAGTAATATAATATCCTACAGTTAGATGTATCAAAAATGATTTTTTTCAAAAATTTGGTACTTGTACTAGAGATGGCAATTTTGGAGCATTTTTGATGAAAACATAGTCAAAATCCTTTAGGGGTTAAAAATATGACATGATAGATTTGAGAATATTTCTTCTAAACTAAATTTGCAGATAAAAAAAGACAAGAAAAAAATTCCATGATTGAATCTAGTCAAATACATTGAGAAAAGACTTCAACAATTTAATTTATGCCACATGAAGACTATGATTCACCTTTAGAGGCTAATTGCAATATTCCTTTTGAAAAAATCTCACTAAAGGAGGATGTACAATATAATTTCAAGACAAGACAAAATCATTGGTCATGTGTTAAAAAGATATTTAGATATCTTATTGATACAATCAATTATGGGTCAATTTGGATCAATTTATAATGGATACGGAATGCAAAAAGTAATTGGGTTTTTCAATGTTGAATGGATATTAGGGCAAGTGATGCATAGAAGTGACAATCAAGAAATGAACATGTTTTCATTTCTCTTAGACAATGATAAAGAGCTTATTTCATGGAACAATGCACTAATACAAAAGCACCCTAAAAAAATCATCGGCTAAAATAATTTTGTGTTTAATTTGTATTTGTTTCAACGCAATTGTAATAATTTCATCACAATTTTAGCACAAAAATATTTTAAACCATGGTTTTTTCAACATGCATTTGTGGTAGTCATGTTATTCAAAAGATTATTGTACAACCTGGTAATGAAGCAAAATATTATATGGTAGAAAAAACTACAACTCAAGCAAGTTGCATAACACATTCGTAAAGACATGGAATTCCCTCAAAGATTTGTTAAAAGAATATTTTTGGATAGTAAAAGTTACATGGATACAATTAAAAATCCTACACTCTATGGGACCACAAGGTATATTAAACATAAATATAGTTTCATCATGTGAAAGGTGAAATCAAAGAAGGTGGATTATAAAAATATTTTTGGATAGTAAAAATTGCATGGATAGGATTTAAAGTCCTACATTCTATACAAACACATAACATATTAAACATAGATATGATTTCATTATGTGAAAGGTGAAATAAAAGGAAGTGGAATTTATTTCTTGGGGCATAGATAAAATGGTTGATGATACCTCACAAAGAGTCTTCTAAAGGAAATATTTGATTTTTTCAAGGAAAAATTGGGAGTACATCTAATAAGGCTATAACTTCTATAATTATAAATGTCATTAATCCCTAAAGGATCAAGGAGCCCACTTTGGGCTTTTTGAGAACTTGGACAGCCTCTATTGACTTTATAATTTGGAGTTTTTGGATGAATTTCTTAGTATGGAGTCTTTTCATCATAATCTACATGCAAAGGTTTGTTTCATGTCATTCCAATAAATATTGCAAAAGTTAGAAGTTTTTTTCAATTTCAATGTCAAACCGGATAGCAAAAAATGTATTTAAAAAATACATCAATTATTTTTTTGAGATTATATAGATTAATACCTACTCAAAAATTGAACCATTGAATTCCAAATAAAGAGGTAAAAGTTATGAAGAATTTTATTTTGCAGGCAATTGAGGTAGAAAAATGTATGAAGTTGTCTTTTGCTCTCAATTTTGAAATTTTTAAAATAAAAATAAAAATAAAAAATATTAATTGTTTAACAAAACATTCTCACCATTGGGATTAACAATTCTCAAATTCTTTCAAAATTTATTAGCCTACAAGTTATATCTTTCATTTAGTGACACCTTCCACTTTAAATTTTTTTAAATGAATATGAAAGTATTTTTGGTTAATTTTTTAATATGTATTTTCAACTTGTTTTCCAACTTAATGACTAAAATGCACAAGTTATAGGGCATACACTTTTTTCCCTATAAATGTTGAAAGACAAAACTTCACCTTTTTAAAGGACTAGAAAAGTCTACATTTTGAAATTTAGGCACATTGAATTTGCAATCATTGGGGATATTCACTCTAAAATTTTGAAACAATGTACTTGAACAAATTAATCAAAGAATACTATAGTTGGATTTGTTAAAAAAAAAAACATTGATGAAGATTTTGACCTTGCTTTGTAGACAAGTATTTTGAAGCGGTTTTAGCCCTTTAAACATGATGACCCTTTGGGGGGTGACTTCAAGGAAATCACTTTTTGAATAAGTGGAATTTTCTTACTTAGTCAAAATATTTAGGATGTACTATTGGTGCTCAACTCAAAAGGGAAACCAAAGCCCAAACTCCACATCCTTTAAAGTTAAATTTGTTTTATCTATCTTTCATCATCCTCCACTACTAGAGAATTAAAAATTAAAGTTTTTATTCATTTTCATTACCTCTTAAATCATATGTCTTTATTGAACACATAATTATGTGATAATAATTCATATAGGATATGTGACCATACATTGTATTCATATGTCATATCCACGTACATATTTCTGCATCATATCCAAATATCATTATAAATATTTAGCATTTATATCATATTCACAAGCCATATCCATGTCCATATGTATGTATATATGTATGTATATATATATATATATATATATATATATATATATATATATATATATATATATGTGTGTGTGTGTGTGTGTGTGTGTGTGTGTATGTTGTATGTATGTATGTATGTATCAACATATTAGTATATATCATACATCTTATAGGTTTGAAAAAATATTGTATGAGGGGATGGGGGAAGATTTTTTTATAAGCAAGTTGTCTTTTTTTAGAAGATAGTTTCTCTTCAAGTAAGTAAGACTTTGAGAGTACTTGAATTGAAATATTTAGCAACAATTAAATTCACTTAATGTTGATGGACTTTGAGGTAGCTAGAGTGCCATAGGACATTCAAAAGTATCATAGGATATTGGTAGCTAATAGGTGGGGTATGGAACAATTTCTAAAGGTATAGTAAGGTATATAAAAAGACATTTAGGTAGTATATTACTTAGCTTGGTGGGTGAGGGGGATACAATTAAGTTATCTCAATATCTTAATGTCTGTTTGCCATGGCCAAGTGGCAAGTTACACATTCACATTTTTTGCCTTCTTCGTAGAATTAACTTAGAAATTCAATAACCAAGTCATATGCTCACTATATAATAGACTTCATTTCCATTTCACAATCAATATGATTCAAAATCCATTAGACCATCAAGTAAGCCAAAGTTATGGCATTTAATTTAAAATCAAGACCTCCAATGAAAAATCCTTGGAGCCAATTGATAGACCCAATTTCAACAACTAATTTTTTTTTGATAATGGTCACTTTAGGTCTTGTAATACAAAACCATAGGGATCAATCAATGATTCAATTAGAAAAAATAAAAGTACCATTGGATGTCATAATTTAAACATATGTATGGATTCAATTTAAGCTAGTATTTGAATTCCTAAATCTTGTTGACATAAAATATCCATTGATCCAAAAAAAATTTAAGCATCCATATTATCCAAATGATAAATAACTAAGATGGAAATTTATATAAATTTGAATGGATGATTAAAAAACACCCTTAATATGAGAAAGTGAATGCCTCAAATAATCATTCCTAAAGTCATATTGGATTCTAATGACTTTATAAGGTCAAGCAAAACATTCATATAATTCAAAAAATATTCTATTAACGTTCAATATTATGTAACTATTATATTTTCAATCAATGAAGGTTATTAATTGTGTGGATGACATGTATGAATATTTGTATGGGAAAAATGAGGTTTAAAATGGAAGTGGGACTTTTGTAAATCTTTTTATCATAATGAAAAGGTTTGTACCATTAGCCATATGTATGTCAAATTAGCAATTCATATGTAATTAAAACTCTTAAAATAGTTTAGATTATTTATTTGAAATCACTTGTTTACATTGTAAATTTCAATGTTTTTACAAACTTTATTATTGGTAAATATATCACAGTTTTTGAACATGAAATTCAAAAGACCTAACACTATAGTTAGAAATAAAAAGAAGAATCAAATAATATATTTTTCAATTGAAATCAAGTTTACAAATAAGACATGGTGTTATATTGGCTACGTAGAAATTTAACAAAGACATTATAAATCCATGCAAGGTCTTATTTAGAACTTAGAAAGCTCATAGTTCCATTCATTTTTAATGGAGTCACACAATATTCAAGCCATCACCTCATGAAATGAGGTTAAGTTTTTTGGGATTTCTATTTTATGTTTTTTCTACTTCGAGTCATGTAAATTCAAAAATTTTGAATGCAATTAATTTATTAGGTAGTAAAATTTTAGATTTAGAGCTTAGAGTGTATAAAATTATAATTTTACTATTTGAAAAATTATTGATTTATAGATTTAGAAGTTTATGAATTTTACAAATTGCAAATTCATGGATTTTTAACCCTTAAATGCCCTAGAGGAACAAAGTGTCCCCACATAGTTTCAAGCTCAATTCGAAGTGATTCAATCTCTGAAATCAATAAAACTTGTTGGAAACTTTGCACTCTCTTTTCAAGTTTGTGTGGTAAAATTTCCAAATCAATCCAAGATGTACTAATTTTTTGAAAGTCAATCAAAATTCAAAGGTTCAATTTGAATTCACCAAACTACATTTGATGTCTGCAACTTTTGAACTTTGGGAGCTTGTATCTGTTTCTTCAAATGCTTTTTTTAATAAAATTTGTTGGATAATGTTTCCCTTGAAGTCTAGTTATTGTAATAAAATTTTCATGTCAATTCAAGTTGTTTTGAATGTTTGGGAGCAATTCAAAGTTCAAAATCCAAACATTTTTGGATTATAGTGACCTTTGGCATTTTGTTTCTTTATACAATGTCCATTTCCAATAACTTTCTTGCAAAAGTTGCACATACTAGTCTATTTTGTGTGGCTAAGATTCCATATCAATTGAAGAAGTTATGAATTATTGAAAAACATTATAGGAGGTTCAATGTTAGATGTGTTTATTGCAACTTTTCTTGCTATTGTTTGTCATTTCAAAGCCATTTTGTAGACACAATGAGTCAATTGAATGATATTTTCTTTCACCAATGTATATATGTAGGTTTTGAATCATTACAGTTTAAATTTTTTTCATTTGAATAGGTCTAAATGTAAAATTTCACCTCAAAATGTGTTGCTAGGAAATTTTAGCATCCTATTTTAACATCAAAACATTATAATCTTGCAATCTATGCAATAAATGACTCCAAATTTGATTCACATCATTCATCTACGACATGTACACTACAAGATTGTATGGTTGAGATTTCTATGTCTTAGTGACATTTAAATCTATAACACTTCAAAAATAATGATGTTTTTGAATCCAAAAAGGCCTTGGGCTTTTATAGGTTAAATGAAAACAATTAAGTCCAAATGACAAGTGACCTAATATTTAATAATCCTTCAATATATAAACTCACAAAAGTTGGCAAAATAGTAAGGTCTTCAAAATTATGAAACTTCAAATATCTTCAAGTATAGTGGCTTCTAAATTTCAAACTTTTAGTTTTGGTGGCTTTAAAACTTCATGATCTCAATCATGTAGCCTTAAAGAAACGAAAATTGAGAATTTAAGTCTTGAAAGGATCCATGATAATTGCTCAAAAATTGGCAAATGAACTTGATGTACATTAATGTATAATCTAGCTTTATCAAAAATATCTTTCCAAGAATTTGAAAGAATCTTATTGTTAAAAAAAGATGGTGTTATTTATACCACCATTTTTTGGAACCAATGTTAATTTATTTTAAAAGGGTTGGAAAGAATGCCAAAAAATGTACTTTACTTTGAAAATTTATAACTAATTCCTTGAAGATTCAAAAAATACAAAACAATTTGAGTTTGATTTAGCTTTTGCTTATTTTTCAATGAAATTTAATTAAAAATATTTCAAAGGATTTTACACCTTAAAAACAATGATAATTTGTACAAGAAAAAATAAATAAACACATGCTCACATCTAAGCTACAAAATAATATTTGATTTCACTCTTTGATACAAGATACTAACTATTTCCACCACCAATTATGAAGTGAGGGGATCAAATCCTATATGCTTGTGTACTTGTCCAATTTAGATGGGGTTGGATAAGGAAAAACAACTTGGGCAACAACTTTGGATAGTCCAAAAAATTATTTATTTAATACTTTTTTTGTACTTTTATTATCAATCTTTCCAATATAGCAAGTTTGACATTTTTCCAATACCTAGACAAGTGTCAAAAACAAACCTTTATCATTGTTTTTTGTGATACTTTATTATCAAAAGTTCATACAAAAAAGTGTAAAAAAGAACACTTGTTTTTGGTAGTAGATATTCAATGTAGTAAAAATATAGATTTGGGATGTTCAAGCTAGCTTAAGCCAAAAGAATTTTAGTATACAAAACAACATTTGTATTTGTTTGTGTCTATGTCTTTTGAATACATTGTGACAAATTGACACTTTTTCCAATTAATTATTTCCCTTGTGAAATAAATTAATTAATTGAGCTAATCAAATACATTTTATATTCACCCCTATTCCACATTTGTATATTTTTGGAAATTGTTGTGACTCCCTTTGATTATTGGCATTAGAGGGGGGTTATTTTTTTCATATGGAGGTAAAGGGCTATATTTTTTCCACATTGGGGGGGGGGGGGTCTTTTGTTCTTTGGCATAGTCATTTGCGTCTTTTGGACATATTGTGAGTGATTTGATCTCAGAGAGGCTTAATGCAATACTACAATTCTATTACTAATTCATTTCACTCTTAGACTTACTATTCTAATTTAACCACAATTTTTTACATGCATATGAAGTTCCAAAGATGACTCATAGGCTTGTATCTTTATCTAGATTTAACAATTGTACCTCTCTCAAATTCTAATTAATTTGACTACAAATTAATCAAAATATATGTCTAGATAACTATTTTTATCGGTGCTTAAAATTGTAACTGATGGAAAGTATCATATTGAAAAACATTTGTTACCTTAAAATAAAAAATAGAAAAATTAGTCAAAATATAAGGTTTAATATAGGTTAGAATTTTATTCCTAAAGTGTGTTTTACAATAAATGATGAAGAAAATTCCCCCATTGAAGTATTATTGATTATTCTATTTAATATTGAAAAAGATGCTAAATTAGTGAATAAAAAAAGACGCTTTTCCTAATGTATTTTGGAAGCTTTTATTTCTTGCTCTTGATATCCATTTCACCCATGTAAGGAATTTTTTGAATTTGCTCCCAACTAATGAAATAAAAGTCAATCAAGTCTAATTTTTTAATTCAAAATTTTAAATTTTCAAAAATTATTAAGGGTTGAATATTCTTTTGCAAATTGAACTTTAGGCTTAACACTATAATGTATTGATTTTCTATATATAAAATATACTTGAATTTTCTTTTACAATGTATACACCTCATTATACTATACACTAGTGGCAAATTTTTAGATTTTTTGAAATTATTTTCTATAAGATAGGAAATTTTTCACTTTTTCTTCTTGTTTTTCTTTCAAAATTCACTATAATTTTTAAATCATAACAAGATAATTTGAAACTTTTATAAAATATACAAGACATTAATAAAAAAAAAGTAGAAGTAAGAAAATCCATTCAAATATAGAGGTAAAATGGAGAAAACAATGTAAAGGAATTTGACATTTGATTGCATAATCACATGCTTTGCACTTATAAAATTAACCCTTTAAGATCAAAAAAGCCCAATTTTGTACTTAACATGATTTTTTATGTATTTGTTGTAGTAGGTGAATAAATTGAGGTATTGAAGAGTGACTAAGCCATATACAATGACATATGGCACTCCCAGTTTGGATCATCATTGCTTCTCTTACATGTCTCAAAAATTGCAAAATGGTCACATATTCTACACTTATAGTTATAGTGCCATATTTGAGTATGATAAGGTTTAGATTTTAAAATGATGTTCAAATGAATGATGCTATTTATTAAATTATCAATTAAATTGTGCATGTCATGCCATATTTTAGTACATAACTAGTCGGTGTGCTTGTGTGCCATTGCCACAACCCAAAGAAGAGTAAAAATATTTTTTTAATTTTTTAATTTACAAAAACTTTGAAATGCAATATCTTTCACACTATAGTGTGAGAGGTTGTGTTCTTGGTACAAATAGAAAGCTTTATGCACAAAAGAGTGCAAAGGCTTTATTTTGTGGCATTTAGACATGCAATGTGAAATTTATAGTTTTTCAAAAAAAAAGAAAAATCAATTTTTTAATTTAAAAAACCCATAACTTTCATACCAGGTCCAAATGCCACAAAATTTGAACAAATAGAAAACTTTCTACATGAAGAAATGTAAGGACTTTGTCTTGTAGCGTTTAGACATGTGATGTGAAAGTTGTGATTTTTCAAAATAAGAGATAATTTAAATTAATTTTTGAATTCATATAAAAAATTTGAAATTCAATAACTTTCACACTATAGGTCCAAATGCCAACAAACAAAGTCCATGCACCCCTCTTTGCCAAGAGTTTTGAACGGTTCTATGAACATTGATTAACGTCTCACAATATTTTAGATCTCAAGGTATCAAACAAACAAAACAAACAACTGAACTTAAGGTATAAATTTGTAGTTTATGAATTGAATAATATACTCCCTCTATCCCAAAATGATTTTCTTATTGGCCTTAATTTTTTGTCCCAAAATAATCTTCTTGTTGTACTTTGTGACATTGCAAATGGGTTAGATTTGGTTTTTAGTTTCTATTTGGGACCAATAAAACAACTCCAAGTAGTAGTTCCCCTTCCATCCATGCAATCATACTACTAAAATCATAAGTCCCTCTGTAATATCACAAATGCTACCATTAATACTAGGGGCTTGTGCTTGCTATGCTACGCATTCATTGTATCACATATTAGTAAAATTTTGATATATTTGAATAGAATGCATGATAATGATTTTAACAAGTCTTTTAAATAATTATTTTAATTATTTTATAAAAATATTTTCAATCATGCATATATAAAAATCGTATTTTCACACAATGTGATATTACAAAAATAGAATAGCAGTTTGCAATCACTTCTGTAATATCACTTTTTACAAAGGATGATATCATAGAAATAATATAGTTGTTGCAATTAAGGTTTTATTAAAGAGGATCCATAGGATGATATTATAGAGGTAGCAAATCCATTGCTTCTCTTGGCTTTATATTTTTGTGCACTTCTATGATTTTGTGCTTTTGTGAGTTTTAGCTTTCATGATTTCAATTTTCTATTGCTACTACCAAATGATTTTGAGAAATTTATTCAATTGAAGCAATTTTGGATTCCACAACAATTAAGTTGTTCACAAAGTTTTTGAGATTTATAAATTTGTTTTTTCAATTCTTTGATTTGGGTTGCCATTTTTTGTAACAATGGAGTCGAATTTTTGTATGTGTATTTTTTATAGTATTTACCATTTCATATGTTTCATTCATCATTCAATAAATTTCTATTGTACATTTCAATATATGCTTACTTATAAAAAAATTATACAAAGATTTTAGTCATTTTTATTTGAAGATTTATTGAGATTTTTGTTCTGCATTCAATCTAATACATAATTTTTTTTTATAAAATTCTAATGATGAATGCATAGCATAGCAAGTTCCAACCGCTAGTCATACTATCATACTACTAAAATCATAAGTCCCTCTATAATATCACAAATGCTACCATTAATACTAAGGGCTCGTGCTTGCTATGCTATGCATTCATTGTATCACATATTAGTAAAAAATTTGATATATTTGAATAGAATGCATGATAATGATTTCGATAAGTTTTTAAAATAATTATTTTAATTATTTTATTAAAAAAAAAATTCCAATCATGCATACATAAAAATCATATTTTTACACAATGTGATATTACTGAAATAAAGTAGTAGTTCACAATTACCTCTGTAATATTACTTTTTACAAAGGGTGATATTATAGAAATAATATAGTCGTTATATTGAGGTGACATTAAAGAGGATCAATATGGTGATATTATAAAGGTAGCAATTCCATTACTTTTCTTGGCTTTATATTTCTTTTGCATTTCTATGATTTTGTGCTTTTGTGAGCTTTGAGCTTCCAATTTCAATTTTCTATTGCTAAAATGATTTGAGAAATTTATTAGATTGAACCGATTTTGGATTTCACAACAATTAAATTCTTCATGAAGCTTTTGAGATTTACAAGTTTTTCTTTTCAATTCTTCAATTTGGGTTGCCATTGTTTGTAACAATTGAGTCAAATTTCTAATGCATTCTAATGTATGTGTATCTTTTACTGTATTCATCATTGCATGTATTTCATTCATCATTCATTAAATTTCTATTGTTTATTTCAGTATATGCTTATTTATAAAAAAAATTATATGAAGATTTTAGTAATTTTTATTTGAAGATTTTTTTCGAAATTCTTGCTTTGCATTCTATACAATACATAAAAAATCTAATGAAATTCTAATGGTGAATGCATAGTATAGCAAGAGCCAACCGCTAGTCATCAATAAAAAATGAAATGAAATGATTATAGAGTTCAATCAACATTGTTCATTTTTATTTGCATTTCTTTGAATATTGTCTTATTGAAGGGGATGAAGCTCTAGAAAGTAGAACAAAGGGCTACATGTAGTCTTGGGCATACACTAAATGCCTACAAAATGATGATTGCATACTCAATAATTAATTGACCAGTGGTGCTTCTTGAAAATACCCAAGAAAATCTACTTTTCAATATTCTCAAACTACACTTTGAAAAAGGCTCTAAAACTCAAAGTTTATAGAATGCCAAGAGTGTACCAAAGTCTATTTACAACACAAAATTGGTTTTTAAAATGTTATTTTTAGTATTAATCAAGAACATTTTGTCTAATAGGAAGATTATTTTGGGACAAAGATAGTACTATATATAAAGGTTAATAGAAATTAGGCTACCATAATTAAGTCAATGACATAACATACTAATCATTCCTACAAAGACACCACTAAAATTAAAACATCCAAAAACATCAAAACAAGTAGCTCAACATACTTGGAGGTACTTTTTTTTAGAAAAAAAAAATTTGTGTTAACAATAGAAAATCATGAATTGTCAAAAAATATATATAATTTTTGGATAAGACATGTAATTACTTTGAATTTTCAAAGTCCCTAGGCCACTAAAATTGTCACATATCTTGGTCATTAATATCAAAATCTAGAGAATCAATCCTCAATCAATCACAATTAAGTACATGAACAGTTTAATTGTACTTCCAAGGACACTTTCAATAGAAGTGTACTTGTCAAGAATGGATACACAGACAATTTTGGATATTTTCACCTTCTATAAGCATCAATAAGAGTTTCAATCCTTTGGTATAGCATCAAAAACATCACAATGCCATCACCATGGATTTAATGTTTAAAATGTCACGCAGCTTGGTTATTAATACCAAAATCCAAATTAAGAATCAACACTCAACCAATCGCAACTAAGCACGGGAATGGTTTGATCATAATTTTAGGGACACTTTCAATAAAAGTATACTTGTTAACATGTATACCCTTACATGAAATATCATTTGATATAGCATCTAAACATTAGAATTTCAACACTATAACATCACAATTCCATCACAAAAACATCACAATGTCATCACTATAACATCACCATAACATCACCATAACATCACCATAACATCACCATAACATCACTGAGAGTTTGAGTGTTTGACAACTTACAATGTCTCATCACTAGTTTGACATATAAAAACATGAAGCTCTTGATGAAAGTTCTTTCATTGTTCAACCGACACTGCTCACTTTGTTTGAATGTCGAAGGCTTTCATCCCTTCGTCTCAGAACCTCTCAACGTGCTTTCATGTTTTCCCCCTCCCCCCGAAAAAAAGGAACCCAATCATGAACTCTCAAACTCGTCACTCGCCAGTGCTCCTTCCAGGCTGGAAAGAATATTCTTCTGCAACATAATCTTCAGTCCAGGTCCGACCGACACCAGACCTTTAGCAAAAGCAGCAGTGTTTTGGGGGGGCGTGCAAGAAGAAAAAAAATACAGGAACCCAGCCGCAAGCGGCTTGCGAGGGCAGTGTTTTTTTTCTTCTTCAATACGCATGTGAAACTTGGTGATATCGATACGAAAACTAAGTGATACCTACACAAAATTTGGATACTCATCTTAAAATACAATACAGCAGTAATCACTGGCTATTTTGACGCCCACCCACAATGAAAACTTCTACACAAACAAAAGCCTGGTCGTAGGAAAAAAAAAATGATGCATAAAAAAACACGGTGTGGGTGTCTTACTTATTGGTGGGCGGAGGAGAAAATGGACGCAGTCATCCGCTATTGATTCATAAACATGCGTTTAATGAATACAATACTAGCAATCATAGTAAGCAACTTTCATTATGGTAGTGAGGAATCTGAAGACTGCCGCCCGTTTCTGGAAGAATACTTTAAGTTATCACCAAATAACATAAGATTTCTCAGTTCAAATGTCGCCGACTTTTTGAAATCATGGCCGATGTGAAGGGAAGCAGCAAAGGAAGCAGCAGCGGTGGGCGTTCGCAATAGGAACCAGCCTTCGGTGCTGCCGTAGGGGATCTCCCCATTCTAAGGGAAGGGTATCCCAGTCAAGCTGCCGCCGGGGTGCACGCGCGCCACCAAATTTTTTTTTACTGACTACAGGAAAAAGTCACTAATTAAATCTTAAACCAGATAAATCCCTACTCACATAAAAATTCTATCAATTGGGTACGTTTGATACTTGATCATTGTTATTTTACTTCACTTTTAAAAAGAATCCTAAATGACAATCTTGGAATGAAACTACTCTTTAAGGTATTTTTGCACTTGGTGTTAAAAGAGTGTTGTTATTGAAGGTCTTAGAAATGAATGTAGACTTACTTCAGGACCGGATTCAAATTGAAAACATCACCCCTAACAAAACATGCAAACATACATTTACATACTTGTCATAATTTCACTGCAAAATTAGTGATACTAAATTTTTTTTTAAAGGAAATTAGTGTAAAGGCCTGTGCTAATATGTAAAGGTGTGACTTTTGGTAACGGGATAAATATTCCCAAAGTTCCATGAATGGTAATTTCTGTGAGGCAGCAGCCATTGTAAATTTCCACTGGCTGGTGAAAAGTTGAAACCACCCAATTGACCCAAAAATTCTATTAAAAAAACACGAACTCCCACTTTCCCTATAAAGCTCTTGTGTCGTCGACCCAGTCTCTCATCCCCAAACGAGAAGCCTTTCGTCTCGACACCCTCGCTCCCTTCTGAGTGACTGTCAGTACGTACATCTCGTACAATTCAAATCTTGTAAGCTTTCGTGATCTTGCAGTCTCCGCTCTCGCAGCTCCACAATTGTATACTCGGAGCCTCGGAACTCACTTGCCGTTCAGTCCTTTTGCAGTTAGTTTCAGAAAGAGATCTGAGATTATATTTCATGCTTAAGTTTGCGAACTTCTCCTTCTCCGTCTTCATTTCCAGCATTCTCAGCTTCTTTTTCGGGTACGCAGATCCGGACGCCGATCCTTGTGTGCAGATTGGTTTCATGGTTGGGTTGTTGTAGAATCATCATCAGATTTTCAGAACGTGAATGTAATTATTTACATTGTCTGGGATGGAGGTTTTGTAGTTAGCTGTAGGTGGAATTTACTAGTTAGTTGCGTGTGTGTGTAGTTTTGTAGTTTCGATTTGTACGATTTGGGATGTGAGGAGAGGTTTGCGGTGTTTTTGTTTTGGTTGCTCATTGTGAGGTTGAATGGATAAATGCAGGAGTCGAGGAGAGGAGACCATGACGGCGAATAAACGAGTGGTGGTGGTCGGCGGAGGCGTCGGCGGTGAAGCTGTTGCCAAGCAACTTGAAGGCGTGGCCGACGTCACACTCATTGACCCGTAAGGATTCGTTGCTTCACTTTGATTTTTGAATCATAGTTGTATGTAGACGAGAATATTCAGTTTGTTGTGGCTGAGGATCAGTAAGAACCTTATCACAATTTCACCAGCAAGCTTTGTGTGAATCAAAGTACAGTCGTTGCCTTTGCCATGGAATAAGAAGATCATGGCGCTTCGCCCACGGCCATGGCCATCGAATTAGACCTTGGGCTGTGATTTGTACATTATTACGAAGAGCTATTCCAGTGTTTCTGTTCTTGTGGTCGTTAATTTTGCGGGTTTTCTCTGTTCTTTTTCCAGGTCTTGAGCTCTAAACTCTCAAGACGTTGAGAAACTTTGGAAAAAATGTTGGAAAAACGTTCGAATTGAAGCTTGAAAGCAAGAAGGCTCTTGAGCTATAACGATGTGATGTGAAACGCAGGAAGGATTTCCACGAGGTGCCGTACGCGGGCATGCGATGCATAGTGGAACCGACCTTCTCTGAGAAATCCCTGATTAAGCACTCGGAGATTCTGAAGCAAGCGCGCGTGGTGCAGAGCGCGGCCGAGAGCGTCTCCGGGTCGGAGGTCATCACCGTGGCTGGCGACCATGTGCCGTTCGATTTCCTCGTGCTGGCCACCGGCACCACGTACAGCCCTCCTCGCACCAAAGACGAGCGTGTCAAGGGATACGAAGCCGATGCGGCAAAGCTCAAGGCGGCCAACTCCGTTCTCATCGTCGGAGGCGGTCCCGTGGGTGTGGAGCTCGCCGGCGAGATTGCCACTGACTTTCCGGAGAAGAAGGTAACTAATGAATAAGCCTTTCAAACCCTAAACCTTGACAACATTTTGCACCACTCACCATCCTCTGTACAATCAATTTGCAACATTGCAACACTGTAGAGAACAAATGCCTTTCTCATGACGCTAGGAAACAAATTCTATACAAATTCTATCAATTTCCAAACAAGCCTTTGCAAGGACTGTCATGAGCTCAAGCTCGTGTCCCAAAGGTGCCCAAATTCTATTTCATGAATAGTTCGAAAAACATGTTCAGGAGCTTCTCAAGAATGTTGATTTGGAAAAATGCATAGTGAATTCTGAGTTGTTCTGTGACGTTGATGAAGGTAACAATTGTGCATTCTGGAGATCGTCTCGTCCAGTTCCTTGGCAATAAAGCTTCACAGAAGTCGCTCAAATGGTTGCAGGCGAAGAAGGTGGAAGTGATATTGAATGATAGGTAAGTAACTTTGCGACGAAGTAAGAACATTTCGTGTTTTCTTTCGTGTATGGCTATGGCGAGGGTCCTGATGATGGATTGGCTAACTTGAGCATGCTTGACGAGATGATTGCAGAATAGAAATCGAAGGCCAGGCTCCTCCTAATTACGTGACGAAGAAAGGCACACGCATCACCGCCGACGCTCACTTCGTTTGTATTGGCAAGCGCGTCGGCTCGTCGTGGTTGCAGAACTCGGATCTCAGTGATTCGCTGGACCATGATGGCCGCTTGAAGGTCGATGCCAACTTGCGCTTGGAAGGAAAATCCAACATCTTCGCTGTAGGCGACATTACCAACACGAAGGTATGACTTACTCGATCTATCTGAATATCCTGAGGCTAAGCTTAGGGTAGGGGAGAATGCAGCTACATAAGTATCTTTGAGAATTTCCCAACGCACAGAAACATGCGTTTGTGTGAATGAATTACGAATTGTTGATGTTTATTAGGATCCCAAATACGAGCCTAGACTACCCTAAGCATCACTATTCCACGGTAGCATCTTTTGACTGTGATGGATCCTAGAAACATATTGATCTCATTCATTTCAAGTCAAGTTTTTGGATGGCACTTGCCATCGTAAATGACTGACTTTTCAATGGCTTCCCTAACTTAACAACCCTTCAGAAGTGATAGGGAGTAACGAAAATTGGATGGTTGCAGGAGATCAAGCAAGGATTTCTGGCGAGCAAGCAAGCAGCTGTGGTGGTAAAGAACATCAAGAAGCTTTCCAAAGCTACTGGAACGGCGAAGGCGTCGGAGCTGGCAGTATATAAGCCTTTGGCATCACCGTTCGGGATTGTCTCCTTGGGACGATACGAAGGCGTTGCACAATTGCCGATTGTGACCATCATCGGTCGCTTGCCTGGCATGCTTAAGAGCAAGGACCTCTTCGTGAATAAAACTCGGGCTGAACTCGGTGTACCTAAATGATAACCCAATTATTTCCCTGTGTCTTGATAATGATGAAGTGGATAAGATTGTAGGTTATTCTTCGAATTCAATATGTTCTACATGTGAGGGGCGGCTTCTATGTAGCCTGATCTGACCTGAATGGGGTCTGAGATCCTGATCTGGTACAGGGTGGTTAGGTCCGTTGAGAATTAGTGGTGTGTTTTTCATTGTAAAGTTGGAACCATTACTGTTGCTTTGACTGGTTTCCACTAGTAGAAGGGATTTTTTTGTGCGTGGATCCTCTCCCTATTTTGGAGAGGATTCCAATGCACTAGTATATGTATTATTTGGATACCATATGAATTAAGTTATGAATTGGTTAGAATGTTCAAAGCGAGGCAAATCCTATCCTCTAACTTACAACAGCATCGTTTCAGCTACAAAGGATCGATTGGGTAACATAAAAAAAGACATACAATCTTGTGCATATTCTAATGTGGAAGCCAGAGTCTTAAATTCATAACCAATTGGCTCAGAATGTACAGAAACCAAGGAAAACCCCTAAAAGAACAGTCTCTAGACCTAATAACCAGAGCCTGCTGCTAGAAACTACAAGAAAGGCATTGCAAAAGCAATCGATCCTCCCACCTACACTAAATTCCACTAAGTAGTACAACATCGTTTCAGCTACCAAGGATTGATTCAGTGACTGAAAACAGAAGTGTGCATTCCAACGCTTGTTCGTGACACCAAGACTCGTGAACTCATATACCAATTGACTCAGAGTGTACAAAAACCAATTAAAAAAACCCTAAAAGAGACAGCTACAGACCTGACACCAGATGCTACAGCCTCCGCGCATGAAGCAATTCCATCTTCTCACCTCCACTAAACTCCGCGAAGTGCTTCGATATTGGTAAACATTTTGCGTCGGGCACCAACAGCATCCACTCCCATTTCCCGAAGATCGTCCAAGGTCAGCAAAGGCAGCACTTCCGTATCCACTTCATTCAGTTCAAACAATTCCGCGTATTTCCCTAACCCCAGTTCTTGCAACCATCCACTAACCCCCGCCGACAACGTAATTCTCTGAAGCTCCAATGGTCGTGAACTCGGAGTCACAACCATCGTGCCACCATTGGCAACAACGGGTGCCGCAACAACAGGCGCTTCCGCACTCGTCGTATCCCTACTCACAGTTTCCCTACTTGCAATCCGATGCTTCCTCCTTCCTCCCTGTCTCCCCGACCTCCGCTCCCCTGTTCGAAATCCTCGCCCATCAGGACCGTCCTCAATCGCGCCCTGCATTTCCTCGCCATGGCTATTAGGGTTAGCTCCAATTCCGAAATTATTCGTCAAACCCCTGCCATCCGAGTCCGACGACATCACGGCAGTCCGAAACCCTAAACCATCGTCGTCGTCCTGATCCAATCTCTGAGGTTCCGATCTTGCGGTGACAGGGACATCATCTTCTTCTTGCCTGCCGCGAGCGATAATCCCTGTCCGTCGCAAACGACCGCCACCACTCCGACGCTTCCCCGTTGGCGTGCTCGCTGGAGGAACCACCGGAGACCCCCCTCCCACCGCAACTTCCACCACACTCCATTCTTCCTCCTGCTCTTCCTCTTGCTCGTGCTCGTGCTCGTGCTCTTGTTGCTCGTGCTCCTGTTCCCGATCCTGTTCCTGTTCCTGCTCCTGCTCCTGCTGTTCTTGTTCCTGTTGTTTCTGCTCCTGCTCCTGCAACTGTTGAAGCTTGTGTTCCTGCAGCTGTTGAAGCTTGCGGTTGCTTCGCGAATCCAACCAAGACGCCGTGAATCCGAGTTCGCCGATCTCGCCCAAGCGCACACTGGGTCTGCGCGTCCGCTTCGTTTGCGGCTGCTCCAGCGACATCGCCGGTTACGAGGCTTAGCTTAGCAAAGATTCGTGACGCTGCATTTGGCGTGCGCAGTAGTGAAGGATTTGAAAAACACAAAAAGGTTATCACGAGTGCGGAGGGTACTGCAAAGCGCAAGCGTGTGAGCCGTTCTGCTGCAAGAGGGAATGCCCCGACGTAATGAACCACTCCGGAGGAAATGGATGATCGTGTGGATGAGGATGGATGAAAAAGTCATGATTGCTTCATTGATGACGTCGGCAATTCTCGGTATGCGTGGGCATGCGTCCCAATACCTTGGCCTTCTTCCGTACCTATTCCCCCAATTTGGTGAAAGGTCAAAGCGTGCCACGTGGAGTGTTGTGGTTGGTTGTGTGGTTCCTTTTCAATAAATTCAATTAAAAATCCATATCCAATGAGGCGAGGGTCCTTTTGCACCTCGGAAAAAAAACTCTATACTAAATAAAATAGTCTTATATGGCTTCTCAACCAACCCCACTCTTTGAATTATAGGAAAGTCTCTTCCACGCATGTAGAGAAGCATAATACCTTTCCATAATGGAGAGGATCATTGTTTGTTTATATATAATGTTGTGATTTGTACTTGTCCAAAAGGCCATGCAACTTTTCCCCAAACTCAATGACAATCTTGTTGAAGAATTTTCTATTACTGTGACTTCCCTAATTTCTCTTACAAATGAAGGGAACGTTTTTTGGTAGTGGTTTACGTTGAAGGCGTGCTGTGGGGATTGTTGTGGAAACTTGAAGTGGTGTCGGTAATAATAATATTGATACTCATTGACACATCGAAGAAGATAGTTTACCTTGTTGATAAGTAGAGAGGCAGCAAAGGATTTTTCTCAAGTGACTTTTTTTTACTACCAAAGGTGATTTGGGATTAAACTCATTTTTTTTTATATGGAAATTCAAGATTTATGTTACCAAATGGTGGATGAAATTGTTGAAATATAGATGAAGTCATCAAATTGAATGAATAAGTACAAATACGTAGATGAAAAATAAATTCAATTGAAAAAATGGCTACATGATGGATTTTATTGTCATCACTCAAGACAAAAGTTTAAATCATTAGGAATAATAGTGGTCATGTCATCGCAGGCTAGTATAAATTTTTTTGGTGATTTAATGCCCTCAAATAGACATGGTCTATAATTTAGCAACATTGCTATAAGAACCTTGGGATTTTTTGATGCAATGTTTTGCTAATTCTGTTTCAATCTAGGATCATTAGATGTTTTGTGAGGCTATTCGAAGACTATGAGTTTTGAAGATGTTACTATCATCACACCTTTGTTGGTGGCTCTTGTGGGAACAAATCTAATGTGCTTAGGAAACTACCAAATAAAATGAAGAAATTCTTATACATGGATAACAATGTCAATTTATCATTTGAACACCTATCATTAAGAAATATGTTGATGGTATCATGGAAGAATGAATTCATTTAATTTTGTAAGATTGAAGGGTAGAGAGATTGTTTTTATAGTGAAATGCATTGTCCATCATGAATCCTCAATGGCATAATTTGAAAATTAAAGCTTGACCTCTCATTGTCAAAACATTAGAATTTTATGCAAAGTAGAATTTCAAACTTCATTTAGGTATAGTAGAATATGTTTAAAAAAAAATTAAGTGAGTTAATGTGAGAAATCATATCCAATAACTCATTTGTAATTTTGAGCTTAAAAAAAAAGATATTAAATCAATTCAAAGAGGATGTTTGAAAATGTAAAAATATATCCTTTCCAACCCCTTTTTGAATTTTTTGGCCATAACTTTTAATTAGAGGCTTAAAATCGGAAAAAAAAAAACTGGAGTTGAAAGTTAGCTTGATTTCCTATATTAATTTAGCTAAATGTCAATGATGCTAGTATGTGAGCATAGAAATGCGAGCATATGAGACTTGAGCTTAGATTTAAGTGAATACTCTACAACCATTGAAGATGCTTATAACATAAACACCTATAATATAATTACACTATAATCATGGAAGGTGTTTATAATATAGACACCTATAATAGAAATTTCTAAACTCTTAGGCCTCATGGGCTCATGATACTAGGCTCAAATAAATATTATAATAATATTTTTTTGAGAATTTACCATTACATATAATGTAAGGTCTCTATAAGACTATTTTAGCCTTATTCCCATCTTCACTCTCTTCACAAATTCTAAAAGTTCCTACTTATTAGATTCTTCTTGAAAAGCTAGCAACTATTTTTCAAGAACAACAATGATTGAGAAGTTGATGGCCTAGGTTTTCCATGATATTCCATTATTTTGCATGATATTTAAAATAGCATAAAATGGTAGAATACCTTTGTCTAATACTTGGTTGTCACATGTCCATAAAAATAGACTGAATGATCCATAAACTGAATGATCCATAAAAATCTAAGAAATTTAAATTGTGACAAATTTCCAAAGATTTTATTTATGATGAATTTTGCAAATTCAAATTTTTTTTTTATGGAAATCATTAAAATGGAATATTTTTAAAAATATCTTTAATTTATTTAATAGAATTTTAAAAAATGAGCTATATTTCAATGCAAGAAATGAACAACTATAAAGTAAAAAAAACTATTGAGCAAAATGCAACATTTCAAAATCTTTAAATTTTAGTGTTTAATTTTCTTCTAAATGTTTTTTGCAATAAACTAAACTAATAGACCTAAAAGTAATCACTAAAAGTTTTAAGTTTCAAATTTTTCTCAAAATTTGGATAGACAAAATTGTCAAGTTTTATCCTATTTCTAAATCACACCCTAGCATTGTTTGCAAGAGCAAGGCACATTTAAAATTTTTCACCTTGAGAGAACTGCAAGACTTTAATATTCTTTAGTTAGATGATCAAATTTGGATAGATTGCATTCATATTTGGACTTAGAGATGCCAAATTAGCTAAGGCAAGGATAAAAAAATAAATCAACCATATAAGAGGAGAAAGTTTTGACATTTATCCAAAAATGTGAACCTTCGATTGTTGAGCCCAGCTCTTGTAATCAATACTAGGGTGTGAGTTGGGGAAGATTTACATACTATTATATGCAATTAGCAAGTTGACTCCTCTTTGTCAAATAATTAGGTTCAATATCCAATTTTCGATTTATTGAAATTTCAACATTTTTCAAGTCAATTAATATAGAATCGTAGCAAGTTGCTTTATAGAAGTAGGGGAGGTAGGAGATATAGCAATCCATGTGGGGGATGTAAATTAATACATGAAAGAGCTCAACTGCTCATTATTGAATCAAATTCACTAATTGTTTCACAATTGCATTCTAGACCTCATTTAAGCATTGTAAACTAACTTTTTTCAAACTTTGATCAACTTGTAAAATGGGTGAAATCAAGTTAAATTTCATTCCAATAATTCATTTGTGATTTGGAACTTCTTATAAAAAATTATAAACAAAGTTTAGAAAAAGAGAGGGAGGAAATTGCGGTAGATTGTTTTTGCACTTGTCAATAACTTTCTAATAGAGGCTCCAAATGACGAATAGAGTTTTGGAAGTGAAATTTAACTTAAATTATGACATTTTTGTAATTGATCACATTTTTAAAAAATTGATTTACAATACTTAAATGAAGTCTAGGATTATATTGTGAACACAAGTACTACATTTTTTCTTTAAGCTGTCAAGCTTCTACCATGCTTCAAATATCCCATGACCTTTCAGGAATGGTGAAGAACATTCATGAACTTTACTATAAGAAGGACCTCTCTACCCCTCCTTGCAACATTAATGAAGCAAACCTTTCATACCACCATCCAAAAATGATATATTTGATGCATGTGATACTTTAATCAAATTTTAATTATTAAATTTTTGATATTACGTGACTTTAATTTCACTTGATTTGATAGGTGCAATCATCAATTTTTAAAAAACATTTGACATTACTTTTAATAATTATTCTATTTCAACCTACTAAATTGCCTACAGTATAATACATCAAAGTAGAATGATCATTGCGACATTTAAATGTACATATAGATTTGAATGGATAAGTGATGTTTTGTCCATAACTTGATAAAGATGTTTGGATGTAAATAGCCTCATCTCTCCAATCAAGATTATAAATTTCAATACCTTGGATATACCTAAAATCAATACTTTGAAAATTCATATACTATTTATGTACTATCTAAAATATACATGCTATAGGAATGTAAAATCTTTTTTCAATACCTAGAATAATCTAATATAAATTCAAGGGATTTAATAATTGGATTCATGTTCAAAAAATGATTATTCATATAATTTAGGTGTTCACATATTGTATTTCTACCTATAGTGAGAAATTTTAACAATTGTTTAGGATTTAGGGTTTTTAGAACTCGAAGTTTATTAAACGTAATTGTGTCATATTGGTTATCAATCAATCATGAATTTTTTTTCATATAGTACACTCTCCAAAGAGTATACACCTAAAAGCATATATCCAAATAAGCTTTTGAACAAGTTTCTTGTTTATAGATTGTTTGTTGAGAGTGAATAAGTTTTGAAGTTAGGTGGAAAAAGAAAGACCAACTAGCAAGGAACATCTTTCAATTTACAAAATATATGTAATTAGTACACAATAATAGATGTAGAATAAATGAGCAATTAAGAGACTTTTCCTCTTCTGCACTTTCTATAAAAACATTAATTGATGCTTGTTTAACATTATGTGTTATCAAAGCTTGATAATTATGAGTATCATTCTTTTTTATGGAATGATTCCATGAGCAATTGAATCATGAGCTAATCCTTAAGAGATTCATTGAACTTTAAGAACAGATTTGAGTATTATTACAAATGCAGGATGTTAAAGTGGTCATATATTCAAAGTTTGTATCCTCCATGTAGGCAAGAATGAATGTAAAAAATTACCTCTATTTTGTGGTTGCTTAGTGTCATGTGTTCTTCACCTCTTCTATTGTATTCTTCAGTTCTTCTAGCTAATTTGGAGCCTCTGATTCCAAATTTGAATTTCAAATTTCCAAATGTTATCATGGGTGGCAAACAAAAAATTCCAATGTTTTACCCGGGGATAAAACTGCAGACTTCAAATGACCACTTTACCGTCCTGCATTGCAAATAATGATGGTATGTGTCAATCGTTAGTTTTTGTTACTGCAAATATTTACATACCCCTATTATAAATCTTGAAATCTAAATTATCATTACGGATCCAAAACTTGAAGTGTATAATTAGATTCCTTGGTCTCCTCGATACTCCAGGCTCTCATTTAAATGAAAACTTGCTCTCCACGGCCTCTCACCTCTCATCTAAATAAAGAGGTCTTAGTTTTTAGCACGTTGTTCTTGTCGAGTGCCGTATAATGATCAGGACTGTAAGATAAGGTCCATTTCTCACCACAAATATACCGTCTGGAGAAGACGGTAACAATTCCAGTGAAACTACCAGAATGCAAATTGACTTAGTTTCCACTTCAACAGACTGAATTGAAGGAAATGAAACTTAAACCATGAGCAACATTCGGAAATAGCAAGGTTCTAAGAAAAGACGGCAGTGCCAGCTTGTAAAAAAAAATTTAATCATTATGGAAAGAATGAAACCACACATTTGCACACCATGTGACATGACAACCAGATCGAGCCTGCACGTCACTTCCACACAGCACATGGTCAAGCACATCCAAATCGGTCTCTGTGTTCCACTTCCTCAAGCAACCTAGGAAGAGATAAATGCAGACAACTCATTAGCAAAGATTATCTGAGAAGAGCTATTTTGTATCAACAATTACGTTACAAATCAACTGAAACTTACAAAAGAATGCACGCTCTTGAAAATGTTTTGCACCAAACCAAACATGCTTGACCTCCAATCTTGTAGAAGAGCAGGTCTAAAACAATGCTTGATAAAAGATAAATGTTCAACAGTCTTCAATACAGGGCAGCTCTAAGGGGTTACTCAGGCCCCAGATTCAAAGTTGGCATACCATATAGCATCGACAACTTGCAAGGGTCTCCAGAGTAACAACTTCTAAGGTGTAACCATTGCCTGTCTTCAGACTGTTGGGAGAACCAATATTGCACCCCAACACAAATCTGCAAGGAAGGGAAGGATAAATACATAATACATGTAACAACTGAGATGTACTTCTTTGATCCCCAATGACACATAGGCAGGCCTCCATATGATCACTAACCACAGGAAGATCTACCCATGAATCATGGAAAAGACTCTCCGTAAGGAGCTGTCAAAAAGTTCCTGAAAAAGTCTACATTCACGGAAAATCACTGTCCTGCAAGAAGATCCACACAAAGGGTTGACCGAACCCTCTACAAGAAGAGTTCATTTCTACAAACAGGTGCCAAAACACGAAACGGCAAAAAAACAAAAGAGGAAACGTTCAGACATCAAATAAAATCCATGAAAGGTGAAGGCTTTGCAGAAAATGCATGTGTAAGGTTAGAGCAAAAACAAATTTGATGTTCTCATAACTGCACAAGCGCTACAATTCCTTAGAATCGAACTAACCTAATCTGTGTCTCCGTGCAATGTGCTAGAATAGAAGCTCAATGCCAGCAGAGAGTAAAAAAACATTACAGGCGTAAGGGCATTGAAGACGATCGTGTTGAGGGCAGGAATACTGAAAAATCTCGGGCCGCTGCAATGAGAGGGGAACTTAATGTGTGTGTCCCCGTGTAGTTGCAGACAACTTGATCAGGTCTGATCTGGGTAACCACAACTTCGTAGGGTCCCCATCACTATCCACAACATTGACAGAGCCTCTGCAGCCGGCGCACCCACAGTAGCACGTAAGAACCTCGTCCTTCGACATGAACCGGTAGTCGTAGGTCAACTCCTCCCCAACTTCAATATCCCGCTTGGCAAAAATGATGATCCGGTCCTCCCCACTTGCAGTCACAGTTCTCGAATAGCAGTTCGGCTCACACGAGTGGTTGATCAGATGCGCAATGCTGCCAGCATGAGTGGCATCCACCACCCGCTCATCATCAATTCGAAACATGTAAGTTCCTGCCCCAACAAGCGAGTCATAGCACCTCCTTTCCCTGATATCAGCAATTACAGGCCTGACCACTTCACCTGCGTACTCAATAATCATGTCATTTGCAAGGTGCACCTGTTTGGTGAACACCCCCATCCCATGAATCGCTGATTTCCCAAACACAAGGCGTTGACTCAAAGTTGACTTCATTCTACGGAACTTGTCAGACATGGACAAAATCTCGGTCTCGTCAGCCGACTTCGTGGGGGTGGAAGCAGGAAGAGCAACGTCAAGAGGTCCTTTACTGCCTTCCCAATGCATAGACCACAGGCTCCCTCCATTACTGCCTGTCTTCAGCGGTGGGTTCTGTCTACAACCAGTGACTCCGTATGGAAGATTCTCAACGAACAAGCGTTTCCGAAGAGCTGCAGCAAGTGCTTCGGGTTCTCGCCGCCCTCGTCTTGCTGCTGCATGGTAAGGCTCGCTCCGAGCACAGCCAGAGGAGTTCGAAGGAGGCTCGTACGACAGGCAATCCGTCTTCGCACGTAGAGTTGGTTGTGCCACTTCACAAGTCCGGCTGGTTGGTTGCTTGTGTTTCCGACAGTATGCAAGCAACCGCAGATCCGCCTCAGATCCATCGACTTTCTGCTTCTCCTCTAGAACTTCCATGTAAAGCCCAGCTGATCTCGCACAGAGAGGGTGGAAAGCAGTTTTACAGCTATTCACGGAGCACTGAATACATGCTCCGTAGGGTACTTTACATACACTACAAGCTAGTCTCCAACGCTCTTTGCTGACTGCGTTTATTCCATCCACAGGCTCCATTCGCTTTACGTCTACTAGACATGTTTCGGGTATCCACATGGCACACATCAGATGGGCCCAGCGACCATCTGTTGTTTTCTTCAGTGCGCCACTTGTGACAGGGCAAAGGCAGCAAGGGGGCCGGGTCTTGGGCGCGTCCGGCCTACACATGTTACACAGCCACAAATCGCCGTCCGGAAGCTCCTGTTCTCCGTAACAGTTCATGTGCACCATGATCCGGCACTTGTCACATTGGAGCAGGAGGTTATCAACGTACTCCTCGTCCAAGTAACAAACCGTGCAGCGGTCCAGATGCTTCCATGAGATCTCTACAGGTTGGTATCCCGCAGGTAACACAGGCTCGACATCTTCATCAATCTGGGCGTTCACTAGCCAGTTGGTGAATTTGGTGCAAGCTCTTGCATTCGGAAGACCCTGAATCATCTTCGAAACACGAGGATTACTGAAACCAAACATATGTGCAGCAGACCTGCACTGCATACGTTTTTCGAACTCCGGAATCTTCCCCGCCTTCTCATGGGCCCTTCGCAGCCTGACAAAAGCCTTCTTCCAGCATGCATACGGTGTCGCACCTTCCACAGGAGAGTCGTCTGCAGGGGTAACACGAAACATAGGGAGTGACTGCGTTAAAGGATTTCTTAGTACCTGCAACTTGTACTCGACAATAGCATTAGGGTCCTTCGCAGATGGAAAGCTACGAATCGATGTGTATCCTTCAGGCCAAATGTACTGCTGGTCGTGGAAATGTTCGCTGTCTCTCACAACCTTTCCAAGGCTGTAAATCGTCAGCGAACCCAGTTGGAGAGGGAAAGTCACGACGCGCTTCACTCTCCGCCTTCTTATGACCGTTTTTCTGCCTTCAGTGTCTTGCCCATCTGGCTCTGGCCAATTCTCCTCAATCTCCTGCCTTTGTCTCTCGATTGCCCCGCCGCCCCCATCATCAAGCAGGTGGGCCATGCTGTCGGGGAGTTTGGACTCTTTTAAGTACCGCTCTACTTCTTCTAGCCCTTGGATAAAAATAACGCGCTTACACTTGGTGTGGAACTTCTGAATCAATCCTTTCGAAAACAGCACCAACTTCTTGTAAGTGAACCTACAGTGGTCATAGCTGCCAAAAAACTGGATCGGAACCATGCCCTTCTTTCCAGGATCCATACCACAAGCAGTCGCGTGGTCTTCATCCATAACGAGTGCTGGCCACATTGGGTACCCTTTCACTTTGGCCCACACCAGATCCCCATGACCTATTTTCCCTTCCTCCTCGTCTGCCAGCGCCTCTGGTACTACTGGCACAACTGGCACAACTGGTTCTTCCGGTTTGCTCACTTCGCCAGTGGAGGTCTCCAGCTCAACCCATTCTTCAGGAGAGAGCTTCAGCTTGAACCGTTCCTTCGAAACGTGAACCATTTCCATCTCATTATCTTTGTAATCGATTCTATGCTTCTTCATTTGAGGAATGTAATCATGAATGACGCCCGGGTACCAGTCATCGTCCAAGGGCCAGTACACTTTGCAAGACCGGCCTATCAAGGCTTTCGGATGAATCTTACTCAAATCCACTTCCCGCCACTGCCGTCGATTCGCTTTCTGTGCCACAAACTTCTGCATAGCATCGGTCAATTTCCTCGTCCGAGGAGTCATTTTGCTGGAAACAGCCAGCCCTTGCACTCCTACAAGCACACCATTCACCATTCGGACCCCTTTCTTCGATCTCAACTTCACAGGATTTTCTGCTTCAGGGCTTTCATACATTTTATCTGGAGTCGTGTCTTCTGCATTGTTTGGGCTTTTCTCCAATGGAGAGTGAAAACCCGCAAAACGAGCTTCTGAAACTCCCTTTGAGCCCTTGACTCCCTCAGAGTGCCTAAAACCATTAGTTTCCAAGCCTTCCCTATCCTCCAAACCCTGAGAAATTGACCCATCCGTCTTCTTTTGCTTCCTCTTCTTTTGCAAAGGACGTGACGAAAATCTGGACAATGCTCTACCAGCGTCTTCAACTCCATTGGCTAGTGGTCTCACCTGTGGGGATCGGATGATTTTGGCCCTTTGCACAACTTTCCTGGGTAACACTCCTCCATCAGCATACTGCTTCGTAGTTGAGACGCTTCCCTTAGCAGGTGAACTACTCACGAGTTTACTACCGATGCTTTTCAGAGCATCCCCGTTCGCTGCAGTCTCAGATTTTCTGACAACTTTCGCTTTCAGAATCCCAGTACTTTTGACTCCTTCACCATTCATTCTTGGCGGTGGTAGAGAAGCCTTAGGGCGACTCACCCTCAGGCCTCCAATGTCATCGTCACTCTCAGTCTCAGAGTCGTCTGACGGGTCAGCAGTTTTCCTGGGTGCTCCTTGCTGTAGAGTACCAGCAGCATCTAACACTGTTCTCTTCGCTGGAAGCTTGGTGAATTGTTTTCCAGGCATTGCCTTGTTAGCAATAGAAAGGTTCTCTCCATCTCTTCTCCGTGGAGGCAAGCAGGAAATCTTTGCAGCTCCATTGGTAAGGCATTGACCTTGCGGAACCATCCCTTGAAACCGCACCACTGGCTTGGCACGATCAGTTTGTTCCCTGTCACTTTCAGTTTCCGTTTCCGACGAGGACTGCTTCATCTCCCTCTCCTTCGCACCATTGACTTGCGAGTGAGGTTCAGATATCACCAACCTAGTCTCCGGCAATGACACTATAGGAGGAATTTTCGGTTGACCAAGAACAACCTTGAATTTACGAATTTTCGAAACTGCATTCAGCGTTGGAGGACTTCGCAAATGTTGCAGCGATGAAAACTTGTTAGATTTGGAAGCGGTAGGACCCGGAGAGTCTTCCTTATCATGTGGACCACTTGGTAAAGGCCACAAAGACTTCACGACCTGGTTCACCTGCTTCGGGTCCAAGGGCTGCAGCTGCTGCTGAATCTCAGGACGCTTCAATGCAGGTCTTTTACGTTGAGTTTCGTTCTTTGCGCCCATCTTCTTCCTTGATTTCGCGCTCATCAGAACCTCAGGCAGGACGTTCAAATCAATGGGAATCTGCTCACCATCAGAGTCATCATCCTCTTGGTCACGCTTGGCTCCATTCCACTTCTGCACGTCGGGGTCTGTCTCTGTCGCTGTTTCACTTTGCGTTGCCTCGCTTGAAACCTCTCGTTGCTGCTGCTGCAGCCTGAGCTGTCCACTTCCAATTCTGGCGGGCAAATCGTCCTCAGTTTGTGTTCCAGAGCTGGATTCATCCTCGTTGCAGGGTCTACTCCTTTCTACATTGTGCAAAAGTGGCGACTCTGGCCCTTCGAATCCTCTGCCATGAAACTCCACCAACCGAGGTTCCTGTTCTCTAGGGACTGTGACGACGTCTTCCACTTCCAGCTTGCGATTCCTGCCCAACACAAGCTTCGGTCGTTTCCCTGGGCGTGCTCTTCCTTCACCTCTTCCTCGCTTCACCCCTTCTGTCAACGGTGGCTTCCCAAGTCGCCGTTTCTTGTTGGGAGCCTCTGGAAGTGACACTACCCCACCCTCCGGATTCTGACTTCGAACCTTTCTCTGCTTCGGAATCTGCACCTTCTCTGGACCTGGCTTGCCATTCAAGTCAATCACCGAGGGCTTCTCCACACGCTTGCGCTTGATCACGGACTTCTTCTCTGCAACCTGCTTTGCAACATCGGTCTTTTCAGGAGATGCTTGCGCCTCAATCCGGTCCACAAGCTTGGAGCTAGTCTGCCCACCCCAAAACTGCTCCAACGTCAACTGCTTCGCGCCTTTCCTCGGAACGACGGCGAAATCAGCGGTCCGGCACTCATTGCGAACAATTGGCGAAGGTCGCGGTGGGATTGGATCAGTCGAGGTGTCCAAATTCACAAGCCTCCGCTTATACACAATTGGGAAGCTGTCAACACCAGTGGTCCCTGTGTCAACATTCCCGCCCCTGTCCATTCCCCGCATCGCAGCATCCATTCCCAATCCTACTGCACTTTCATGATGCCCTATTGCTGGCATTGCCGTGGGCATCTTTATGCCCTACACAGACCGCATTCCCACCAAGAACAGCAATCTTCACCCGAATTCAATCGAATTCACTCAAGATCAGCCCAAATCATCTCAAATCACCCCATGCCCTGCAATTTCACGCAACAACGAAACACTGTCAACCCTGGACTCCGAATCCCAACATAAAAAGAAATACGCCAAGAAATTAACCACGATAGCAGCAATAAAAAACATTGAAAAAGAATCAAACAGGGAAGCACCTCATTTTCTCATAATGCAGCCCAATCCTCATCCGCAATCTCACTTCCACATAAAAGAACGAACGTCTACATCGCCACCTCCAGGTATACAAATCTCAGTTCTCCAAAGATCCTTCTCGCTCCACCACGTCGAACAAAACCTAACATTCACTCCCCAACCAAACACTTCGCAATCCATCTACACACACACTCCGAAACACCGAAACACGTCCTCTAGCTTCAACTCTCTCAAACACCCGCAATACACCCTCAAACACCCTCGCTTCCTCCGCAACCTCCACCTCACGTCTTCCTCTAAACTCCTTGCAAACAAATCTACCACAACATAATTCAATGAACGCCATCCCTCCCTCCCTCCCTCCCTCTTGCGCACCAAACCCTAACCCTCTCTCTCTCTCACACACACCAAACCCTAACCCCCGCAACCAGCAAAACCACAATACACACACATCAATCTCTCATCCCGAAGCACCCAAGTCGCGCATCCATCTATCTCTCTTCCAAGAGCGTCGACAATCAAGCGCCGGTGCGCCGAAGCTCCCGCAGCCTTGGCCCGTGTGTCTGTGCGTTTTCTGCTGTAAGTTGCGGTACGAGCTTGTGAAAACAAGACCCTGCTTGTGAAGACTTGGTTTGCAAGCAGGAAGAAGACGAAGTGAACGTCTTGGTGAGCGTCTCCGGAAAGACGGACTCGCAGGGGCTCCTCCTTTTTCTTTTATCTTTTGTAATCCCACCACCCACTGTTTCCATGAATTTTGCTTCTGGAATTTGGGTCCTCTTCCAATTTGGCATCACTCTTTCCAATTTAGCATCCACTCAGGGTTTAGGGTTTCAGAATTCTTGTCCATTTCCATGATGTGGAGGTGTGTTGGAGGATGTGGGGTTTTTTTAGGTTTTTATTTGGGGATTGATCCATGTGTTGTTGTGAGTTGGGTGATTGTGGTTGTAGTGTAGGTGTGGGTGTGGGTGTGAGCTTTGGATATGGTGGTGTGCAATGGAAATGCATAACATATCTGGAGTTTTTTCTGTTTGTTTGTGTGAAGGATTTCTTTTGCAGACTTTGAGTTGGGGACTTGGTAGAAAACTGGGATTGGATGTTTTTGTTGGATGGTTTGTTGGATGGTTTTATTGGGGATTCCTTGTTGTGCCTGCAGGGGTGGGGGAGCTAGTTATTTGCTGCAGGTGGACGTTGTGTGTTTTGTCCAATTGTGTGAAAAGATGAACAGTTTGTGCTTGCTGGAGTTTCCATGGAGGTAGTGGTTGTGGTGGGGGGAAGAATTAGGAGTGGGGGATGTTGATCACGTCTTGGAAGGAAACTAGGGCCACAAGAGATGCCTAGTTCCAAGAAATGGAAACGTACTTGGGGTTAACAAGGATTTGTGGCAAGAACCCTATCTTAACAACCTTTTTTGATGATTGGGGTCCTTAGCATTCATTGTTGCAACGAATCGAAACGAAATGAAACGAAACGAACCAAGCGTCATAATGAAACGAACCAAGTGAGCCAAGCAAGTCGAGAATATTGTATGGACGCACTTCTATTGTATGAATCCCATGCCCATGCACAAGAAATTGATTGCCATGGTTTCGTAAAAAGGGGGAAGGATTACACCACCACACACGTAGAAAAATGCATGTGCGCGATATTATCTTGCCTCATTGTGTTTAGCAATATTATCTTGCCTCCTTGTGCATGAGTGAGTCATCCAAATCAAGAAAATGGAAGTATATAAGGAACCTACTACCCACCACTACAAGCAAGAAATCGATCACCATGGTTTTGTACAAAGGGAGAGAAGATCACATCCTCAAGTGCATAGGAAGAAAGAAGAAAAAAAGGGACATTGGAGTGATATAAATCTTGGCTTGCAAGGACACCTCAAGTTGTATTGAAATCTTGAAGAATAGTGCATCCACGACTCATGAGCATGTCGCAGTGGCCCCTCAACAAAGGGGAGTGAGCCAGCGAGCCTGTCCATCTCCTTCACTTCATCCTTCAGTAAGTTAATAAACAACCTTGCCATGGATTGGGGTCAATTTTTTTTCTTTCGCAGACCTTGTACAGCTCACGCCAGCCTCCCCATGATACTTAACTTGTGTCAAAGAGCTACGCTGACAGTATAAAACTTTTTCCACACTCGAAAACTTGCCATTATTTCTCTCATCCGCTGCGTGCAAGGTACAAAGTTGGGTTCCTTTTCAAGGTTTCTTCAAAGTTGGGTTCTTTTAAAAAGTTGGGTTCTTTTTAAGATTTCTTCGTAACTTACTTACAGGCAGAGCTTGCATTCCATTCAGTAATTGAAGAAACGGTGCAGATTACAAACAGAGGTGGCACATTCTCGTTGGACGTAGCTAGCCATTAGCGGATGTGTCCGGAAATTCACTATTGAGCATGAGTAGACAATAACATCACTAAGCTAGTCAGGACCCACATCAAATATGTTTGGGTTTCGATGCATGCATGGAACAGAAGAATAATTCGTTGTATACTTATGTGGCAGCTCGTGTCCACAACTGCCTGGAAGACCCTGTTTTTTCTGATTCCCAGAATAAATTTTGTATCTTACAGTAGCTTGAATACCTCCAGAGGAGCTTTCAAAAACTGGTCGTGAATTAATTGCCAACGTGTTCAAGTTCAGAAGCTTTAAGCTTCGTTATAATTGCTGATTGATATAATGTAACTTAAGTTGTGAATTCTAGAAGAAAAAAGAGAAAAGCACACTGCCAAACTATGAATGTTCTACAGGACTGTAGAACTCTGGAAACTTTAAACTTATAGAA
This sequence comes from Climacium dendroides, assembly GCA_950106755.1. Taxonomy (NCBI): domain Eukaryota; kingdom Viridiplantae; phylum Streptophyta; class Bryopsida; order Hypnales; family Climaciaceae; genus Climacium; species Climacium dendroides. The sequence continues at coordinate 46,528,006 of OX467082.1, read as the reverse complement.
TGAGGTGATACTGAATTTCTTTTGGGGTAAGAAGAATTGTGGCAAGGACTGATGCCAAAGAAATAATAAACTGGCATGATTTGAAGTCAACCACGTTGCAGTTAAAAGTGTGAAAATAATAGTTGTTTGGGAACCTCAGTCTTGGCCTGGTGTATGTATCCAGAGCTATTAATTCTGTACGGCTACTAAGTAAGTAACCCCAAAAGCCTGAATTGGAGTTCATTATTTGTGGGTTTTGCACTTGGTATATCAAGCAATGGGCTGCATCCAATTGGAGGTCAATTTTTACTGTGCAAGATCTTCCAATTTTCACACACAAATTTTTTTTTAAGGATGAACATTTGCACTTCTGTGTCTTACATAAATAAAAATTCTCTATCATCCATCGCACACTAAATCCATCAGACACTAAGTGTTTGGAGCAATGTGACAAGGTTAAGTTTTAACCCCTGCATAGAGTTTGCACAAATGAATGGATTTGAGAATTGCTGAAGTTTCTTTCTTGCTGAACAGAATGCTTGCACTCTGACATTATTTTCCAGTGAACACAATTGGAAAAGGAAGGACTATCAGTTAGGGTAACTAAACTCACTATTGCAGCAAACTCCATCATCTTCACTCTCATCACCCTTTACTTTTGTTCTGGTTTTAATTGTTAGTGTGGTTGGGTGTGGTGTATCAGTCAGTTTTAAATGAAAAATTTTCAAACTTGTAAACTGCGAGCAGTCCAATTCTTGGGTACCATATGTGAGAGCCATCTCCTGATGGAGTCACCAAAAAGCATGGTGAAAAAGCACTAACTTACATGTACCAGTGCAGTAGTCCTTTTTCTTCCTGAATTTACAACCTCAGGGCACTGAGGATGATGTCACACAAGTAGTTTCATGCACGCATTGTTTACAAGCTGTAAACTGTATGGAACCATTTAGGGTCTGCTTCCATTGCAAGTCTGGACCCCAGCAACTGGAGGTGTCCTGGACACTCCAGATGCTCCAGGTAGTTTCCATCACCACCACCTCTGCACTAAGCTGTCTGGAAACTGGAGCGATGGAAATAAAATAAGGTGGCAACAATGCAACTGGCGAGGGGTGGAGTCTTCGACGTCTCTTCTGGAATCAAGCAAGCAAGAAATAGGCACCACCCTTGTCTTCTTTTGAAATTAACCTCCTTTAGGCCAGCAAGAAAGAGGCACCACACTGGTCTTCTTTTGAAATGAGCCCCTTCTAGACCAGCAAGGAATAGGCACCGCCCTTGTCTTCTTTTGAAATGAACCCCCTTGAGGCCAATGTCCAAGCCTTTCAACTCTACAAAGCTAGAATACAAGGGCTTGAGGCTAGAAGGGGAGGCTCTAGTTGTGACCTCAAAGGAAAGCACATGGAGGATTTAGAATTGGAGCTTGAGGCGGGCAATGGATACACACTCTTATGGTGTTAGAGCTAATCCTTAGTTTGATTGACAATTTGCTTCGCAACTGTATGTGGGCTGTTAGTTATGGAATTCTTGCCCCGATGCATCCATTAACACACCCTCTACTTTTAGGGTCTCAACATTCAAAAACCCTCGCATGTCAAATTCAGTGTATTTTTTGTGTCCATGAAGAAGCTTTGCACGCAACAAATCAACAGCATAATGAGGATAATTGATTCTAGAAGGCGCAAAAAGGCAGGGAAGAACTCCTCAAATGAAGAACTACTTTATACAAGCCCCTATCATACAAAATAGGGTTTGAAGTATCGTCCATTGGTTGAGAAGTAATCCCTTGGATTACTTTAGCACGTCAACTTTGTAGACTCATCAAGAAGCCTAGGTTGTATTGATACAATCTGAGTTATAAGGCCTTTGATTAAGGATGCTTGTATAAGTGATATGTATACATTATAGACTTCTTCAATAAGAATAACAACTCTAATTTGAAGACCATCATGAATGAAGAGTCTCTTGGGAACCATACCTCATAGGCATGGGTGGAGGCTTCACATATAAGTGATAGGTAGCAAGAGTGTGTTAGACATCGTTGGCAACCAAAGTCCATACAAGAAACATCAAATCATGCATGGCTTCTTGGGAATGAATAAAAATATATGTGATTTACATTGGTTTATAGTTGCATCAATTTATTCTACTTCTACACTAGTTACCATTTTGCAATCCTACCAATCCTTGCTTGCGAAGCAATCTCAACATATAGTGGGAGACCTTATTTGTATCACAATTCAAAAGTCATTTTATTTGTGTTGTTTTATTAAAGTGATACAAATTGTCACATAGCACAAAAAGGGTGTTTCACATTCGTTTAAGAATGGTCACTAAGAAATTGACTATGAGAAGATTGCATAAGTGATTATGTGGATCTTCTCATGAGCCAATTTGTTGGTGTGCACAACCATCTTTTCATTAGTAAGATGAAGTGGAATCTCTAAGACCTTGCATGGGAAGCTCTGACAATAAAAAGAATTGTAGAATTGTTTTGGTATAAATGAATAGTAAGAGGGAGTATATTGATAATTGTCTATATTTCTTTCTTGCAAACTATGATCTTGTACTAAAACTACTCCTAATACTAAAAGAAAGAAATAACGTGTGCAATTTACTTTCATAAAGATGTTTAGTTGAGTTTTAGGATAGGCATATCCAACATCAATTCAACCAATTGCGACCTCTAATTTTCAACCAACAACGTCTTGTTGCATCTTGATATAATGAAAATTATTCAAGCATTCGCATTATGACAACTTGCTATGGAACTCGAGTTGAAAGGGTTAAAAGTTGTAGTTTTATGAATTCAATGAACTCCACCTTCAATAGTCATAATACATGACAAAAGATTCATTTGTTGTTCTTCAATCTTAAAGACATTTTGGAATTACCATTGCAAACGTGAATGTTGAGAGCAACATTAGCATCCAAATGGGCAAGAATAGTTCTTTCCTAGGGACAACAATGGTATGCTACATGTTTTTGCTTTGACCACCTATAATGGATCTTTTTTCTTCAAAAATGATTTAACCAAAGTACATGTGGAAATCCTTTAATTTGATGTTCTATAGAAAAACATAATTTGTAAATTTGACAAAGTTTGCATATGTACAATGACCAAAGGGACAACAATACCCTACCTTAATTTAGTTTGAATTCAATGAGGAGGGTGGTCTTATAGCTCGGTATATAGTTTCATAACTTTCATTAGTTGTAATCATGTTGCAATGGAATAAATCCTTTTCATGTCATAAAACAAAATAAAACTCAACAAGTTCATGTTATGATAAGGTAGAAATATCTATCATCATTCATTTAAGCTAGTGTATATAGATGAAGTCAAAATCACAATTAGGTGTTATTTTGCCTTGTACACAAAATTGGAGAGTTTCTATATTTTTTTGTGAATTTCCAAAGTCAAGACTAGAATAAATTTCAAGGTGTTCAATAGGTGCATGTTTGAAGCCTCCTAAAAAAGACTCCAATCCATTCACTTGAAAAGCTTGTTACTTTACAATTATGAAGTGCCATTTTTAATTTGGAAGTCATTCAAAACACACACTTTGAGGTCATATTGGTGGCTATTTGAAGAAATGGGGGAGCAAACAATGAAGGATATAACTACCTAGTAACTAACATGTGAGGCAAAATTGTGTGAACTAATTAACTAAAGTTGAACAACTTAGAATAAGGTACACCAACCCATCACTGTTTACTTGAACAATTTAGAATAAGGAACAACTTTCCCTCACCGTTCATTGTCAAATTTCCCTATTTTTGACCCCCACTCCGCTCATTGCAACATCCAAATCCAATAATTTTTTGTGTCAGTTTTAGTACATTAATGTCAAAAGGGATAACATGTCAATCCTTCATTGGTGGAAACTCAAGTGCCAATAGATACATGTTAAGGTGGTAATGGGTTGTTTAGGGGACATTTTTGACCCCACTCTATAAGTGGTTTTGTAATTTCAAGGCAAACCACTTCAAAAATTCATAGAAATTACATTTGTAATCAGAAAATTATAATTCCACTTGAGTTTGATCCATGAAACAAGCGCACACCTTTGAAAAATATGTGCCCCTCTTGAAATTGGCCCCAAGATACTCAAATTCTAAATCAAGGTGGTATTAGGCTTCTCTACCTTATTATACTTCCAACACTCATCACAAGTAGATTGTTGCAAGTTTCAAATTTTCATGAATGCTCACTACTCGCTAAATATGAGTTATAGTAGCCGATCCATTTCCAACCATCATCCCATTTCTAGGCTACATGCTACTTTCTTTCCATGAAGTTGTACTTTCGTTTTAGGAAGTTGTAGTAGAGTTCAAGGAACACTTGTGGCGCATTATGTTTGGTTGTAAGGCTATCAATATTGCAACCAACCCTTGGTCGATTTTGCAATCAGCCTATGGTCAGAAATTGAAAGGTCTATGTCACACTTACAGGTCAAAGAAAATCTTTCACTAAAAAATTCATAATAATCATATTTTGTATATTAAAAGTTTGGGAAAAATATACAATCCTTCCAAACTCTATTTCAGTACATTGGGAAAAATTCCGCACTCAAAAAACCTGCACTCCAAATATGTGTAATTGCTTAAGTGGTTGGAAATGGGTCAGCTACCTTAGATTTTCAAGCAGTATACAGTATCGCTTTCTTCAAGTTGCATACTGTCTCAGACTATCAGTCCAGTTTGTTTTTTTCCCAAACGGATGGGCAGATTTCTGGGGAATTTGCAGTGGACTCTGTCCTCTTTAATTTTTCATAGCTTCCCTACAAAAGTTACATGAACAACATACTCAAACAAATGGCAGCATGAAGTTACAGTACTGAGTTTCAGGCATAGTTCTCTATAGTCTGTAGTGGAAAATCACTTTGAATTCAGTTTCTACGTGGATCCCAAAGAGACGTTGCAACCATTGCTGGATATGCTACGAAGGGAACTCACCTTACCAAGTTGAAGGTTTTTCTTATCAACAATGCTTCCAATGAAACTCAATCCTGTAACATCTGTAAAGACCTAAAAGGTTTCATGGATGAATTCATTGTTAACTGTATAGAGACAAAGAATGTACCTGGTGGTCCCATATTCACAATATTTGAGTGATTGTTGTGATCATGGGGAGTTTGTGATCAATATTTGAGTGACTGCTATGATCATGAGAAGTTTGCATCGTACCAAGGTTAACCCTAAAAGGTCCTTTGCGGCTGTATAATATATTATGAATATGGTGATATTTGACCAGAAAAACAGTGATCAAACCTTGTTCAATACAAAGTAAAGGCAGTGATCGAATATTGTTCAATACAAAGTAAAGGCAGTGATCAAACATTGTTCAATACAAAGTAAAGGCAGTGATCAAACATTGTTCAATACAAAGTAAAGGCTCTTAGAACTGGACCAGGTTATTACACAGCTGGAGAGTCTTTCTACTACCATGTACACGTGCAACCCATAAGGCCCTCATAAAATGGTTATAAAACTGGAGTATTCACACAATCTTAAAAGTAAAGTGTAACTCAAGTCCAATATTTTCAGTTTTCGAGGTTTGACCAATTGGGCTTGTAGAGGGTTCAAACCTGAATGGATATGTTTAACCCCTCAACGCCCAAGGGGCTCAAAAGTAGCCTCACATAGTTTGAGTCCAATTCAAAGTAATGTAACTTTTGCATCTAACGTCCAAATTCAATGAAACTTGTTGGAGAAGTTGCGCATACTTTTCCAGTTTATGTCAAAAGAAATTCAAATCAATCCAAGATGTATTAGTTTCTTGAAATCCTATCGAAGTTCATGAGTATAATTTAAGTTCACAAAACTGCACTTGATGGCTGCAACTTTGGGGGCTTGTATCTCCTTTATACAGTGTTTTTTTTCAATAAAATTTGTTGGATTATGTTCCCCTTAAAGTCTAGTTCTTGTGGTAAAATTTTCATATCACTCTAGGTTGTTTTGAATGTTTGGGAGCAATTTGAAGTTCAAAATCCTAATAGTTTTTCATTATAGTGAACTTTGGAGGTCTTTTCTTCTTCATACAATGCCCGTTTTTAATATAAAAAAATTGGAAAAGTTGCACATACTAATCTAGTTTGTGTCAATAAAATTTCATATCAATCCAAGAAATAATGAGTGACTGAGAGGCATTTTAGAAGAAGAAGGTTCAACCTTGAATGTAATTTTTGGCAACTTTTCTTGACATTTCAAAGCCATTTTGTAGACACAATGAGTCAATTGAATGATATTTTCTTTCACCAATGTATTTGTATGCTGATTTTCAAGCACTTTGTAGTTTAAAGATTTTTCATTTGAGAAGGTTTAGAATTCAAATTTCAGCTCCAAATGTGTTTTTAGAAAAATTTCAGCATCCTTTTTCAACACTAAAACATTATAATCTTTCAATCTACACGGTCAAATGACTTCAAATTTGATTCATGCCATCTACAACATGTCCACTACAAGATTGTACGGTTAAGATCTGTATAACTTAGTGACATTTAGATTTATATCACTTCAAAAGCTATGATGTTTTTATATCCAAAAAGGCCTTGGGCCTTGAGGGGTTAACCTTGTAACATCGTTGCAAACACTAAGTGTCTGATGGATGATAGAGAATCCTTCTACACAAGATAGAAGTGCAAATGTTCATCCTCGAAATTTTGTGTGAAAAGGGAAAGTCTTACACAATAGTTTGCCTCCAATGAGTGCTTTTTTTTTCCTTCAAGCAAACGATTCACATGGTAACAAAAAAGGGTGATTTCCATGGTGACCAGCTTCACCGTTCCAGGGTTAAGATTGGATATGGCCCAATCTGTATTCTCTTGAAAAATTCCACTGGGAAAAAACTCATGGTGGGAACCCATCAGCATTACCTGACCCAACGACTCGCTGCTGCTATCAGCCAAGGGAGATTTCAGAGAAGATATCTTACCCTCCAACTGATTCTGCGACTGAAAAAACTCCGTAAAAGAGCTTAATGTTAAGTTCCATGTGATTTTGGCTGCAAAGAAGCATCAGTGTGCCTTCCAAGAATCCATCAGTAAGTTAGAACAGGAGATGGAATTCAAAGATTCGTAGATGAAAATTGTCACTGAATTAGCGTGATACTGATGCAAACAACCTCATTGCAAGATGAGGGTCCAACTTCAGGATAAACAGAGAGTAAGCTTATGACTATATATCATATTCTAGAAGCAAATGTGCACAAAGCAACCTCGGGTGAGAGAGAGAGTCTATTTGGGTGAATTCCTGAGTCTAGGATGAAGTTCAACTACATGTTGGTCTCATTTCAACCCCCACAGGATGGGCTGGTCACCATGGAAATCATCCTTTTTGGTACCATTGACACTAAACTACCCTTAGTCAGACATCTTTGAAGTACAAAGATGCTTCAACTTTCAATGGGTGCATCAAATAACTCTTCAACTTCCATTGCTTCCTTTTAAAAAATAGGGTTGAATTTGAACAAACACGCTCAATACCACGCGTGGTTCACGAGACCCTCCATTTGCAGGCAACCAGCCGCGCAGTTCCACGCGAGGTTATCCGCGCGCGCGCGCACTCCTTCACTGCGCTTTGCCGTGTTTGCTCCGATTTCTACAAACTTCCTGACGCTACAGCTATCATGTACGTATCCGTCGAATTTGCCTGGACAACGACTTTGATCTCCCAGAGCATTGCGGAGTGTCTTGAATGCCGACATCTAGCTTCGCCGTGGAAGCTGCGTAAAACGCGCATTGCTGCGGGAAAAGCTTGGTGTCGTTGTTAGGGTTGGAAGCTCCAAGGTGATGGGACGAGCAAAATCCGGTTCGCCTTTGCTGTAGATTTTACGTGAATTTCCAGTAGATTGAAATGCCATGAACAGATATTGATGTGTTTCAATTTTAAATGTTTTGCTTTTTTCTTTTGTTTGCTTTTTGTTCAATTATCGTATGTTCACTTACAGCTTAAGATCGGAGTCTTCTAGAACCGAATCGAGTATGAGTCAGTATGAGTCAGTCGAAATCGCAATCGAAAAATCGTGTGAACTGATATAATTCGTTTTCCATTTTATTTTTGTTTGTTTTCAAATTTTTGTAAGCATAGGCGTGCTTCCAGCTGAAGAATGGAATCTTTAAAAACTGATTCGAAATGTACGCAGTGTAAGACAGTCAGAATCGCAATCGAGAATCTTGAGAACGGGACCATTCCATCGTCCACTAACTAAGATTACGTAAGGTTAGGTTGAGAGCTCCTCCTTAATAACGGGAGTTTTTTGGCATGTTTATGTGCAGAGTTCCACCCTCTGGCATAGATAACATTGCATCCGTTGGAAAGCAAGGTGATGTTAAATATTCATGAGGTTTTATATCAATAATGCTTGAAAGGTCTCTTTTCACTTTTATACATCAAATCTTTTATCGCTAAGAGTCTATTGGTCTAAGTTAGTGTTTCTATCGAATTATCTCGCTATCTCTTACTGGGATAAAGTATAGATGAAATATACATTCCTAACAAGGTTCAGATGGCTGACGGTACTACTGACTATTCTAGCAGAACTAGCTCAATTATCACGTGGAGCTCACGCATAGTTTTCTAATTTACCAGATCCACGTCAAGTGAACAACGCACTTCAGGTGCTTGACTTTCTTTCTTCATAAACTGTCTTTGGTTTTTGTCAACCATGAAAGTCGTTGTGATCACGTCCATTTTATGATGCTTTAGCAGTAAAGTAATTCCTTGCTGTATTCTTAAAAGACTAGTTGTCACTTTTCCTCCCCGTGAGTTGATGATTGATTCACATACCCGTTCATGATAGAAGCCAGGATTTGTGTTTCCCTGTACAGCTAATACAGACAGTTACAGCATGTTCGGGATCGTGAACCATCCTCCTCCCGTTGTTGCAATGTGCCAAGCAATTGATCTCAGACTTGAAACAATATTGAATCGGCAAATATGGAGTCTAATAATCTAAATTCAATACTAATGTAGTTAATGTAGAACTAGTCAATGTAGAACTATATGCTACCGGCATAACTTGATTCAATATTGAGCTTGATTCAATTGTCAAAAATATATTCATTTAATGGAATAGGACACAACAATATAGAATTTATATCTCTTTTGGACATGAATTTCAATATTGAATTCCACATTTGTAGAGGTCAATATTATCTCAGTGTTTAAAGTCTGAATGAAATTTTCATGTTGCGCAACACAGATGGCATAGTTTTCTGATTCTTACCAGATCCTCGTCAAGTTAGAACGCGCTTTGAGGTATTTGACTCCCGTTTCGTCGTAAACCATGTGTCGTTTTTCTCCACCGTCAAGTTGTTTGTGATCACTTCAATTGTATTAAACTTTCGCGAGATACTAATTTCTTGTGTTATTCTTAAGTGATTAGATGTCTCTCCATGAGTGAGTGACTAATCTCTGAAATTGTCTTCCGGCTGGTTTGACTCCGAAAATGCAACTATGGCTTACAATATTGAGTCACAAGATTACTCAGAACCATATCTTAATCCATTCATATGTTTTGCTACTTGCTCATGGCTTTTTCCTTAAACAGTGATTCAATAGCAATTTATTATTTTGAATGCAGGCAAGATCAAGGGGCTTTGGAATCACGGAAGGCATTTGATGGAGTGCTAGTTCTCCAGGTACACCGGCACTTATATTTGTTCTTGTTATAGAGAGTCCTTGCTTGTATACTATTGAGCTGGTTTCTGTTTGGTAATAGCCACTGCTTTAGGGAATACCTTCATGAGAATGGAGTGATAATAATTAACCCGTAAGGAATATTTTAAATTTTGAACGATGAATGAATGCAAAGATGTCCCATAGACATTGAAACTTGTTTCTTTCATCCACCCATATGTTTGTAGTTGTGTTAGTTTTCTAAATCATCACGAATATTAGTGAATCATTGATCTTCAGGATTCCTCTCTACAAACATTCTGTTACCAAAGGTTGTTGATAAATACAAATTAGTGAAATAGACCCAACTGTATACATGTGATCTATGGGTCTTTGTTTACAACTTTTATTTTGAAACCGTTGTTAGACTACTGTACTAAGATGCACTTCAATTCTCTCATCTTCACATTTGTACATTAAAGAGTACCCCTGGTCTTTGGGGAGATAATTTGGTTCCTGTTTATCTGCTGTTGAGCAACCTAGCAAGCGGGATCACAGTTGTGTATTTTGTCAAGAAAGCTTTATCCAAATTTCCAAGTTTCAAGTTTGTGGTCTTCGATGGATTCTGGGTCTGGTTGGTTTCAGTTCTTGACATACAGTTCGGTACCGTAATAGGTGTCTTCTCTCGCCAATCTCTTTACGGTTAGGATTCAGATTGTTTGATTGTCTTAAGGTATGTACTCCTTATCCAATAGTGACCCGTATAGATTCCTGCCTTAAAAGTGTACACAATCTGAATATTGAACCTAATATCTTTTGGGTATTGCTATTATTCATAGTTCATTCATATTATGTCCAAAATGACATGCTAACTTGCTTGGAATCCTCTTCCAAGGCCCAACAAAAATATAGAGCTAGTTTAATAATAGAAACCATGCTCAGTAGTTTATTTGGAAGCTTTTGGGTGCATGCCTTGTAACGGACCATGAGAATATGAATCTCTCATACATTTGGAAATTGATTACGCGGAAGGTGTAGTGAATCCCGACTTATCTATGGTGTGACAAATCCTTGAACTGGACATGTGCCGAATTCTGGCTTCCAGGGTAGAGTGAGTCAACATGGCCGAGTGGTCTAAGGCGCCAGACTCAAGTTCTGGTCTTCGAAAGGGGGCGTGGGTTCAAACCCCACTGTTGACAAAATCTTTTTGTTTTTTTGTATGATAAAAATGCAGCTGAAGTTTCTGAAGATGAAAGTGGTTTTGGAAACATGGATAGAGATTTGATATTTGAAGGAAAATGTGCAAAATTTCAGTAGAATTTTTTTTTTGGCAGGATTCCTACAAATTCTCTTAGTTTCTGTTAATGACTCATGGCACATTCAACTCCTCTAAAAAATTACAGTAATCCTTTTTCCTTGTTGGCCATGATCTCCTTGTCTTTGAGTCATCCAACTGGTTCTTCAAAGAGCATTTCAGGCAAAGGTTGAACGTAGCAATTTAATGTTGATACAGATATACAAGTGCAGTTTGGGATTATCCTTTTGCTACTTCATGTTTGAAGTTTTAACTTCTTCATCTATTTAAGTTTTGGTAAACGTGTAATTTGGGCTGCTGAGAATTTGTTTTTACACTCGCATGTTTTGCTACCAATTTCTACCACAATCGGAAGGCATGGAAGAGAGTTGGTGAGCATATGAAGTTGCCAAAATGATCTCAATCACAACTATAAGGCCTGAGTTAGAAATCATGCTTGAAGACTAGTTCAACGTTGCATGAACTAGTTGGGGTTATCAGAGCTGGCCGGCAGAAGAAGGTTCCAGAACTTTACGAGAGGTCGAAACGATCACGTTGAGCCCAGTTTGGTAACAATCTACAACTCAGGGTTTGGAAAGTTTTCTAGACACCGCTTGTGATTATCCTTCATTCTGTTTTTTCATGGGGATACTTCTAACATTGCCTCTATTTCTATTCAAAAATTCAAAAATTTTGAAATCAGTTTAGGGTCAAGATCAGGGTATGTGAAATGAAATTGAAGACATGGAGATCTATAATATAATCATGTACATTTGCTTTCAATAGCAATGATATTTGGCTTTGAAATATAACATCATATTGAAAATTGTATACTTAGAGACGTATACTGTAATACTTCTTTTTATAAATTGATAGAGACTTGCAATTCTCCACATTGCTTGCTTTTGTGTCGTAAAGGAATCATTTGATCCCATGCTTCAAAAAATTTGCATTCAAATTTTGTTTTTTCTAAAATACCAGCATGAGTAAAGGTTACTGCAATTGGTAATCATGTATTCAATTAATTTTTTCAAAAAAGTTACATGATCTATACTTCTAGGATTTATTTCAATGACTTGAAAGAAAAAGGTGACCTGCCCATTGCGTTTCCATTAGGATCATCCATACCTTAAGTTTGGTTGTTAGTTTGTTGGGATTTATTTCAATGACTTGAAAGAAAAAGGTGACTTGTCCAATGTGCTTCCACTAGGATCATCCATACCTTAAGTTTGTTTGTTTGTTTGTTTGTTTTTGTTTTGTTTTTGTTTTTTGTTATGTTGAGATCTCTCGAACCATGCATTCCCGGTTGCGTGCTTGGTACTGTTGGAAAGCCCCCAGTCCCCGGTTGCGTGCTTAGTACCGTTAGAAAGCCCTCAGCGAAGATGGGGTGCACCGGCTTGGTTTTGTGGTGTTTCAACTTATGATATGAAAGTTATTGATTTTTGAAGTTTTTAGGAATTAAAAAATTAAAAAATTACTTTTATTTTGACTGTAGCAAGGATACAGGGTACACTAGTGTAATCCAAGGTAGGAAGATTGTAAATGGACCATCAATGAATTTTGGGGAGGTGAAACATCTTGAAAAAAATTTCAATAAATTTTCCTTCAAATGTAAGTGGAATTGGTATCTAACCTGAGTTGTTTCATATTTTTTGGAGCTTTGTGGAATTAGTTATAAAATTTTGAAGTTGAAATGTTAGAGGACTCTAAAATTGTCCACCTCCTAAAATGTACATTATTATTACATTGCTAAAGGCTATGAAAAAGAAACATGTACAAATAATGTACATTTAAAGAGATGAGCCATTTTAGAGCCTGAGCATTTTAGAAACTCCTACCTTAGCTATGATGTTTGCATTTCTATTCTCGAAAGAATTCAAGTGTGTTGCAACCACGGTATGTTGGTAATTTAGAAATATGAGACAGAGTAAGGTCCATTCAAGTCATTGATGTACATTATTTGTAGACCAATTCCAAAAAGCATATAAAATTTGGTTAGATGTTTTGAGCTCTTTGTCTTTGTAAACTTGAAACTCAAGAAATATTCTTGCAAATTTTGCAAATAAATAATGTATTATTTCATGTAATTGAGATTGATTGGATAAATCAATGTAACTTAAAATCTTGTTGGACAATGACATTCAACAGTTTAAAGTTAACCTTTAAATGAGGTTGCCTTTGTTCATACAATAACTGTATAGAGAGGACCTAAAAATACAAGTGGCATTTATTGTTGCATAGTATGTCGTATGGTGCTAATTTTTTTGTAGCCCTACAAGAACCATTGGAGAACATATTATGAAATTTGTGTAATTTTTTAGTAAGAGGAAAGTTGTGAAAGATTTTCTTGTATTCAATATTGCAATAATAGAATATAGAAATAGTAAACCATACTATGGTTCCCACTTGCATTAGGGGTTAAAAAATGTCTTGCAATAAACAAGTAAAAAAAATGATCATATAGATGAAAGCCTCCTCTTATATACAATAATAACAATATTCTAGGTATAAGGATTCTAGAAATAATAAAATGTTCTTCTATGCATAAATTATAAATACCTCTAAGGTTAAAGTTTATCACGTGCAAAACATATGAGTTAAGGATTAAAGTATTTTTGTGGTTAAAAGTAATCTTATGCATTAAATGAATAATATTTTTATAGAATTAAAAAAAAAAACATTTGAATTTTAAATTTAAAAAAAAAAAATGAATGTCAAATTAATCAAGCCCAATTCACATTTTGAATTTATTGCAACAAGTGCCATTTGAAAATTATCAATAAATTATCTACAATCACAATAATTTTGTTAAATGAAATCACCATGCATATGAACACATATAAATTCTATACCAACTTGTCTCAACCATTCATTTCAAGATCATTATTTCTACTTTTCAATTTTTCACTCTTACTATTATAGTAATTTGTTCTATTAGAGTGGGTAGAAATGAGCTTCACCAAGATAATTAGTGAAATATTATTGTACCACTTTTCATTACAAAATCTATTTTTTGTGAAAAGTGGTACAATAATAGTTCATTAATTATAATACTTCACAAATTGCATGATTTTGAAAAATTAGTGTAATTCAATCAAAGTAAACATTTCTTGTCCATACATTCAACCGCCTCATTTCTTGTCCATACATTCAAATTTTGTCTAATTTGTCTTATGTAATTTCTACAATAATATGTAACAACCAAGAACAAGATGAAGACACTCAATATTTTTAATATATTTTACCTAAATAATCCATGAATTTGTACTACAATACTTACCACAATAAAAACAATTAGGTGAATCCTTGGCCTTGGCCCAAATGCAATTGGTTAAATGTGAAACCAAAAATGTAAGATTGAAATTTTTTTACTTAAGACTTTTGGATTAAGTGGATTTTGGGAGATTAATTGCCAAACAAAGTTATTCAACAAAAAATTGATCTAATCTTTTTCACCCTACTCATCTTTGCTTCTGGGGTCTCCCCTACACGTCAACTGGAGAGAGAATACGTCCGTCTGTCGCCATTTCTAGGAGACCTATTGGAATTCCCAAATATAAACTAATGCTTTAAGTATTTTGGTAGTTTGCTAATTTTGCATTTCCTAACCTTATTTCCTAAATGTGGGAATCTTTACCTTCAAAACCAAAATTCTAAATTGCCATCAATTATAAATAATAAATTCCATATTTTTTTGAATTAATTATTAGTTCTATTCAAATATACAATCTAGATTTCATTCCAACCAAATACTTATAATCATTGTGACTATGCTTTCTAGCAATTTTACTTCAATTGTATTCCTAGCTAAAATTCATTAATGCTTTTCCACTATTTGTTTTCAATAAGGTACACATGCACGTGAAGCAACATAAAAATCTCAATGATCCCAAGTGTCAACTTTCCATTTATAGAAACATTATTTATTTTTTGGAAATTTTCAAATGATTTTTTGGAGAGATTTGGTGGAATCATCTTAGGATCCCCTCCACCTTCCACTCCTTACCATGCTCTTTGATATATAACATATTGTACATCATATATTGTTATGAATTAATTAGAAAAAATATGAAGGATTGAAAGTGTTGTAGTATTGTATTGCATTTCAAATAGCAATGTATTGTAGTTCACACGAGCTTGTGTACAACCTACTCAACCAATAATTGATTAAAAACCAAGTCATACCAATCAAATAAAACAATAAGTCACTAAATCATATCATAGTTGTTCTATAGTTTTATCATGTGCATGGCAATTTCTAGTTATCTACAATTGAGCACTTATAGATTTCAATGTCCAACTCCATTTATGTTTACTTCCAACTCACACCAAAGGATATATTATAGTAATTCCCTACTATTTCTTGTGATAACCATAAGCAAATATTATTTTTGCAGTAAGTTACATACAAAAATTTTCTGCTATTCTTGTATACAATTTTGTCAACATTGAAGGATGCAATATTGTAGAACATCCTTATAATTATGTAAAAATCATGAATTGATTGCAAAATGAAGAGTAAGGAGCTCAAATATGGGTTATTTACACAATTTTCTTCCTCCTTTGAGTCCGTATTGTATTTTGATTTTTTCACAAATAAAGTTTTAATAAAAATATAAGGAAAAAAAATAAAAATGAAATTGATTTGGTCTCTAATAGAATGAAAATTCTCATCTAAAATTAACATTTCATAAAGTACAAGCATTTGCATATATGCAAAACAATCATTTTACAACACCAAGTCAAACATATGGAGCTTCTTTTAAATTTAAACTCCTTAGCCTCCCAAAGTCCAAATATTGGATGATGAACAAAGCCTTTTGTACAAATGTTTTTTCATTCATCCAAAGAAATGCTTGTATTTTAAATCACCTTGTTGTCAAAGAATTCGATGAATAGAGACTTGATATGTGATTTGAAAAAGATGTTATAAATTATGGATTGTAATGAAACCAAGGTTTCATTTTTTAAATGAACTTTTCCTCAAAAGTGATGCAAATAAATAAATTCAAAGGATCATTTGAAGTTATATTCTTCCATTCTCAGTGGATAAATCTCTATTATGCTACAAAATTTTAGAATAGAATTGCTCTATCCATGCATTGTTCACCTATATAAAAACATTTTCCAACCGTGTCCATCATTCTAGCAAAGATTGTTCTTTGCACTTTCCAAACTAAGGTAGAAGCACCAATTTCCAACCTTGTACCCTAAGCCAATCTTAAAATATATAGATATAGGAAGTTCAAAATGTACAACTTACAAACATAAATGCATAAAATGGTTTGGGGTACACCATGTATTTGAACTTCACAAATTTATAAAATATTTATATATGTTCATGGAATTATCATTCATTTTTTTTGAATTCATGATTTTCAATTGCCAAGGTATTAAAAATATGCAAAATTGCTTAAAAGTGTTAATTATAAATGTGCTTCTCCTACAAATGGAAGGTTAACCTTTAAATGACAAGCTAGTCACCTAAAAATAAAAATCATCTGTTTGGGTACCATGTGAATTGTTGACTTTAAAAAAATGCAAAAGCACTCATCAAATGACAAAATATTGTAAAAGACCTCCCCTTTTCATGCAAAATTCCAAAGATGAATAGTTACATTTCTGTCCTACACTCAAAGATTCCCTGTCATTCATCGACCAGAAAATGGTTGCATCATTTATGGGTTAAAAAGCTTGAGTGACTTACAGACTTCTGAACAACCTCTGGATGAATTCTGTCCATTTTCGAAATTTTCATTCATCCAACAGAACGCTGCCCACTGTACCGTTTGGTACTTTTTCAAGTTTGATTGCCGACAGTCTCCCTCTGCAACGTACAGCCAACAGACATAGGCCTATATTTTCAAATAATTTAATAGGGCCACGCCATTAATGAGGCCACACTGACTGACGCTTATTTCTGGGTCATGGTACACTGATGCAGGACGCTAACTGAACCCTTCCCACGAAGTGGGACCAGCTGGGTGAAAACGCAGGAATTTTACCCTGGTGGAAAATGTAGGGATTTTTTTATTTTTCACACGTGAAAAAACTTGCAAATTTTGAATTCATATTTGCAATCAGAGATTCCAAAACATGTTGAAGAGGTTAGAAACATGTTCAAAATAGGGGACAAGATTTTACTTTTATCCCTGGAGAACCTGCGTTTTTACCTTGTTGGTCGTATTTAGCGACCTGCAAGGAGAATACGATAACTTTAATCTACGGTTGGGCTCTACAAATGGGTTGCTAACCAAAAACCGCCATCATTACTTTATGTACATTTCTAAAATCAATATGTACTTATGTAGAAGAAATGATTTTAGAACATCTACCAAAGAAACCCCTTGAACTTTGGCATCTTATTTATATGGTATCCAAAATATGAAGTAGTTTTCATCCATTTTATTTTTTCCCATGGTGGTGGGATGGAGAATTTTTCTTTGTGAGTGTGCCATACCTATCATTCAATGCTTTTGTTTTTATGTGGAGTTGGAGATTTAAGAAAACTTTAGAGAAAATCTCTAAGATGGTAGTAGAATAATTGTGTCAATATGACAAATTTAGAAAGAGATCAAATTGCTTCATTCATGTAAATGATCCATACATTTTGGAAATTCTAAATATACATATTTTTAAGATTGCACCCATATGTTGGACATGGGTTCATCCACCTTATATACCCATCATCGAATGAAGCTCAAGTATTACAATATGACTTGTTCATTGATTTAATTTGATTTTATAGAGGGGAGGTAATAAAAAGATGGTATATCGATATGATGGAATTCAATACTATAACCTTTTGATGATTTCCTTAAAACTTGATTTAAACATTTAAAATGATTACTTTGATTTTATTCAAACCTAATTTAATGAACCTTTTGAAATATAGTTTCTATTCTACTTGATTATTATAAGAAGTTACTAAAACAAACATTTTTTAAATGTTTGAAGATGAAGATCAATAACCATGTTTCAAAATACAAAGTGGCACATGATTTTTTAAACTTTAGAATGCTCTATGCTATAATATACTTCTACCATGAAATTCTCAAAATTTCTAAACATATTTTGTATTTTATGTGAATTTTCTTCACATTTCATTCAAAAATCCATGGTAGTTTATCAAAAATTCAATAAAATTGTAATATATATTAGACATTTGATTTCATATACTAAAAACGTGATGAGGGAGGATGAAGGATAGATAGTGTAGGATCTCAAGGTTTAACTACACAATCATAGGTTTTTTCCTTTAGCTAATTTATTTGACCATCACAAAGGGCCCTTTTGCTCCCCTTAAAAGTGGGAGCATCAAGCATGACAACTATCTAGGAAGTGGCAATGACTATGAAATTTCTTAGTCAACCAATGACACCATAGTTACAACTTCCTAGCTATCCACATTAAACTAAATTCACTCCAAAAGATTGTCCAGGAGGTATTATCCAAATCTCTAGGGAAAAGTGGTTTAGGCTTGTCAGCAATGTTATAACTAATGCTAAGAAATAGGGGAGGGCAAGGAGAGAGCAAATTGCCAACTAGTTGGAAAATGACAGAGCTATTGCATATTAAAGACAAATGAAGTTTCAAGCATGATAATCTTTTTATGGTAAAGCCTAGATGCTACAATTGGATTAAGATTTTTACTAGCTAGGGTGAATTGATCAAATGTTCTAGCTCTTCAAAATTGATGTTTTGTGAGATGTCTTGTTAGTACATATAAGGATTAAGGGTTAGGATTTAGGGTCTGGGAAAAAAATTCTTTAACACATTGTAGCAACACCTCATGTATCATTGGAAAGCTAAAAAAAGACATATATTCTCAATTGTTTACTTAGGGTTATATGTTGCAAAACTATAATCTAAAAGTTATAGGCTAGTGAAGAAGTTGGAGCCTTATATAAAACTCTTCACAAAGGACATGAGCCTTTAAATGGAGGGCCATCACTATGACAATGTTTTTCAAAATTAGTATTTCTATGTAATTAAATTATTGTATAGATTATAAATATTTGATTTGTTTAATTTGGATACTTGATTAAAAGGCTATCTGCAACGGAAATTCTATAACAATTTAGGGACTTCTTTTGAGATTGAACCTGGAAAATGAATTGTCTTCTAAAGAAGAAGCGTGTCTTTTAAGTCTCTTACAACAAAAAAATGAATACCCTAAACCCTCACAAGAAATTTTAAAAATTAGATTTGAGTAATTACCGAACAAAAGTGATTGCATGTAAATGTATTTTAGTCTTTGGCTATACTTAGCCCCTAAATGTGCAAGGCCTTTTTTAAGCTTCTTGAGAACTCCTCATAACTAACCAAACCTCTTAAGTTTTGATATATTTGATCAAGAAGGTGTAGAGACTATAAATATGATATGAAGTCTTTCAATCCTCTTTTTACATGTTAAGTTTGAAATTGAGGCTATTAATAAAGAATGAGACCACATGGCAAAAACAAGTACAATTGTGATCAATTTTCAAGTTCTCATAATCTATTCTACAATTCTTTTAAATGAACTTCCAATGTGATTTTCTTCCCTAGATTTAGTTTGAGGTTCATTTCAAAGAGTCTCTAACACAAAAAAATTAAAGATTTGCAATGGACACCCTTCAATAAAATTTTCTATAAAAATATCTTCAATAGTTATTTTTATAATTAAAATTTTGTTGCTTAAAATTATTTTAATGAATATTCTACAATGAAAAAATATCAAAAATAGTACTTTGGCAAAAATTTATTAACTACAAAGTTTAGTTGACAACAAAACTTGTTTTGAAAAGACTTGAATGACCTTTATACACTTGAATTTACTTTGGATGTCTAAGTTGAGATTAATTGAAAATTTAACCCTTGAAAGACCAAACTGTGTTTTGGGGCAACATAGCAATTTTAGTCACCCCTCTATAAATGAATTTTTAATTTTGATTTTTCACAAAACATGTGCCTAAGGAGTAGCTATAAGGCCCAACAATTTTCAGAACTTTTGACTATGTGGTTAAAATGTTATTACATGATATGTGATTTCAGTATTTGGCGAGCAATCGGGTCGGCAAAAAAACTTCTCTAAAAAACACTTTATTAAAAAATAAAATTTTGAAATTGATTCTCTAGATTTATTTATACACAAAAAGCTTTGAATCATTTCATTTTGATTAATGAGATGAAAGTTATGAGGAATTTTAGTTGTAGGTAGTTTACAAGTAGTTATGAAATCTCTATTCTAAAATAAACTTTGAAGTCCTTTATTTAACTCAATTTTCAATATATTTGAAAAAAAATCATGGGGTGTAGATTGTTTATTACAACATTACAACCATTGGGATTGACATTTTTCAATTTCATAAATAAATGGTTAAAAATTTAGTATTTTGAATAATTTTCTACATATATCAACTTACTATACTTTTCCTATATGTTTAACAATTCCAAATGATTTCAAAATTTTCAAACATGTAGCCAACTTGCGTTGAAGAATGAATCCAAAGAGTTACAACCATTTTTGACATTTGTTCATAATGATTTGACCTTCTAAAAGCGTTGCTTCCTGATTTTTTGCAAGCGCAAATTAGTTTTGTTGACTTCAAATGCTAATATCTTGCAATCTACATTGTGGAAATTTCTGAAATTTTTGCCACAAATTTTCAAACTACACTAATGATGGTATTTAGTGTTGGCAACTCTAATTACAAAGCACAACACTAAATGTCAACAATCCGGTTAATGCTACCAACACTAAATGTCAACATAGACACTATTTGTCAACTATTGGGTATAAATTTTTTACAAGTTTACATTTAGTGTTACCTAACTATTTCATCAAAATGCAAAGAAAAACGTATGAACCCAAGAAACCTATTATATGCTAAAAAAATTACTGCTTAGAAAAGTGAATACAATACTAAATGCCAACTAATTGACATTTAGAGTGGGTAGGGTAAAAGCTCAAGTAACACTATTAGTAACATAACACTAAATACCATCATTAGTGTAGTGTACTACAAGTTCCTATGGTTACTTGGATCCAAAAAAAATCCTAAAATTTGGTATTTGTATTAGAAATGGTAGTTTTGGAGCATTTTTGGTGAAAACATAGTCGAAAACCTTTAGGGGTTAAGAATTGCATTTAATTATATGCTAAAATTATAAAAACTTAAATTTCAATCAATAAATATTTCAAAATCAATTCCTAATCTCAATATCCTACAAGGAAACATTGTTGAATGAATAAGCGTTGATCGATTATCTTTGAATTTACGTTATCTATAGTTGTCCAACATTTTAGCAGTCCTCTAGGTAGAACAACATTATCTATAGTTGTCCAACATTTTAGCAGTCCTCTAGGTAGAACAACATTATCTATAGTTGTCCATAAGACCATATTGCACCATTTTAAAATAAATCTCTACTTTTTGTTTCATGAAAAATAATCTTTTTTGCCAAAATTTGTTCATTTTTATTTTAATTGTGGATGCAATCACCAAATTTGAATGAAAATGTGTATGAACATCATTGGAAAAGTATTTTTTAGTCCAAAAGATGGAAGAATGTAGAAATATAGCATTCCACCAAATTTTAAGTGATTGCCATCCTGACACTTTCATACAATTTTTTTTAATAAATAGGACTAATAGACAAGGGCCAAATTGGGTTTAGGATCCATAATTGATAAGGTGGATTCCCCTCATATCGCATCTTTCCTAAAAAGTGCCATCATCACTATGTGTACATTTCCAAAATCAATATGTATGTATGTTGAAGAAACAATTTTAGAACATTTACTAAAAGAAATTTTGACCCTTCATAACTTTTGTATATAAAATCCAAGTGTTGAGTTCTTTGGTGCATTGAAATCCCCTTTCACTCATCAATAAGAAAATATGAAAATTTGACTATTAGTATAATAATAGTAACTAAACACAATAACAAAAAGTGGCGATTTGAGGAGTATCCAACTTATACTTTATCCAAGTGACTCCCTCAAATTAAGTCGGGGTAGGACCGAGGTCTATGAAACACTTTGGTTATAAAATTGCCCACCTCTTGGAAATATATACTATTTTTACATGTTGTTTCTTCGTTGTACTAGCAATGTACAAATAGTTTATATTTGAGGAGGTGGGCAATTTTAGAGTCCATTGCATTTCAACTTCAAAAATTCATAACTAATTCTACAAAGTTCTAAAAAAGTATGAAGCAACTTCAATTAACCTTGAATAGCTCTGAAGTCTAATTTTTGGATGACTAACAAATTGAAACTCAAGTTTCATTCTCATTCCTTCTTGGATGAAAGTCATCTTAATTTGTGGAGATAATTTGTTAAGTTGTTGTCCTGTCTAATGATTGGATTTGGTGTTAATAGAGTACACAATTTTCTAAAACTACAAATGTGGAAGTACTTCAAGTTGTTGACCAAGCCCAAATTGCATCGACTCTAGTTCAAAATTGGATTTGCAAAAACGAGGTCACAGATTAAAATAACACAAAAATTTCAAAAAACCACCATGTGAAGAAAACCTTGTTTCAAATCCATTCCAACAAATTGCACCTAAAACTGATAATATTTTGCTTGTAATCAAATTTTGAAGGAATTTTGAAATTTTCCTTTCAAAATTTATAACAAAATATTGGTGAATCTAATTGTACAAATGGAATCTAAAACTCAAAAATTACAACTTTAATTTGTAAATGAACTTCAAAATAATCTTTGAAGTAGTACTTTATGATGTTTTTTTTCTTAGAACGTGATTTCTGGAGAAGACTCTATACATTTAGGGGTTAAATTAGATGCCAATTCCATTTGTCTTTTGAGGAAATTTACTAGAAAACAAAATACTTTAAGAATTTTCACCTCCCAAAATTTAGTTTTAGCTCTTAACCCTTTTTGTGGACGTTTTGCGTCCAATGGATGATACAAGATAACTTTGTTTAGGACAAAAGTGCCACCAAGATAAACAAGCCTATTACCACCCTAATTTGGAATTTGAGTATTTTGGGGCAAATTTCAAGAGGGGCATATATTTTTCAGAGTGTGTGTGCTTGTTTCATAGATCAAACCCAAGCGGAATTATAATTTCTTGATTAAAAATTGTAATTCCTATGAACTTTTGAAGTGGATTACTCCGAAATGACAAAACCACTCATAGAGTGGGGTCAAAACTGTCCCCTAAACAACCCATTACCGCCTTAACACATATCTATTCGCACTTAAGTTCCCACCAATGAAGAATTGACATGCTATCTCTTTTGACATCCATGCACTGAAATTGTCAAAAAAATCGAATGGATTTGGAAGCTGCAGTAAGTAGAATAGGGGCCAAAACTAGAGAAATGGAATTGCGCAATGAATGGTGATGGCCCAATTCACTTTATTCATCCTCGAAATTTTGCAAGAAAAGGGGAGGTCTTCTACAATGGTTTGTCTTGCAATGAGTCTTGCTTCTACAATTTTTTAAGACAAATGCTTCACATGATGATTTCCAAAGTCACAACCCCCTAAGTTGTCGGCCAGGGAGAACTGACCCCCTCATTGCCCCGGCCACGGTTAATTGTGAAAAAAAGCCCCCTATTTTTTTGCTATGGTTTTTAATATATTTCTACATCGCCTCTAGCTAATTTGGGGCTGCTGATTGCAAATCTGAATTCAGAATTTGCAAAAGAATTCATCTGCTTGCAAATAAAAACTTCCACAGCGTTTTCCCCAGGGGTGAAACGGGGCAATGAGGGGGTCAGTTCACCCTGGCCGTAAGTCGTCCTTTTTAACGGTTACCGGACCTCCTCCCTTCCCGTAAGAAGTTGCTTCTCGTCCCCTTCCCCTTCTCTGCAGACTCAGCACCACTGAAGGAGTGTAGTGAGTCCGCACGCACCAGTCTGTAACTTCCGCTGCTGCGTGGGAAGAATAATCATCCCGCCAGCCAACAGCACTTGACCCACTTCAGTGGTGGAGTACCCTCGGCCACAGTCCGGACTGCTGCCCTTTTTTAAATAAGGGCATGTATATGACAATGTTCGGAAAAAACCGGCGGTTAGTTCAAAGTTAGCTGGAGGAATTGGGAAAAAAACTGGTTGCAATTTGAAAACATCGGCAAAAAACCGGTGCAAAAATCTATAAAATTTCTATTTTGAGTACAAAGTAGAGAAAAATAACCGGACTCAGTTTTGGGAAAAGCGGTCCAATATGAGAATCGAAGGAAATTAGCCGGTAAAACTCAAAAAGTTTCCTGAACTATGGTATATGATAACTCCACTCATGGCCTGCAGTAGGGCTCCGAGAGGTGGGGCAATTCTCACGCGCTGTACCTCACGGCTGCCCTGTACCTCACAGCTGCCCGCCCAGTCGCCCACTGGGCTGACTGGGCAACTCCACTCAAACTTAGGCTAACTGAAGTACAAACTCAAGTGTGTGCCACTGTTGCAACTTACAACCCCCCATTTTTCATAAGGTATTGGAAAATGGGTCACAGCGGATTTTTTTTAACTTGCTTACACACACGCTCCGCCACGCAGGAATTTCGGCCACAGGATTTGAGTTGCAGGCAAATTCAGGCACAGGAAAAAAGAGAGACTGAGGTACCGCAATTAACCCTTCAAGGACAACAGGGTGACTTTGGAAATCGTCAGTTTTTATATTACCATTGTTTGTTTTTTTTAAAACTGTAAAAAGCACTCGTTGCAAGATAAAATTACTAGACCTTTCCTTTTCTTGCAGGATGAATAGTTGCACTTCTGTCCTACATAGAGAGATCCTTTGTCATTCGTCAGATGCAAAATGTCTGCCTTGATGTTTATAAGGGTTAATGTGAAAGCAGAGCCTCTATATGAGAAAATAAAAACATGTTGGATGAACCTGCAGTGTGTAAAAGGTAGCTGATAAGGTAGAACTGCTCATTACCATGCAGATTTGCTATCTAGGTGCTCTGGAGAAGCTATTTGTCAGCTCCCATATTCTTTTCAGAGATTGGAAAGTTTGAGGGTAGTGAATTGCAAAAAGAATGAAGGCATTTGGACAAGAAGTGGATTTTTTGTGATTTTTCAAAGGCGGAATGGTAAAGCATGAATAGATTCTTGTTGAAGTAAGGGCAAACCCTTGTTAAAGTGTGGGCCGAGGTGTCTGCTTTCCATGTGTATTGCCATTATAATAAAAGGTTGATGAGATTGTGGTAATGGATGGGTCATTGACGCAAATGGGAGGGTTCCCTAGGTGGTGGAATTGGGTGGATGGCAGTAATGAGTAGTTCTACCTTACATTGGTGAAGGACTATAAATCAAACTACAAGTGGTTCTATAATTTTGGGTATAGTGTGAATGAGTTACAAATTTTCAAAGATGTAAGGTATAAGGTGCTAAAAGTATCATGTAGATGATGCCAAAATGCATTTGGTACATATAAAAAAATGACACTAGAGAAGTTAAAGCAATAGAGAGTGTACCCAAAATTGTCAACTTCTAAGGTTGCCACTTCCACAATAATATATAAATAGAATTGCATAACACTTAAGATTCACCTTACATTTTTCTTTATCATGAACCTCATTTTGGGTATCTGCCCGATTTAGTTTCCCTTCAAAAATAGGAGTTGATTTCAAGGAGTGGTTCAATTTAGGTGCAGTTACCTTGTGGCCACTTAGTGGAAAGGCATATTAACTAATTTTTTTGTACAAAAGGCTCTATTTCTTTTGGGGAGGGGGGGGGCACACATTGACTTTTATTTCAACAATAAAACAAAAATTCCATACAACAACACTTTGAGATGAAATAAGCACTACTAGAAAATTTCGTTTTTCTGTTGTTTTGGTCGCGTTGATTCGGTCAAAATCTAACAGAAATCTGTCCATTTCAACAGATTTCTGTTAGATTTTGACCGGATCAACGCGACCAAAACAACAGAAAAACGAAATTTTCTAGTGGTGAAGGGACAAGACTCACAATTGATAGTTATAAGCTAGTAGGGCAATTTTTGATCCACTTGACCTTCATCTTAGAGGCTCTACTTTCACATTCGCTTACTAGAAATGTTAACCCTAGAAGGCCCAAGACCATTTCGGGTATGAAAACATCCTTGCTTTTCAAGCCTTATAAGTCTATATCTCACTAAGGTATGAAAATCTCAACCGTACAATCTTATAGTGTACATATTGTAGATGATGTGGATCAAATTTGAAGTCATTTGATAGCACAAATTGAAAGATTATAATGTTTTAGTGTTGAAAAAAGATGCTGAAATTTTCCTAAAAACACATTTGGAGGTGAAATTTGATTTCTAAACCTACTTACATGAAAAAATTTTAAACTAAAATGTGCTTTGAAATCAACATAAAAACTCATTGGTGGAAAGAAAATTCATGAAAGTAACTCATTGTGTTTGCAAAATGACTTCGAAATGTCAAAAAAATAGCCAAAAAGGGTGCAAAAAACACATCTAAGGCTGAAGCTACTTCTACTAAAATGCTTCTTAGTCACTTGTTACTTCTTTGATTAACACAAAATTTTAGCCACACAAACTAGGCAAGTATGTGCAACTTTCCTAAAAAAAATTTGAAAATGTACATAGTATGAAGAAGTAACAAGCCGCCGAAGTGCATACTAACCAAAAAAAGTTAGGGTTTTGAACCACGAATTACGTCCAAGCATTCAAAACAACTTGGATTGCTATGAAAATTTTACCACAATAACTAGACTTCTAGAGGAACAAAAACCAAGAAATTTTATTGAAAACAAACATTGGATGAAGGAGATACAACTCCAAGTTGCAGCCATGACAATGCAATGTGTTGAACTCAAACTGACCTGTAAACTTTGAATGGCTTTCATAAACTCAATTCGTCTTGGATTGATCTGAAAATTCTACTACGCAAACTAGACTAGTATGCGCAACTTTTCCAACAAGTTTTACTAAATTTGGTCATTAGATGCAAAAGTTAGAGCACTTTGAATTGTACTTTCAAACTATGAATGGCTAGAATTTGTCCCCTTGGGCGGTCTAGGGTTAAATGGTTGAATCTCAATCAATTGTGCTCAATCAAGTTCTCAATTTTGGGTTAAGAAGATATGCATTGTAATACCCAAGGACAACATGGTATAAAAAAGATCATGCCTCTCCTGTGGCCTCTCCTCATCTAATGCGAGATTGTCTTCTATTGTTAAATGAATCCTATTGAGGTTATGGATAGAGATAATGTCTAACTAAGCTACGTTGATATGGCATCAAATACCCCTTTTGGGTATGAAAAAAATTAAAATTATTTCAAAACTTATCTATAAATTATAGTGATTTGCAACTTACAGTTTTTGAATTAACCCTCAAATGTTTCAAAGGTTGTTTTGGGCCAATGCATGTATTCTTGTTGGTTATCTATATTTTAGACTCTTTTACCTTGATATTAATTAGAAATTCTATCCCTTCCAACATCACATTACAAGCATGCATGTGACTTTATCTTACTTTTCACTTGAATATGAAGCTTAAAAGAAATAATTTGTATATGGTTCAAGGTGTAGGCTTATTCATGCCTGTATCATATTCACTCATATTCTCATTAAAAGATCTAAAGGTCAATTTTAATAGCTAAACAACAAAGTGTTGATTTCATGACAAACAAAAATGCAAATTCTCCATTGGGTACGATATAAGTATTTTATATTACATTATGATATGTAAGCATATGTTGTGATATATTAGCATATTGTTACCATACTATTAATATACATTGTGATATTTGGAAATCTTCAACTATTTAGAATGCATCTATTTGAGTACCATTTGATGAAGTGTAAGATTTATATCAATTGTCAAGTTTGTACGAAGTTCTAAAGCTAACAAAGTTTCACTTTATTCATAATTACATACTTGGAGTGGTTGTTTTGGCTCCCTTGGGATTCAAGGATCAAGGCAATCATTCCCATTTGTAACATTTATCAAATGGTGATACACCAAACTCATATTTAATTAATTCTCATTGATTTCAGAACTTAGGAGACTTTACATTGGAACATGTGCTCGGGGGTGCACTTAGTTCTACTACAACAAACTATGTGCGAACAAGTGGATTTTACTAAACTATAATTTTAACTTCAAATTTTGAGCATTGTTTACTAATGACTATAGGATTCTACTCCCAAAATTTCAAACTCAAATAAAATATGGAATGATTTCTAGAAGAGGTTAAAAATGCACTAAAATGGCATGTCTTTTAACTCAAATATTTTAGAGAACACATTTAGATGACCATTGCATCAAAATTCAACTCAAAATGAACTTTCAATAGAGATTTTTTTTAGGATTTTTTTTTCATTTTTTAGACAAATTTTTCTTATATAATATAGGGGTGTGAGAGTTATTTTTCAGTTTTACAATGTATCTTTTTACTTCAAAAATTTATAACTAATTATTATTAACAAATAAAAATATCAATAATTCAAAACATAAACTTTCGAAGTAGGAAAATCTGTTCATATTTTTTATTTAATTTTATTTAAAATTCAAAAAGTATATAGGGATCCAAAGTCTTGTTTGCACATGGTTTTTAATGGACACTCTAAGTGCCCCCCCCCCAAATATGTGAAAAATTTACTATATCATATATCAATAAAATTCTTAAATTTTATAACTTTTTCATATTGCGTCCAAGTAACCCATTTTTTATATATTCATATCTTCATTGATTGCCTCATCAGAAATATTAAAACACCGGCATTCTAATAACAAAAAAATGTTTTATGCCTTTCAAGCTAGCCAATGACTCTCTCCAACTTCAGTGTTAGCCAACAACACTTAGTGTCCAACCAACTTCCTAGTCAACCAATGCCCCTCTGCAAATTAAACTAAATTCTCTCCTAGAGATCCATGGAAGGATATAAGTAGATATCCCCCAAATCACACATACCTTGCCTGAACCGACCATCACCACTGTATGTACATCTCCATGATCAATATGTCCTCGTGGAGAAGAAACAATTTCAAAACCTCTACTTCAAAAAAACATCGATCCTTCTTAATTATTGTATATATCAATAGTGTCCAAATTGGCCATGTTCTTTGACACGTTGGAACCTCCTTCCACCGCCCAATAAGAATGTGTGAAAAAATATTAACCAACCCAATCATAGTCACTAAGCACAATAGCAAAAAGTGGCAGTTTTGGGTGTACCCACACGATTATCCCAATTCCCAAAACAAAAGAAGGAATGGTTTAGGCCGGTTCCCAATGGGTTTTTTTTTTTTTTGGTTGGGTTCGAGGTGATTTCCCCTCCTTTCAAGAATGATGTCACGAGAATGATTTACCGTGTGAGCCCGGCCCAGTCAAGGACGCAGTCGAATTTCGGAAACGTGTGAGAGTACCTTAATTGAACCGTTCTCACGCTTGTTTGGCGTGTCAACTTATTTACAAGCAAAGAAATTGCCCGTACTTGGAGTGACGATCCACGAGGATACGTGATGGAACTCTTTTTAGTCTCTAGAAAAGAACAGTTAGGCTTCTTTCACATACAGTCGTTCATAGTACAGTCCTTCAATCCTTTATCAATAACCTTTTTTTTTTTCCTCTCTTTTTTGGGGGACCCCAAAAAATAAAGGCCCATCAAAAATCTTTTTGATTGTGTTGTGGATATGGTGGCCCTGATCTTACTCTTCATGCAAGGTTTTCATTGTCAGGCCCCCGTGAAGAATGTGAGCTTTCTTAACTTCAGTGATCTATAGAAACTAAGTTAAAAGACTGATGAAGTTGCAATGGAATTGCATTTGTTTCCAAAAAAAGAGAAAAAGTAAGCCCTTAGATGATGGGTTGGCCGACGATGAAACCAGCGAAAAAAACACTAGCTGAGCAAGCACCTGAGTGAGCGAGTGAGTGATTATCCCGGAAACGGTGCGTGTACGGGTTGTGGTTGTCACCCATGCAATTATCCATTGAGAAGAGTTATACATGCTTTTTTTTGGTGTGTTTACGGAAATGGGTTAGGAGTGGAAGTCATTCATTGGACACTTTTTTTGTTTTTTGTATCTTGATAGGGCTTATCTTTGAAATAGGGCTTATCTTTGAAATAGGGCTTATCTTTGAAATAGGGCTTATCCTTGAAATGACGTGCACTCTTATGAACGTTGTCATTATACGTGCAATTATCCATCGATGCAGCAAATACGTGTAGTTAGTTGGTTTTGTGGAAACATGGAAAGTTATTCAAGTGTATCTTTTTTTGAAAAAAAGAACGGTGTGAATTAAAGGAAGAAGAAAGAACAATTAGTTTAGTTTACGCAGATGTATTAGTCTACTAGAGGGAAGGCTAAGAGACAAATGCCATCTAGGATTCAATGCACTTTTGAGGGTCCTTTGTGCTCTTTTAAGGTTTAACTTTGAATTGTGAGGCTTATCAAAGGGATCATTAGCCAGGCAATTATCCATCGATAGGATGAATATGTGCATTAATGGTTTCTACATTAATACTAAGAATAATTCATTGTGCATTTATAGTTTGTCATGTCTTTATGGATTAATCCCGAAGGCTTTTATTGAGTTTCTTAAAATTTGCATAAAAATTAAATGCCCCTCAAGTATTGATATGTTTTATCAATTTAAAAAAATAAAATTAATCATGCAAATTCAAACTAGATGTGTTGTGGATGGCATAGGAAATGATGGCCACTTATGGATTGAAAGATTATAATGCTTGATCTAGAAGGTATAAAAACTTGCAAAAGTGATTTGAAGTCTCTCAATTTTCTTTTTACATGTCAAGTATAAAATTTAGATCACAAAAAAACCACTCCTTATGACGTCAAGGATATAAACATGCATAAATGTAATTGATTTACAACTTCTTAAAATCTATTCTATAATTTTGTAACCTCTAATGATCCATAAGAGAGAGGGGGTACTTTCAAAATGGATAAAAAAAATACCAAGAACTTGAGGAATTTGATTGTTCATTTTTTCTTGTGATAAGATAGAATGGAACCATAGAATCTTGAAGTTCAAATTGAAAGTGAGTACTTCAAAAAAAAAATTTAGATTATTTGACAATATGTTTTAGGAGATATTTAAGTTTGAAGTTTTGTTTGGGTCAATGGAAATATAGGGCAGTTGCACTTTGAAGGAGCATATCTTTGTGAGAATTTTTGAAAATGACGCATTTTTGTACCCACTAAAAAAAAGAGAATTGAATATATGCATGTAAGATTTCACAACATTCCAAGTATTTTTCAATTCATGGTGGAGCTTGCAATGCACATTGGTCACTAAAATGAGACTAGTGTAAGAAAAAAAAGAATGAGATACTAATCTTCTCCTTGAACTCCTTAGATCTATCCTTTTTGAGGTAGATGTGCCTTCTTTTGAGGTGGGCAAGAATCACATTGGTTGGTTAATTTTTTTGGCCCATATCCAAATCTCCCCCTCCCCAATGAGTTGTAAACTAACCTACACCACTTAACTTTGAAAAATTCCATAAGGCAGAGTTTAACTTGGAATTTAATGAAGCTACCGCCATTGGATTTATAACACAGTTTATTTTCTACAAATAATTTTAGTTTTTAAAGAACTCAAAATGAGAAGCTCAAAAAAGATGGACAACAACTGAAAATTCATGGAATTACGATCACCTAGTGACTATTTAATTTCATGGAGCCTAGTCATATCCTTCTCTTCTCTACTAAGGTAGGTGGTTGGAATTCTGATCCTCTTCTTCAGACCGTCCCCTAGCTGGCTTTAAAATGAACCTTCAAAGTAAAAAATAATGATCCCCGTGTTCCCAAAGTTAATCATAATGTAAGTCAATTTTTAGTTTAAAAAATAATTCAAAAATCCATAACTTTCACATTGTAGGTCCAAATGTCATGAAGCAAAATCTGTGCACCCTTCCTTGCAAAGAGATTTTTAACAATACCAAAAACATGACTAAGGGATGCATAGTTCCAAAGATCTTATTGTAACAATCTCCCCCAACCAACTAACTAACTAACTAACAACCTCATTTAATGTATTGATCATTTAGTGCGCCTTGTGCCATTGTTACAATATTAAAAAATTTAAATTTAAAAAAATTATCTTTCTAATCTATTAAAGCTTCAAAATTCAATACATTTTATGCCATGAGTTGGAACACCATAATATAAAGTTCGTGCATCCCTCCTTGTAGAGCACTTTTCGATAGTATCAAGAACGCGACCGGAGGATGTAGAGTCGTAGAGATCCCACTATTACAAACCTAACTAATCAATTTAATGTCATTGTAGGTCACATAATTGATTGTGTTACTATCTAGTGAAAAGATGCACCCCCCTACCTTTGCTCCCTACTATCATTTTTAAAAAAGAAATGCTAAACCATAGATCTTTAAGCCATCGATCTAGGATACAAATACATTTACAAAAATATATATGGATACAAATAGAAAAGATGGACATGGATACATGTACAAAAGATGGATATGGATATGAATATGAGTACGATTACGAGTATGGATACAAATGATGTGTATATATACATATTACAAATATGGACAAAGGATACAAAATCCCGTATCAATTGTAGAATCCCATATCAATATGAAATTACGAATTATTATGGGGGGTTAGGGTTAGGGTTTTATATATATATATATATATATATATATATATATATATATATATATATATATATATATAATTTGGATTGGGATGGATAGGTTGGGGAATTAAGAAAATTACTTAATTTGGGTTGGAGGGTGGAATAAACCTCTACCTCACTATCTACTCAAAAAGCAAGACACAACCACCATTTAACATCGTTTAGGATAATTTTTTACTTTTAGGATCATTGCAAGAAATGCCTATAGCTTCAAGTTCAAAACGGCCTATTCTAAAGAGTACTATGATTTTTGAATATTTTGAGAATAAAATTACAAAAAATTCATAGTCTCAATATTTTTTAAATCTCTCTACGTGAAAAAAACTTATATATATATATATATATAATAAGACAATATCTCAAAGTTGGAGATTAAAAGTCCCATTCAAAGTCTTTTTAATATAATTTTAAAATATGGATAATTTGAAAAGCATTGAAAATGATATGTTTTAAAAAATTCATACCTAGAAAAAATTATCCCTAAAAGTTATATGCAAAAAAATCATGATTGAAAATCCAAACAAAATGAACACTTTGATGTTTGATTTTTAGAGAATATCCCAAAAAAAAAAAAAAATTTAAAGCCTCTATCTTCACGTGAAGATGCTCCTTCTCAACCATTTTCATCTTTGGAAAAAAAATTGTATTCTTTACACTTGTGCAAAGCTAATGCATTTTGAGCACAAGTGGAAGGCGGACAATTTACTATTTTTAGAAAATATCTTCATGGACTTGTATAACTTTAATAGAAGTCTTCATTTTCCAATTTTGAACTCCAAACGTCTATTTTGAGGTTAAAAAATGTACTAAAAAAACCCAAAATTGGGAAAGGTAGACATCCAATTGGGACATATTTTAAAATAGTAAAATAGTTTTTAAATAATGCAAAAAATTACTTAATGTACATGTATCTATCACATGTACCTTCATTTCAAATTTTATATAAAACTAACATACTATCTGATGCCAAGGGGACAAAAATAGGAAGTCACCCTTCACAAGTTGTTTTTCTTCGATTCCTATATTGAAACATTTTTCCAAGTACCAAATCCAAATATTTCTCTATTTTTTCTACTCCAAATAGATTTTCTTAAAGATTTTTTCACTAGTTGTTTTTCAATGTTTAGAAATTGCAACAACTAGGTTTTTTCCTTGATTCTTCTACCTAACAATGAACTAACAAGTGGATCTCCCAAACATTGACATATAATAATCCATTATGAAATTGCCCTAATATATTATTTAATATATAGAGGACCAAGTGTCTCCTCAAGAGCATGAGAAAGTTTAGATAGGTTCCTCTGATCTTCATTTTTTGCATGTTTTCTAAAATTATTTTTTATTTGAATTGATGTCAAAATGATAAAGTTATGCCCTTACTAAGGTCAAAATGCTAAGCATGAGCAACAACAACAAAAATATTAGAAATTTCTAAAAAAAATTATTTTTTTCAATATAGAAATAAATATTCATTCTATTTGGATTAGTGATTAAAAAACATTTTATAGCATCTTGTCTTGTAGACATATAGATCATTTTTTGGAAAAAATAATGTATTGGATTTATTTTTGAATTCAATCTTCATAGTTTTTGGAAAAAATATCTACTTGGTTTAGTTTACTTGCTAGAATAATCTTATCATTGAAATTATAAAACTTCATTCCTATCTTAGAACTATTAAAGATTTAGCTTTTCCTTTTGTCTCGTATTTACTTCTCCTTAACAATTTCTCAAAGAATGAACATCAAGTGCATATATTTTACTTTAAATTCTATACTCTCAATTCATTTTTTCAACATAAAAAATTTTAATTCAAAATTTGTATCACAAAACAGTGAAATTAAGAAAATTCAAAGCTTTATAATCTAATCATGTAGAGTGCAAGAAAAAACACTGTCACCTCTTTAAACTCATATATTTTGCGATTTGTATTTAAATGTTATAACGTTTGATTAAGAGGGTGTAAGAACTATAAAAGTGATTTAAAATCTATCAATTCTCTTTTTACATGTCAAGTCTATAATTGAGTTCATGAAAAAACAATGATGTTAAAGATATAACATGCATAACTATAACCAATTTACAACTTCTAAAAATCTATTCTATAGTTTCTTAGAATTATTCTATATGCCCTTAAAATTTCCAATGTGATTCCTCCAAGATCACAATGTATTTGCTGCCCATCTCCACAAGTCTTCAACACCCAAAAAAATCAAGACTTGCAACGGACACCCTTCCATTAAATCTCCAATAGAAAAATAATAATTTTCTTTTTTAAAATTGGATTTGTGGTGCTTAAAATAGACTTTTAAAGGATATTCATGACTCCTCCAATCCAAAATATAGTATGGAATACCTTGGTAAAAATTTATTTAACTTTTAAAAGGATGTTCGACACTAAAGTACGGTGCCTTCGGGTTTACGGTCACCAAGTGATCATTTAATTAGATCAAGCCTGGTCACAACATTATCTTATCTAAAGCTCATCCTTGTAACTTGCCGTGCTGTTTTGGAGTTTGGGCGAGGGTACTTGTCCAAGTGGGTTTGTCCAACTTATAAAAAATATCCAAAAGATCATGATTTATGTACTTCACAAGCCCATCAAAATTACGTTGCTCCTTTTGAAGTTTTGTATATCGGATTTCAAGTATCGTATGGATCAAGGAATCGATTGTGTTTTTTAACCTTTGAAAGGCCTTTAGGGTCCTTCTATATGACCTGTATTTAGCCTTACAATTCTTCAATTGTAGTTGACTATATGAATTGTGATACATTGTTATTCACACACTGTCATGATGATTAATTTACTTTGTACTAAACAATATTTGATCAATGTTTTCTTTGGTCAAATACCACTGTATTCATAATATACTATACAACCGCAAAGGGCTTTCAAGCCCTTTTAAGGTTAAGGTAACTAAGTCCATTGAGGATGAAATGGAAACAAGACCATTCTAGACAAAATTTTAGTAGAGATGTACATTTTAGAACTTGAATGTACACCATCATTACAATTTTGTACACAATAGGCTTGCTTCCATTTTGTACACAATAGGCTTGCTTCCATTTTGTCCACAATGGGCTCACTTATTGCACCTTACAATCCATTATGAAACTGGCCTAATATACTGTTTCAACCTTGAAGGACCAAATGTCCTCCATCAAGAGACAAATGAAAGTTGGGGTGGTTTCCCTATGATCTTAATTTTTGGCATGATTTTTGGAATAATTTTTTTTAACCCCTGAAGTCCCAAAGTCCCCTAAAGTAGGCCCATTGGGATTTTGGGTAGGCTTGTGTCACCTCAATCTTTAACATGTTTTTTCTGAATTTTTTGGGAATATAGGAAGCACATTTGACTTTGGGGAATGTAATTTTTATTTCTAGTGGTACCCAGAAACAAAAGTTATGCTTCCCTAAGTCCAGAAAACAAATCAACGGGTTCAAAAAAAATCACAAAAAATAACTAATGATTTTTCATCCTCAAAGATTATATTTTTGTCTGCATGTGAAGATTAGAACCATTCTATTTGGATTAGTGATGTGAAAGTTACGGAGCTTTTTGTTTTATGGACAATCATTGCATCATTTTGAGAAAAATAATTCATAGGATTTACTTCTAAACTCAATCTTTACAATTTTCCAAAAATAAAAGTTTCATATAGTTGACTTTGCAAACTAAAACAATCTTATCATTGGGATTATTGTATTTCAATTCCATCTTAGAACTATGAAAGATTTAGTTTATTCTTCTATCTTGTATGTATTGCTACTTAACAATTTTTTTAAGAGTAAAATCAAGCGTGTGTTTTTTGAATTTTTTTCCTAGATTCTCAAGTCAATTCTCGAACATAATTTGTTTTTAATTCAAAATTTGTATCACAAACATTTAAGTTAAGAAGATTCAAAGCCTTATAATCTTGTCATGTAAGGTGCAAGAAAAAAATTATCTTTTAACGCAAATATTTTGCAATTTGGGTGGTCGATGTTTCTCAAGTTTCCTCTACTTAATTTTGTACTATAGTAGACTTGCCAATCACCGTACGCATGAAATTCAAATCCTTCTCTGCAATTTTACAGAAACTTAGTAAGCTACAAAACTTGGAACAATTAATAATTGCCATGTTAAGATTGACTTCCAAAAAGTAGAATACTAAAAGATTTATCCTTGCAAATTTCATTCCATTTCAAAGCTAACAATCCTAAAATCTTGACCAAAAAAATGTCAGCCCTTCACCATATAATGCATGGTGCCTATGTGGTTGTCAGCATTTGCTTACAAGTTTACAAGATGTAGAGTTTGCAGACTGTCCAGATTTGTACACTAAATGGCAATTTCAATGTCCAGTGATTGGGACTGTTTGATAAATGGCATGTTTATAGTAGATTAGTATAAGATCTTCGAATTTGATCTATAGAAAAGTCACTTTGCAATAGAAATGGCAATTTTAAGTGATTTTTAAGTATATTGGCATTAAATGCTTTCGGGAGACATTAGAGGTCCGTTTTAGGCCTGTTCCCTGTGCTATGAACTAACCACTACTAGCCAAAATAAAGAATAATAATAAAAATAATAGTAAAATATAAAAAATTAAATTAAAATTTTATGTTTAAAATGAAATATTTAAAAAAAAATTGACATGGCATTTGTTCTACCACATCAAATTGTTGTTTTGCTAAGTTCCCACAGTTGAAGAACTCAAGGGAACTCAAAGGAACTTGTGGCCTTATTGAAGAGCTAAATCTCATCCAATGCCTTGGACTTTTTTTGGATAAATTTTTTTTTGAAATTTGAAGAATGTAGATGAGGCTTGTACCCCAACAATCAACAACATCCATAATGCAATGCCTACATTTGGACCAAAAAGTCAAACAAAAAAATTTGGTAAGACAATCTATAAGAGTCTTTTTGTACACCTAAAGACACAACTTTGAAAACTCTAGATTTATTCTTGCATTGTGCAAATAACACATTCTAAAATACATCAATATTTTATTTTATTTTATATAAAATATTTTATATTTAATGACAACAACTATATTTAGTTATAATTAGTGACGACAATCATGATAAAAAAATAATAATATTCTTCAAGTTTGTAGTGGGTATAAATTTGACAAAAGAACCCCATACAGATTGGTGAAATAAGTTGAACATGCTTTGCTATTGTATTAGTCCAATTGCTAGGTACCATAGTTGTAGGTCAAGTTTGGTGGAAAATGATTCTAAAGCTCATATTTTAGAGAATGATTTTTTTTTGGATTTTTGAAAAATTATACATAAATATATAATTTTTATAAAAGAAAATTGACAAATAGGTACCAATCTTGCCTTTTATATGCGTTATTATAGAATCTATGTTTTGCCCCTTAAATGTATGGGAGGCCAAACTATCATCACGGCATGGATTTTTTTTTGGCATTTAACGATGAAGGTGTATGAATTGAAGAATTTTCTTCATGCTTATCTAAATTCCATGTCACATGATACTCCTACTTGGAATTATTGTTGATTTGTTGCACTTTGTCCATGTTCAAAAAGCTAAAGTATGGCCATCTATTCTACATGTATGGTGTCGTACTTGAAAATGATAATGGATCAAATGCTAAAATGACATCCAAATGAAGACACTAATTGTCGAATAACCAATCTATCCTCCCCCCTAAAGTCCCAAGGTCATCTCTTTTTTTCCACATATCACTCGAAAACCACCATTTCTACTTCGTTCACCCAATAAAACAATGAAAATGTTTTTTCTTCAAATCCAATTGTTCACATTGAAAATGGCCGTTTTGAATGTTTTTCGATCTCTCCACCTCACCCCAAATTGGCCTTGGAACCTCAACACCAACACTCAAATAAAACATTTGGAAAAATGGATGAAATCACCGGATCCCTCCTAAAAAAATCCATCCCTTCATCAACATGGGGATGAAAGCTACTAATAATAGATACTTTAATGGATGAACTTCTATGTATGAATGATAGCCTATCCATTCCCCCCTTTGCATACTTCCCTAGGGTGGCAAGTCCCGCTGCCACAAAAAACAAACCCTAAAACTGACTGACTGGTCCTCTCCCCCAATTGCCAGGACCCCTCTTCTCCGTGGCCCCCGAGAGGGGAGACAGGCTCCGAGACTGATCCCGGGGCGAGTCAGAGTCGGTCGGGCAGGAAAAACAATACGCAATAATAAGTTTGGGGGTCAGGCCCCCCGGGGGTTGGGGACAAAGCCCAACCAGCTGGGTCCGATTGAACGATCCAAGCAACTTGGTCCGAGATGACTGACCCTAAACTAAGTTACCATTTGATGGTGGTATGGTACCCAAACCAAATGGAGTGGTTGCAGGTTCAATACCTGGCAGTGACAGGCGATTTATCTACCGTGAAATCAGCCTTTCTACCTGACAAAAACCCTTGCATTGTGTTGTTCTTCAACATGCTTGTTTCATTAAAAAAATATAAAAATTTCATGACCACCATCATCATTGAAATGGCATTCTACCCTCGTTCACTCAGCGAAGTCTAAAAAAACACTCAAGGACATCATGGTATCCATGACACCTTGGAACTAGTTTATGGAATTTACTGCAATATGTGACCTTCAAGACAAACAATTATCAACTTCCGCTACTTTGGCTACCTTGAGAGTGAGCAGTATTTTTTTTTTTTTAAAGATAGAAAAGAAAGGATTTTCATTGCAAGTTGGAAAGGATTATTAGGCAGTACTATAACACAAATTAAACGGACTGAACAAATGTTACTTCTTCCAATGTGGAGGAACTGAAGTTGCAAATTGGCTACCAAATTCTATTGTTCGTTGCAATTTTGGCTGAAATGTCTCCATTACAAGTCCTTTTTCTTACAATGTAGGATTTAGGGTTACAATTTTGGGGGTAGAAACTCCCAACTAATTTTAGCCATTTTGGAGATCGCTGTACGGTAACCATGATATCCCGGACACCCGGGACACCCCAGACACTGGGGCACCCACGACGGAGGCCGGCGCTCTGATCCATGGCAGTGGCCGGGAAGTGTGTATGATAATGGTTCCAAACCCTCTGACATGTCCATCAAAAACTTGCAGGTGATGACGACGGACCCTCGTAATATAATGGATATGGTGCTCGACGTACGTACATGCGTACAGCCTTTTCTTTTAATCCGCCAAGGCTCCAACCGATGGCCTGTTCGTTCCATTATTCAATTCATACCAAAGACTGTTGGACCGGGTTACCCATAAAATGCACCAAGGGTAGTCTGCTCTTAAAGCCACCATTTAAGCCTGCCTAACTCATCATTGACAGTAATAGATATCTCAAGCAACATGTCACCCATTCCTAGATAAGGGACACATTCAGAACATGGTCGTTTTTAGAGCAGACCACCCGTTACGTCCCCCTACCTTAGCGTTGGCCCGGGGTTTCCGGGATGGGAGATTGGGGTGCGTGCATTTAGAGCCATCACTTGATTGGAAAAAAAAGTTCATCCACCCATATGGATGAAGCCATCAATTGATTGATTGATTGGAAGAAAAAAGAAGAAGGTTCATCCATCTGTGCAAATGAAGCCATGCCGTATGAGCAGTTCAGTTGAGCCATACAGAGGGAGTCGTACAGAAAAGAGTCGTCGGAAATGGTGCCTGTTGAAGCTCGTCTTTGGTAGGCAGCATGATCGCGAAGCTCGTCACTTTTGCTGCGCATTTGGGACTTTGGTGGGTCGGGTTCCACTTGCAAGTGTGATGACGAGCCCCACCCCCACGAGTGAAATATTCCAAAGCTTGGGCAACCAGTGGAGACATGATTGTTTGTTTGGGGGTACGCGTTCAACATTCAAAAAAGGGACCTAGAACAAGAAAGAGAGTGGCGGATAGAGTGGGGACCACCGAGTTTGGAGGCATTGGTGTATTTTTATGGGAATGGAATCTCTACACACACGTCTTGGGAGGCATACTAGTCTTTACGGACTCCTTCATACAACCTTTTGGGTTTGGGTTAAGTCTATTCTCATTTGGTGTTAAAAGAGTGTTGTTATTGAGGGTTTTAGGAACGAATTTAGATTTAAGGTAGAACTGCCCAATACCACATAGATTTGCCATCTAGATACTTTGGAGAAGCTATTTATATTTTTAGAGACTGAAAAGTTTGAGAGAAATCAATTGCAAAAAGAATGGAGACATTTCAACAAAAAGTGAATTTTATGAGATTTTTCAAAGCAAAAATGTTAAATTGTGAATAGACCCTTATTAAAGTGTAGGCTAATATGTCCGCTCCCCAAGTGCATTGCAATTATGGTAATGGGTTGTAAAGATAGCGATAATAGATGGGACATTGACAGAATTGGGAAGATCGTGTAGGTGGCGAAATTGTGTGGATGGTGGTATTAGGCAATTCTACATTACTTTTGGAATAGATTCACATTGCAAACATCACCCCCAACACCAAGTTTGAATATACCCTAATAATCATAAATACTACTCCATCCATCCCAAAATGATTTTCTTGTTAAACAAAATGATCTTCCAGTTGGACACAATGTTTAGGATCTCTTTTGCTTGAAAATGATGTTATTTCAACTTGGTTCATGCTACAAGTAGAATCTAGTGCACTCTCATTTTTGTGAAATTTTGAATTCTAGAGCCCTTTTGAAAGTGTAGTATAAGGCTTATTGCAATAAAATTAAGAGTAATCACAAGATCATTTAGAGAACTAAAAATGATCCTCCAATTCTTTTTAATTTTTTGGCCTCAAATTATCTTCCAATTGCATATTGTGATGTGGGAGGGAGGAGGTTGACGGTTGTTCCAAGAGCAATACAATGGTAATGAATGAAGTAGGTAGAGGTTCAAGTTCAAGAAGATCATTTGGAGACAAAAAAAATATTATTTATAGTAATGGATTTACATGTTTCAACAAATATGCATACTAGATATATAGATATCAATGTTTTCAAAGAAAAAAATCTCGATCTATAAAAATAATTGACAAAAACATCATGCTACGATTTTTCCTTGGGACAAAAAGATTTAGAGCTCCATTCTAAATTTTTACCTTGAAAAAAAAGTAGAAACAAACTATTTATCATGGATGATTAATTTTGGAAAATTTGGATTCATATTTGGAATTAAAAAAAACTATATCTGACAAGAAAAATTACAAAAGACAAATTAACAATCCTAAATAGGGGGTAGTTTTTTACATTTGTCTTCAAGCTAGGGAGAAAAAAACTCCCCCTAGAAGACTTGTACAATAGATGTAAGAAAATAAAGATAGAAGATTTTTTTACATCTATCATCTAGCCAACTCCCTATTCATTTCTTGAAGTTTTACAACTATTTTATAAAATAATTTATCCTAAAATTGTCATTTCTAGTGCACAAATCAATATTAAATTTAAAATTTAATTTTTTTTTACTATCCAATTATAGTATCTCACTTGTTTAGTATGAGAATGTATGGAAGAAATCTTTAAAATCTTAACCATGCGAATTGGAAAATATGAGTATTTAAAGTGGAAAAAATTATTTTTTGCACCTTGCCTTAATTGTTTTTTAGACTTTGAATCTTCTTCGGTGTTGAAAATGCTTTATTTCTAGTAAAAAGAACTCAAAGTCTAAAAAATTTAAATTGAAAGGATTCAAATCCTCCTACCATAGGTTTAAAGTAATAATAAAAGTCATTTTAAATACTTAGGCATGTAAATGTCCTTTGACTTAAAAAATTTGCAATATGAAATTTGATTGCAAAATCTCTCATATTAATGAATTGAATTTGATTCTATCAAAAAATAATAATTTGATTTTCATTATTTAAAACGTTTTTAGGTAGAAGTAGTAATACATAGTAAAGACAAAACAAATTGATAATAGTTTTGAAATGGAATGAAAACATGTCAATTATGAGAATGAGATTGATTTGGCAAACAATCTAAATCATGTTATTTTGTTTTGAGAGGAATTTAAGTTAAAAATGAATCTTGTTTTTTATTTTATAAATTTTTTAAAGGTTTTATAAGTATTTGGTTGCCCAACCTTTAGGATTTTATTCTTATTGTGACATAAATTTCCCTTCATGATACTAATTGGAATAATTTTTTTATTATAATTCCTATTTTTTTTTAAATATTTAAAATTTGTGCTAAAAATATGAACATACCCAAATTTTGGAAGCACTTTGAAGAGACTTTGTTCCTTTAGAGGTTACTGCTTGCACATCATAAATATTGCAAAATTATCTTCACAAGTATCAACTTCACATGATCATAAAATGCAATATAAAATCAAAATAAATTCTAATACACTAATCCATTAATTAATGACAAATTGTATCTTCATTTGTTCAAACTTCATTAGTTTTTATACTAATACATTCATTTAAAATTTTGATATATTTCCTATTTGATAATCAATATCTCAAATTCATCTTCATTTTTTCATAATTAAAACTGTACACTTGAAATTTACATCATTGTTTGCTACAATTTTTTTTAAATACCATAATAACTACAATTACAATTATAAATATGCATTAAACAATGTGATTTCTTTGAAACAATGGAATAATAGTCATAAACAACATTGTATAAGTGGTGCACATTTTGAATTAATACATAGAGAAATTTGATAGAAGAATGTAAAATAAGGTAGAATAGTCATTACCAAGCATGATCTTATGAGTGTACCCTATTACACATAGCTATATGAAATAAATGATTCTCATACAATATTCAATGCTTTAACATTGAAATTAAAGCACAAATTTTAAAACTTTCCTAATGAATTTTGACTTCTCATAACTTTAGCTCATAATATTTAAATTTTTGTTCTTTGGCAACATCTAATCTTAGTTTCCATTTGCCTATATGTGACTAAGAACTAGAATTTTACTAAAGCATAATTGTATCTATTGGAGACATTATTTAGCTCAATAATAGATTATTTTAATTTATAAAAATATTTTGCAACAATATAAACCATATTTGGAATTGGAATCACAAAGGTTTCACTAACATCATGGAAATGAAGGCAAAAATGCAAGGTTGAAAAGATCACATACTTTGATGAGGTGAGGCTAAACAACATAGCCCTATTTTTATGGATTATCCTCTTTTCAAAGAAGAGATTTGTAAGGTACTTTACTAATAAAAGGATATAGAGCAACCCCTTCATGTAGTAGGTGTTCAATCCTTGATCAAAGCAATTGTCTCTAACAAGAACCCCAATTCCTAGATAGTAGTAGAATTTTTTGTGTATATAGGATGAACAAGGATTTTTATATAACCTTTGAGTATTCATGGTGGTCAGTTAATTTCAATATAAAAATGACATCTCTAAACTTTATTCCCATAAAACAAGAATTATTGAGCTTCAACTACCACAACATGAAAATTACCACAAGATTATGAGTCTCAAGGAAAAAACATGGTCCAAAAGGGCATACATTTAGTTCCTACCAATAGTATTAGGACTTGTAAAACTAAAAGTTCTAAACATGTCAATGTTCATAGCGTTGAAGACAAAAGGCAAATCATTGTTTCATCTTCAAGAAAAGGTGTTGTTTTGTCTTTCCAATATATTTTTGAAGGTTTAATATTAAAATCTTTATCTCCATTAGATAATGGCAAATGATAGTACATTGATGCTAGTTGGCATTTCACATTTAGTTCTAATCATTGGTCAACTATGGATACATGCATAGACTTTGTGAACACTATTTTTATAAACTACATAATTCAACCTTTGAGATTGCCACAACCCCAAGATATGTTGTGGCTAATTGACTTGTGGAGCATGCATGTGAGTAGGGAATTTTGAAAATGGATGAGGATCAACCATCCATACATTCACCTTTTCCTTATCCCGGCAAATTGCACCAACTAGTGATGTGATATTTCAACAACCTTTCAAGCATGCATTTCAATAGGAATTCAACATTTATACAAGAAATCTTATTTCTAATCAATTTGATGTAGAACAACATGTTAAAGTTTATTTTAAGATGTCGACTCCAAAGCCGAAGATGTATTCTTAGCTACACATTTCTAGCAAGAAAGAGATGATTATCAAAGGATGGGAAAAAGGTGTCTTTCTATATTTGATTGACCAAGATCTTCGAAGAAAATCAATGGTGAACAATATAAAGATACCACTTTTCAAGCATATAGAAGA
This sequence comes from Climacium dendroides, assembly GCA_950106755.1. NCBI lineage: Eukaryota > Viridiplantae > Streptophyta > Bryopsida > Hypnales > Climaciaceae > Climacium > Climacium dendroides. The sequence goes on along the minus strand of OX467082.1, from coordinate 46,483,353 downwards.
CAATCAAATAATCGAACATCCATGATTGCAAGTTGTATTGTGAACTTTCGGCTAACGTTTTGTTTTTTTCTAGCAACTTGGCCCTTTTATTCTTCTCAACTTTGACAATTCTACTTCTTAATTTTTAAAACTTTTCATTAAACCATTTATTTCCTGCTGACCTTGCCCCCAACATGCAATATTCATTCTACCCATTCTACCGGTGATCAAATAGCTTACCTTATTGGTTGGGGAACATCATGATTTATGACCAACACCACTTCAAAGCATTCTTTTTAAAATACTTTAAAAAATTCCCTCAAATGCCGACAAAAGAATCTATCATGTCGCCATTTTGTGCTCGATTTTTTCTTCCCATCTACATAACTTACGTGCCTACTCTTTACACATTTGATTTTAATGATTGTCATCCATCCTATCCCATTGGTGACAAAAAAAACCCAGATATTTCAAACCCCAAAAGTGTTTTTTTAATAGTAAAATAAAAACCCTCACAATATTTTCACCTTCTCAGTCGCCAGTCAACACTGCGTGTACAAATTGCTAAGGGTCAACCCAGCCATTCAACAATAGAAGTACCGATGAATAAGCAGAGCCATGCCATATGTACTTTTACTGCCCAAGGGGGCTCCGGGAGCCAAAGTGGGGCCCGAGGAGGCTCCCGGAAGCCACAAGGGGGCCCCAAGGTGGCTCCCAGAAGGGGGGTGGGGGTTCAAGGGGGCTCTGGGAAGGAGGGGCTTCAAGGGGGCTCTGGGAAGGAGGGGCTTAAGGGGGCTCCGGGAAGGAGGGGTTTCAAGGGGGCTCCCGGGATCATGTGAACCTTAATAATAAGTCAAAGCAATACAGCGGCAGGCTCCATTTCCCAGCATGTAATATTCTTCTGGATGCAGAAAATCATGTTTCTCATGCTCCAGTTCTTTCACACATTTGGCAAGACTTCCTGCAATCCTGCCCTTAAGCTTAAATATTTTTTCTTCTTTTTTTCTTTTGAGGGGAGTTATGAAGCTCATGGGGTTCCTTCCCCTTGTGACCCAAATTAAAAGCAAAAAAATTGAAATTTTCTGAAATTCCTCAGAAATTCCTCATGAATTCCTGGGAATTTTCTAGCTTTTGTTAGCTTTCGTTGGTTAGGATGGGTTAGGCAGGCTTTGGAATTCGAACTATCAGGCACCAAAGTGATCATCTGTGTGGTGAGGGCAACCCGAGAGAGACAGATGTCGGCGCGACAGGCTTGCGAAGCATATGTGGGTGTTGGAGGTACCACTTGTCTTGCCATTAGGTCTCCCAAAGAAATGCTCCCTCATCTCCTTGGTGTTGGGGAAGTATGGGGCGGTGGTTGAGATCCAGATGAGATGGAGACCAAACCCAAATAGGTAATCCACAAAATTTACCCCCAAGAAGCACCTGGATAACCTGGGGTATAACCTGGGTATAGGATGGGTATAACCTGGGTATAGCATGGGTATAACTTGGATGTAGCATGGGTATAACAGGGATATAACCTAGGTATAACATGGACGTAGCATGGATATAACATGGATATAACATGGATATAACATGGATATAAATTGGATGTAGCATGGATATAGCATGGATATAAATTGGATATAGCATGGGTATAGCATGGATATAAATTGGATGTAGCATGGGTATAGCATGGATATAGCATGGATGTAGCATGGGTGTAACATGGATATAACCTAGGTATAACATGGATATAACTTGGATGTAGCATGGATATAGTATGCATATAACATGGATATAGCATGGAAATAACATGGATGTAGCATGGGTATAACATGGATGTAGCATGGGTATAACATGGATGTAACATAGATGTAGAATGGATTAACGTGGATATAATCTGTGTATAACATGGATATAACCTAGGTATAATATGGATATAGCATGGATATAATATGGGTATAATCTAGATATAACTTGGATATAATCTAGGTATAAAGTAAAACAACCCAATGTGGTCAAATGATCCATTGTGATGGCCTAGGAAATGACCCATTGTGAGGTGTTTTTTTAAAGTATGTGAGATGTGGGCCACAATGCATGTCATACATGATAGCAATGGAGTGAACATTGACCTCATTAGGAACTTCTGATTTTTTCAATGTGAAGTTCATTGTAAAAATTGACTTTTTTAGCCTTCTGTAATAGAAAATATTTTGACTGCATTAGGTCGTGAGATGAGCATTACAGATTTAGATTTTGTTAGTTTTGAGGTAGTCTAGAGACTCTTTTAGGCTAAACACTTCAAAAATTCCTAGTAAATTCATACTTTGTCAAAAAAAATTATTTTCAATTGCACTTGCTGTTTCTCACACTTGTACTAATGTGGGAAAAAAATTGAAAATTTTCAACAACAAGATGATGTCAAACTCCTCATTTTGACCACAATGGGTTGTTTTACCTTAACATGGATGTAGCATGGATATAACCTGGATATGACATGGATGTAACATGGATATAGCATGGATATAACAAGGGTATAAGATAAAGCAGTCCATTGTGGTCAAATGACCCATTGTGTGTGTGGGGGGGTAATATGTGAGATGTGGACCACAATGCATATCTTACATGACAATAATAGAGTGAACAATGACCTCATTAGGAACTTATAACTTTTTAATATGAAATTCATTGTAAGAATTGACTTTCTAGGCCTTTCATGATAGAAAATATTGTAATTGCATTAGGTAATAAGACGAGCATTATGGATTCAAATTTTGCTAGTTATGGGGTAGTCTATAGACTCATTTGGGCTGAACACTTCAAAAATTCCTAGCAAATTCATAATGTGTCAAAAAAATATAATTTCAATTGCACTTGTTGTTTCTTACACTTGTACTATTGTGGAAAAAAATTAAAAAAATTTAGCAACAACATGATGTCAAATTCCTCATTCTTACCACAATGGACTATTTTACCTTAACATACATGTAACTTGGGTATAACATGGTTATACACAAACAACAATTGTCAAACACTACCCATTTTCTTGAGCTTTGAGAAAAAATGGAAAAAATTCAACCATACAAATTTATTCAAGACTAGTATGGGAATGTGTGGCAAGAAAAAAATTCACAAAATTTCAAGTGCTTAAATTGTAAGATTATATTGTTTGGAATTACTGTAGCTTTCTGGTTGCTAGGCCAAAAATAAATAATTTAAGAGGGTGCCTGTAAATTTATGGGAAATTATTAACCTAATTTGTCCTTATATATATATTGAAGGATTGCCTATTTCGTAGAAATTCAACTGGCTTCATTCAATCTTGCATCTCTTTTTTGTTCATAACTATAAACATGTATTGCAAAGTTTTTGCTTGACCATTTTAAAGCACAATTTTTCACGAACAAAACATATCTCTCATGTGCAACAACCCCTAACATTTAACAATACATTAATATATAAAGTATAGAATTTAGGATTTGGAGGTCAAAATAAGGGTTTAGGTAAATGCTATTGCTTTAGATGAAAGTAGTAACAACCATCCAAAAATTAGTGTAAGAACAATTGGATGGATGTTTAATTTATTTCAATTACATTTTGAAATTGTTCAATTTTCATATATTTTTTCTTGGATTGCCTAAATGTTTATTGCACTTTGATTAAATATTAGATAAGAAGTTGTTCAAACTACTAGGAAGCTCCAATAACCTTGAGTGCTTGAATCACAAATATGAGGACCTATTCCAAAAAAAAGGATGTTAAAGTTTTATTTAATATAGACTCATTTAGAACATTCTTTCTACTTTTCATTGATATAATTTACTCAACCTTCCTTCATGCTTCTGCAATGAATGTTAATGAAACAAAATAAACTTTTAAAAACATTAGAGTTTAAAGAAATAGTTTATTTTCTACTCCTACTCAATAGCTAAAAGTCACTTGACTTTGACTCCACTTGAAGTCAATTTTTTGCATTAATCCTTAAAGTCTAAAATGTTCCACAAAGGGAACTTGAAGGTTCCTATGATCTCTAAAATTGGCAAGATTTTTAAATATTTTTTTAAGATGGAAAAAACATATTAGCTCTTGGAAAATATTATTATTTTATTTCAATTACTACTTGAGAGCAAAATTTCTAACTGACGAAGATCAAAGTACTTGAGAGCAAAAAGAAAAAAATTGAAAATTCTGAAAATAAATAAATATGGATTATATTTTTTGTACAATTATAGAAAATAAATAAATATGAATTATAGAAAGATTTGATTCATTCCATTTGGATTAGTAATGTAAAAGTTTTGGACAATCTTGTTATTTAAGCAATTAAAGCATCTTCTTGAAAAAAAAATTATAGGATTCATTTTTGAATAATTTTTTTTTCAATTTAAAAGAAAAAGGTTTCACAAAGTTAAGATCTCTTGCTGGTATAATCTCAACATTGAAAATAATATGTTTCGATTCCATTTTAGAGCTATTAATGGTTAGTTTTATCTTTTATTTTGAATTTACTTCTACTTGATAATTTTTTAATGAGTGGAAAATAAGTTGTTGTTTTTCAAATTTTTTTCCTTACTCTAAACTGAATTCTTCAACATAAAAAAAAATCAAAATTCAAAATAAGTAGTGTTTAAATTTTAAGCTAAGACATTTCAAAGTCAAAAGAATCTAATCGAGCAAGGTACAAAAAAAACTTATTTTCCTCACATTAAATGTGAATATTTTACACTAATTTACAAGGTCAAGCTTTCTAAAATTTCTTCTACACTTTCTTACACTTCTCTACTGCAAATTTCTATGGCTAAATACGCAATCATTTTAAAGATTCTTTGTTCTTTGCAATAGAAATGGCAATTTTAAGTGGATCTTGATGAAAAAAGGCCTCGAGACTAAGGTAGAACTACCCATTACCACCATTTATCCAATTCCCCCACCTACAGGTTCCTCCCATTTCCATCACTGGCCCATCTTATTACCACAATCTTACTCATCCATGATCATGATGGCAATGCACTAGGGAACGGACACATCAGCCCACGCTTCAACAATGGTCTGGTCATGCTTTACCAAGGGTCTACTCACAGTTTTACATTTCAACTTTGAAAAATCACAAAAAATTCAATTCTTGTCATAATGTCTTAATTTTTTTTGCAATTAACTTCTCTCAAACAATTCAATCTCTGAAAAATATGAGAGCTCATAAAAAGCTTCTCCAAAGTACCTAGATAGCAAATCTGTATGGTAATGGTAATGGGTAGTTCTACCTTATAGGGATTATATAAAGTCTAAAGTTCCACATTAAACACCTCGCTTCAAATATCTCAAAGCCTTTGAGGATTGATGAAAAACAATGACCAAGACTATAATAAAAACCCATTTTACTTCACCTCCTCAAAAATTTTGCAACCATAAAATATTTTGCCACCATAAAAAAAGAATTAATACTTGATGGTGCAGATACGTAATGAAATTTAATCAATTAGGATTTCAACATTATTTGACTTGAATTTTACTTTGTTTTGACATACATATCCATTAATTTCCAAATAAATTTCTACATCCCTTTCTTAGAATTTTTTTTGGGTCAAACCTGCTGGGTGACCTTAAGATATGCTCCTGTCATTTGCACCCCTCATCTACCTTCCATTCATCCTTTTTTCTATAAAACCTTGACCACCAAAAAGAATATCAGGCCAAAATGAGAAAGATATTTCAACCCACTTTGCAATCCCCAATGATGTCCAACCACATACACCTGATTTTCCATACATACCTCCAAGAAAACAAAACTTTTAAATGAAAGCGCTAAAATTTTTGGCACAATTCCAAAGGAGAGGACCCCTCCAAAAAAAACCAAGCCCACTTTCTTTTGGCCCCCTCACCAATTTTGGCAAAAGCACCAATTTCAGCCACAAACAAGGGAGGGGGAAAAAAAAAAAAAAAATCCTTTCCATCCATGAAATTCTGCTGTCAACCATGCAAATTCCAGCTTTTTAATCCAGATATTTGAATCAATTATTATGACGTGGAGTACGGTAGAAGCCAGTGTGGTGCCCTAATTTCTATTTTAAACATCACACTATTCATTCTTTTTCTGACCTAATGGACTTCCACCGAAATCCTCAGGCCCAGTGGACAGAGACCCCCAAGCCTACCAATGAATGAAAACGCCCACTGGATATTAGTGCATGTCCTAGAAATTAGTGTTACCAGAAAAAAATACTGGCACCCAGAAATCAGGGCCAAGGAGGATTGACCACTGAAATTTTTTATTTGCCACCCATGAATTTTTTTGCGAATTCCGAATTCATATTTGCAACCAGAGGAGAGGCCGTGTATGAGAGCCTCTCAATAGTGAAATTCGGTCGCCCCCCACTAAATATGTATTAATATTATAGAAGGATGCAGTAATATAAAAAAACATATGTGCTTCCATGTGGTTAAGTAGTGAGTCATGAGGTAGCTTCTCTAAGTAAGGCAACCTAATTATTAAGGCAACCCAATTTCTCTATTTGGTGTAGAAGTGGTGAAGAAACACAAAATTTACACAACACAAAATAAAGGGGAAATTTTCACATTTTACCCTTGGTCGGGAGCAATAAGGGGGCAACAATCCGGCCAGGGAGAACTGACCCCCGCATTGCCCCGGCCGGGGTTAATTGTGAAAAAAAGCCCCCTATTTTTTTGCCATGATATTTTATACATTTCTCCACCGACCCTAGCTAATTTGGGGCCGCTGATTGCAAATCTGAATTCAGAATTTGCAAAAAAAAAATTCATCTGGTTGCAAATCAAAACTTCCACAGCGTTTTCCCCAGGGGTAAAACGGGGCAATGAGGGGGTCAGCCGCAACAATCCTCCGTCCCTGTCCCAAAAGTAGTGAGCACCGCCGGTGGCTAGTAAGCCCAGTGAACGTGAATAATTGCCGTAAAAGTGCCCAGTCCCCTTCGGAGTGAAAAAGTCGACGTGCCCCCTACTAATTGACACGTCGGCTCCAATTAGGCCGAACGCAGTGGCGGGAATGCCCGATGACACGTGGACCCATCCACGTGACACTAACGTGGGTGCCGAATGATTCCCTCTCTTGAAGTCGCCGCAGGGGAAGAGTGAGTGGATCATTAATCCCGGTAACTGCGGATTGGGGGCGTGGCCTGCCCCCGCATCCAATCTCGAGGATTGCGTAGATTCGAACCTGGCCACAGGATTCTCCTCGAGAATCTTCTCGAATCTTCTTGAATTTGTAGATTTCGAATGGGGTGGTTGGCAGATGGGGCGCTGGGCCGCTGGCTGGCTGATGTGGGACGCTATCCTCATGCAAGACTATTGGGCTTCCTTTTTTAAATTCCTCCTTTTTGGGTGGAAATAGTTGGTAGACAGTTGGCTTTCCTTTTAGGCAAGGTTCGGTGGGATTATTTTAGCTCTCTTTTTAAAAAAAAAATTGTTTTAAACTTTAAAAAAAAAACTGTATTAAACTTAAAAAAAAAAAATTGTATTCAACTTTTTTTTTTTAAAAATTGTTTGTTTGAAACACATGGACGATTTTAGCTCATTTTTTGAGTGGGAGATTGGGGCAATTGCCGGCATTAGAAAGTTGAGTGGGGGGCAAGCCAGGTCCAGTCAGATTTGGTATGTACGGGGTTGCAGGATTTGGGAGTTCCTAGCAGGGAAACAAGCTAACTTTGCAAGAATAATTTTTTTGGGGGGTGGGTGGTGATTTACTGAAGCTCTGTTGGAATCTTTTTTTTTTCCCTCACCCTCACTGAGTTACGTACACCTAATATCAACCGAACTAGAGTTGCCACAATCAAAACAAAAGTAAAAGTAATTTTCTAAATCTTTTAGAACCAAAAACAACTCAAAAAATTCATAACTTTCTCATCGTGAGTTGGAATGCCAAAAAACCAAGCATGTGCAATCCTCCTTGCTGAGAGCTTTTCTAACGATACCAAGATTGTGACCAAAATATAAGTAATACTAATTTTCTAATTATTTAGTTCATAAAAATACTTCAAAATTCAATAACTTTCACACCATGAGTTGAAACACCACGAAACCAAGCCGCCAGTACACCCCTCCACGCTGAGAGCTTTCCAACAGTACCAAGATTATGACCAAAATATAAGAAAAAGTAATTTTCTAATTTTCTAGAACCAAAAATAACTTGAAAATGCATAACTTTCACACCATAGGTCCAAACACCATGAAACCAAGCCGGTGCACCCCTCCTCACTGAGGGCTTTCCGACGGCACCAAGCACGTGACCAGGGGACGCACGGTCCGGGAGATCTCAATGTGACAAACAAAACAAACATGTTGTCTTAATAGAAGAGATAAGGAAGTTTAGCATGGTTTCCATTGTTAGATTGAAAACAATTTTCGGTGCGTGGTTTTGTTGGTTGTCAAAAGGGGTTTTGGGGGTCGGAGATGACCCTAAACTACCCGATGATAGTGGAAAGGTATCCAAACCAAATGGCTTGGCTGCAGATTCGATACCTGGGAATAGTGACAGGGGGGGGTTATTTAGTGTGAAATCAGCCTATCTACTTGATGGAAACTCCTTGTATTGTATTGTTCAATAGCTTGTATAAAAAAGGGTGATTTTAGCTTTTCTTTGAATGCATTTTTTGAACACCAAATGAATAAATAGCCCCAGTTCAAAGTGCTAAAAATAAGTGTTTCTTTAACTGACCCTCAATTCTCATGTATAGTAGAAGTACATACTAAGGGACAAAAATCTACAGAGGTTGGTTATAGAAAGTGGTTGAAATTAGGTATACTAGTTACTTTAATTGCAAATGAAAAAAAAATCAATGTCTATAGGGGCGACATAAATGGGGGGTTGTTCCTTCAAGATTATACGATTCACTTTGAAAAAGTTGTATTTGAGACAATTATTGAACATCAGTCATGAATGTTTGGGAGGCTCTTGTGCATTCTCCACAATTTAGTATGTCCCTTAAAGAACCATTGATTGAATAAAAAATATACTTGTAGCCTCAAACATGAAGTTTTCTCAAATATCATTGAAGGAGGGGGGGATTGCTCTCTTTAGGACCCAAAGGGGAAGAGGGAAGCCCCAATATTGTGTTGTATTTTTAGTCTATTTTCCTTCTACCTTTGAGACTTGGTTCAAAGTAGATGAGGAAATGAAATCATTAGCTATTTAGAATTGGAGCACAATACATTGGTAAGTGTTACATAGAGTGTTTGATGCTCTACCATTGAACACATGCAATTTGGAGACACTTTTCGTCCACACTTAATAATGTTAATTTGTGTTACGGACCTCTAACAATAGACTCAAATAAAGAACACAAGATATACTCATAAACATACATGTTATCATAAGGGGCTCAAACCACCCGACCATAGAGAGAGATCAATCTATTAAAAGATGATCTCCTCACCCCCAAGCTCCACCTTATATACTATCAAATAAGACTATAAGTCCTTAATATAGACTAGGACTTCTTTTTCCTACTTTTGGCTTTCTAACCTTGTTTCTATCCAAAATTAGCCATTAAAGTAAAAGTCCTAGTTATCCTTTTCTAATCATATCTTGTCCTAATCTTTATCTTCTACTTGGAGTTATCTAACTCCAAGTTCCACATGCTTCTTCTTGTCTGGGAGTTGTTTAACTCCAGTACATTAGTCATCCAAGTGGAGTTGTCTAACTCCATTGCATAAATCCACCCTCTGGAGATCTCTATCTCCGGACAATCCCTGTTTATCTACTAATGCACATTTCATCATGAATTAGTCCATGATTCATAAATGCATTCATCCATCAAAGGTCATGACGTAAAGGTCATGACACAATCATACATTCATTTATCTATCAATGCATTCATCCATCCAAGGTTTGAAGGGTCACAAGGGTCATGACACAATCTCCCCCTCAAAACTAGTCATTGTCCTCAATGACAAAACTAGGGTAATCTTTCCGAAAATCCATCTCTCTTTCCCAAGAAGCTTCATCTTCAGGATAATCCTTCCATTTAACCAATAGCCTTCGGAATGATTTATTCCGAAGATGCTGCATATCAACTTTTAGTATCATTTCTGGTTCAGCAAGTAATGTTCCTTCAGGAGCAACTTTAGGAAGCTCAGGTAGCACATGGCTAGGATCAGAAACATATTTCCTCAATAAACTTACATGGAAAACATTGTGAATTTTCCAATTGGAAGGTAAGTTCAATTCATAAGCCACAGGTCCTATACATTTGCTAATTTCAAATGGACCACAAAATCGAGGAGATAACTTCCTTGACTTTCCAGACTTTAATCCTGACCTTTTAGGTGTAACTTTCAAAAACACTTTATCACCAACCACAAACTCACGATGACTTCGTTTCTGATCAGCATAATATTTAGCTCTATCTTGAGCACTTTTCATACTCAACTTTACAGATGCAATGATTTCGTTCATATCCCTTATCATTTGATTCACACTTTCAATCGTTGAGTTAGGAGTTGATAAAGAAATTGGAGTCCTATATTCTTGACCGTACAATGCAAAAAATGGACTAACACCAATACTACTATGAGTCGTATGGTTATAAGAGAATTGTACTAAGTGTAGCCATTTATCCCAAGAGTGTTGTCTTTTACCAACATACATTCTAAGCATATCCTCAAAAGTTCTATTAGTTCGTTCTGTTTGACCATCAGTCTCAGGGTGATAAGCTGTACTTAAACGAATTTTTGTTCCACATAGCTTAAAAAGTGATGACCAAAATTCACTGATAAACTTACGATCTCTATCACTTATTATCTCTGAAGGTAAACCATGATTCCCAAAAATATGTTTCATAAATAATTCAGCTACTCCCGAAGCAGTAATAGTAGTAACTGTAGGAATCAATCGAGCAGATTTTGTTAATCGGTCTACTACAACAAAGATGCTATCATACCCTGATCGAGTTCTAGGTAGGCCTACAATAAAATCCATAGTGATAGATTCCCATTTCAAATTTGGAATTCCAAGAGATTGTAAAAATCCAGAACTTTTAATTTGTTCAATTTTTGAAATTTGACACTTCAAACACCTTTCTACATAATTTTTAATGTCCTTTTTCATTCCCTCCCAATAATAGTGACGTTTAATAGCTAAATAGGTCTTTTGAAAACCTGGATGGCCTGCGATAGGTATGTCATGAAGATCGTGCATGACATTGAGTCTAAATTCCCCTTCTTTGGGAATGCAGACTCTTACATTATAATATAAGACACCGTTGTCTAAGATATATGTTTTAAATTTCTCTATTTCTTCAACTGACCTAGATTCCTTAGTCAAACTTTCATATGGATATTGAAAGGTTTGATCATTTACATAATGTATTTTAATCTCATCTATCAAAGAGTTTCTAATACATGAGATTGCATTTGCCAACGGTCGTCTAGAAAGAGCATCAGCAACAACATTTTCTTTTCCTTTAATATACTCAAGCTCAAAATCAAATTCTTGCATTAATTCCATCCACCTACATTGTCTTCTACTTAGATTTGGTTGAGTTGAAAAGTACCTTAATGATTGATGATCAGTTTCAATTTTAAACTTTATCCCTAGTAAATAATGTCTCCAAACTTTCAAGGCATGAATGACTGCTAACAATTCTTTTTCATGTATTGGATAATTTAACTCTCCAGCATTTAATTTTCGAGATTCAAATGCAATGACTTGTCTATTTTGCATCAAAATTGCTCCAATTGCTAAATCACTAGCATCCGTGCATAAAACTATATTTCCCTTAAAAGGATCAATAATTGTTAAGATAGGTGCATGAGTTAGAGCGGATTTTAAAGCAGAAAAACTCAAATCACATTCACGATTCCAAACAATCGAATTAGACTTTCCTTTCAACAAGTAGTCATAGGGGCAGCTACTTTTGAAAATCCTTTCACAAACTTTCTATAATAACTGGCAAGACCTAAGAAACTTCTTATCTCGGTCTTATCTTTAGGTATTTCCCAATCCTCAATCACCTTGACTTTTCTAGGGTCAACCAAAATTCCATCTTCTGAAAGAAGATGACCAAGATAATCAATCTGGGATTTAAAAAATTCACATTTGCTCATCTTAGCAAAGAGTTTATTAGCCCTCAAAATCGCAAACCCCTTTCCTAGGTGTTCTTTGTGTTCTTTTATTGTCTTAGAAAATATCAATATATCGTCCATGAACACAAGCACAAATTTACCCAAATATTCACAAAATAAAGAATTCATCAACGTCATAAATGTGGCAGGAGCATTTGTAAGTCCAAAAGGCATTACAACATACTCATAGTGACCTAATTGGGATCGAAATGCAGTCTTTGCGATGTCTAATTCTTTTATTCTAATCTGATGGTAACCAGTCTTCAAATCAATCTTAGAATATATCTTTGCTCCATGTAGATGGTCAAACAAATCATCTACTCTAGGTAAAGGGTATTTATTTTTAATTTTTAATTTATTTAACCCTCTATAATCTACACAAAGTCTTAGCGTTCCATCCTTCTTTTTCACAAAGAGGACAGGTGCACCCCAAGGAGATTTACTTGGTCGAATGTATCCTTTATTTAACAAATCGTTTAGTTGATTCTCTAACTCAACATTTTGAGCTAAAGAATGCCAATAGGGTGCTTTAGCTACCGGAGCCGCATCATTTACTAAGTCTATCGCATGGTCAACTTCCCTAATCGGAGGCAAATTTTTAATTTCATCTGAAAACACATCCTCAAAGTTCTTCAAGTATGATTTCACATCAACTGAAAATTCATTTTCTTTCATTTCATTATTGTCTAGTTCATTCATATGTATTAGATAGACTTCATGGTTCTTTCTAATGGACCTTTTCATTTGTAAGTGAGAAAGTAAAGGAACATTAGGCATTAATCTCTTACCTTTGATGACAAAAGGCTTTCCATTCTTAAGCTTTCCATGTACAGCTCCCTCCTTGCAAGCTATCCAAGCATCCACTTGACGCAGCCACACCATACCCAAGATCACATCATAACGAGCTCCCTCCCAAACTTCAAAGTCTACTTTAGTCTCAACTCCTTGAATGCTCACAGGTGCATTCAAAATGCGGTGGTCAATAGAACTAGTATCATCATTTGGTAGCAACACTGAGCAAGGTGATACTGGAATTAGGGAAAGTCCTAATCTTTTAGCAAATTGTGTTGAGATCATATTATGGGTAGATCCTGAATCAACCAAAATCATTGTAGGATGGTTAGAATTGACATAACCCTTAAGTTGAACCACAGTTGGTTCATGCTCCACCTCCATGTTCATAACTGCAGTTGAAACTTGAATCTCCGTATCATGATTGTTGTTTTCTTCAGCTCTATCTTCTACTATTAAAGTTGATGTTTTACGCTTCTTGTTCTTGATGCAATTTGATGATAGATGCCCACGTTCATGACAAATGAAACATAATCCCTTCCTTAAATGTTCCTCCCGTTCTTTTTCACTCAACCTCTGAGGTTTATTATTTTGGCCCTCCTCACGACGACTCTTAGGAAAACGCAGGTCTACACTAGAACCTATAGGTCTTCTATTAAAGTTATTATTTCTCCTCTCATTTGCTACCTCTTGGCGTTCAAAATTTTGAGCTAATCAATGTGCTTCACTCAAAACACTAGGTGCATATGCACTCACTTTGAATTTTATGGAATCTTTTAAGTTTTCCACAAAATATTCAACCCTATCACCTTCAGTCCAAGAAGGGAAGTAAGCACAATGTTCATCGTATTTAGACTTATATTCGGACACTGACATGTTACCCTGTCTAAGTCGATACATACCCTGACGCATTAAAGATTGAAAGTTACCAGGAAGGAATTGTTGGAGGAACAATTCCTTGAAGGTTTCCCAAGTGCGAACCGCCCCCATGCCTCGATTATCACGATCCTTTTTAAGTGTATCAAACCAAACTCGAAATTAGCCATTAAAGTAAAAGTCCTAGTTATCCTTTTCTAATCATATCTTGTCCTAATCTTTATCTTCTACTTGGAGTTATCTAACTCCAAGTTCCACATGCTTCTTCTTGTCTGGGAGTTGTTTAACTCTAGTACATTAGTCATCCAAGTGGAGTTGTCTAACTCCATTGCATAAATCCACCCTCTGGAGATCTCTATCTCCGGGCAATCCCTGTTTATCTACTAATGCACATTTCATCATGAATTAGTCCATGATTCATAAATGCATTCATCCATCAAAGGTCATTACACAATCATACATTCGTTTATCTATCAATGCATTCATCCATCCAAGGTTTGAAGGGTCACAAGGGTCATGACAATTTGATATTGAATAGAAAATTCAATTGCAAAATTTTTACATAGCTATTCTTAACATCTAAAGGACTAGGTGACCTTTAAATGTACACAAAAAGATCTTTAGTAGTTACACATGAAGTAAATTTTGGTTGGTTGCTTATGAAATTTTCACTCAAAGTGTGAACATATATCCCTTTAGTGGGAATGTAATGTCTTTTTTTTCCCCAATAAGATGCCTAGATCAAATGTTATATTGCCTTGAACTTTTCAAACAACAAGATCAACTTTGGGCAACATCTCCAAAATTCTGAAATTTGGACAATGGAAAACAAACAAACATTCAAAGTATAAAAATCTCACTCTAGGATGGATGGAATGCAACTCCCAGTCATCAAGAGGAGTGAAAGTGCAGTTCCAATAATTTAAAGTGGGTTGGCTTGCCGGAGGAGTTTCTTCCTGCGGTGAGTGAAAAAATAATAATTTTCACTTTACAGTAGTTACTAAATAAACGTATTAAAAAAAAGTCCCCCCCCCCCCCCCTCCAGTCTCCCTGACGCCAACCCCGTAATTCCAGCCGATGTACAAAAAGGCAGAACCCACTGAGTTTCTCCCCCACTTTCCCCGGACCGTAAAACTGAACAAATTAGTGTAGGTAAGAAAATCGTACGACCAGGACCAACTGTTGACTTCATTGGATGCAAGGGGGCCGCTTAGCCCGCGGCCCGCGCTTTCCTTGGAAGCACATGATGGGTCGGCCCCTCGTCCCGTCCCGCCCGTCCCGGTCCCCCCGAAGAAACGCCCGGCGACCCGCGCCTCCGCGATGGGTTGCCTCTCCCATAAAGCTCCGCTCTGCTACCGTTCTCCTCGCTTTGGTGCTCTTTCCTTCTTCCGCCAGTGCTTGAAATTGCTCTCCTCTCCTCTTCGATTGTGCTGCCTCTCTTTGAGGATCTGGAGCTTTGATTCTCCAGATATTGCTTATCCATTTGATTCTTTTGAACCCGTATCTGGCGCTCGTTGGCGATTTTTTCTGCAAGTCTTCGGTGAAGTTTCTTGGATTCGTGAGGACGATAGTCGATTTGGATTCCATTAGTGTGTGGTGAAGTTCTTTCGCATGATCCGTAACGGGATCGTGTTTGCGCTTTTAAGTTTTAGTCGTACTTGCAAGCGTTGGCGAGTGCTTTGAAGGACGTGCGAAGGTGTTTGAAGGCTTTGGATAGTGTTTTGGAGGGCGTGCGAAGCTGTTTCGTAGCCGGTACGCATTTCGTCGTGGACTCTGTATTTTTGCGTTCAGGGGCGTGGTTTAGTGTAGGTTTTGGCCTACATGATGCTTTTGGTTTAGTGAGGTTGATGTGTACGTTACAAGGTGAAGAGCAGGTTGTTCAGGACGGGATTTCTGATGTTGGAAACGGCTATGGTTTTCAGGTGGTTGTGTTTGCCATCATGAATGCCTCGAAGCTTCTCAAGGCGGTTCTTAGGCCGCGGGCTCTGCAGAACAACGTAGGCAGGAGTCCTACCGTAACTGACGGGCCTTCTTCGAGGCGGTCGTTGTCTCCCGACAGCCGACTGCCTTCGTCTACTTTAGCGTCGAAGAGATCTTCGACTCCTGTGAAGATGACTTGTATGTGCTCTCCGACAACTCACCCCGGCTCCTTCCGCTGCAAGTATCATCGTGCTCAGAAGCAGGCTGCCGTTGTCGCCATTCCAAGCTCCCCGAGGAAGAAGGTGTCTTCTCGAGATTCGGATATTCTAAGTGAAGTGAATAGGTGTCTTCCCGGTATGCACCCGTCGACGGCAAGGTCTGCTCCTGTGCGGTGTAGCAGGTTGAAGAATATGACATTTGGAAACGGTTTGGAGGAAGAAGAGGCCCATGCTCTGTCTTACAACCAGTAAGTGAATTTTTTTTCCCCATTATTTTCCACTTTGTTTCGTCTTACTATGGCGGAGACGCGATTTTCTGGCGACCTGGACCTGATGCGTCGTTTTTGGTCCGCAGAGATTATGTGCGGAATTACGGCAGTTCAGTTTCTCACGGCAGTACTGCGTCTTCTCAAGGACCTAGTCGTTCGTCTCCACAAATCAAGAAAGATCTTCCGAGGGAGATTCCTACTATGTTTTGTCAAAGTACATCGAGGAAGGCTTTGGATGCCTTTGATCGCAACTTGACAAGGATGTATTTGTGAAAACCCATCGGCTAGTTGTCCATTGTGTACATTATTATCTATTTTTGTTTAACGAACTAGAACATTTATACACATCGCCTACGTGCGGTGTCGAGAGTAGCAGTGTAGACGCAAGCGTCCCCGTTAGGGGAAGGTGGCATGAAGCGGGAATTGTATAGATTGATGTGAAGTTTTGAGACTTAGAACGGTGTCATCACCGTATTATTAATCGGTCGCATTGAAAGTTAGATTAGTATGGGCCGAGGACGGAAATTACATATTATCTGGTAAGAGCAAGTAGATGAACAGGTCTGCTTGTGGACGCATATTTTACATGATTGAGCATCATTTTGCTCTTCTTCATCTGTGCCGAGCAATGTCGATTAATCGCACGGTTGTGAAACTCGTTGGCTGTAACGTTGTTGTGTTGCCTTGCAGATTCACTGTTTTTGGCGTTGGATCTCAACTTGTCTTTTGGATTACTGATTTGACCTTATGGTGGCTGAATCTAATGTTTGCTCACAAGCACACACCATGAAGCTATTCCACACACTGACAGTACCGAGGCTATTTGACCTTGTCGATTGCAAGCATTCACTGCTGTGTGGGTTTAATTGGTTTCAGCCCATACGTATCCCTACCTACTTCCTTATCCTTCTGTTCATAATCCTGGAATGTATCATATAAGCCAGTCGCGTGGTTTTTAAATTTTAACTGTTCAAAAATTGCATCGTTTCTTATCTCTGTTCCCAACGATATGTTTGTACATGTTATCTGGTGGTTGGCTGTCCCTGTTTCATGGCCTCATGTTTGAAGAGGCTTGTATTGATTGATATGCTTATGATCTGTGACAGGTTTGTGTGGACACTCTTTGATGGCCGTTGGGAGGATGATGAATTCTTGCAAGTGCTGGTGTGTTGCACATCTTTTGATGCTTGTAACTGACTTGTTTCCACCAGTTGAAGCTTGGTAACGTGCACAGCTACCTTTCTCATTCAGTTGTTTCCTGTATTGATATGTTTATATTTCTTGTACTCTCGTCTCTTGTATGTATTTCACATTTGAATGTTCACTAAACTTGTGTTGTTGTGTGTATTGACATGGTGCTGCATACAGAAATGATTTTGGTATTTGTGCAGGCCTGTGGAATTGTGTTGTGAAGGTTTATCATGCATATTTATGTGATGAAATGCAACATGCTGTCATTTTGCAGGTTTCTGAAACCTCAATGACTAGCTTTGTAGTTTTTCACATGAATGTGCATGCTTGGTCATATACATGTCAGACTATATATTGAAGACCTGTGCCAGGGTAAGATTATACTGTGCATGGGAGGAGGCTGTTGAATATGGGAAAATAAATCTTCAAACTGAAAGCAATGCAGATATTGACCAATCCTCCTATGGAAGGGAAATTGTGAGAATGTTTGACTCTCCAGGTTAGGTCTGGAGGATTATTTCTGAAGAGTTCTTGAGAAGAGTAAGATGAGTTTCCCAAGATTTCTGCCAAAAAAGAATCACTGGACATTGGTGGTGTTCTGAATGTACAGAATGTGGCTTGTCTGTAAAATTCTTGAAGAGTGGATATTCAAGTATCAAAATCCAAGACCAAACCCATTGGAAGGTGAAAATTGGGACTCAAAGTGTTACTATAAACACATCAAGAAATCAATTACTCTATAAGGTGGCCATGTGCATCCAACCAATTACTTGAAAACCAATACCATTCTTATTCATGAAAATGTGAAGGGAGAACTGAAGACCTTCAACAGAAAAATCAGAAGCCATTGCCTTGGGCAATATGAGTCATGGCAATCCAGAGGAAGAACTCAGAAAAATGGTGAGCTTTGTGGGAATTCCCTACACTGCTCCAACATGGTTTCATGAGAATCATTAATCCCCATTCAACTTACAGCATCAGTAATCCTACAATTAAAAGTTCCAAATGTTCCTTTAGAGGAGGCAAATTCATTTCAAAGCATTAAGTATGAACAAGCTCAGAAAACATAAAAGACTTGATAAACAAATTTGTTACTTTGGTGAAAGATCATGAACGGAAGTTGAAGAGGTTGTGGAAATGTTGTGGTACAATGAATCAAATGACCTAAGTCTTCAATCATGAAGATTGCAACAAAGTATAACATATGGAGATCCAAAATACATCTAAAAGCATAGCAAAGAGAGAATGTTTACAATGACCTCTCAAAGTTTGACCTAAGGCTTCAATCATGAAGATTGCAACAAAGTGTAACATATGGAGATCCAAAATACATCTAAAAGCATAGTAAAGAGAGAATGTTTAGACATTGACCTTTCAAAGTTAGTTCTCAAAGTTTGACCTAAGTCTTCAATCATGAAGATTGCAACAAAGTGAAACATATGGAGATCCAAAATACATCTAACATCATAGTAAAGAGAGAATGTTTAGACATTGACCTCTCAAAGTTAGTTCCAAAATACATCTAAAAGCATAGTAAAGAGAGAATGTTTAGACATTGACCTCTCAAAGTTAGTTCTGCAATTCGTCACTATTATAGTTCTACAATTGGTCCCATTCATTATCAAAAAAGGTCCCAATTCCATCTTATTATTGTCTTAGTACTTACCATTTAACCCATAAATGTCACGGTGGACGTTTTTTGTCTTATGAATGACAAGGAATTCTCCTGTGTAGGATAGAAATGCAACTATTCAATCTCGGAATTAGGGGTGGAAAGGGAAAATCTTCTACATTAGTTCCACTCCCAATGAATATTTTTGGTTTTTTTAAACTAGATGATGTCACACAGTTCCAAAAGGGTTGAGTTCCATGGTCACCAGTCCAAGGGTTAAGGTCCTTTGTAACTCAACTTTTTCATCTAGAAATAGAAGTTGGCATTATGTGTACTTACCTTACCAAAATGATTCATCACTTTTGTTGCAACTAATAGTCATGTGTTCTAGAATAAATATGTGTGACCTTTTATCACTTGGAAAAATTGAATTTGAGAGATTCTATGTTTTTGAATTGGTCACAAATGGAAAACAAATCTTGAATAGAATTCTTGAGAATGTAATGTCTAGCTTCTTAGGTACTTGTAAGTAGGATGTGAAATTAAATGGAAGCACATCAGAGCTTTCTTCAACTAGGTTGTAATACAAGTAGTTCCATAAGCAATTTTGCAGCTGGGCTATTTTTTTAATTTGGCTCCGTTAAAGATTAATTTTATGTTCCAAATCAAAATATTAATCCCCTTGCTCCATTGTAACTTCTTTTCAAATCATGCTGCCCAAATCTCCTCCATTCTAGGAACCCAAAGTGCATGATGCCAAGGAAACTTATTTCAGTTGTGAGAATGAGAAAACAATTCAAGGTAGAACAACCCATTGTGGTTAGATGACCCATAGTGGACACCTTGGGAATGACCTCATTATGGTTTTCTTCAATATGTGAAATTTTGACCACAATGCATGTCTTATATGACAATAATGGAATGATTAGTGACTTCATTAAAAACTTCCAACTTTTCAGTGTGAATTCATTGTAAGTATTGAACTTTTTAGGCCTTCCATGTTAAAAAAGACTACAACTGCTTTAGATGAACAAAACGAGCATGATGGATTCAGATTTTGTTGGTTCCAAGGTAGTCTACAAATCCTTTTGGGTCATGATGCATTGAACACTTCAAAAACTTGTAGCAAATTCATACTTTGTCAAAAAAGAAAAAAAAATTCAATTGCTCTCACTGCTTCTCACACTTGTATTAATGTGGGAAAAAAATTGAAAATTTTCAGTAACAATATGAGGTCAATCTCCTAATTCTGACCACAATGGGCTGTTTTACCTTAAAAGGAAAAGAAAAAGAAAAAAGCAACATTGTGCAGGCCAATGGGTACTATCAATAAAAAAAAAGTGCAACAACATGCATGTAGCCTGCTACGGTAGTCTCAGTTCTTGCTGTGCAATGGAGTGGATTGTCAAGTACTTCACAACTTTGTGAGACCTAGTGCTGGAAAGTGTTGGCATCATGACTCATTCCTCCTTTTTTGTGTTAGTACTGGAGAGTCACACTAATTTATAAGTCGTAGTAATTTATAAGTCACACTAATTTGTAGTAAGTACCTCGCCTGGACTTAACTTACTTGATGCCATGTCTTTGGTAGCTCGCTCGCTCGCCATCATTTTGTGTCACCAAAGTGTCACCAGTAGCTGATTATTTAAGCAATTTTGGAGCAGACTGTGCACAGTATGAAGTGGTGGGAATTTTTTTCCCATGTAGGAAGATAAAGAAATACAGGGATAGCAAAAAATTTAGAATACTATTCTGAAAATTGAAATTATTGTGAATTTTTGGAGCTCAAAAAAGTGCACTTCACTAGTAGTCCATGTTTAGAGTCTTCCAATTTTGACCATTCAAGAACTACTTTCCGGGCGCACTACTTCCTGCTTTCTTGCCTCACTACTTTAGGACATGTGCCATTACTTTACCAGTCCCAACCTTGTAAAAGACCAAAAAAAAGAAAATTCCAAGCTTCACTTGGAAACCTGGCTTGAAAATATCGCATTGCTACTAGTTGGGTACTGGGCATGGTTGACAATTGGTGTCTCAACCTTGATTCCTTTCACTTGCACAAACATACAAATCTCATCTAAAGTGGAAGTTCATAAACAGAGAAATCAAAATATTAGATGTCAAAGTGATAAGTGATTTAAGCTCAATTGGAGTAGGAGTAGATTTTCTTAATGAGTGTCATAATGTTAGTCAATGTCTTTGTGCAAAACATTGTGCAATGTGCATGTACTTGTTATCATCTAGATTTTATTATTAGGGGCATTCTTTTGGAAACATGGTGAGTTTCATTAAAATGGCGATATCCCACATGCCATTTACGCGAGTCAAGAGTACATATGACATCGCTTCTTAGCATGTCAATCTCATAGATGTACCAATTCTATCCCTAACAAGTCCAAATTTCAACGCAACTCCCATATTTCTTCACACTGTGCCATCTTTCTATGAATTTCTTCCATTTTGCAATCCCATTTTGTGCCATTTTCACAGAATTTTGATGAAATTCACCATAAACGTGCATCAAGTGATCACACCTTCAATCGATAGTCATAAACTTCGTTTAAATTGACACAAAGATTTCCTCAACATTTTGAACAACACTAAATTGCTCAACGGAATAAACTACATAGTTACCGCAAAAGCTTGCTCTCCACGATCGAACAGTCATGCACTGCAAGAAAATAGGATCCGAATCAACAATGTCGTGTTGATCCTGACGTCTTGATTCAACAATTTTCAAAACAAAGTCGTGTTGATTTAGACGCCTTGATTTGACAATTTCAAAAACACACAATTGTGTTGTACATTTGGGATGTCTTCGTTTAGCAATGCAAAGTTGTGTTGTTTTGTTTCGGAACTTTGCATTCTTTACATGCAGTTGTGTTGTTTGTTTCGGAAGTCGTGCAAAGTCCTCACATCCTGTTGGACTGTGAAAAAACCTCGATGCCAGCCCAATCAATCCATTCTTCCGTTTTGTACATCCCGGAAGACCAGCTGCTACGATCCATCCCCCCTCCCCCCCGGGATTCATATATTCGATTCGTGATGGTCGCTCGTACGTACTTCCTTCCCATTCACGAAGTTGGCTTCTGCAGAGTGCACATCGATAGATAACTTGGATATCACGGTGTTCCAACTCAGACCCACTGAAGTGGCAGGCAGCCAAGTGGATCATTAATGCTGGTAGCTGGCACAGGAGGCGCCATTCATGTGAGAGCTGGAGTGGGCTCTCTTTGCACTTGCACTTGCACTTGCACACACTTCTGTTGCGCAAATTTGAAACACAGACAAAGCTTAAGCTTAGTCTAGTCAGCAAGATTCTGGGAAGAGAAGGAAGGGTCGGCGCTCTTGCTCTCACACTGACAAGCGGAGTGGGTTTCGGTTGGGTTGAAAACTTGAAATCGTTGACAAAATTTTGAAATGGAAACGGAAGGAGCGACACCTTCTTCAATGTGGACTTTGTCAGGACAGGGAGATTTTCAGACAGGAAATTTTCAGACAGAAATTTTCAGACAGAGGGGAGCAGCTGTTTGGGGAGTCAGCACAGGCCGGTAGAAGAAGCAGTGAAGTTAGTTCTAGATGGCGATTTTTGAAATTGGGTTTGCATAACATGCAGGAGGAAAGAGCTGGGCTGCCTCTTTCCTCGGATGGAGTGATGTGGAATGTTCCCCAACTAACATTAGCTAAAGTAACGTAGTTGACCCATTTCCAACCACTTAAGCAATTAGGCATATTTGAAACGCAGGTTTTTTTGAGCGTGGAATATTTTCCATGTACAGAAATAGAGTTTGGAATATAAAATATAATCATACTACTAAAATCATAACTCCCTCTGTAATATCACAAATGCTACCATTAATACTATGGGCTCGTGCTTGCTATGCTATGCATTCATTGTATCACATATTGGTAAAAATTTGATATATTTGAATAGAACGCATGATAATAATTTCAATAAGTCTTTAAAATAATTATTTTAAATATTTTGTAAAAATATTTTCAATCATGCATATATAGAAATTGTATTTTCACACAATGTGATATTACAGAAATAGAGTAGCAGTTTGCAATCATTTTTGTAATATCACTTTTTACAAAGGGTGATATTATAAAAATAATATAGTTGTTGCAATTAAGGTGATATTAAAGAGGATCCATAGGGTGATATTATAGAGGTAGTAAATCCATTGCTTCTCTAGGCTTTACACTTCTTTGCACTTCTATGATTTTTTTGCTTTTGTGAGCTTTGAGCTTTTATGATTTCAATTTTCTATTGCTACTAGCAAATGATTTTGAGAAATTTATTCAATTGAAGCAATTTTGGATTCTACAACAATTAAGTTGTTCACAAAGTTTTTGAGATTTATAAGTTTTTCTTTTCAATTCTTCAATTTGGGTTGCCATTTTTTGTAACAATGGAGTCAAATTTTTAATGCATTCTAATATATGTGTATCTTTTATAGTATTTACCATTGCATATGTTTCATTCACCATTCAATAAATTTGTATTGTACATTTCAATATATGCTTACTTATAAAAAAAATTATACAAAGATTTTAGTCAATTTTATTTGAAGATTTATTGAAATTTTTATTTTGCATTCTATCCAATACATAATTTTTTTTATAAAATCTAATGATGAATGCGTAGCATAGCAAGCGCCAACTGCTAGTTATTATGAATTTTTTTAACCCCTAAAGACCCATTGTCCCTACGGGGGACAAAATGGTTTTTGGGGAGGCTCCTATGATCTCAATTTTTACTGAAACTTTTTGAATTTTTTTTGTAAGATAGAAAAACTTAAGAGCTTTCTGGGAATATAATTTTTATTTCAATTGGTGCCCGGGAGCAAAAGTTATGCCACAATAACCTCAAAATGGGGGAGACCGGGCAGCAAAAAAAATCCACAAAAAATCGAAATGATTTTTTTAATATTTTTTTTTCTTGTAGATTATTTTTTTTTGTAAATGGGAAGCTTTGATTCATTCCATTTGGATTAGAAATGTGAAAGTTGTGGAGCTTCTTGTTTTGCAGGCAATCATAGTGACTTCTTGAAAGAAATTTTTTTCTTTTACTTTGAATGCTAATATCTTTCAATCTATACAGTCAAAAATCACAAAAAAATTATCACATGATCTAAGACAAGTGTAAAACAAGATCTTATGGTTAGATTTTAAAAAGTATTTCTTAAAATTTATTTTGTAGGTGATTGTAGTAGAAGTGGTAGTTTTGAGTGGTTTTGGCAGAAAAATGGTCATGGGACTTTAGGGGTTAATAAAAGATTCTTTTTGATTTGTGATGGTGATGTAGACCTTTTGATTTCTGACCATAAGCTAATTGCAATATTGATAACCTTACAGCCAATCATAATGTGCTACAATTGCTCCTTGAACTCCACCACATCTTCATGGAAAGAAAGTATAACTTTATGGAAAGAAAGCAGCCTATAGATTGGAAGTAGGATGATGGTTGGAAATGGGTGGGCTACTATACATGCGTTGATATTTATTGGAGTGTTGAAATAAGTCTGTTAGGTTTTAAGGTAGAACCCCATGAACAATCCATAGAGTTTCTAAAATTCAAACATGAGTTCTTGATTTTTGACCATCAATTCCTCCATTCTTTTCGTAACACATGTGCTTGGTTTGGCGTGCCAAAGTGAACAAAAAATAGTCTCTTAAATGAGCAGTTTTAGAATAGTTTATACATTGGACATGGTTTTCCAGACCAACTTTTGCCTTCCAAAATTTGTAGTAATTTTAGTTCAAGCAATAAAATTACAATTTTTCGGCAATTCCCATCATTTCTATCTCTGCAATTGTGAAAACATTTCCTTCACCTTACTATACTCCAAATCATGTCCACAGTTGCTTATTCGGTTGGTTATGGGTAGATCCACTATAACTATTCACTACATTGAAGTAAGTTCCAATACATTAAAAATGTATAAACAATCAATGTTCTTTATTCATTGAAAACAATGAATCCAATAAGTAGCATGTATTGATACAAAAGACATTAATAATTTGGATTTCAAAGTGAGAAGAGAAGCTACATATAGAAAGAGATTTTGGGTGGTAGAAGGTAGCACAGTTTATGTGGGATATGTAAATTAGAATGAGTAGAAGCTCAACCACTCATAATGAAGTGGAAAACATGAATTGTGTTTGAAGTAAAATTTCAAACCTCATTTAGGTACAGTAAAATAACTTTTCTCAAAACTTTGAACTAAACAAAGTTGTGAAATTAAATAAAGTTTTGTCTATAAAAATCTGTTTGACATTCAATTCTCCAATCAAAAGTTATGAATAAATTTCAATGAGGGGATGGAAGGGACATTCTTTTTCATTTTCAAATATCTTCTCAAAAATTTGTCCATAACTTTTGATTAGAGGCTCAAAATCTCAAATGGATTTTTTGGAGATGAAATTTAGATTGATTTAACAATTTTTTCTAGTTAAATTTTTTTTGAATAAAGTTACTCTACTATGCCTAAATGAGGTATGAAATTCTATTCCAAACATAATTTTTTTGTTTTGACAATGAGCTCTCATCTTCAAATTATCCCATATCCTTTGAGGATTTACAATGGATAATGAAATCCAATATAAAAATGACTTCTCCACCTTCCACTCAGACAAATGTCAATGATGTAATCCATTCAATTTACCATCCAAATGTATTTTTGGTGGTAGATGGTAAAATTGCATTTGTGAAATATTCATTGGATTCTTTGGAGTTTTGACAAACCATTTTTCTCTACAATAATTTGTTGAATTATATCGTATGTTAGTCTGAGAATTAGCAAAAAGTAATGAAGCATACCATAAAATTAGGAGGCAACCCATTCCTGATCACCCCCGTAATTTTAGCAATTATGTCACTTTCTTTCTATATAGGAAGAGATGAGCAATAATAAATTATAGCACACTTCCTAACGCAGTTGTGGCACATTATGATTAACTACAAGACTTTTAGTATTGCAACCAATTCTGGCTAGATTTTGCAACCAACACTTGGTCAAAAAAAGGAAGGTCTATATGACTGGTATGGGTTGAATAAAATGTGAAGCTAAAAAAATTTGTAGTAACTATGTTTTGAGAAATAAAAATATGAAAAATTATGGAAACCTTCCGAACTTTATTTCTACACACAGAATTTTTTTTCTAGTGAAGAAACGTGCCCTTCAAATACATATATTTGCTTAAGTGGTTAAAAATGGGTTGCCT
The DNA here is from genome assembly GCA_950106755.1 of Climacium dendroides. Classification (NCBI taxonomy): domain Eukaryota; kingdom Viridiplantae; phylum Streptophyta; class Bryopsida; order Hypnales; family Climaciaceae; genus Climacium; species Climacium dendroides. The sequence continues at coordinate 46,457,185 of OX467082.1, read as the reverse complement.
CCTTTAGTGTTAAGTGCATTCTTCTATATACTAAACCCAATTTTTTTTCATTTAAGGTGGATACTGTAGAACCATCACTTTTGTTACTACTTGTGCATAGCTACCATTATTATATTGGTCAAATTTTCATTGATTTTCTTGTTGGCAAGTGAAAAAAGGTTCCAACATACCAAAGAATGTGACATTTGGATATTGTATGCAAAAATTGTGAAGGGTCCAATTTTTTGTGGTAGATGTTCTAGAATCATTTCTTCAAAATGCATATATATTGATTTTGGAAATATACACAAAATGATGATGACAACGGTTTCAGATAAGGTGTGGTTTTAGATGTATCCACCTTATTTTGGATAGTATAGAAAGCAATCTTTGTTGGAGTTAGGCAAAAAATGTTTACATCTATATCAATAGATTAAATGTGTAGAATGTAGATGGAACTTATATTATTAATCTAAAAGATTGTACTCTCATCCCCTAAAGACTAATATTGTAATTTAGAATATGTAGCAAACCAACAATTTCATCCTAAGAAAGTGAAAAAATATATTGTTTGATATTCCCTTTATTTTACACTTTAATGTACAACTATGGTGAAATTTTCAAATTTTTCAAGCACATTTGTATGAATTTTCTTCAAATTTTGGTCTAAAATTCATGATGATTTCAAATGATCACAAACAAATTGGAAACAATCATGTATAAGGTAAAACAACCCATTGAAGTCAAATGACCTCGGGAACAATCACCTAGGGAATAATCCCATTACATTTTTTTTCAGTATGTGGGATTTGTACCATAATCAATGTCCTATATGACACTAATAGAGTGATTAGTGACTTCATTAGGAACCCCCAACTTTTCAATGTGAATTCATTGTAAGAATTGATTTTTTAGGACTTCCATGTTAGAAAATATTGTGACTACTTTAGGTGAATAAGATGAGCATTATAGATTTTGATTTTGATGGTAGTTTAGAGATCCTTTTGGGCCATAATGCATTGAACACTTCAAAAATTCATACCTTGCTAGAAAAATATGATTTCAATTGCTCTTGCAAATTCTCACACTTGTCTTTTTGTAGGAAAAATCTTTAGATATTTCCACAGTGTAGATTGCAAGATAATAGTGTTTAAAGTGACAAAATCCATTTTTTTGGCCTTGCAAAAAAAACGGGTAGTTGCATTTTACAAGGCCGCATTTACAAAAAAATGTCCAAAATGGTGGTGCTTTTTTGGATTAATTCTTAAAGGCAAGTTGACTACATGCTTGAAAATTTTCAAATCATTTGGAATTGTCCAACATATAGGAAAAAATAGTAAGTAGAAAGAAGTAGATAATGATTTAAGATACAAAATTGTTAATAATATATTGATGGAATTGAAAAATGATAATCCTAATGGTTAAAATATTGTAATAAACAATCTACATTATATGATTTTATTTTTTTTCAAAAAATATAGAAAATTGAGTAAAATAAAGGACTTCAAAGTTTATTTTAGAGTAGAGAATTAATAATTGCTCACAAACTAAAACTCCTCATAACTTTTGACTCATTGATCAAAATGGAATGATTCAAAGCTTTCTGTGTGTATATAACTCTTGAAAATGAATTTCAAATTTTTTTTTTGAAAAAAGTGATTTTTTTTATGTGCCTAGACTGCCCATTTACGAAAAAAGTAACATATAGACCATAATTTTTGACTTGTATTTCCAAATGTCATAAAATTTAGTGCACATGAAAGATATTCCTTGTCCCCACCTCCCATTAAAATTTCAGCCTGAAATATTGAAATCTCCATTCACATGTACCTACCTAAAATTTTTATGTTGCTAAAAAAACACATGCTGGTTTTTTAGAGGTTAAATAAACCAAAACAATCCAATTAGTTTGAATTTTCTTCACAACATACAAGTAGATATTTTGGATTTTTCAAGAAACCATTTAATTCTTAACATCCAATTGACGCATCCTAGATGATGACCTTCAAGTCAAACTTCTTCTATTAAGCTAAATCTAGTATTTAAATAATAGATTGTAAATTTTTTTTCTATAGATGTAAATATTATCAATACATGAAATGGAAAAATCAAATTATTTTGAAATTTTTAATTGAACTATATAAATAAATTTTTGTGATTTTGTTGCTTGTTTGGCATGTATTTGGTTTGTTTTTGTCAAGTTGTTTGGTTGTTTGTGTTTTAATTTGGTGATTTTGGGTGTGCTTTTATCAATGCGGGAGTGCTTTTTCAGTGTTCTTTTGAAGCAAGCTTATTAGGATGAGGTGGCATCTTGGCCAAGTGGCTAGGTGAGGTGGCCTAATTGGTATGCAATTTGGGTTAAGGAAGTTGGATGGATTTGGGGGGATGTATGTGTGGTTGAATTTGCGGTTCCAATTAGGTGGTTTGCAAGTGGTTAGGTTGTCTTTTCCAATTTGGTAACCGCCTCGGTGTTTCCTATTTGGGTTGTGTTTTCTCTCATTTTCTTTTACCGTCTGTTGAGTGAAAGTCCAGTCGTGTCCCAACCAATTTGTGCTGCTTATATTTGATTGTTTTTATGTATGTTTCCAAGTTGGTTGCTTGGTATTTTTGTGTGATTGAGTGATGAGTTTTGTGTGTGTCCTAGTTGGAAAGAGAGGAAGATGTAGAGATTGTGAGTTACACAAGGGTGTGATCAAATTGGAGAATGTGCTGGAAGTTGGAAGGTGATCTATACTCAATTGAAGCTATGAAGTTATTTTGAATCCTAATTGGAGTTATGGAGTGATAAGAATGGGTGTTCTAAGTCAAAGAGAATCTAAATGTTAAATGTGAGAAATTGAGATGAATGGTGATGTTATAAATGAAATTATAAGTTGTAATGGTGATTTGTCACCAAATCGGAGTTAATACAAAATATATTTTCATATGTAATGGTGTTTGAGCGTATGTATGTGTACTTGGTTGATTGATTTTATTTGTTAAGTCTAGAAGTTTCATCTATGAGCCAAGTTGGTATATATGCAATGTCGTTGTAGATTGAGTGATTATTGATTTTCCAAATTGGATCATAGTCTTCTATTTTGGGATTGTATTACCTATTTTAGGTATTAGTCCCATTAGCATTGATTTCCTACTTGACACTCTTCCTTGGAACGAACTTATTATACTAATAGGGTAATTTCCAATTCGATAATTATCCTTCTTTAATATTTGGCGCCGCTGCCGGGGAGACAACTAAGTAGGTTGATTCATGTTTAAAAAAATCAATTGCTAATAGGATGATAGATCCTAATTTGGAATTTTTTTGTCCGAGAACATCAAGAGAGAATTATCTACATCAAAATTGTTTGCAACTATTGGGTCATATTGAAGATTTGGAAGAAGAAAAAGATGGTTTGATAAGTGTAAGAGATAATATTTGGAATGAAAAATGCCAATTTAATGATGAAAGAGAAGGTTTATATGATCAAATTTCAATTAGAGACAAAATTATTATTGATTTAAAATTGAAGGTACAAGAAGAAAATGAAAATACTCAAACTTGGAAGAAAAAAATGTTGGAGGAAGAAAAAGAAAAAAATATGGCAAGGGAAAATGAAGAATATAGAAGAAAAGAAAATATTGAGTTAATTTTTGTAAGTTTTGATTATAAAGGTAAAGTGCTAAACTAAATGATGAAGTGTCAAAATTAATGCAAGAAAATGAAAAACTAAGTGGTCAAATAGAGGAGAATTCAAAAACTATTCATAATATTGAACATGATAAAAAGAATTATGAGATACAAATTAAAGTTCTTCAAAAGAGTTTTGCAAAAGAGTTGGCCAAAGCATTGGAAGAAAAAGAGAAAATTACCTTTTTAAAGCTCAAGATCAATAAGTTGAAAAGAAAACATCACAATGAAAGGAAAAAATTGGAAGCTTGCTTTTCATCAAAATTAAGGTCAATGCATTCAAACTTATGTAAGAATTATCAAGATAAAATTGCTTTGCAAAATAGTCTAAATTTATTATTATTGGAAGTGGAAAATTTGAATAAACAACTTAAAATTGTTCTATGTGAAAGAAATAGTCTCATCATAAGCAATGTTATCTCTTTTAAAAATAATATCATGTTGGAAAGGAATAAATGCAAGTTTGATAATATTTTTGGATAAAATCTGACCCTTGGAACAAACTTATTATACTAATAGGATAATTTTCAATTCGGTAATTATCCTTCTTCAACATATTTTGAAAATCACAATTAAACTAGACCAAATTGTCAAATTGTCAGATTTTATCTTTCTTATTAGAAAATTGTAGTAGGGTTTGGTAAATCATGCCCTAAAGATAAAGTTTTCACTAACATGAAGAAAATGATTGGTATAAATGACTGCTTGTTACTATTATCGATAGATGTTTTTTTATTATAGATATTTTTTGGACATTCTCTTTCATTCCATGATAAAATAGCTTGTTCTTCAATTTACTTGGTTGTTAACCCCTAAATGATTAAGTCACATTTTGAACAAATTGTGAAAAATTGCCACTTTTCAAGGTAGTATGGAAAAAATTATTATTTTTATTTTAAAATTTCTTTCAGAATTCAACCTTACAAATTTTGTACCATTTTACTATGGGAACATGTGGAAATTTTTTTAGAAAGTTTGACTGCATAGATTGAAAGATTACAAGGATTGAAGTTAAAAGATTTTTTTCTTTTAATCTTGCCTAACATGACCAATGACTTTAGTTCCTTCTAAAGTGAGATTTTTACACTATATATAATTATTATTTTTTGACATTTGCATCTTGTATCAAGCAAGTTATATACTTGCCAAATTTCAAAATTATTGAAGGAATTTTGTACATGTTGTTCAAAGTTGTCTAGATTGCTCCAAAAGTTCAAGGCAACATAACTTTTGATTTAGGCACCCTATTAAAAAAAACTAAACTCCTACTGAGAAGTTCCATGTTTATACCTTGTATCAAAACTTTAAGAATATCTGTTAAAAAAATGACTTCATACACACCTATCCAAGATCACTTGCATATGTTCAACAATCTTTCTGTCCTCTAGGAATTAATTTTCAGCAACTAGTACTATAAAAATACAAGTAAAGTATTTTGTTTTTTTAATCACCTTAAACCTTTTTAATTATTGAAGATTGGGCCATACTATCCCAAACAACATTAAAAAAAATAGCCAAAGCTAATGAAACATAAGTATTGATTGTTACTTATTTTCTTAAGAATAGTTGTATTGATTTTTTACTATCAAATTATTATTTAATTAAAAACTAACATTCTTTAGTGTCTACAAAACAATCCATAACAATGTATCCTAATTGCATTCTTTGAATGGTGAAGAGGTCATGTTCACTTTAGCCACATTGTGTTCAATATGGATTAGCAAACAAAGTAGATAAATTAATTTGCTAAAAAAGTTGGAGCTTTGAAGTTATTTGATTTTCTCTCCCATGCATCTAGGGAGGCATAATACCATCCTAGTATAGGGGAGGATTATTGCTTGGTCACAAATGTTAAAGTAAATGAACCTATTGTAGACACAAATAGGAGCAAGTTCATTGTGGATAAAATTGTAATGGTGGTGTACATTCAAGTTCCGAAACATATACCACTAATATAATTGGCTTTGTCCAAAGGACATAGACCAAGGCATTGATCATTTCCAAAATCCCATCTACAAGTGCATTCACACTACACAACATGGTTAGGGTTTGCTTGGAGTAAAGATGCAGGGTCTCACTAGTCAATAAAATTATCCTATGGTAGAGCCTTATGGTTACACCATTCTTGTTTTGCCCACAATGCATTCACTCCCATTTGCTCCACAATGGACTCGCTTAGCTTTTATGTTCAAAGCCTCTTTTTGATCCCACTCCATCTAGTCAGTGCGTCTGTCAAACGTTCTTAACCCATTAAGGACCAGGTCGATGAATGGAGTGAAAAAGTGACTGAAACTGACATGTTTTCATTAGTATCCACTTTGGCTACTAATGAAAACATGTCAGTTTCATCCAGCTTTTCATTTCTTTTCATCGACCTGGTCCTTAATGGGTTAATTCGTATTTTAGGTTGCTTGCCTCCTCCCAATCTGTTTGTGGTTGGACTCTAGCTTGTTTGATTTTTTTCTTGTAGTAAAGATTTCCATTATTTGTGTAAAAGAAATCCCTTTTCAATGCTCCAATCAATCTCATAAAAAAAACCTTGGTCCCTTGGTTGTTGTATATTGTTTCCTCCAATGTTTTTTTATGAACCCCTGAAGTCCCATGGCCATTTTTCTGCCAAAAACACTCAAAACTACCACTTCTATAATCACCTACAAAATAAAATTTAAAAAATATTTTTTAGAATCTAACTGTAGGATCTTGTTCTACACTTATCTTAGATTATGTGATAGTTTTTTTTTGTGATTTTTGACTGTATAGATTGAAAGTTATTAGCATTCAAAGTGAAAGAAAAAAAATTATTTCAAGAAGTCGCTATGATTGCCCGCAAAATAAGAAGTTCCATAACTTTCACATCTCTAATCCAAATGGAGTGAATCAAAGCTTTCCATTTACAAAAAAAAATATAATCTACAAGATAAAAAATATTATGAATTTTATTTCAATTTTCTGTAGATTTTTTTTGCTGCCCGTTCTCCCCCATTTTGAGGTTATTGTCGCATAACTTTTGCTCCCGGGCACCAATTGAAATAAAAATTATATTCCTAAAAAGCTCTTCATTTTTTCTATCTTATGGGAAAGTTTCAAAAAGATTTAGTAAAGATTGAGATCGTAGGAGCTTGCCCGAAATCCATTTTGTCTCCCGTAGGGACAATGGGATTTTAGGGGTTAAACAATTAAATGCCCAATTCCCTCAAAAAAAAAAAAATGGGCAGCTTTAAGCCTATAGGAAAAAAGGAAGGTAATTGTGTTAAAAAAAATGCCAGACTATAATCATGGCCCCTCCACACCAATGCCACAATGTTTCCAAAACCTCGTTTCATTTTTTGTGCAAAGCCAACACATACAAACATTGCATACTCAAAATTGGCCTTGTTCGATTCAAGCCGCCCAAATGAAGAAGCTAGTAAACACATAACCTTCTTGAACGAAAGGCCACATAACCATTGGTCCCCCCCCCAAAAAAAAAACTTGATTGTTGCTATCAATGGGAAGTAGTGTGCCTTTGCGCCGTTGCCACAGTTAAAACAAAAGTAAAAGTAATTTTTCTAATTTTTTAATTCATAAAAACTTCAAAATTCAATAACTTTCTCACTGTAGGTTCGAACACCATGAAACAAAGCCCCTGCACTTCTCCTTGCCGAGAGCTTTCCGATGGTACCAAGATACGTGAGTGGAGGACGCACGGCCTAGAAAATCTCAATGTAACAAACAAAACAAATAGCCAAATTTAAGGTATTGATATTGATAGATTGTCCACATGTTTCAAGGGGAAAAAAGAAAAAAAAGGAAAAAATCCCAATAAAAAGAGAGGAGCTCCACATTCCTGGGAGCCGGAAGGAAGGAATCCACTTCAATTGAGGGGGGGTATTTTTATTTATTTAGAGTGGGGACACAAGATCTCACCTAAAAAGGGGAGCCAATTGCTAGGGACGAGATGAGTAGACCCTGGATGGAGGGTAGCTTATAAAGGGACAAATAAATGTTTTAAAATTTTTAAAAATAAATCCAAAGGGGGCACGTGGCGCCCAGTGGGGAGTTTCCACTACTCCCCAAGTCCCACCCCTCAAGCTTGACTTGGGGCCGGGTCCTTCCTGCCAGTGGAACATTCTGAAAAGACCTCCAACTGAACTGAAGTCGCTCTTTTTTATGACTGACTGAGTGAGTGAGTGAATTCTCAGCACTTTGAAGGCTTCCCACCACCACCCATTTTCTTAAAGTTTCAAAATTAAATTTTTTTTTAAAACTTTTAAAACTTTAAAACTTTTTTTTCCCACTACAGTACTGTACTGAGAAAAGGGGAGCCGGCGGAATAAAGCGTCTAGGGTATACTTGCAATTGGCGGGGGGTTGTTATTAGATTTATTTGCAGTTTCCCTTGCAAAAGGAAAAATGTAATAAGGCCCCCGTTTAGAAAAAAGAAAGAAAGAAAAAAAAAAAAGTAAGCACCCATCCAATGCAAGTTTGTTTCAATATTTTTTTGGACTCTCAGACCAATCATAATGTGCCATAGTTGCTCCTCGAACTCCACCACCACTTCACGAAAAGAAAGCACAACCTCATGAAAAGAAAGCAGCCTATAGATTGGAAATGGGATAATGGTTGGAAATGGGTCTACTACTATACACATTATATTAGCCAAACCCAGAGGCTGCACAAAAGGAGGCCTAAAAACATTTTTGTGCATCTAAATTTTTTCTCATTCTTTTCCCATTCTTCTTTTCCACTTTTTTTCCCACTTTTTTTTTCCTTTTTTTTCCCATTATTTTTTTCCCACTTTTTTTTTTCCCACTTTTTTTTCCACTTTTTTGGGTTTCCCAGCTACTGTACCACCAAAGACCCACCCAAACTACCGGTACCCACCCACCCCACCCTTTGAAAATCCCTTTCCTCACGCCCCCCATCAATTCCCCACCACTCTTTTCCTTTCCAATCTCGCACTTTTTCTAGCCACGTGTCCAATTGCCTCGGAATTAGTGTAACCCAGACTTACGGGGACTGACCTCTGACCCTGCCGCAGACGGAAGTAGAGAAAAACAAGGGCACCCCAGCATCTACCTCCGAACCAGCTGAACTATTCTTTCCGTAGGAGAGTCACCACGCACTCCACTCTCCCAATCCCAAGCTCAAGCTTACTTTCGCACCAAGCTTGACTTGCCGTAAGTGGAGAGAATCCAATGACTTTCTCCGAATCCGCATCTTAACCAGGTTATTAAGCACTGACGCCGGTCCGTCACCTCTGCACAAAGGTGCAGCATTTTTTCCAAAGTCGAGAATTCGAAGTCGAGGAAGGCGGAAGCGCGCCGTGTCTGTCTGTCTGTGTGTGTGTGTTTCGCCGGTTTCAATTGGGTCGCGTACTGAATTTCATTGAAGAAGAAGAATTGGTGAATCCAGCGAGTTCGATCAAGGAGCTGGAACTTGTGAGTGTGCTTGCTTTTTTCGCCCGTCTTTGGCAGTTTCTCCACGGCTATGGAGTTTGTGAGGTTTGGGGGTGCTATTTCTAGCTAACTAACTCACAGCTTTTCTTCAATCGGGTTGGGGTTGTAGAGTTTTTCGAGAGAGTTGTGGCAATGGCGTGTGCGGCGAAGGTGTCTTCTGGGACTGGAGGTGCGGTGCTGGAAGATGTACCGCATCTCACGGACTGGCTGCCCCACCTAGAGGTAAGCAAAAATCCGACCTAAATTTTTGGGAAAAAATGGAGCTGCAATTCTTGGTAGAATTCTTCTGAAGTGTTCTTGTTTGGCCTCATTTTCTGTAGGTTTTCTTCAGTTGTGATGATGTGATTAGATTACACCTCCCTTTGATGCGAGGATTGATCAGCGGCTGGAGAAGCTCAAATTCTGCATTTGAAATTCCTGTTTTGAAACCTAGGAAATGGCGAGATTTTGAAAATTTGTATTTCTTAGGGAGGGAGGGAAAGAGTTCTTTGAGATCGTTTCTTTGCTAATTAAGGTGCAAGATTTTTCGGTGCGATTGATGGACGTGCTTGACTTTTTTTTTTCTAATTTTTTTAGTGTGCGTGTGTTGTTTGGTACAGACATATGACAATCCTTTGAAGCACAACCCTGCTTACTCATCTGTGAGGTGAGTTTTAGTTTCATGTGAAGCTCTTGCTTTACGTAACTTTCACTAGTGCAAACATGGACTGCGTAGACTAAAGAAGAAACAAAGCAAGTGGTTTAATTTGTCTTGTACGCAGATTGTGTTTCTACTAATGCTGGGAATTCTATCTAGTTTTGTGTCACTGACAAGTGATTGAGAATGGTGGTGGTTCTGTGGATTTGGTTGCAGGCAGTATTTTGTGGAGGACACCGACGTCGTTGCTAAAGATGTAAGCTTCTGGGGCCTCTAAAACTAAGAGGTTTTTTTCAAAAGAATTTCAAAGTTTTGAATCTAATTTTTATTTTTGAACAATTTTCATGCACATTTTAAGGTGTTGTGATGATTTGTATCTTGAATTCATGACTTGCTTGCCACAGTCATTTTGATGTAGACAAATAGAAAAGTGTCTTAAAAAAACTGTTGATGTGTGCAGGTGGTTGTGAATGTGAATACTCCTGGCGATGGGATTCATTTCAGACGTGCCGGTCCTCGAGACAAGGTCACACATTTTCTTCACTCCTGCTCTTACTACTGCTGCATTTGTGAATAGCGGTTTTGAAAATGATGAAATCATTAAACTTAATTTTGGGGCACAATTTTCAAGCAATTTTGGAAAGGAAGTGGACATGAGGTGAAGACACTATATTCAGCATTAAATGCTCAACGAAGAAATGCTTTGCAAAGTGTACTTCATTCAATTAATATTAGTTGAGGGAGCTTCATGAAAAATTCTGCAAAGAATGCTTTAGATGATTCAATGATATAAGTATTTTGGAGGAGTTACAATCATTTATTACAACTTCATAAAAGTTATGGTACTATCTTTATTTGGAGCCCCTCTCTCTCTCTTTGATGATCTTATTCTCTTGCTATTGCAGATTTATTTCAAATGTGAAGATGTGAGGGCATGTATTGTAACGTGTGGAGGTTTATGTCCGGGCATCAACACTGTAATCCGTGAGATTGTGTGTGGTCTTTGGAGACAATACGGGGTGCGCGACATTTATGGTATAGATGTAAGTTCTAAATAAAAGCTCATGTCTTTCTTTTTGCACTTTGGAGTGGGTCATATGGGGACTTTCTTTTGCACCATTTCCTTTCTTTCTTTCTTAACCAATTCATGCAATGTTCTTTGATCCTCATGTCATAAAATATAACCCTGTCTGAATATTGATTTTTCACAATTGTGATCAATCAAATGGGCCTTTGTAAAACCATGAGAACTTTGTCTTTTAGGGGTGAAGCCTTCAAGGGTTGATTAATGGGGTCAACTAGTCTCTATAAATTGAACTAGTAGTGTTTTTATTACCTTGCATTTGTAGGGAGGCTTCAAAGGATTCTATTCCCGGAACACAATCCCCCTTGACCCTAAAGTGGTAAGTGACATCCACAAACGTGGGGGCACGGTTTTGAAATCCTCCCGAGGAGGAAGTGACACTCAAAAAATTGTGGATTCTATTGAAGACCGCGAATTTGATCAGGTATGTCAATTACAAATTTCTCTTCATCAATAAATCTCTTTGATCTTGGAACACTTCCATGAATGAGTTTAAAATTTGTTTCAATTGCACTCTTCTAGTGGACAATCACCTCATGTTGTTTTGAACAGTGTAGTCATAACTTTGAAAAGTGTACTCATAACTTTAAAGAAGATGGAATAATATATCAATGGAATGAAGAAAGATTGCTCTACATACATGAATGAAATGATATGCTACGTAGTACTTTGGAAGAGTTATTACCATCATTCCTCATGTTTAAAGTTTTTTTTTTCCCATGATCTTTAGTTCAAGCAGTTAGAGAGGTCAGCTGGGATTGCTTTGAAGTGACGATTTCCATCCACTTCAGTTACAAAATAGCATCTCCAAACACTGAGATATGTGGCTCCATTAACAGGTCTACATAATTGGAGGTGACGGCACTCAGAAAGGAGCTAACGCTATCCACCAGGTATCATCAGCAGTTCACCTCACGAATTTGTTATGCTGAAATGAACAATTTTGCGGTCCAGTTTTCCTATTTCAATTACGCTTAGGACCACTTCAGATTGCTCAGGTTGGAACAATACTATGAAACAATGAAATCCTACACCTCCCTCGGTGCAAAAATCAAGCTTTTTTTTCATGGTTTTTGCTCTACTTCAATTGACAAAGATGAGCAAGGAGAAGACGTCAGTGGTGCTGACATCCATGATTTAGGAGACCTTTTTGAAGTGGATTGGACACTTGTTACCTTCAGTTAATTGTGTCATAAATGGAATGGATTACGGTATATGAAGCAGATCTCATCGCTTGTTGCTGTTTCATATTTTGAAGCTTGCTATCTTAAGATTGTTGGTTTGGCTTGTGTTAACTGGAGGAGTGTTGGCATCCTATCGCACTCTTTTTTTTTGGGTCATTTTAGTCTCTCATATCAGATAGTTCCGCAACTTACTTGGAAAGGCGATGCTCTGCCCATCTGCAGGAGTGTAAACGGAGAGGTCTGAAGGTTGTGGTTGCAGGCATTCCGAAAACAATCGACAATGATATCGATGTAAGTGATCAATTCAACACTGGATTTGGTAACATTTAAAGCATATTTGAGGTTGTAGGAGGTTTGCTCATACTCGGATTTTAGAATCTTTCTTAAATGGGCATCTTGTATCTTGTTCAAATGACCAATCAATGCTGGGCTTCCACCCTTATCAAGGTCATCACCAACTTCAAAGCCACTAATCAAATTTTTTTATCAAACTTTCCAATGTAAAAACTACAAGTTTAAATTGTGATTCAAAATCCAAGACTTAAATTGATACATGCATCTTGTGAAGGACAAAGGGAATGATACCAAGGAATGTTCACATGTAGTTGAGTACATGAGGAGTTTTCCTAAAGATTCTTTGATTGTTGAAGGAATAAGAGTGCAAAAAGTCATGTCTATTTTTTCTTGCCTTATTATCTCATTCTTACTATACAATATGATCTTTAATATTACAATCTTCGTCATTGTGCTTCTATCATGCCAAATTAAAGCTATCCTCTTTTCCATATTGTTGTTGTGAGAGTTTGATGGGAGTATTAATTCGATTGGGGTTATATTTATTGGCAGGTTATAGACAAGTCCTTTGGTTTTGACACTGCTGTTGAAGAAGCCCAACGTGCAATCAATGCGGCCCACGTGGAAGCGGAGAGTATTCACAATGGCATTGGATTGGTGAAGCTCATGGGACGCTATAGTGGTAATTAAGAGAGACTTTCTTCCTTCTTTAAACCCTAAATTCTAAAACCCTAACAAATGGAAGTGAGATCTTTTCTATTGACATAAGTTTTCTAGACCTAGAGAAATTGTGAACATTAGGAAATCAACCTAGTTTATTATGTTGGTGGAGACCTTTTGGGGTAGACTTTTTTAAGTAAAAAATTTATGTCAAAAGACTTTGAATCATAGGGTTTAGGGTTCAAGGTTCTAGAAATTTATTATTAGCTAATTAGCTCCCATAGATGTTACTTCTTTATCTACATTTTCCTAACCCATATTTTTTTCTTTTGTTTTTTTGAATGCAGGGTACATTGCTATGCATGCTACTCTTGCAAGTCGTGATGTGGTAATTAAAATTCTAGCCCATTGACCTCTCCCTTCAAACTTAAGCTTTTCATTAATAATTTTTTAGTAAGAGTGCAAAATGTCTCATGACCCTCGTGTCATGTACCAATGGTCATGTTTTCATCCTTCCAAACTTTCATCCAAATTTTGGAAGGACCATTGAATTTTATATTTAGTTCTACCAAACTAAAAGAAATGATTACATTTTCTTATGCAATTGGGTGTGTGGTTGCAAACCTTACAATGGTTGTGCTAGTAGCATATACATTTATTGATAGATGTCCATATGTACAATCAAGTTCTTAACCTTTGAGTAATATTCACTTGTGGAGAGGGGGGAATAGTCCAAAGGTGAATAAAAAATTAATTTCCTTGAAGTAGGATATGGGTCTTGTTGCTTGCCCAAAGTTTGTGCACTCCGGGCATGCAAAAGTGAATAGTGAATTGTGTTTTGACTTTGCCAAGCACCTAAATGCAGTGCTTGGCAAGCCATATTTCACTATTGAAATGGGTCCAATTGGTTGAAACATCCCCCCAAAATGACAAAAAATACTTTTTGTCAATGATTCTCTCAAAACCAAGTCTTAGAGGGGCTTCATGTGTTGTCGTTTTGAAGGTGAATGTTGCAATGGGGTGTGCTTGCAAACCCCCATTGCAACGGTTGTACTACTACAATAAAACTCCTCTAACTCAATAGACCTCGGATTGCCTAACAAAATTACTTTAGAGAGGTTCAAGGCATTAGAGAGGGGCCACACTACATAAAAAGTTGCCATAGTGGTACATGTGCCACATATTGAAGCTTGTTCAACAAAAATATTTTTCCTTTTTTTTGACAAGGCTTAGGCTCACGACAAATTGCTTGGCTAGCTCTCATTTAGTGGTATTTATTTGGGAAGTCGGGACCGCTCAAACCTATTGCTTTACAGAGATTCATTGACTTATGGAGGGTAGACTTAGAGGAGTTCTATTGTAAGTATTGACCTATTTATTGATCCATTCACACACTTGAGTTCTTAAATGCGAAAGTGGGAGTGCAGGACCTTTGCTTGATCCCCGAAGTGCCCTTCTACTTGCACGGCCCCGGAGGTCTGATTGAGTTTGTGCACCAAAGATTGCGAGAAAGCGGCCACATGGTCATTGTGGTAGCCGAAGGAGCTGGCCAAGAGCTCATGGCGGAGAGCATGGGCTCTCTGGACAAGGTCAATGATGCTTCGGGAAACAAGTTGCTGCTGGACGTGGGGCTATGGCTTTGTCAGAATCTCAAGGTGAGAGAGGGTTCTACTGTTCCGCACTTTCATTCTTTTCCTTTTTTTTTTGCTCATAACAAATGGTTGGGTAGCATAGCAAGATTTCAGCAAGATATAGCAAGATTCAGCGAGATTGAGCATACCTTCGTAACAAGATTGAGCAAGATAAGTTAACCCTGTGACGACGCATCGACCTCGAAGTGTCTGATGGGTGACAGGGAATCGTGCAGATGTTCATCCTTGGGGTTTTGTTTGTGTGCAAAATGGGAGGTCTAACTTGCACAGTAGTTTGATCTCCGATGAGTGCTCTTTGTGTTTCTTTTTAAGCAAATGATTCGCACGGTACTGAAAAGGATGTGATTACCACGATGACCAGCCGGTGTGCCAGGGTTAAGATGTTCTCTCTCCATCGTAAACAAATGCCTAAGAGGTCGTAGAATATTTTGCAGTTGTCAAACTCGTAGTCTTCAGTAAATGGAGACCAGCAAGTTACTGCAGTGTGTCTCAGTAGTCCACTATTAAGCAAAGAGACGCCATCTCTTTTAGCTGTTGACAATTGCATTGGAACTTCGTGACCGCCGGAAGAAATCAGCTTGAAATTCACCTGAGTCTCTGCTGCTTGGATTGTTTGTTTGCAGGAGCATTTCCTCAAGGCATTTAAGGAGCCACTGAACTTGAAATACATAGGTAGCTGTTTCTCTTTCCCTTTCCCCTCCTGTTGACATTCCATTTTTCCGGTTTGTATATTCATGATGCTTCGTCCATTAGAATAAACCTCGTCGTAGATTCATAATGGTCCCTGAGCTCCATTCAGTTTCCAAGTAACTTGACCATCCATTCATTTGTTAAGAAACCAAGATTCAGAGTCTATTCTTGCAAGTTTGATTTTTGATTTTTATCACGTTCATTCATCTATCACCATGCCAAACCAACTTCTCTAGCTAGCGATCATACAGTACGATACGATAGTGTCAAGATTGGAATTAGGTTTCGTTTTTTCGAAATGTTGGGTTTCGAAGAAACGTGTTGCTCTAGGATGACAAACGGGGATCAAAGCTTTGATTGATGCCGAAGAAGGTTCAATGGCAATTAAGAGCCACAATGACTGAATGACTTCAAAAAATTTCTGCTAATTTCTGCTGTTGTTGAATTGTCTCCTCCAATTGTCAATTCCATTGCATTTGATTGTTTGTTTGCAGATCCCACTTACATGATTCGAGCCATCCCCAGCAATGCTTCTGATAATGTGTACTGCACTTTGCTGGCGCACAGTGCCATCCACGGCGCTATGGCCGGCTATGGCGGATTCACCGTTGGACCAGTGAATGTCCGGCATTGCTACATTCCCATTTCGGTAAGTCAACACTCTTTTATTGATCTTTTGAAACCCTAAAATAATAGGTTGCTCTTTTAATTACGAAAGAAATGTCTTTTAATTTGTGGACCTAAAAGGGTTAAAAGGGTTGTGGACTAAGGCTTTTTTACTTTTTGAGAAAGTGTCAGGATCACTTAAAATTTGGTGAAGGGAATGTATTTCTTCCATTTATCCAACTTTTGGATCCAAAATACACTTTTCAATTGTATTCATGCACTTTTCTCATCCAAATTTGGCAACTTTATCTACATTTTAATGATACGAATGGAAAATTCATGGTGAAAAGAGATGACTTTGATATCGCGAAAAGTGGAGATTTATTTTGAAATGATGCAATTTGGCCCCCCGTGGTGCTAGAAAAAAAAGGGCCACTATGGATTATTGATGGATGGTCAAATAGTCTTTTTTTTTTTCATTGATTGAAGAATGAATGTTTTTCATCCAATATTTTGTGGGCAATCTTATTAATGCTATATCCTTATCATTGAGTTTATAAGTTCAAGTCATATTATTTTTTTTTTTTTAATTTTGTGTGACATGGTTTGTCAAAAAACAGTGTGATTGTTTGTCAACAATCTATCTGATACTTTTGACATTCAAAATGACATTTCTTTAGCTCTAGAGCAGCACTAACAAAATGACATTTCTTTAGCTCTAGAGCAGCACTAACAAAATGAAACTTTTGAATGGTATATTGATTTCCCTTCTTTGCTTTCTTCATTTTCTTTTCCCAATTTGATCTTCATATCTTTTCTTCTTGTATGTGCAGAGAGTGGTGGCCACTCCGCGAAATGTGAACATAGCTGACCGGATGTGGGCACGGCTCATGTCCTCCACCAACCAACCCAACTTTGCCAACTACAGCAATGCCATCCTTGAACAAAAGCAAAAACAAAATGGTTTAAAGAAACAAGCTTCGCCGACACTTACCAACGGCCCATCCACATCTTCTGTAAGTTGATTGTTAGCCACATTGAATTTCATGCATCTGAAGAGAAATGGAGGACGAATTTCAAAGGTTAATCACATTCGTACCACTTCATATTACCCGCTTTGGCATTCGAAAAATTTGACCCACTGTTTTTAATCTTTATCTCATCTGTCAATAAAACCAGACATCAAATGGAGGTGAGTTCCAGTCCGAACCAGCCAAGAAGAAGCCCGACGAGGTGATCGAAACTGGCAACAGACAAGTGCTGCCCAAGGCGAAAACGGAGGTCACTTTCGTGACACCTCAGCAGGACCCAAAAGCTCCCTGAAAAATTTCTCAATTCTATTGTTTATAATGAATGTTCACAGCTTTTTAATGGACGTATTTTGTCCTTGTTCCTATTAGAATACCACTGAATAATTTACTTGTGAGGTTTTGGTGTTGAACTTCTCACAACCTAAAACAGAGGCAGCTATGGTAGAGAATAGGAGGTGCAGAAGCCCTGAGGTTTCGTGGTGCGGTTATATGTCAATTTAATACCTGCCCAGATCATTCGTTCCAAGTTATGCACTCACAGGATTAGTGAGCATTTAAAAGTGGTATTACTGGAATCCCATGTACAAATATAATATGTAAATGCAAGAGGTATTACAATGGCTATTCAAATACAATTACAAAGTGGCTATTCGTGCAGTGTATCCTTACATGATTTGTGGGAGCAATAGATTTAATAGTAATGAATTAATGAAAGAATGGACAGTACAATGAAGAATGTGATGTCTATCTATCATTCCGTGAGTTGTAATCTATATATACAAGGGATGTCACAGGGAGACAGGTGTGCCTTCAAGGAGCTCGATAAGGTCTTCCAACCTGCAACACATAACCAGTACAGAATCCCATTAATGTGGGACATGTAATGTTGGAATTGAAGCACAAAAAAAAGTTCCACAATTCTGGAGAAATGTGTTGAGAGAAAAAATCGTAAGAGCTGAGAAAAATCAACCGTTTAAGGGGATTTCTGGCTATCATTCCGGTTAAGCATTGAAACTAACAAGTTCTGGCCTGAACATTCTCTCTGGCTACTTTGATTTGAGTTGTAGACAAGTGATGCGAAAGTAGTGCTTACCTGACCGATCCCAAGTTACGGTACACAGCCTTAGCAGCACTAAAATCCTGCACACCAGTTACCAGAAAACTATCGCTACTTTCAGATATTGCCTTACTGTATGCACGGAAACACTATTTCAATACTCCACTTTTAACTCAACTACGGTAGAAGATGCTATTTACAGTCTCTTCAAGCATTGTAGCATATGTAAAAGTGTGGTTTTTGGAAGATCACTATTGAGCTGTTGAGATATCTTTGGTGCAAGAGGCAAATCTGTTGTGATCGAATTTTTTTCAGTGTATGAATTTCTAATGCGATTTCAAAGTGGGAGGTTGCAGAACACTGTTTCAATAGACAACCCCATTTCCATTCAAACATCAGTGACCATCGACAATTTAGCCACGTCACGCTTTACACCATTGTTAATTAGCCCAACCAAGAGTACCAATAGATGAATTGCTGTTGGCAATTAAATGGGA
The DNA here is from genome assembly GCA_950106755.1 of Climacium dendroides. Classification (NCBI taxonomy): domain Eukaryota; kingdom Viridiplantae; phylum Streptophyta; class Bryopsida; order Hypnales; family Climaciaceae; genus Climacium; species Climacium dendroides. The sequence continues at coordinate 46,438,707 of OX467082.1, read as the reverse complement.
TTGATATTTTAAAACAGAATCAGGTCCCTAACGGTTTCAGTACACGTAATATCGGCTTGTTTCAGCTCATATTCCTAATACCCAAGCTACAAACATCGACAATACTTGTGAAATGGCAATATGAATATGATCGTACCTGAGCACTTGTGGAGGACGTATATGAGATAATACAAGGCATGCTGGCTCCAGAGGCGGCCTGCACAGGACATGGGTTTAGATTAATCAATAAAAACTTTAAAACACACCGATTATTCCTCAACCGCAATATCTAGAGTTGGCATCTTGACAGTGAAACCACATCCAAACCAGAAGAAATCTTCACGCAGTGGTCAATGAATCTCGAATCAATAGTCAAGATAACTGTAGGTGAGTCCAAAAAACCTTCAAGCCAATAACGCTGTCTTCAATCACCAAACAATTTTCAGGAGCCACACCTAATGCCTGCCAATATATAAAAAGACTAGATTGAGTTGTAGGTCTCTTCATAATCTACAACACTGCTTGACATTGACCTCCTGCGAATGTCATTCAACGTTCCTGAGAACAGCAGTGTAAAGCGTAGGAAACCCCCGAATTCCATAATCCTGAAATCTCAACTATTCAAACCCGGTTGCTGGGCAAGGTACTTAAATATGCTGAAATATTCTAGTAAAGTTTTGGAAAAACAGTGTATATGTGCTCCAAATTAAACAGAAGTGACACATAACATAAGAACGGATAATACAATTCAGATGTGAAGTCTGAACTAGAATATTTTGATGCAAGCGACTTGGCCTCACCTCAGCTGCTTTGATGTAAATTGTTGGGTCAGGCTTCTTCTTGTCCACGTCGTCACCTACCACAACGAAAAGCCACAACCCATTCAACCGAAACGGAATAACGGCTTTTTACCTCTTCAAGGAAACACACAAATCCCAACTTTGGCTCCCAGTCGAATAAAATAGTGAACGACAAATAGAACTATTTCTTACCAGCCAGAAAACAGTCCAAACCTTCAAATCTCTCCTGCGTGGATCACAAACATTACAATCAGTAAAATCCAACCTTGGTAATAAGCCTCTTGTAGTATAACCAGCTGATGTTTACATAGACGTAGCAAGTGAGTGTAATCTTGCAAGATATTTCTAAATAACAAGTATGAGTACCTTGCCGAGGAGATTGGAAAGAGTGAAAACAACTGAGCTTTTCGTCGCAGCTGAGCATACAGCCAACTTCAGTCCCTGTACTTCCAGTGTGTATGGTGGGAAGTTTCAGTAATTGAACAATCTAAAGGTTTGATCACTTTGAAGCTGAAGTGTAAAATTCGAATGTAACTAGTTCCACGGAGCTACAAAAGCCCAATCAAGTAAAAAAAATAAAGCAAACAAAAATCACTGTCATGAAAAAGTAAACATCGCTCATTAAGTCTAGTCTGAGCATCATCCAGTGCACCTTTTTCCGGGTCGCATCCATGAGCTCTAAAACTCCTGGTCTTGGCTCCACCTGCAATACATAATGAAGAGCTCCACTGTGAAAGAAAGAAGAAGAAAAGGAAAAAAAGACTCCAACACAATTAGTCAAGCCTTCAGGATATGATGATCAGGTGATAGTCAGTTCACTAGTTAGCTTCCTTGCTCAGATGACATAGTACAAAAACAGAAGAAGAAATAAGAAAGCCAAGAGTTGGATTTGATTACCTCTCCAGAGCCGATGAAGTTCTTGTACTTCTCTGTTTTCCAGTCCTGCATTTGCAACAGCCACAAATCCCAAAAATGTCAATTAGGAAATGCAGCGCGTGGATTCTTTTTCTTGAAATGATTCCAAGGGTGTTGAGGCAAGCTCCTCAAATCCGGCAAGTCCTCTTTATTGGAGTATTTTCCAAATTTTCAGAGTATCGAACCAAAATCTTACCCCGCACTAAGTTCAATTAATTAGTTCATTTTTCTGGCTAGTTTCCTATTAGAGAATCCTACCATTGAAGCTTCAAAAATAAGAACTACACCTGAATAGTGTCAATCAAGATCGCTTGCTCCTCCTCCTTACTCGGAGCAGTCGACAAAATGGTCGAAGTCGGCCATCCATACTTCGCAAAGTACCTGCAATCACAAAATTCTCACTCCACGCTCAAATTCCAATCCTCACAAACCCACCAAAAATTGGATACCCAATTGGATACCCAATTCGAAACCAATTCATTCGAATCCATAACTATCTAGGCTTTCAAATGAAAAAATCTAAAATTAGAATGACTCGCATTATTGTGAATTGCCCCGTCTCATTTCTTCCCTATTTCTTATCCGTTTGCAATCCCTGTCTCTTTCCCTCAATTCTGCCATCCCATCCCACTCCCTCCCAATTCATGAAAACCCACATCCAATTGATCAATTAGGGATGGAATTCGAATTCCCCACCATCTCATTTTCGGTTTCCCCCCACCAATGGTATTCTGCAGCTCATCGTAAAACTCCGGCGTCCACACCAAGGTCACATTGGGCTTACAGCACACTTGAAACTCGTGAAAGGCGGCATTGTAGGCTCTCCGATGCAAGTCCTCGGACTCCAGAATGACTCCGTCGCAGTCGAACACCAGCGCTTCCAGACCAGCCGCGCGACAGAAACTCCCCCCAACTCGTCCAATTCTACGCGTCTGGGTGGTGAGGCGTGTGGTGCAATTGCGGAGGGGAGTGGAGAGTGCGGGGTATCGTTGGAAAGAGCGCAACGAGGCGGAGGGGAAGGAGGAGGAGGGAGAGGGGGAGGGGGAGGGGGCGAGAGCGGAGAAGCGGGCAAAGAGAGTCGACGGGGGAGAGAAGGTCATCGCCATAGCTGCAACAGGGGAACTCCGGCCAGTGAACAAGATTGATGATTCTGTTGAGGTGAGTGGCCGGTTTTGAGGTCCTGCGCTAAGCACAAGCCTAATCGCAATTAAGGTAAACCAGCCTTTAACAAGCAGAATGGCCACTGTTGAAATTAAAAATTTTAAAAACTCCATGTAAAGAGAAATGGAGAGAGCAATTGAAATTGTATTTTTTCACCGAAGTACAAATTTGTTATAAATTTTTGAAGTATGTTGTTCAATTGATCTAAAAGAGTCTTTAGAATACTTCAAAACCAACAGCAAGTGCATCTATAATGGTCATCTACTCACCTAAAGTGATCACAATCTTTCTCAATATGGCTACAACATGAAGGTTTATAAAAGTCACTTCTTAAGGTAGGAGCACCCAATGGCGTGAGTGTACCCAGTGGCATCACTTTCTAGGTAAGGTAATGATTTTAGAATGCGAATGTAGGTCAGTTGTAGATAACCTATGACTTCAGTCAATAAAAATGAACTATCTATAGTTTATCTGCATGTAAGTTCTGAAATGACTATCATATGTAGAAAGTCATGCCATTAGGGACCTCCTGCCATTGAGTACTCCTACCTTATCATGAATTTACACTCAAAAGGTAGAAACTCCTATTGCAATTATAAATCATTCCATCCTTGTCATTCTTGACATTGATTGTGGCCACTAATCCAACCCGATGTAGCACAAATTTCATTTTTTGAAAAATGTTTGTCATGGGCTGATGTAAAACTTAGGTGGGTCATTCCCTAAGTGTTTACAATAGGTCTTTTGCTTGTGACAAGCTAGTTTACCTTAGTCCTTAAGCACCTCAATCCTTTCATTCCTTATTTTTGTATATTTTTCTTTATATATTTATAAACATATATTATTTACTTCAATTTCATCAAATGCATTGTACAAAAAGTGTTTTAAAAAAAAAAAAGGTTAAGCATTGGTTGGGATGAATGAGAAGTTCTGTGGCCAAAAAAGCCCTTAGAACTTCTTTGTTCATTGTTCAAAATTTGGACATTAAAGTGTTAAGGGATTAAGGCAAAAGCCCCTATTTGTGCTATGTGACTATTGACACTTTGTAGTCACTTTGTACCAATAGAGTACATTTGAAATGTATGCTAGTGATATATAAGCACAAATAGAGGTGGAATCTCTAGACTCCATACCTACCCATAAACTAAAATTCCTGATAACTTTCATCTTAATCAAAATAAAATGATTCAAAGCTTTCTAAAAATATATAAATTTAGAGAAATAATTTCAATTTTTTTATTTCTTAAAATGGTGATTTTTAAATAAGTTTCTTGGGCTGCCCAAGCTGCCCATTGAATGTCAAAAATTACATATCACGCAATACTTTTTAACAATATTAGTAGTTAAAAGTTATGAAAATTGTTGCACCTTAAAGCTACTCCTCAAGCACATGTTGTGTAAAATTTTCAAAACAAAGAAATAAAAATTCCATTCATAGTAAGCTACCCAAAATTGCTATGATGCCAAAAAATGGTATTTAGACCTTTAGGGGTTAAAGAGGTCAAAAGGATAAAAACAAACATTTTTTCATCCTTGGATGAAGAAGTTGCATAAATGTAATTTAAGTGGATATTTCCTTGTTGTGGTATATTTTGACTTTTTCTACATAAAGAGATGCTAAATCCATGGATAATTGTGTGTTGTATCTTAGCAACTTCAAGCTTCCAACTTTTGATGTGAATTTCAACTATAAAAATGTTATTTTTTGACTTTAGGACCTACTAACGAAATAAAATAAAGAAATTTTGATTTCTACTCCAACTAAAAAATTTGAGAAATAATCCTAAAATTCAATATTTTATTGTAATTTAAGCATTAAACACTAAAAGAAAATGAGGGTTTTTGCAACTACACTATGCAATTGTTTTTTCAGTTGTATACTAGCGGTTGGTGCTTGCTATGCTACGCATTCATCATTAGAATTTTATAAGAATTTTTATGTATTAGATAGAATGTAGAACAAATTTTTTAATAAATCTTCAAATAAAAATGACTAAAATCTTTGTATAATTTTTTTATAAGTAAGCATATATTGAAATGTACAATAGAAATTTATTGAATGATTAATGAAACATATGCAATGGTAAATACTATAAAAGATACACATACATTAGAATGCATTAGAAATTTGACTTCATTGTTACAAAAAATGGCAACCCAAATTGAAGAATTGAAAAGAAAAACTTATAAATCTCAAAAACTTTGTAAACAAATTAATTGTTGTGGAATCCAAAATCTGTTCAATTGAATAAATTTCTCAAAATCATTTGGTAGTAGCAATAGAAAATTGAAATCATGAAAGCTCAAAGCTCATAAAAGCACAAAATTATAGAAAGTGCAAAGAGGTATAAAGCAAAGAGAAGCAATGGATTTACCACCTCTATAATATCATCCTATGGATCCTCTTTAATATCACCTTAATTGCAACCACTATATTATTTCTATAATATCATTCTTTGTAAAAGTGATATTATAGAAGTGATTGCAAACTGCTACTCTATTTCTGTAATATCACATTGTGTGAAAATACGATTTCTATGTATGTATGATTGAAAATATTTTTACAAAATATTTAAAATAATTATTTTAAAGACTTATTGAAATCATTATCATACATTCTATTCAAATATATCAAAATTTTACTAATATGTGATACAATGAATGCATAGCATAGCAAGCACAAGCCCCTAGTATTAATAGTAGCATTTGTGGTATTACAGACGGACTTATGATTTTAGTAGTATGATAGGACATTTGTGACTAATTTGCAACTGGTGATAATTTGGAGACCTCTAATTGCAGTGGACACCTTAAAATTTATGAAAAGGTATACTAATTGCAAAAGTCATGCCTTGTTTGTGACTTATCTACAATTTTTTTGCAACTTGTATATTTATAAACTTTAAATTATTAATATCAATGATTTGTAGATTGTAAAATTTTAGAATTACACTTTTTCTAGATTTTAGAATTTCAAATCTAATTTTTTTTTCTAGATTTTAAAAGTTCAAAATCTACCTTCTTCCTAAATTTGAAAAATTCAAATATTGGTATTTAATAGATTTCATTGGTTTAGGAAACCTTAAAATTTTATAGATTTTAAAATTTCTTAGATTTTAAATATTTTTTGATTTTTACAAATTGTAGAAATCTATACTCTATGAAAATCTATAAATCATAGAAATCTAAAAATTAAATCAACAAAATTCATTGCATTAATTTCATCGCATTCATTTGGTTCACTTCTCTATCAATTTCTATTCAAATCAATAAATTACTCTTCAAATCAACAGAAGAGTGAATCAAATCTATGCAACCAAATCAACAAAAAATCTAAATTTTCTAATACTATAGGATACGACTAAGAAACAACTAGTGTATGACTAGGAAGTGACCTAGAAATGACTAGAAAACAACTAGGAAATAACTATGGTCATTTTACAATTGCAATTTTTTCCTAATTGTTTCCTAGTCATTTTTTGCAACTATAGATTGACTACTTTGTGACAAAAATAATGTATCAATGGAGCAAAATAACGACATAAAACAATTACTTTAGATTTGGTGCTAATAGAAGGGTCTTACAGTTGTAGGATAATTGTATAAGACACAGTTGCATAGTAGCCGGTTGTACTGGACATGTTTTTCTTCTAGTGAAATCTATAACTTTAGATATTTAATTATTTAATTATTGATAGATATAGTAAATATTTTTAGTCTATGATATCCTATAATTCCATATGTACCCATGGGAAAAAATTTAGATTTTTAAGCTAATTCATAATTTCATATGAATTTCTTTCACTTTTTTCTTAAAAAAATCACCATAATCTCAATTTTACATAATAGTAAAAAATTATTGTGACTTATAGAAGACATGTGATTTCATTTCTAAATAAAAAATATAAAAATTTCAAGAGTAAATAGTTACAAAATGGAAACATACAAAGTGAAGGGATTTAAAAGTTCATTTTTGAGGTCACTAGGCCTTTCTTTTTATGTTAAATGTTATTCTCTCTAGTTACATAGAAGTGGATCTGTTGAGGAAGGCAATTTTGACTAGAAAATTCAAAAATCAATTTCCAATTGCAACACAATATGCAAGTTTGCTCTAAATCTTAAATGCATCAATGTCCATATTTTGGAAAATGAACATAATACTTGAAGGCAATGTTTCATCAAACTAATTTTTCATTCATCCAAAATAATGCTCGATTTGTGAAAAGATAACCTTTCTTAATTTGTGACCAATTTGATCAAATTGAAATGAATAGGAATTTGCTTGAATTGGCCAAATACTACTTCATCTTCAACAAATAATTTTGGAATAGCAATGCCAAAGTTAGTTGTTGTTTGGTACACTAGAAGACTTCCAATTGGTTAGAATCAAGTCAAAACAAGTTGCAAGTGAAGAACAAACAAGTAATCTAAAACAATGAGACCAACTTTTGTTGGACTATTACTTAGTGATGCTCATACACAAATTCCCCATTTGCAATTCAAAATGTCTACTATCAAAGTAAACATGCTAGAATTAAACAAAAAATAGCAATGGAAAACCAAATGATAATAGATAATTTCAACTATAGCTGATTTGGCTCAAATATCTCTCCAAGCATTGAGAGATAGTTTGCAAATTAGTCTTGCAAACTTTATTTAGCTCAAAGATGAATTCCAAGTACACAAATAACAAGTCAATTCATGGAACAAACTTATCCAATATCATCAAACAATGTTCCATGCAATAAATAGTTTCATTGTGATGAGGCTAGTCTTGTAAGTGAAGATCATAGCCCAATGCACCAATTAATATGCAACTGTTTAGTGAACTAGGTCAATAGTATTAACAAATTGGGAAGGACAATTGTTGCTAAATCATTCCATAACAATTGTGACCTTCATTGAAACAAAGTTAGCACATGAATGCAGAGCAGGAGCGTGGAGCATAAACTACATTTGGTGGTTATAGGATACCTGTGTTATAACATTATCTATAAGGTGCCTTATGTTATAGGGTACTTTCAATGACTACAAAAGTACCTACTTACACCTTCCAAGAGTACTTATAACATAGGTGCACAACTTAGACTCATTTTCAAAGGTGTCATAGAAACTCCTCACGAATCTTTCAAGTGCCATATAAATAAACAAAGATAGGGCCACCCAAACTGCCAAGGACCCCAAAGTGCCACCTCATCAAATGTTCAGCTCGTGCACATTCCCTTCATCAATCAATACACCTAATGTCCATGAAGCAATTTCAGAACATCAATCAATCAATCGAATTTTGACCCTTCAAACATAGCTTTTGCTTACAATATCCAAATAACAAATTTTTTTGGGGCAAGTCGGAATCCTCGTTCATTTGCCAAAAGAAATGTGACCAGTCTAACTATACGAACAAAAGAAAGTGGGGTTTTAGGGTGGTAGGGTACCTCAGAGGTTGGATCGGCCAAACCAAGACAGCAGGAACTTGGGTGTCAATGCAAAACGGAGGTCTGTGATGACAACTGTATTGTCCAGGTCTTGGGGAGCACCCCATCCATCGGCAAAAGGAGTGCACAAGTTCATGGAGACACTCACTCCTTCTTTGTCATCCTGCACGCCTGTATGCACCCTTTCGCCGTCCAATCCAGGTGGACCATACTGCAAAAACCAGGCAACGCAGGGGTTATCAAACCTTCTCAATTGAGGCACATAATTGAGGTTATCAAATGAAGGTTGGTGACTCCATTAACCATACAGTACATTACATTAGAGGCTCCGTTGACCATACAGCTGATTTTTGATTCGTTCTAAGTGTGAAAATACTTCACGTATAGATTGACATTTAGATTTTTGCAAATGATTTTGAGCAAAACACAAAATAAATGTGCAAAACTTGAGGTGGTGCAAGTTTCTCGATTTTGGTAGAAAAAGGTTCAAGGTTCACCTGTGTGGTGAATGGAACCTCTCCCTTACTGTCTGGTGAATGGAGACTTTACATTGAATATCGTTAAGAATGGTGAAAACTACAGAAGTCAAAATTTAGAAACTCCCTCAAATAAAAAATGTCAGTTCCGCAATATTCGCTCCTAACAAAAAAAACACTCCTTGGGGTACTCCATCTCTACTTCCAGAAGGCACGGAAGAAAAGAGCAGGGATTAGGGTAGAAGCCAGCATACCTCAACAGTGGCTAACTCAGCAGGGTAGGTTCTGACAGCACGCGTACAGTGCCATGCAATTTCCATGCCCGGGTCCCAGAGTGTGAAGTCTAACATGAAGACACCCCGAAGCTCACCCGAAAACACTTCCGTTCGCCACGGTGAAGTCAGGATCCCCGGAAACACCTCATGCTACACAAATCCCATGGAAAAATCAGATACACTCAGGCAGAGGATACGAGAACCCTTTCGTCTTTGAATGAGAAATGCAATAGTCTAGAGTCACTTAAACTGGTCTACAACCCCAACTTAGCAATAGTTTCACACATAGATAAAATTTCATCTCTTGAACCCAAAGTGAGCTCTCCAGTGAGCTCTATTGAGTGATCTCCTAATGAAAGAAAACTCCTCCATATTGGTTAAATGCCTGGAGTGACGCAAATATATCCTTGATCTTACTTCCTGCTGGAATGAGCTTTTCTCAATGGTGATACGATGCTATTTTGTAAATTATAGGAATCAGGCGAAACACGTAGATGATTCGGGAAGGAGACATACAGATGAGATTAGTAAGAATACAGCAGTTTGACCTGGTGTTGATTCTCTTGGGCTCCAGAATACCTGCAACAGCGCATTCAGTGAGCGATCGAACAGTTTTGTTTGCATACAGGAGAGCCTTCATCACCTCGTCCTATTAGCCACTCTCTTGAACTAGATGATAATACCTGATGAAATTCTTGCCCCCATAGAAGTTTTCCAAAAGTATGAAGCTGAATACTTGCATGCCAGTTATATAAACCTGTCACGACAAAACCATCTTTCAGAGTTTAGGATACTCGATGCGTGAGAGAGAGTGATAATCAAATGCTTTTCTCCATCCAGTTTCGTAAACTTCCAAAACTATGCATGATTTCAGCGTCTGATTCATCTCCAACTAGCCTAGGAATTGGTCTGATTAAGGATGTTTGAATATGGTTTCATTTGACTAAGTTTTGAGTTGCATGTTCTATTTTCTCAATCTTCCTCAATCAGTCAATATGGATTAGGAAAGAGTCCAATATCTTTGGAGGGCTTTGAAATTGAATGAGCATTTGAATTCACAAGGTTGCAACTAATGGGTTTCTCATACAACTTTCAAAAATGGATTTGAGATGAAATGCTGCTTGTAAAAAGTGCAGGAGGTTCAATCTCCGAGTAATGTTGGACTGCTTGTCTGAACTGAAGGCAACAACGCAAGAAAAGATAAGCTGTATCCTACCATAAGAAGGGTTCATGTGATCGTGGTAAATACGACGTGAAAACTGGGGTGTGGCACCTTCTCCAAGCTCCACGATTATCCATATGAGGTCGCTCAAATGCAAGCTGACCATCAGAAGTATGACTTGCTCCTCTCCATGCTCTTCCATGCTAAACTCGTCAATGCCATGCATGCCTTCAAATAATGTTCCTACGATCGACGACATGCTCTGTTTCGGCGTTTGCTGCAATAGCCGCAGAGGTCCAGGATTCTGCCCTTCCCTCGACACCATCTCCCACTGCCCATCCATCTGCCCATCGAAACTTGCCACTGTACATGTCCGTAGAAGCCGGTCGCTTGTCGCTGTGATCTGCATCAATCCAACAATACTGCGTCATAAAGTGAAACTATCTAAAGCCATTCATTTAGGCTGATGTGAACAGATAGAGTTCATGCTTATGTGCACTTTAACCCAACGTAGAATTTTAGTTTTAATTTTGAGCACTTAAGAAGAGAAACAGTGCTTACTTTGAAGGATTTTAGGGATCTAAGGCTGAGGCCACCCTTTGTGGTTTTGGTAGGATACCGCAATAGACAAGATCCGGGGAAGTAAACCACAGAAGCCCTCCCTGCACATCACCCCAGAGAAAAAGAAACTTAAAAGTCTCCATCAGAGCTGTGAAAACACTTATCTCTAGCAGTAACTATATTTTAACCTCTATAGAGTCAAGGCTTCGTTATATTAAAATGACCAAATCAACTGATCATGCTATGAAAAACACAATTCAGATGGCACCAAAATTTACAATCGCCAGAATCAGTGAAGAACGTAGCATATATTGGTCAAAGTACAAGTAGGATTCGACAAAAAGAAGCCCCCATACGATCCACCCAGAAGTTCAAGAAGGGACACCAAGTTCAAACTTCGGTCCCTACGGTCCAAATTTAGAGGATAAACTTCAAATTAGGGCAAGATAAGGACAGTTAGACGTACCTCTCAGTCGAATGGGTGTATCCCGATTAATTTGAACATGAAATGTAAGTCCTAGCTGTTCCACGATCTTTCGCATGGCGTCCCCAGGCATACAGTCTCTGACTGCACACAGAAAATGATGCAATGAAACTTCCATAAATAAAGCGGATGCACTAGCACACACGCACACACATATGACGAAAACGTTCGAATGGTAACAGAGGTCGCCAGTTACAATCGCCTACATATGACCTCCCTGTGAGGGTTCGCATGAATCAAGAAAACAACATTAAACAGTAAATGCCCACATGGTCAAAAGAGGCTTTTCCCACATCTATATAAGTTGAAATAAATCTTTTAGCAAGCTTCAAGGAAAGTAACAAAATGTACCATAGAAAGGAGTCATACCTCACATTTCTGAACAACAGATATGTGTTTTAGAAGTTACTATAGTCAACTTATTAGCTTCCAATGTGGAGTCAATTTTTAGCTTCGGCACTAGGGTTTAAAATGCACATAAGCGTGCCACTAAGTCAAGTTCCATTGTTGATACTCTTTGACGTATAACTAGTTCATTCGCTGTAAATCCTCAAGTTCAGATCAAGTGACCAAAGGCCTATAACGATAAGGTAACTGACCTTGTTTCCCACGCCTGTCGAGCACTCTACGAATATGAAGCCATCCTGCATTCACGCCATGAGTAATTACTTCGGACTGAATCTTCCGCTTCTGTATGCACAGTAATATTTATCAGCTTTATCTGAATGACAAAACCCTGCAGATATACTGATCTCTCAATGATGAATACTGAAATATAAACACTGCTCAAAATCAAATATTGGAACACAAGCAAGCAAGCAACTAACCCCATCAGAATACTTGGATATAAAAGTCTCTCTCCAAGTGCCAAATCCTGATGGCAATCTAACTATCTGAGGTGATTCTCCGTTCTCTTCCTCCTGATGCCACCATCTTAGGTAAAAAGCTTTCCAGACCTACAGCCAGCCGATCAAGTGAAATCAGTTCTCACGATGTATCTCCACATCCAAAGTCAAGAAGCATAAACTATCATAACATCTTTGAGTATCTTTCGAGAACAATGCCAACTAGGAGTTATTTAGAGCGAAGTCATGCTAAGTTAAAAACTGTGACATACCTTCAGATGTGAAGACAATGGCTCATTGGCTTGAGGAGCTCTTACTTATTCAAGTTGAGTCAATTTTGCAAAACTGGATTTGTTTTCATGTGTCAAGGATTCCTTTCATGCCAATTCAAAGGGTGCACACCAAGGGTTCTCTTGAATGGTATGGTTTACAGTCTTCCACAAGATGAAGAGCTACAGTGTACAAGTCCAATATGCTTTATGAACATCAGAAGACGGGAACCTCACAGTATGAATCGAAACCACATGGAACATTCATAGCAAAAAAGAAGGCCTCAACCCTTTTCAACCCTGATGAATGATTTCAAACCAAAAGATTCACTTAACGAAATGCAATACCGGATAGAACATCAGATTACCAGGTACATTTACCCCTAAAAGAGCAAGGTTTATAGTTTTATTTTGACCAATATGTTCGATCATATTGTGGAAAATACGTTTCAGATGGGGTAAAGTTTTGTATCACCAAATCAACGAATAACATCGTATGTCTTCATTACTGTTTCTAAAATTGTACAAAAAAGACCTAGATTCAGAACATCTGAAAACCATAGATAGGTGTAAAAGAGGAATCCGAAACCCACCAGATCAGAAAGCACGGCTTCTCTCCAATGCCGGCACACGGAGGCACAAGTGACGACATGGTACACAGACTGGAGCTTTTCGAGGCAAAGGCAAAGAGAGTCCGTCGGCAGAGAAGCAGCGACGCTGGCTTCCACTTCTTTTCCATTGTTTTTCCCGTCATCACTTTTCTTTGTGGAAGCATTCCGAAGTGTGCTGCCACCTTCCTTCCTCATGGAGTGTTTCCCAAATGAGCTCACTGTGGATTGGTTGGACACAGAGACGCGCGGACTGATCAAAGGCTTCCTCAGCGCTTGCTGGTCTAAACTGGCTCTTCTGCTTGTTGTTGGCACTTTCGGCGATTTTTGCTGATCCAGACTGGCTCTTCTGTTGGGCACCTTCGGTAGAGGACCCGACCTCCTGCTGGGAATCACAAAGGCGAGAAACTTCTATCAAATAGATTCTTGATTCCATTGAAAGACAACAGAGTACAACATCGTTTGAACAAAAGCCAATGGTCATCTTTTCAAGATACGCAAAAAGCAGACCTAATTGAAAGTCAACAGAGTACAGCATCGTTTCGAACAAAGCCAAGATTCTTCTTTTCAAGCTACTCAAAAAACAAACCTAATTGAAAGTCAACTGAGTACAACACCGTTTTGAGCAAAGCCAATAGTTTCCTTTCAAGATGCTCTAAAACAAACCTACCTGAAAGTCAACAGAGTACGACACCATTTTGAACAAAGCCAATAGTCCTCATTTCAAGATGATCACAGAGCAGACCTAATTGATTGATACGCAACAAAAAGTAAATACAACATAGCTTGATTCCCAAACTGGGATGAGCTAAAACCAAGCACCTACCCATTAGAGCTAGATAACCATATTAACTCATTGCATTCTGTACATTGAAATTAGGGCTTGAATTGAATATAACCTTGCTCTTCAAACCCTTACAACGTCTGAGTACAATATTGAAAAACCGTGCCTCGAATTCACCTAATCTTTGCCTCAATTTGCATACGCGCGACCAAAAAATTAGGTCTCATTCAAACACAATCATGGCTCCAAGTGAAAGTCACTCAAAATAGCTCATCCTTACTCTTCCCAATATGCAACATCAACAAGGTAACCACACCTAATTGCACCACCAACCTAAATATGACACTCCAAACTCTTGTATAACAAATCACACATCAATTTGTTCAAAAACATCATAACTTACGTTCGTTTCAGATCATCTACCAACCAAACTTCCAACCCTCACAACTACTGCATACAACATCCGAATTCCACATACTTCAGTGCGTAGGAATCCTCTTCGGTTCCCTAACAAGAACCTTTGAAGCTCCCACCCTTTCGACAATAGAAACGCAGCTCATCCCTGTACCAATTCAGTCTCCCAAAACACGTTCCAACCAACAGGGTTCCTGAAACAGAGCAAAGTGAGAATGTACCGCAAAGCAGAAGTCTCGGGAAGCGTATCATCCAAGCTACGCATATCGAGAGACCGATCCTCTCCACCTCCATTTCTGCTGCTGCTGCTGCTGCCGCCATTATTGCGACTGGAGCTCCCACTGCTGGGCCTAGGGCGTGGTAATACCGATTGCGCTTGCGCCTTCTTCATCTGAATTTCTGTTTCTACCACTTGTGGTCGTCTTCTTCATGAAATGATTCTCACCCATAAGGCATGAGGAATGCGCACAATTTGATCAATGGGTTGGCAATTGGTGATTCCCATGAGAGAATCTGCGAAGGCAGGATCAAGGAATCCGTGGTGATTGGGGTTGGGACAGAAATTCAGACCAAGATCGGATCCTCCAGACTTTTCGAGCAGGCTACGAGGCTATGAGTGGCAGTGTTCTTTGGGCAATGCTGGAAGGCGTCGTCGGAGACGAAGGAGACGTCGACGACAACTGATTCTCGTCGGATGCACGGACGAACGAAAGATCTAAGGTACAGTAGCTGGGTATCACCCCCCAAATTACACCCGTGGCTAAAACCGCCATATATCGGCCAGGGTGAATTGACCCCCTCATTGCCCCTCCAGGGCAAGCCCTGGAATTTTTTATTTGCAAGGCTTAATTTTTTTTTGAAATTCTGAATTCATATTTGCAATCAGAGGTTCCAAATTACTTTGGGTAGATGCAAGAATTGCCAAAAAATTGGCACAACATAGGGGGCTTTTTTGTCAAACCACAGTTGATCGGGGCAATGAGGGGGCCAATTCTCCCTGCGCGCCATATATCATCATCACTCTGTGTTCTCACTTGGTGTTAAGAGTGTTGTTACTGAGGGTCTTAGGAACGAATTTAGACCTACTTCTAGACTGGTGTTCACATCACCCCTAACATCAAGTGTGAACATACCCTAAGGTAGTATGCTTTAAGAGTTGGGCTTCCGGACCTTCAGGTTTCGGAGGTCTAGGGGGGCTCCATTGAACTCAGGATCTGGTCTGGAGGTCCGGCCCGGCCTCTAGGTGCCGGTCCTTGTAATTCGGAATTGCAGGGACCGGAGGACCTGGAAGGCGAGCCGGACCCCCTTTTTTGAGAATGCAAACAAACTCATTTACTTGTTGTAGTGAATTCAAGACAAACTAATTTACTCCCTGTAGTGAATTCGTGACCTGGCTGCAGAGAGCCTTCTTCCTGTGCAATAAGTTTGTGCCAAAGTAATAAGCCTTGTCAAATTCTTCAATCACTTGTTTTGCCATACGTCCGAACATTGTTCTTGTTGGATGCTTCATAATCTACCTTTGACATTAAAATTTCTAAAAACAAATAATCCCAATGGTATTTAATAATCTCAAGGGCTAATTTTGTAATGTGTTTCCATTGTAACTTAATTTTCTTTTTCTCCATAACTTTGTCCATACCATTTATGCAAAGTTAATAATTACACCTAAAGTACACAATTAACCTAGAAAAATAAGTTGTAAATTACACTTAACTTTGAAAAATTCCACAAAGTGTTCTTTAACTCAGAATTTGATAAAAGTACCATTGTTGGATTCATACTACAAACTATTTTCCAGAGATGTTTTTTAATTTTTTTAAATAACTGAATTCCTGATGGGAAGCTGAATCAAAAAGGGGCAGCCTTTCAAAGAGGGTCCAGTAAAAGAATTTGGTTGCTTCATTCATGAGTTGTCAAGCCCAGATGGTAACTAAATTAACCTGGTGTTTTCAATGCTTGACCAAAAAGATAGTGTCCCCCTTTGGTATAGGGAAGCCAATGGAGCCCCCCCATACCAAATCGGAGGTCCGGGCCCCGTCCAGGCTCCAGACCTCAGATTGCAATGGAGCCCAACTCTAAAAGCGACTAGTTAAGGTCTAGTTTGCCTTTTTCATAGGTTTATGTGGACAAAAATATATTTGTATCATTTGTCAAAGAAAGAAAGAGAAAGAAAAATAGACATGGAACCTAACACAAGTGGTTTTGTATTTTTCAAGAATTTTTTAATTACTTATAAATTTTTAAAGATTTGGGGCTTAGGTCATCTATTTGTGACCATAGGCCTCCTAAAATCCATCCTGCGGAAATCAAAGACTATGATTGTTTCTTGCAATAAAAATTTAATTTTTCCTCGATGCATTCAATTGCTAAAGTGGTCCATTCAAGGACCCCCCATCTCCATTCTCCCCCTAAGAATAAGTCGATTTGAAGGAGAAGGTCGGTTCTATAGCACACTACCTTACATCTCCCAAATCGTAAACCCCAACTAGGAAGTGTCTTCAAAAGTTGGGCAAATTATTTCATGTAATCTTTTCCCAACACATGAAATCTGTCTAATTGGTAATTGCAAATTTTTCATTCATTGATCACATATTTCATCCATTTTTGAACATGCATTCATTTTATGCAATTTCTTTGTTGTCCTCACTAACTTTGTCCTCATTAACTTCACCCTCCTTGTCAACCTGGTTTTATAAAGACCCTAAACCTATAGATAAAGTCTCATGGTTACAAAGTCAATTTTTGTTTTTAACAAGTCCACAAGTATGAATAAGGCTCTTAAGAACCCCAAAGACCATAATCAAAGGTCTTACAATGTGAACAAGTCCCCAAGTTTCCAAAGATTGTAGTCAAAGGGCCCAACAGTGTAAATAGGACCCGCAGGGATGATGGTCAAAGGCCCAATAGTGTGAACAGGGGCTCCCATAACTTAGATTACAAAGACAAGACTGAAACTATAGTTAACTAGAGTAGAGAGTGTAATTGTGAAGATAATACTTATCTTAACATTTCTCCTTGCTCAATATAACATTTATATAAAATAACATCATATATAATAATTTCCGTAATCTTGTAAGATATATAGTACTGCCTCATTAAAACCTTATCTTCGAAAACCTTAATTAAAGTCAAGGAGAAAACCAAAGATAAAGGAAAAAGAGTACAACACTTTTATCAATCCTTCTTATGGTAAAATCCATTGAGAAAAAATCCATAGAAGAATATCAAAAGGTTTTGCAAATTTCATAACAAAAAACTATTGAATCTCTTGTTCTAAAATATTGAGTAGTCACATTCCAATACCATATATAAATCAACGATGTGTACATGAGGGAAGAGCATTGGTGAAGAGATCTGAAAGATTATCTATTGATGTAATTTTCTTGATTTGAAGTACTCCGTTGGTAATCAAATCATGAGTATAATTAAAATACTTTGAATCAATATGTTTAGTCCGATCATCTTTAACGAAATCCATTTGCATTTGAGAAATACAAGCATTATCATCCTCATATATAACTGTTGGAAAATCATCATGTGGTAGTCCACATTTTGTCTGAATAAATTTGTCAATAAATCTTAACCAAATGCATTCCTGGTAAGCCTCATGCAAAGCAATAATTTTTGCATGATTGGATGATGCAGCAATTATCATTTGCTTCACTGATTTCCAAAATATTATAGCTTCATGTCATAAGAAAACATAACCTATTTGAAACTTGGATGTTATAGAATTAGATTCATAGCCAACATTAGTGTATCCTATCAATGTGGAATCTATTGATCTAGTATAATGTAATTCCGAATCTTTAGTTCCTTTCAAATAACAAAGAAGGTGTTTAATACCATTTTAATGTCATAGTGTGGGACAATTACTATGCCTTACAAGAACTCTAATTGCAAATGCAATATCAAACTTTGTAAATGTAGCTAAATATAAAAGTGCTCCAACCACAACGAGGTATGGATATTATTCATCCAATGGTTCCTCTTCATCTTTGTAAGGGCGATAAAAATCATCACCTTTGTTACTATGTGTCAAGGCAAAAATTAACAACCCCAATAGGATTGTCAATTTTATTGTAGTATAGTAGCAAAGGTTCGTTCACAGGGAATTTTGTTATAGATTGAAAATCTATAGATTTTGTCATAGATTGGAAAGATTATGAATAAAGTAGAAATTATATAAACTAATCCCACAATTAGTCAAAATAGCCAATAAATATCAAATTCAATCACTGGATTTGTCAAATAATCACCCAAATGAATAGACTACCAAATCCAATCACTGGATTTAACAAAATAGCCCAAATATCACCAAGAATTTACATATAGACAAATTATTATAGACAATTAGTCAAAAACTAAATTAATATTGCTTGAAAGAATTCATCATACAATTGAAAGACAACAAAACTCATCACCAAAAGAAAATCAAGTAAGTGGGAGGGTGTTGTGAAAAATGACAAATTGTCCAAGTATATGAAGAAGAAGGCTAACTATCTAAACTAATCCTAAGACAAATTGTCACCCTTCTAATCTTGTCAAATTGACCTTGTTCAAATCTAATTTGTAAGCCTTTTTATATTAGTGTGAACTATTTGACAACTTGTCTTTTTACAACTAAATGGAAATGAGTTGACTTTTACAAAAAAACATTAAAAGGACAAAATGATAAATTATGTAAAATTATTTTGACTATACTATGACCTATCATCGGTGTAGATAGTGAATAGGCATTTATCATATTGAATCTTTTCAAGATTCTATTGATATAAGCCATTTGAAAAAAAATGCTATCATTTTCATATGAAGAATTTGTAGGCTTATGCATAAAGTAGTTTTGTCAAGCAACTTCATCTCAAACTCATGAACAAGGAACTCAGTAGTTGTAATACATGTGGATTTGGTGCCAACAAGGTTCAAATCATCAATATATATACTATAATGATTACAAATCTATCTTTGATTCATTTTATAAAAGGACATAGTAGTAATGTATCATTTATAAAACCATACTCAATAAAATATTTCCATATTTGTTGATACTACATAACTCCAAACTGTTTGAGATCATATAATGCTTGTTGTAATTTAACACCACGATGTTTACTTGGTATATATATAAACAGTCATTATATCCATAAAATGCATCTCGAGGATGATATACACTGCCATTGTAAGAAAATATCGGAAAGTAATAGAATCCATAACCAGTGAATATGTAGAATTATAATTAATACCAAACTTTTGAGTGAAACCTTAAGCAACCAAACGGACTTTGTAATGGATTACCTGATCTTTGTCAAAACATGTCTTCTTCAAATCGACAACTAGCAAAACAGGTACAAAACAATGTAGTAGTTGATAGGTTGATATAATGAATAATACTTGGTGAATCAAATTCAACATATATGTCTTCTTGTCATTGAGCTCTAATAGTATGGTGTTGAGGTTCTAGAACTGAAACCCATACATGGCAACCAAATACTCATAGATGGGATATATTTGGAATACGTTAAAAAAAACTCTTGTGATAAAACAATCTTTAAAGATGAAGGACGGAGCCAAATTAGAGTCGCAACATGTAAAACTGCATGTCCCCACATAAAAGTAGCCAAATTTGCATGAAGTAGCAATAGTGTTATAATAAGTTGAATCCATTTGATAAAAGACTCAGCTAGTCTATTTGAGCATATTCATATGGAATTGAATAGGTTAGGTCAATCCCCGTCGCAATGCAATAATCTTCAAAAAATCTTGATCAAAATTCTTGAGCATTATCCATATGTAAAGTTTTGATTGGATAATAAAAAAAATGAACCTTAAAATAGAAAATTTTATTATCTTTATAAAATAAAATAAAATAAAACTAAATACAATAGGTGGTCAGATTGAAATCCGATACAAACCATTTGCCACAACAAAAGCTATTTTCACAACTTTATTTTTATGCATAAAAAACAGAGCCTCTCACCTATCTAGAATCGAGTCTAGAATTTTGGTCGAGAGGTAAAAACCATTGGTATGTACATCTCGATAGCTGATTAAGCTTTGAGGCGCAGAAGGAGAAAATATAGCACGCATGCATGTCATAGTGGTGCATTCAAGCAAGATCACCTTTGTTGATCTTTCTTAGAAACGAAACACATTTGATCCAACTATAGTCATTAAATTATTAGTTTGCCAAGTTGAAAGATTATTTTCATCAAAAAATTTCTTATCTCGCAAGATTGTATGTGTACTTGCATAATCAAAGAGTGCATTACAAGACTCACTAGTGGAGGTATCCTCGATAGCATATGCTTCGTGGTCTTCATTTGCAAATGGAACCATAGACGCGTCCATGGTATGAACTTTGTAGTCTTCATTTGCAAATGGAACCATAGACGCATCCATAGTATGAGCTTCTCAATTTTCAGCTCGAAGTTTCTTATTTTCCAGAAACATCTTCACAAAATACTCTGATATTCAACAGAAATTGGCCAAATGGCCCATTCTATCACATTTGTAGCAAGAACGTGACTCTAACGGACGTTTATCATAACTATTAGTAAAATAAGTACTATGCTTTCTTTGTGATTGTTGGCTATCATGATTGTGGGTATAGGTACAACTATAACTTCCTTGGTATTTATAACGATTTTTTCCATGTTTATGTGCCTTAGATTTACCATAAAAAAAACCAATATAGGACTCAGAAACTATAGTTCCAATTGGATGAGCCTCTACATTACGTAAGAGAATCTCGTTTTGCTTCTCAGTAAGGAATAACAAAGATATGAAATCTGAATGATTTTCAAATTTCAAATTTTTGTACTACTGTACAAATATAGCAAATGTGGCCGTAAATATTAAGAGAGTTTTTCAATCATTTTTTATTCAATAATGGATTGACCACACAACCTTAATTGTGATATGCATCTCATTGTTGAAAGCAATGAGTGTTGGAAAATCTAACACTCACAAATGAATCCAATCATAGAGGGCTCTAGGAAAAAGGATGATTTTTTGATGATCAAAGCGAGACTTGAGCTTGTGCTAAAGCTCATTTGAACTCTCAAGTTCCAAATATTGATGCTGCAAAGCAGGAACAAGATGGCAACGGAATAAAAACAATGTTTTCCAAGTAATAGATGTGGAAATGGGATCACTTACAACAAAAACCTTGTTGAAATTGATGCACACCGATAATTGCTCTGCAAAAATGAGTGCTTTTGCAATCCTTGCCCACAGTAATTAATTGCTTGTATTGGCCGCCGATTGTGGAAATAAAAGAGGTTGAAGTCATGATGGCTCAATAGTAGTAGCAGCCACTGAAATAGTCACAAATGTAGCAACGGAAGGGATGGAAGTACTCATGATATAAAAATAAAAGATGATGGATGTATAAAAAATAGAGGAGAAGCTTGGAAGCAAAAGAGCTTAAAATGAAGAGAAAAACAAAACAAAGAAATTGCGAGGGAACAAGTCCAAAAATGGAGGGAAGACCATGCGAAGAAGTGAGGAAAGAATAACACAAAAATTCTCAAAAAATTCAAGAAGCTTTCAAAATTAAACTAAAAACTATGTGAGAAATTAAACTAAAGAATATATGTGAGAGCGTACGTGTTGATAACGTGTTGAGAATGAAAGCAAAAGAATTAAATACAAAACCTCACACAACCAAGTATGTACGTAAGAATAGAGAGGTGTCATTAGGAAGGTCTAATACATAAATAAGGAAGAAAAAGAGAGTAGACTTATAGTTCTACTCCTTTCCTATTGGTCTAAGGGATTCTAATATAATCTCTAGTTTGTCTTTATACCTTAAAGTAAACTATAGTTAACTAGAGTAGAGAGCATAACTGTGAAGATAATACTTATGTTAATAGAACATATTGAAATCAGTTTTCTTTCTCATTATAGTATTGCTTGGATGAAAGTCATCCTAATTTGTAAAGATATTTTATCAAGTGTTTGACCAAGTCAAAAATGCATTGACTTTAGTTCAAAATTGGATTTGCAAAAATGATGTCATAAATTCAAAGAATAGAAAATTTTCAAAAAATCACTATCATTTCAAATCCACTAGTGTGCTATGTACTATTATTACATGCAAAATAAATGTAAAAGTAATTTTTTAATTTTTTTTGAACCAAAAATAACTCCAAAATCCTTAACTTTCACCCTATAGGTCCAAATGTTATGAAACAAAGCCCATGCATCCTTCCTCGTTGAGGGCTTTCCAATGGTACCAAGGACACAACCGGAGGACATATAGTCTAGGAGATTTCAATGTATCAAATGAACAAACAACCTATTTCAATGGATGAATTCCAAGAAATTTTACTCAAAAATGACAATATTTGTTTGTAATTGAATTTCAAAGGAATTTTGAAATTTTTCTTTCAAAATTTATGGAAAATATAGGTGATAGCATTGGAGAATTTGATTGTATGGATGGAATTTGAAACTCAAAATCTACATCTTTTACTTGTTTATCGATTCCAAAATATGCTTCCAAAGAATATTTTTTGATAATTTTTTTCAAATTTTCAATCCTAAAGATGATTATGGACATTTAGGGGTTAACCCCTAAAGGCCCAATGCCATTTTTTTGGTCAAAAACCATTCAAGACTGCCATTTTTGTTGTGTTTGTTTAGGGAAACAAAAAAATTAGAATCTAACAATAGAATCATATACTTTCCTTATCTAAGATCATATGGTAAAAACTTCATGAAATTTGGCTACATAGATTGAATACACTTGATTTTTATATATTTTTAAATACTTAAATAGAAATAGATCCAAAATTGGAAGAACTGAATCGTTAATAGCTTTGTTTTTCTATCTTATGAGAAAATTTCAAAAAGTTTCTCTAAAAATTGAAATTATAGAAACTTGCTTGAAATCCATTTTGTCTCTAAAGGAGACAATGGACTGATGTTGTTCTTTTTCTCTACTAATGCTATTGCAATCTTGTCATCTTCTAGTGGGGTTGTTGTGTTAGACATGCTACAACTATTGTAGTTGTTGAAAGAAGACCATCTACCTATTGCAACCTAAATTGTTCACTTAAATTCCTAAAGTAAGTGCCAAAGAAGAATTGTCTGTAAGGAGTTGGAAATGCATTTTTGTAGACAAAGACCTTCAAATTCTCTCCAGGTTAACATCATGAATGCAATATAAACAGGTTCCTAGGAATTTCGAAGACTACGTTCAAAAGACCTTCACTACAGCAAAAACAATGTTTTATGACTGCAAAAATATGACTATGGATGATTGGTGACTATTCACAGTCATATTCTTGGATGCCAACATCTTGGGGAGAAATATAACTGCAAAATATGACTGCTAGTCATTTTTGGGCCTTGTATTTCACAAGTGCATACTATACGTCTATTGGGAACACTAAAGTATTTCATAGAGAACGTAGGGAACATATTTGGAGAATGTTGAGTCATATTTCTAGTCATATTTTCATGGGAGTGACATTTTTTTATTTCTGGATAGCCCAAGAAAAATATGGGCAATCCAAAAAAAACATGGACAAGTCATTGTTTAAAATTTTGAAATCCTAGGCAATTCTTTTTTTAGATTTTCAAACCTAATCACTACTTTTTTAGAGTTTTGAAACCCTAGCCATCATTTCTTTAGGGTTTTGAAACCCAAGACACCACTTTTCTTGGCTCTTCTTCCTTGCTTTTGTTATCTCTTAGCTTTCACTTGTTACTTCTTAGTTGTTGCTTCTTAGTTGTTGTTACTTGTTGTTTTTTGCTTTTTAGTTGTTGGTTATTGTTGCATTTTAGTTCTTGTTGCATCTTAGCTCTTGCTTCTTGTTGCTTTTTAGTTTATGAATCTTATTTTTTCTTCTTGCATTTTAACTCTTTTTTCTTCTTAGTTGTTGCTTTTTAATTTATGAATCTTGTTTCTTCTTCTTGCATTTTAACTCTTTCTTCTTCTTAGTTCTTGCTTTTTGTTTCTTCTTATTACTTTTTAGTTTTTACTTCTTATTTCTTTTTGTTGCCTCTTAACACTTGTTTTTTATTGCCTCTTAGTTGTTATTTCTTGTTGCATCTTAACACTTGCTTGTTGTTATCTTTTAGCACTTGTCATTTTTTTTTCCTTTCCTTCATCACCATTTTTATTCTTTCTATTCTAAACTTGTGCTACATATTTTGTGTTGTTGTAAACCTTAGAAGGTTGAGTTTTGTTGTTCATTCACTAAAAATTGACCTCTCATTTCTTTAATTGTATATGGAGGTACCAAAAGTTGAAGCAAAGTTGTTGGAGGCTACTTGCAACCCAATAGAGCCATCTTCACATTATTGTAAGGAATATAGGTCCTATTGAATTTTTTAAATGATTTATTATGATATATATGTTTTATATTGTTGGCTAATAAATGTCAATGAAAAGAGTTGCATTCCTTCTCTTTCTCCATTATATGACTGTCTCATGTATATCTCTAAAATCATGTGTATATGTTTTTAACTATATGAAGGGTTTTTTTTAATTGTTAAATCATCTTGATGTATTATTGCAATGTGTCATGTTCATTTAAAATGCATGAAAAATATTCTTGTAATTTGTAATTAAAGCTATTTTGGACCTCAATCACCCCAATTACAAACTACACACAAATTTTAAAAATATGACTCTCAATTATCCAAAATATCACTTGCTTGAGTTACATTTCACAATATATATTGGCCAAAATATAATTAGTTATAGTCATATAATGCTCATACTTATGTGTGTCAAAATGTAACCTTACACATTCCAAAATATAACTACAATCAGTCATAAAATTACTAATGACATCCACACTAACTACCATGTCAACTAAAAATATGGCTCACAAGAGTCATATTTCACGTTAGCAAAAAATATGATTCACAAGAGTCATATTCATATTCCACATTTTTTTTAAATATAACTTATGAGAGTTATTTTTCACATAGCAAAAAATATGACTCACAAGAGTGATATTCCACAATTTACATTAACAAAAGAAATGATTCATCACAGTCATATTCCACATCAACCAAAATATAACTCATTGCAGTCATATTCCACGTTAACCAAAACATGGCTCATCACAGTCATATTCCACATCAACAAAAAATATGATTAAATGGAGTCATATGCTATGCAGGATTTTTTTTCCAGGTAGCTCAAGAAAAAGTCAAGCCCCCAAGGATAGTCAACGTATACGCCATGTTGGTATACCATGGCTAAATATGGGTATTTATACCCTTCAATCCATATGACTGCTAATATGACTAATATTTGAAGTGACTACTTCTAAACTACTAGAGTTAGTTATATTTCGAGTCATCTACAGTGGTTTCTGCGTGAGTCATATTTTTTTATTTTACGACTCACTGCAGTCATATTTTGCAATCATAAAACATTGTTTTTGTTGTAGTGCTTACAACTTGAACAAACATCTAAATATCCCAAAGATCATCGTCAAAGGGCTTGTAGTGTGAACAAGACTCCCATGGATTACAAAGATGAGACTAAACTGTGGGAGATCCTTGACACAATGTGCATTCTAAAGGATTGCAATTCATTGGGTTATTGCACTTGAATTTGTATTAAGCTTAGGGGTAGTCACCCCTCCTTCATTGCAATCCCATTCTTTGGATTATTGCACTTGAATTTGTATTAAGCGTAGGGGTAGTCACCCCTCCTTCATTGCAATCCCATTCTTTGGATTATTGCACTTGAATTTGTATTAAGTTTAGGGGTAGTCACCCCTCCTTCATTGCACTCCCATTCTTTGGAGAATTGGGAGGTGGTGGCTTCCTATTGGTTTCATGTTGGTTCCCTACAAGAAAATATTCTTAACTTGCAAATCTTTTGCACGTTGATTATTCTCCTTTGTAGGAAAAGAATGGATGTGCAGAAGCTTTTGCAAGTGCAGCTTCCACCTGCTATTGCTAATTTCACCGTCCCTATTGCTCTCTAATTAGATCTTATCTTATTATTACAATTTTGCATTCTCCACTATCGATACACCAAATGAGGGGGTACACCTTCACCTAGAATTGTTGCCAATTAGCTCTTTTTTTTTTCACCAACTTCTCATTTCGCTACAAAGTTTGCTTGCTGAAGATGTGACTACCCCAGTACCCCCATTGCAAAGGTTTTAGGGTTTGAGTGAATTTGTACTAAATTTTAATTTTTTTCTGAGGAATTTGGGAGTTTTCTCACTTTGTTTTTTACAGAACTGTGAGTTTACAGAATTGTAAGCTTACTTTCACATCCAATCTGAATTGCTCAAATACCCCACGTGAAGGTCAAATTTGGTAGAAATGAAGTCATTAGTACCATATGTCATTTTGTGAATGGTCTGAAATGACGTGGAACCGGATGAATCTGACCCGCAAATTCAATTTTGATAGTTAGGTGCAAAATCAAACCTTCATGTATTCTACGTAGAATTTATTTTGGTCACCTATGGTGCTTCGATTTTGTGAGTGCTTGTATCCTCTCAAGGTTTTTGAATTTTGAATGAGAATGTAGTGGAGAATTAGGTTTGTGAAGGAGGTTTTTAATTGTCGTTCAATCCATCATAATTTGCTGCTCTTGGAGTTGGAGTTGGTTCTAAGATAAGTGGTTGGAGTTCTGCCCCTCTTCTTTAGACCATCCCCTAGCTGGCTTTAAAATGGACCTTAAAAGGTTGGTAAATAGATAATCAATGTTCCTTTAATGATGAAAGAGCGGTTTATCATTTACCAATTATTTTGTTCATTATTTAATAGGGGATGCAATTAGAGCCAATGTGGGTTCATTTTTGAAAACATGTATGTGCATTCAAAAAAAACTTTTTCACTCGAACTTTGAATGTTAATATCTTTTAATCCGTATGATCAAACTTCATGAAATTTTTACCGCATGATCTCATACAAGTAAAGTACAAGATCCTACTGTTAGATTTTCTTAAAACTATTTCTTTTGTTGCCTTGGATGAATTGAGTAGAAATGACAGTTGATTTTTGACCAAAAATAGGCCTTGGCACTTTAGGAGTTAAGTTTAGTACAAGTCGCATTTAGAAACCTTGTCTATTACTTTTTGCATGCTACAGTGCTTGTTTTCAGACCGCATGTGTGTGGGTTTTGCAAGGCCTAGGGATCATAAATAGATACCTATGACATAATTCTTGAAAATTCATAAGTAATTCATAAATGCTCTGAAAAATATGAAACCACTTGGGTTAGGTTCCAAATCAATTTTTCTTCAAGTGAAAAATAAAGACAAATAATTTCAATATTTCATGCATCTAAAGACCATCAAAAAGGCCGACCAACCCATAAAAGGTCGCTTCATGAGCCCACTACCTTTATCTCTATCATGGCTAATCATTTGTATCGACTTCTGAAGCTGTTGAGAGACTGTGTCGTCCTCTTTGCTAGTATAAGGTAAAACAACCCATTCTGGTCAGAATTAGGAGTTTGACTTCATGCTGTTGCTGAAATTTTTCAAATTTTTTTCCATATTATTGCATGTCTAAGAAATAGTGAGAGCAATTGAAATTAAGTTATTTTGACAAAGTATGAATTTGCTATGGATTTTTGAAGTGTTCAATGCATCATGGCCCAAAAGAGTTTATAGACTACCTTAATACCAACAAAATCTGAATCCATCATATTCATTTTGTTCACCTAAAGCAGTCATTCATTTGTATTTTCTAACATAGAAAGTCTAAAAAGTTCATTCTTACAATGAATTCACATTGAAAAGTAGGAAGTTCCTAATATTAAAGTCACTAATCACTCCATTTCTGTCACGTAAGACATACATTGTGGTCAAAATTTCACATACTAAAATAGACCATGATGGGGTCATTTCCTACATAACATTTAGTAGTAGTTAAGGCTTCTGCCCTCCCTCGGACAGAATGATGTGGAATATTCCACACCATTTCATCCAAGGGATGAAATGGTGTAAAATATTCTATACCCCAAAAGTAGCTAAGGGGACACTTGTTGCAATCTGTCAAAACTCACTGTTGGGTGCTAAGTCACAATTGCACATTGCTATTAGTGGAAAATTAAGGTAAAACAATCCATTGCAGTCAAATGACCCATAGTGGTCATTTAGAAAATGACCCATTGTGCTTTTTATCAATATGTGAGATGTGGGACACAATGCATGTCTTACATGACAATAATGGAGTAAACAGTGACCTCATTAGGAACTTCTATCTTTTTAGAATGAAATTCATTGTAAAAATTGACTTTTTAGGCTTTCTATGATAGAAAATATTGTGACTGCATTAGGTAGTAAGGTGAGCATTATGGATTCAAATTTTGTTGGTTATGAAGTAGTCTACAGACTCTTGTGGGCTATGATGTACTGAATACTTCAAAAATTCAAAGCAAATTCATACTTTGTCAAAAAAATATAATTTCAATTGCACTTACTATTTCTTACACTTGTACTAATGTGGAAAAAAAATTGAAAAATTTCAACAACAAGATGATGCCAAACTCCTCATTCTGACCACAATGGGCTATTTTACCTAAAGTACAACAAATAAACCTACAATCATAATAGCAACTTCAAAGAAAATGGCAAGGAATTCATTGAGATCAATATTTTCAATGGTATAATTTCCTCATCCAGTTTAGGAAGCCACTTATGCTCTATATTTTGAAAAGAAAAGACAAGTCTTTATATACACATGGGGTGGTAGGAAGTAGAACAACTCATGTGGGATATGTATTTAAATTAAAATTTGTAGTTTTTTAACCACTCATAGTTAAGTCAAAACTAGGAATTGTGTTTGAAGTAGAATGTCAAACCTCATTTAGGTATAGTATAATAACCTTTTTTCAAAAAACACAAACTAGAAAAGTTGATAAATTAAGTTAAGTTTCATCTCCAAAAATCCATTTGTAATTTTGAGTCTGAATAAATTTTAGAAAGGGGTTGGAAGGGACATTTTCTTTGACATTTTCAAACATCTTCTTTGAATTTTGTTTATAACTTTTTATTGAAGGTTTGAAATTTCAAATATATTTTTGAAGACAAAAATTAACCTACTTTATCAACTTTTTTTAGTTCAACTTTTTTGAGAAAAAGTTATTATACTATATTTAAATGAGGTTTGAAATTCTACTTCAAACACAATTCCTAGTTTTGACTTAACTATGAGCGGTTGAAAAATTACAAATTTTAATTTACATATCCCACATGAATTGTTCTACCTCCTACCACCCCATTTGTATATATAGAGCTTTTCTCCTCATTGGAGCATTTTAATTAAGTTCTTGATGGCAAATGGTTAAATTACATTGATACATTACTCAATGGATTCTTTGGGTATTTTACTAATTAATGGTCATCTTTTTTTGCTATTTGTTCATTGTATGTTCAGTCCTAGAATTAGTATAAAAATGGAGCACACCACAAACCTACTGCTACTATCTTGGTACTAAAGTATAGAATAATGATGTGTGAATAAATTTTGTGGATGAGTACTATGGAGAGGAAAAGCCAATCACTATGTATGCTATTAGGTCTACTATGGGTCATCTGACCACTATGTCCACTATGTGTCATGATCATGGTTGTCATACTGGACAAATTACTATTCATTTCTTGTACAAGTATATTTCATGAATAGTAACATTTAATGAATAGTAACATGAATGCTAGGTATCTTATATTAAGGTAGGTACATCCAAATGTGCCACTGACCTTAAACCGCCATCTATACCATATGTACATCTCCAAAATCAGTTTGTACCTATGTGGAAGAGACACTTTTAGAACCAAACTTTGTTCCTTAATAACTTTTGCATACAGTATCCAAATGCCACGTTCTCTGGTCTCTTGGAACCTCCTTTCACTCGCCAACAAGAACATATGAAAATTTGTCCAGTCTAAGAATAGAAAATAGGCTCGGTAGCAAAAAATGACGGATTGGGGTGTACCTACCTTAATCACACTGTCACCCCTATCACAACTCTTGTCACAAAATCCGTCACGTTTTCATCCCGGAGTTCAAATATTTCATCCAATTATTTCATCCGATCTACGTTCACCGAACACCATGCTATGATTATTTGAACTCTAGCGCTATCCCCGAGGCGCTATCCGAGGCGCTATCAACTTCATCAACTTTACAGTTGCTTCCTACGAAGTGGCTGCTGTTGTAGCTTAGTCTCAATGTAAATGCACATTCCTCGAGGTGAAAATGATTTCTCCGGCCCCCCTACTGACCAGCTCCTCCGAGCGCATCTCCGCCCCGACTCGCTCCAATGCAAGCAATAATGAGCTCACGATCGACAAATCTATCCTGTGCTCCTTGCTGCGTCAGCTGTGGCTCACCTTCTTGACTTAGACTTAGTGGATGCACAACAGTGCTCGATCACTTTCGTATTAACTACGAAATCCCTTCCAGGTGATCCAGCTCTTCCCAATCTGGCTTGATCTCCGCCCTCTCCCGAATTGAATCTCCCCGCCCCTCCGTGCTGGACGCACCGATCTCGTGGCCCTCCGCCCTAGCTCGATCCGTCACCTTAATTAAGTCAGGCATTCTGGTTTGATCGAATTCAGTGCTGCTGGAGTGGTGGTTGCCTAAAGCAGGGGATATTCGATTCAATCCATTCGGGCGGGCGTGCATATGCAGTCTTGTCAGCTGTGCGTATGATGAATCCTGTGCAGACGGCACCCGTGCGTGGGAGCAGAATTTCGTTATTAATTTCAATTCAGCCTCTGCACTCGCTCGGAAAGCCCTTCGGCAAGGGCTTTCGGCTTTCGAAAGCTATCAACATATACAGTATGTTGATCGAAGAGGGCTTTTGAAAGCTATTGGAATGTCCTAGCGGCAGGGAGGGCGGAGGAACCATATTGGTAGGGACGACGACCACTCATAAGTAAATTCAAGGATCATGAAGTAAACTGTGCCACCAAATTTTGTCGGATATCGATCACTCAGCTGGACTTGAATAGTGATGAATCGAAGTGGTCGAATCACTCCAGCTAGCTAGGCTGCAACGGATGGATGGAGGTAGACAACGCAAATTATATTTTAGCAATGACTTTTGATGTTTCGATTAATTTTAGTTTATTGTTGCAGCACAAGCTACTTACACCAAGTTGAATATGTATATGTGAGCTTGAAATTACCTGCTCATGGAGTACAGGCAAACTCTTCTGCGGCCCTCAAGAACCATCTATAAGTTTTAATTTCTGCTGAGTAGGTCCCGTGTTGTTATGCAAAATATGGTCTCAATGAACTTGTATAATTGCATCAACTGAAGTCATACGACGGGGTTGTTGCAAGAAACACTTTACAATTTTGTCTCAAAAACACTAATATTTGACCATAGGACTACCACTGCTATTATTACTACAAGTACTATGCCGGAGGCCCGGAGCATTGTAGAAAAATCATGAAAATTATTTTTAAATCAGTAAAAAACAGTAAAATGGAAATTAAAGTACATTTTGCCCACACTCATTTAGAGGTTTTTTGCAATGTTAAGGGCATTACAACCTTCAAAATATAACACTGCATGCATTGGATGCAACCAGAATTCAGAAATTCACCATTTCATCATTTCATGTAAAAAAAGAAAACCTCAATATACAGTACATACTGTGCAATACCGACTTCCCCCCAAAACGATACATGTTGGGTATCGATATATTCAACCACGTGCAAATACTGAATTCAAGGATGTGCGCAAGTTTATTATAAATTTTAGGATGGATAATAACGTTACCGACTAATAATAACATTCTTGAGAAAATTTAGTATAAGACTGCAGATCGACTGTAGATATGTACAGAACGAGATAAAATATGAAACAATAATTTCAATATACTTAATGCTCCTTTATCAATTCTCGTCATTTATCTGGTGTATACCAGGACAAATTAATGACGTAATTACGACGTGATGGATGGCGTGTATGTACAGTACCAGGGTTTTATGTTTATATTTATGTGCAGACTTGACTTGTGAGGTGGAACCGGCTGCCGGGACGGAAACGTTTAAAACAAGCTCCGAGAGATGGAAGTTCATCGTTTCCCGGCCAGTTCAGTTGGAGACAGTCTGGTCGAGTTGACATACAATTCGTTGTGCACTAGCTCGACTGCGATATGGCGGATATGGCGGTTGTGCACCTGATTGCGGTTCTGGTCATGTTGAGCTGCAGTCTGGCACCATCGACAGGGATGCGAGTGCTGCATGCGGACGCCACAACTTCCAATGTGACGTCGACCCTGTCCTACTACGACGGCCAAGGCTCGTACGTGGGCTCCGACAACGTCCATCGCGGCGTAGGCTACAAGTGCTGGTCCGACTACTTCGTCGTAGACCAGGGCTCCCATCCAGGGAATTGGAAGAAAGCCTCCGGGAACATCTTCTGCACCGGCACCTCCGTGTGTCAAATTAGTCATATGGACGGGTACCAGACATGCGAGACGTGGAGCACCGAAGTCTCGGTTGAGGCGAAATCGGAGATCCTGAGTTTCAGTGTTTCATCCGGCTATTCGTTTCAGTCGTGCATGACGGCCAACGATGTCTCGTCGTGCTCCTGGAATGATCGGCAATGCCACTGCATCTGGGCTCGCCCCAACTTAGTCTACCAGGGTGGCTATCGCCGCGACCGCTGCAACCGCGGCCATGGCGACAAAACGGAGGGCATGGTGGAGTTTCATCACGAGGCGCCCAGTCACTACGACTACGGCTGTGGATCGAAATGCTCCGACACGGCGGCTAATCTCAACCTCCTCGAACTCGCCACTGGTTGAATAATGGTCAGTCTCAATAACATGTAACAGACCGGCCGTGCATGTTACTGAAATTGAGCATGTCTTGAGAATTAGTCAGATTATCAGTCTACAATGTACTGGTGCTAGCTTGTCTTCTTCTTGATAGTAGTACTGCGGTAGCACCCAAATAAACATCTTGGATCTAGGCTGTGGCTGGATTCTTGTCTCTGATTTTGTCTTCCAGTGTTTGGGGGCTGAGAGACGACTCTCGCAACGCTCCCAGTTATATATATACTTATAAAGTAAACATTCTTGTTGTGAAATGAAACGAGAAAATCTCGTCGTACAGCGGATTGGGCGTTTCTTTCATCTGTACAATTGCTTCAACATAATATTCAATCGATCTAAACAGAAGGACCGGAGTGTCTTTGAAGATTTGAGCAGTGAGAGAAACATGATCGAGAATTGAACCCCTCACGTGAGTTGACAATAACCCCAAGTACGTACAGACGTACTGTACGGCTGTCCCTGCTGCTCAAATCCAGATTTAGTGCACTCAAAAAACTCGTTACCTTAACTACACTAAATAGTGAAATTAGGTTGCCCCACACTAAATTCTCGACATTCCACACTATATAAATATGTGCAGTTAGTATAGATGGATGCAGTAATGTAGGAACCATGTGTGTTGCATGGGTTGGTGCACTGGTTCATGACTCCGGTTTAGAGAATTGCTTGTGCCTCCATCTGGACGAGTGGTGAGTCATGAGGTAACTTTCTTGAGTAAGGCAACCTAATTGTTCAGGCAACCTAATTTTACTATTTAGTGTAGTTAA
Source organism: Climacium dendroides (assembly GCA_950106755.1). NCBI lineage: Eukaryota > Viridiplantae > Streptophyta > Bryopsida > Hypnales > Climaciaceae > Climacium > Climacium dendroides. The sequence goes on along the minus strand of OX467082.1, from coordinate 46,404,978 downwards.
CTTCTAGAGTCCCAAATTCCTTACAAGAGACTCTTGGGATTTGGGGTAAGTTTGTGTGATCTCAATTTTTGATATGATTTTTTGAATTTTTTTAAGATAGGAATTAGATTAACTTTTGGGGCATATAATTTTTATTTCAGTCAGTACTTGAAAACAAAAGTTATGCCACTATAAGTTCAAAAAGCAATTCAAAGGGCAACCCAAAAAAAAATCACAAAAATTTAGATTTTTTTAATTAAATTTTTTTTTTTCTTCAAAGATTAAATTTTTGTTTACATTTGAAGCTTTGATTCATTCTATTTGAACTAGTAATGAGAAAGTTATGGACAATATTGTTATTCATGTAATTTAAGCATCTTCTTGAAAAAAATAATTTATAGAATTCATTTTTGAATGCTTTTAACAATTTTTCAGAAAAAAATGTTAAGCAAGGTTAAGTTTGTTTAAGTAAGTTTGTTTGTCTCATTGTTGGGATTATTGTATTTCAATTCTATCTTATAGTTGTTAATGGTTTAGTTATCCCTTCAATCTTGAACCTATTTCTACTTAATAATTTTTTAATGAGTGAAAATTAAGTATTTTTTTGTTGTATTTTTTTTCCTAGACTTTCAACTCAATTCCTCAAAAAAATTAGAAAACCAAAATCAATAGTGCAAAAGTTTTAAATTAAGAAGATTCAAAGCCAAAAATCTAGCCAATCAAGGTGTAAAAAAAAATTATTTTTTTCACTTTGAATGCAAATATTTTGCAATCTATGCAATCAAATTTTTAAAAACTTTTTCCACACATTTCTAATGTAAGTACCAAATATTTGAAACAAAAACATTTTTGAACACATGTAACCATAGGATCTTGTAGTATGTTAGTTTGAAAAGCAGTGGAAAAAATTTCAAAAATTTCCACCATGTAGATTGCAAGATGTTAATATTCGGAGTGGCAAAAAAACTTTACCTTTGCAAAAAATTAGGCAACTGCACTTCATAAGGTCACATTTGTATGAAAAAATGTACAAAATGGTAGTTACTCTTTGAATTCATTGTTTAAGGCAAATTAGTTACATGCTTGAAAAATTTTAGATCATTTGGAATTACACAACACATAGGAAAAAAATAGTAAGTGATTGTAATGTTGTAATAAACAATTTACATTCAATGATTTTCTTTTCAAAAATATTGAAAATTGAGTTCAATAAAGAACTTCAAAGTTTATTTTAGAGTAGAAAATCCATAACTATTCACAAACTACTTACCAACTAAAACTCCTCATAACTTTCATCTCATTAATCTAAATGGAATGATTCAAAGCATCCAACATACATTTAAATCTAAAGAACCAAGGTAGAATTTTAAAATTTAAAATTTAAAATTTAAATTAAAATGATTTTAAAAGAAGTTTTTTTGCTGCTCAAGTTGTCCACACTCTCATCCACACTTCATTGAAAACCACATATCATACAATAACTTTTGAACCATAAAATCAAAGTTATGAAAGTTGTTGAAGATACTCCTTGGGCACATGTTGAGTGAAAATTTCAAAGAAAATAATTAAAACTCCATTTGCAATGAGGTGCCCAAAACTGTTATGTTGTCAAAAAATGTAGTTTAGGGCTTTAGGGGTTAACTACAAGTATGTTTTGTGATATTTTCTTTATTCAAAGAAACTTGCAAGATTATGTTTTTTAAAGTCAAGGTCTCAAGGAACAAAATAGTGAAAGTGAATCAAATTTTTTGCTCAATTGTAAGATTAGCAGAAGAATATTTTGTTGCATTGACCATATTCCGTGATAATGTGATATTGGCCATTTTGGATTTTTCTATAGAATCAGGGTGTGCATCATGATTTGAAAAGACAAGGCATCATAAACAACCCAAAACTATTTGGTATTCTTATGGCCAAAACCACACTTTGCAATTTTTTTAGCAAAACTTTAAAATGACCAAAACCAATCTATCACAACTCATAATGATTTAAAACTATATTAAAGATTAGGGTGTGTGGCTCGGTTTCAAACTTGAAAAGAGGTGTTCCAAAGTTTTAATTAATCTTCACCAAAGCCTCCAAAAATTAACCTTTACATGCATTAGGTCATACCCTTCATTGTATTTAGTAAGGTATTTAGTGTCATCTTTTATTTAATGTAAGGAGTAAGAGCATTTTCTTAAATGCAACAAAACTTCATCAATAAATTTGTTTTTGGTTAAAGACATAGTGGGAGTATCACTTGTATGGCATATTTGGTAATATTAATCATATTAAATTGGCCAAAATTTTAGAGCACTTATTCTCAAATAACAAATCAAGGCATGCATTCTAATCTTGGCATGGGAGTAGTTTTGGATAATTTTAGGTCATTTTGGATCGCTTACATGGGCCCTAATGATTTGTTTTGGATTGTTTTTGGTTTACTTAACCTTGCCTTTAATCTTCTTTGTTAATTCAACTAAGTTATGTGTCATGATTTCTTCATGGAAATTGAAAAGGGCCTTTTTAATGAAATATGGCCAATTATACAAAATATTTGTTTTATTCATTTGGCCCTTGGGAATGAAGTTATGACAATCACCAATTACTTTCATACATAGAAATCAAAATAGAACATGTTTGTTACCACATTAGAATTATCTGTCACCACCTAGCCTACTACTAGAAAAGTAAAGAAAGGGCCAACCAAATAGGGTTACAACAATCCCTACTCATCACATTGAGCCTCCACCTATCCACTTAGCTATTACCTATCCACTGAGCTATTGATGAAGTCATTGAAGGAAAGGCATATGGCAAGAAGGCTATTGAATGTTAAAATTGGGAGAATTGTAGATTGAAACAAAGAATGCACTTGTTTTTTCAAAAAAATTGGATATTTTTGGCTTAGTACCTTAGTAAGGCATACCTCATCTACCCTATTTCCAATTGAGTTTCTTGCCACTATATGTCCAAAATTTCAGTCCTAAGTGTTGAACAAAGTGTAGATAGGGGACACAATTGGAAAAAAGTCGATAATATGTATGCTTTTGTTAGGGGTATCAAAAGTGGATTTGCATAGGAGGGAGAGATTAAACTTTGGTTTTCAAAAAGACCATCTACATCAATAAAAGGCACCAATTTTTTTTTTTCATAAGCATCATTTGGATTTTGAGAATATCTTTTTGATAAAAGACACCAATTTTTTTTTTCATACGTATCATTTGGATTTTGAGAATATTTTGTTGGTCTCTCTTTGCAATTCCTTTGATGTTTATTGTTTGTTGTTTAATTTATTAAAAAAAATAGCTCCTTTAATGTTTGTTGTTGGTTGGTTAATTCATAAAAAAAAATAGCTCTCATTTTGTGATTGGTTAATTTTGCATTTTTTGGTTTCAAAGATGAATTGAGATTTTTCAATTTTTGTCATCAAAGGTAGTAATAAGTTCTTGTATTTCCTTAGAGGTAGAAAAAGGCATAATGAAGAGCAAATCAATTTTCCCTCTATTGTATGTCATTACTCCAATTCTTTGTAATCTCCAAAATGTGTTCATCTGTAATTTCCAAAATGTCCAAAATGTGTTCATCTTTGATTGGGAAATTTCCATGCTTCAAAATGAGTCCACAAAAATGACTATGCAAAGACCCACAACGATGAGAAGATCCACAACTTGTCTAGTAGGTGTTAGAAGTACTCTAGTAACATGTTAGAATGCAATTGGAGGCCCATTTGTCCATTGGTTTAATGCAAACCTTGCTTTAATGAATTAAATCAAGTAACAAGAGCTACTTCTACATGTAGGAAATAGAAAGCCTTTTGGAATGAGGTTCAGCTACCTCACATACAATACCGGTAATAGATTTTCATATCTCAATTTCTCCCAGAAGCTCTGTGAAGTGTAGATAAAAAGAAATAGCACTTCTAGTGCACAGTAACCACCTTGATAGGCACATGAACAGGAAAATGCAGGAAAATGCTACACAGGAGAACAGCTACACAGAAAAAAGTTGGTATGACAAATTTGGGATATCAAAAATGCACACAATTTATGGTGAGCAATGGCAAGCCATATGGAAGGAAGCTCAAGACCCAAAGAAATCAGAGTCTTTAAACAATTCAATTAATGAGCGTGAACAAGAAGAACGATAATCTCCTAAAGTATCCTTACTGTATTGGGACTAAAAGTGCGCTTCTGTGTGTAAATGCATCACCGATGCCACTCTTAAGAAAGTACCACTCTTTTGATGTGTCTCAAGCCTGCAACGTAACGATATCTTCACTTGAAGAAGGGAATTTCACCAGTATAGCTGAAGAAATCTGATCCTAAGATCCACGAGAATGAAGAGTGTTGGGATAGTTTTACTACCTAAGCCACAAGTGCTACCCTTGGTGCCTCCTTCTGAAGGTAGACTATGACATAGATTCATAGCCAGTAACTCGTGCAGAGGAAGAAAGTGAAAGCTTTTATGCAGGCTTGCATCTATGAAATAGTATCAGAAGACACGTACATGTGGAGGTCGTCTTTCAAGCAATGGCAGGAGTATCAGGTGTTACTGGTGCTGGCAGGCGACCAACAGCGTCAATTCTCTCTCGGAGCCTTGGAGCTGGTCGAGCAGGCTGTGGAAGCAGACGACCCTTCTTTTCAAACCACTCAGGAGTAAGCAGCGCTCGAAGACCCAGGTGATTGTAGTGGACCTTCTTAACGCTTCCTCCTGCTGCTTCAATCGCTGCTTTGGCACGGTCGGATACTCTGCTCACCTGTTACGACACGTAATCAATTTAAGATGAACGGACCAAAACAGTACAGAGAATAACACATAAATTAACAACCTTTAGACCTATGATATGTCTTAACGAATGTTAATGAGAGTCAGTCCTCAATTATTTTAACTGTGAGTGGAATTTCCATTCACACAACGAGGTCATATGAAAAATTGACAGCGACTGCTGAATACAAGGGGCGCCCTGATACCACACAGTTTGAATAGTAAAGGGACTCTTATAATTCTCTTCTCAACTACTGGTCTGAGGGTAAAGTCAACAGGGATGTTAAAATACTCATTAATGATTCTAAAATCCAACTAATTCATCTAGACATTTCCACGGAGCATGGTTGGCTCTCCGTTTTCAGGATACTTTTCGGTAACAAAGTTCACATTCACAGTAAAATTAAGTGAGATCTGACACCAGTACCGAGTGACACTGAAGAATCACTTGTCTACATTTAATTGAAGAATCATTTGATGCATAAGAATATAGAAGAGAAATGCCAACGTCACATCATGCTACAAATAAGGTTTTCAGTAAATTTGAACTGTTTCAAGAAGTTATCATCTAAAAGTTATAAGACAGAATCTTCATGAGGAGGTCTCCCAATGGCCACAGTGATTATAAGGAAGCCTCCCTCCGTATCATAAGGACTGTTACTGAAAATATAGTTGAACAGCTCGACGTCTCAGATTGAACCACACGAACAACAGGTAGAAAATCCTAGAGAGAACAGAGAATCAGACCTCAATATGCAAGGGGAGAGAGAACTTTTCGGCCCCTCGTCCTAGCAACTTGACGCCATCCTTCACTTTCTTCCCTACAGCACCTGCATCCTGCACAGACATATGGTTGCATTTGACATCGTCTATCAGAAATTGAGATGAACTACCCCATTGGAAACACTGAACTTTAACGCACACGGACGGCTTCGGATACATCACGTCTTCATGAACCCCTGCGTATATAATAATCTACAATTTTGACATCTCATAGAAAAGGAAAGAAAACTAAACTTTCTCCACAAGGTCACGAGGGTGCATAGATTTGTCTACCGCTGGATAACTTGCGCTGAGTATGGGATTGTGACGTTCAGAATTACCATTATTCCAGACACATTGACACCAGAAATTTCCAGTCTACGACATTTGAGGTTGCTGATCCTTACCACAAGCGTTTTCATGGTAATCAGCTGAGAGGTATCAATGCGACCTTCTTTCGCCAGCTCCGAAATGGTGTTTAAGTTAACCTCCTGCAATTCATAAAGCTCACATATCTTCACCATGCTTCTTCATTTAACCTATCCTATCTTAACTGATTACAGACACCAATTGACAAAAGGTAACCACACCTATCTGGAACACCTACATAAATGCAACACTCCTAAATCTTACACAATGATCATATATCAATTTTGAGAATATACACCACCGCAACATTAGTTATCATCATCCAGTGAAACTACCAATAACTTCTGCATATGGTAATAACTCAATGCTTCATTTGGCGTGGTTCCCTAACAGTTAAAACACCTAATTGCAACACCTACATTAATGCAACAGTCCAAAGTCTTACACAGTGAGTGAAGATTGAGAATACACACCACCTAAAACATTGGACTTGGATCATCTACCAATAAAATTGAATCCTTATAACTTTACATATGGTATCCAACTAACGCATTCTTTGGTGCGTTAGAATCCTCTTTCATTTCCTAACAAGAATATTAAAAAATATGGTCATTCTGGTAAGAAACTATACTCAGCGGTTTAATTAAGAGTATTTCCCTAACAGTAGAAGAGATTGTGCAAAAATCAAAGTATGAATCCAAGCAATTCCAAACCTGAAACGAGTTCATGAACAGATTATTGAACCCTCGTTTCGGGATCCGCAACCGCAAAGGCGTCTGCCCTCCCTCAAACCCTAACCGCGGGCTCCGTCCATTTCGTGCCTTCTGCCCCTTGTGCCCTCGTCCCGCAGTCTTCCCCTTGCCCGAGCCGATTCCCCTCCCCAACCTCGTCTTCTGGTGACGAGAACCAGGGTTATCAGCGAGCGTGTTGAGAGCAAGCAGACCACCTGGGGGGATAAGCCGTTGCCTCACAACATGCTCTCGAACTTGTTTGACCAACTGCGATCCGGAAGCTTCAGTGCTACGTGGGCGGGAACCGACACTGTAAGAACGCCAGATTGAGATCGCATGGCGACTCCACAACTGCTTCATTGCCTGATCTTGTGTAGCCAGAAAATAGAGAAACAATGGAGAAAGGTCGAGAAGGATCAAGGAAAATTTGAGAGGAGGAATTGCAGATTAGAGACTATGCCGGAAGAATGTTACGTGCCGAAATTCTGGTGCCGATTGCCATAGCCGAAATTGTAACTCGAAAAAGCTTGCAATTCGCATTGACGGAGGTGGGACGGCAAAGAATGCAGAGCGAGGAATGGGCGATAAACCCTAAACCCTTGCTTGGTCACTGGAACGTTGTTCCCAGTAAGGTGTACGGTATAGAATACGTATATTGTCGACAAGTATTCTGGTATTCTGGTATTTCGTACATTGTTGACAAGTACAAAAAATAACCTCTAGCATGGAGAATTGAGCCCGGTCCCAAGGCTATTACTTTAAAAAAGTTTTGGTATAAGTTGAAGGCATCCAAAGCATCAATATAAGCAATTTAGCACAGTTGGAAGCACCTTTTTCTAAAAATAATATTTTTATAGTATTGTAAGTAAAAATCATGAATATTTTTAAAATAGATTTTTCAAATGTGGTATGTAATTTCTATGATTTTTCAAAGTGCCATCTTCTTAGACTATTGAAACTGTCACATTAGTGGACTCTAAATCAAAATCTACAAACAACAAATAAGAATTAAGTATGTGTCCTTCAAATGCATCAGTGAATTAGAGTTAAGCATTTGGAAGACACATTAACGAAAGTCTAGGAACACATTTAGTGGCAATCTAGAGTATAGGAATGGAAACAGGGACACTTTGGAATGCCTTCATCTTATGAAATCAAAGTTGGATTGATAGATTTTCTAAAATCATATTCTAATTTTAATGTCCTTGTCTTAAATAATGTGCAACAAAACATCTATTTTTTGTTGGGATTTTAAAAGCATACATTTATATATATGCACATTTTTTCTTGTTGTGGTTCTACCTCAAACTTTAAAGCATCCTCATTTTAAAATCCCAAACTATAAAAAAAATTGTTTTATTCACATGGAATTAAAACATGAGAACATTAGCTTTTAAAGGACATTGAAAATATATGTAAAAGTGGCATTCATCTAACTTTTGGACATTTGATGATTGAACATCTTTAAGTAACTCTATTGCTAGGTTATTGGAAAAGTAATGGCAACTTCAAATTTTGTTATGCAAAATCATGCAAATTTGCCAAGCCAACAAAAAAATATAAATTTTTTTTAAGTAATCACCATTTTTCTATACCTTGCAATAGCAATGTTTTGGGGAATTTTGAAGTCCATATTTCAAATCTAAATTTTTTTTGGATCTATTTTATTAAAAAAATTTAAATACTTTCAAAAGACCATACTCTCAAATCCTAATTCTAAATGAATAAAAATATTTTTTTAACCATTTTGAAGGATTGGCAAAGTAGAAATGCTTTAAAGTGTGTAATGCACATCCATATTCAATACTACTTGAAATGTGACCCCTACATTTGAACCAAAAAAATTCACAAAAACCTACAAATGATTATACAAAATGTATATAATCAAAATATAGTTATGACAATTCTTTGAAAATTCATAACTTATTCATGTGGTGTCTATATAATGCAAACTAAAGTGCAGTGGAATCATCTTTTAGATGCCAATAAGATTTAGTAAAGATAATTTATATTTGATAACATGAGGTATGCTTAGTTGTATGCTTAGTGACAATTATAGGTGCACATACCTTAAGAACATTAAAATGTTATGGTTACACCAATGACACGTCACCTTAGGCGTTTAACCTTGTGCCACGTGTACGACCATGCCAGCTATACTCCAGCAGCAGCTGAGGCCCCGAAAGAACTGAACTTCGACTACTGTTCCCATGTTTCCGTTTCCACGCCTCCTCATGAACACTCTGCTCTTGAACTCTTCCAATTCCTTTCCGCTTGAAATTCCTTGGAATTCCTTCCAATTCCTTGCAATCCTTCACGGGTTACAGCCCCTTCCAACTCCTTGCAACGCTTTGCAATTCCTCAGTGTTCAGCAAAACAAAATGTGAATTCCTTCATTAGTTTCCCTTGAATTACACCCCCACTCACTCCCGAAACACTGCAAATATTCACAACCATCTTCTTCCCCAATTCCATCATGCCCGTCTACTGCACTATCTATAGGCTCAGTAACCACGCCACTCGCAGCTGTTAAGATTTTTCAATCCCCATCCGTTTGTTGCAGACATGTTGCTTAGTTTCCAGTAACTTGCAGCTGGGTTGCTGCAGTGGAGATGGAGGTCAGGATACAACTATGGAGATTTGTGTTTAGGGTTTTAGTTCTGTTTTTGGTTCACATTAAACCTTCAACAGGTCGGAGCACAATCTTGGATACACGGGGGCTCTCGGAGGTTGGTGAGTGATGGATCCGTGAATCTTTTGTTTGGGGCAAACTAGGGGTTAAATTTGAAATTGTATGAGTGTGATTGGATTTGCAGGTGCTGGGGAGTTTTATTTTTATTTTTATTTTTATTTTTCCGGAAATTGTATGAGTTGGAGGATGAGTTAATGGATTTCTTCTGTTGATTGTTGCGTGGATTGATGTTTCGGATTCTTGCACTGTGATTTCGGACTTGAAGGGGAGTTTTGGTAAACCCTGATTTGGGAGAATTGGATGTGTTGTATTTGGATGCAGGTGTGAACGTGAGGTTTTGGGGGGTTTTAGACGCCAATGGAAGATTTTTTGGTGATATTGTGGGAATTGGAGATGAAGGTGGTGTTGAGTTGGATCTGGTATAGCTGTTCACCTTCTTCCTGCTGTAGGGTTTTGGTGGTTTGCGCGGTTGATTTTGGCAATTCGAGTTATCTTATTGTGGAAAATCTGTAGGTTAGACGAGGTTTGAATTTCACATTGTGGAGCGCTTCACGTATTGATCTCCCCCCCCCCCCGGAGAATTAAACAAAAGAAAATCCAAATAGGATCTACTTAAAACTGCTTATAGAGAAATGAGGTTCAATTTGGGTGTCTTGGTCCTTTAGGGGTTAATGGAAATTCAGTGCAAAGTGAAAATTCTTGTGAGGATTGATTTGTCATCGTAAGCTTTAGTCGAACCCTCTGAACATTTTAAAAATTAGGGTTCAATATTTGTGTTAGTAGTGACCAGGGATGACCAGAAAATTCTTCTTTACATTTTTTTGCAGACATGAAATGTACCCTGCTTAAATATATGCGGTTCGATTTGCGTGTATTGGTCCTTTAGGGGTTAATGGAAACTCAATGCAAAGTGAACATCCATCTTGAGCGGGCTGGTTTGCCATTTTGAAGCTTTCGTCAACCTTTCTAAAGATTTAAAAATTAGGGTTCAACATGTGTATTTGTAGCGACCAGGGATGATTAGAACTACTTTATAACGTCCTGTTGCAGACCAGAAATGTCCCCTGCTTAAAATAATGGAGTGACAAATATGCTTAGATTTGCAAGTTTGCTCAGTCTTGCCTTTTCCTTGGTGGATGCTTGAAAGCGAAGGAATTTATAGAGGGTCTTGGAAGATAGCTTGACATGTTAGGTTTCACATTTGTATCGGTTCTATTGTTATGCTGGATAAGATTCCATAAATTTTCTAAATGTTTATGCACGTTCCTTGCAGGACGTTAGAGATGTTTCCGACCATTTTTCTTCCACGAACTCAGGAGTGAACCGAACCTTGAAAACATACCAGTTCGAAGTCTGTGCTCCTCGCTGGAAGGATTACATTCCTTGTCTGGACAATGCGGGTGCGATTGGAAAGTTGGAAGCAAGCACAAGAGGGGAAATCTGGGAACGTCATTGCCCTCGCAGGGGTTCCATGTGCTGTTTGATTGCTGCGCCACTGCACTATAGACTGCCCATCCGGTGGCCAAAAAGCCGCAATGAGGTTTGCATTCCTTACCCTTGGGATTTGCAAGGTTGCAATTAGTCTGGTCGGCTATATTTCAAATATATTTTAATTGTTTCTTCGTTAACCTTAAATTTTGGATGAACTCATGATCAATTTTTGTCTACCTTCAAAGTTTGAATTGATTAAAATGATTGGATGTGTAGGAGTTGAACTGTAGGATGTATTCCATTGAATTATCAAATACGCTTAAATCTGAAAGATAAAATGTTAAGCCCTAGATGAAAACTGGAAATGGACGTAAAAAGGATTCTCTTATGTTCTTGAATGTTTCGTGAAGGTGCTTCAACAGTCTGGTGGTTTGGTCTCTTCCAGCCTTTTAAGTTTACGCTGTTTATAACATCTGGTTCTTGTTTATTAATGGAATCTGCATGTAGATTCGTTTCAACAATGTTCCGCGTGCACAATCACTGGCTGAGAAGAGTGGAGAGAATTGGGTTAAACTTGACAAAGACAAGCTCCTATTTCCGGGTGGTGACATTCAATCTGCACGTGGTGCTCATCAATACCTTGATCACATTGGTGAAGTAAGTAACTAGCGCACGTCTTTATGGGTGTTCTCCTCATATAGCCTTTGGAAGTGAATTTATCTTCATTTTTCAGGCCAAAATTCAGCATGCATGCCCTTTTATTTGTTAAGAAATTCAAGTTATTCCTTCATCCAAAATTCAGTAATAAGTGGCGATTATGGTTTCGCATACTTATGTGAGTAAAAATGGCCATGCTGGTGCAGATGTTACCGAGCATTGGTTATGGCAGCCGGACCCGCGTAGCGCTTGATATCGGTTGCGGTGTTGCAAGCTTCGGAGCCTTCTTGTTTGACCGAGACGTCCTCACCCTTTGCATAGCTCCAAAGGATGCTTATGAAAGCCAAGTTGCACTGGAACGTGGTGTACCCGCTCTTGTTGCTGGTTTGGCAACACGCCGACTACAATTTCCCAGTCAAGCTTTTGATTTGATCCATTGTTCTCGCTGTCAGATCGCTTGGACTCGTGATGGTATGATATTCTCACACTTTTGAGTGGGCCATGTGGAGACCTTTTGTTCATTCATTTGTATTTATTATCTAACCAACGCCTGCATTGTTTACACTGATCCTCATAACATTCTTGAACTTGAAGCCAGGGGACCCTTTGCTTCCCATGAATCAAGGCTCCTTTCACTGTCACACAAATTATTTTTGTTACAGTGGAATTGTAGAAGTCCCCCAGACTTCCCATTCAAGAATGGTATACTGGTGATATATGATTTGACCCTATATTTTTCACAATTTGATTGATTAAAGTGGTCATTTCTAAACATTGAAACTTCAGTCTTTTAGGGTACCTTCGGAGGAATTATAAAACTCTGGAGGTTAATATAAAAGGTTGTGATTTATGCGGTCTACATTTTACTTGTGCTGAAGTGGTGGGGTTGTGCTGGTGCAATCAGATGGGATTTTGCTGGTAGAGGCAGATCGTGTACTCAGAGCTGGTGCATTCTTTGTGTGGTCGCCCCAAGACAATCTAGATCATGTCTGGAGAGGTACCTTGCGTCCTCAACTTTAAAGGACCAAGACGCCCAGATTGGGCCTCATACTATTTAAGCAGTTTTGAGTTGGTCATGTGGGGACTTGCTGTTGTCGATTTTGTTTATTTATTGATCAATGTTTTTCTCTGATTCTGATGATATAAAATTTATTCCCATCTGAAATGTTATTTTCACAATATGATCAATTGTCTTGGTCATTTTTAAACTATGAAATCTTTGGCCCTCTTGAGAGGTGATGCATGATGCATGAGTGTCTCTTCATACCCTTGCAGAAATGGAGGAGCTGGCAAAACGGCTCTGCTGGGAACAAGTCGGAAAAGATGGACTTGTTGCCATCTGGCGCAAGCCTCGAAATAATAATTGCTTAAGGAGTCGGTCACGAGACTCGGGCCCTGCGCTGTGTGATGCAGCTGCTGATCCTGATGAAACCTGGTAAGTTTGCTTTTGTGGTTTTAGCTCTTAACCCTAAACCTTAAACCTTAAATGCTTGAACTAAAGTGGTGATGAACCCCAAGTGCTGGAACGAAACATAGTAAGATTCCTTTTGAAAATTTGTAGTAAATAACTGAAACCCTTCTGGGTCCCTTTGAAATCTGATTCACGTGGGGGCAATATGGAAAATAATGCATGTCAAGATCCCTACTAGACACTTAATCTTTTAAGCATCCACCAAGATAAATTTGTCAATGTACGCACAAGTGCAAGCACAATCTCAGGTTGGCCTCAGGTATCTCCAACCTGAGGCTGGAAATGGTCAGCACAATCTCAGGTTAGAATGCATACTTTGGACACAGTAAGGATAAACCTCAAAATTCCGTAAGTGCTTAGAGTAGGCGTGCCCCAAATCGACCCTAGACTCTGTTGAATAGAGATTCTACATTTTAGGCTCATTTAACTGCAAAAATCTTTAGTGGTCGACTATGGAGACAGGTCGAGATTAGGTTGAGTTATGTTACACTGGAGAAGGATGCGTTCTCACAAATGTTATGGGTTTTGTAGGTATGCTCCACTGCAACCTTGCATAACTCTGCTCCCTGAAAATGGATTTGATGGACAAGTCCCAGAATGGCCCGCAAGGCTTTCAACTCCCTCTTTCAGGCTGAGGACTGTGGATATGGATGCTGGACTTCTAGCAAGGCCTGAAGTCTTCAAATCAGACCAGAATTATTGGCTCGATGTAGTGGACAGCTACCTTCGAGGTCTGGGACTTCACAAAGAACAGTTCCGGAACATCATGGATATGCGAGCTATGTTTGGAGGGTATGAATCTTATTTAACTCAGCTACAAATTCTTTGTTGTATATTCATCTCAAAATATCTTGTGAAGCAATATTTAGATAGCATTAAATTAACATTGATTTGCATTACATTTTCATTAACTTAACATTAATTCAATATGAGGACCATGTAAATCTAATGGATTTTAACTTAACATTGAGAACTTTGTCAAGTTAACAGATGTCTTTTGTGATGTTCGTCTGACTAATGATTTCTGGTCTCTATTATTTTTGACAGATTTGCAACGGCATTGGTGAACCTGAAAGTGGATTGGTGGGTAATGAATGTTGTTCCCATTAGTGGACCAAATACTCTACCTATCATTTACGATCGGGGACTAATTGGCGTTTCACATGATTGGTGAGTCTCTCTTAATTCGAAGGTAGTAGAATTTTCCTATAAGTAATGGTGTGTTGTCCCTGTTTTTATTCCCACTTCGAACACATCCCATCTTGTTTTCGCACTTTTGACTAGTTTTGTGATTTTTGGAAATGACTACACCTCATAGTTGCAGTCAATCTATTAGCATTGAGTTAACTTCTTGCCCAAATTGGGGTTTCGATCTGAGTTTTTTACCAGAGTTGCTCTCTTTGCCTTGTGTTCAGGTGTGAGCCTTTTGACACATATCCAAGGACTTACGATATGTTGCATGCTGTTGGAGTTTTCACCCATGAGCAAAAAAGGTTCTCCCCATTCCAGTTCTTTTTCTAAGTATGCTCATCGAATGGACTGTCTGTCACTCTCATAATGCTTATTGATACAAAAGGGGAATCATGCTTGTGTCCACACTCCTTCCCTCTTGTTGATAAATGGGGACATGGCTTCCTCAGATTCTTTCAACCAGCAGTTTCATCGAACGAATTGAACTAAAATTCATTGAGCATCATAGAATGAGAGGCAAGAGAAGTTTGCATGGAGAATGCAACAGAGCTTGCTCCTTATTTAACCCTCCATTTTTTCTTCCTAAAGAGTATGAATGAAATGCAAGGGAATAGAGATGAAGTTTAGAATTCAACGAATTCATTGAATTCTACTATGACTCCTACTAAATCAATACAACAGAATCCTCAATAGATCAGATTCGTTTTATTTTTCAACTGATTGTGTGAGCTATCTGGAGGGACATTGGATTTTTCAAAAAGAATGTATCTACACATGTATAAAACAATAGAGAAACTTGTGATGCAACTCCCAGATGTAACAAGGACTTTGGTGAAACAAGATTCGTACATGCTCATGTTGTGAAATATATTTTGTGTTTTCAAGATTCTTACATGCTCATGTTGCAAAATGTATTTTGTGTTTTCAAGATCATTACATGCTCATGTTGCGAAATTTATTTTTTGTCTTCAGGTGCAACATCGCTCACATTCTGCTGGAGATGGATCGCATTCTCCGCCCTGGAGGCTGGGTGCTGGTGCGGGAGTCCAACGGCATGGCCTACCAAGTGCAAGCCCTGGCCAAGTCTTTGCGATGGAAGACAAAATTGCTGGAAACTGAAAGTGGTCCTTTCGGACACGATAAGCTTCTGGCTTGTCAAAAGCCTCTCTGGCATAGCTAAGGTAGGGACTCCCCAAATTGCTGCTTTTTCTTGTTGAGCATAGTTTCTGTGCCAATTGTTTATATGTTCTTTTCGGCAAATGAAAAAGGATTCCAACGAGTCAAAGAATGCAGTATTTGGGTATCGAATGCAAATGTTTTGGAAGGTCAAAGTTTTCTTAGAACTAAGGTATTGACTCCTAAACTTCCTCTACTCCTTGTTTAGCATTGCTATTATGCCAAATGTTTATATGGTCATTTGTCAAATGAACTTGCCTCTACTCTCCTTGTTTAGCATTGCTATTATGCCAAATGTTTATATGTTCATTTTTCAAATGAAAAAAGGTTCCATCACTTCATGCATTGTTGTTTGGGTATCGTATCCAAAAGTTGTGATGTCAAAGTTTTCTTAGAGTTAAGCATTGTCTCTTGCCAAATGTTGCTATGCTCTTTTTGGTGAATGAAAGAGGATTCTCTTGCACTAAAGAATGTGTTTATTGGATATTGTATGCATAAGTTTTGTCAAGCCAAAATATCAATGGATAGCAAGCATCACTAAATACTAGCAAACTACTTGAAACATGTGATACACCTTATTGAAGTTTTCAAAGCAAAAAAGATTAAAAGAAAGGGCAAATAGACCATAAAAAAAGGCACCAAGGCAATGAGGACATCACCTTCCTAAGTGGGGGAGGGTGCCACTTATAAAACTTCAAAAGAGGAAAATGTCACCATGTTATAATATTAATGAAGACATTAATGCTTTAAATAGAGGGAAATGTCACCACAAAGGAAAATATCACCACCTTAAGTGTGCTTGTGAATTACAAGCATAAGTGGGACCTTGTAAATTCAAGAGATATGCAAGCCAAGCCAAAGGGTGTAATTTTTTGTGATCCTAGTAATATTTAACAAATTTTCAAGTTGAAAACATAGGATAGCCTATACTTGACAATAGATTCACCTTGAATGGACACCTTTGCCTTTGAAGCACAAAATGTCTTAGCTTTCATTAGTTGCTTCAAAAAAACTCTTCACCTCTCTTGGTTGTTTTTCAAAAGTTGAATTGGTTTTGAATCACATAAGTATTTATTTAACTGTATAAGGATGTTGTGAACATGAAAGATTTGATGGATGGCTTCTTGTACCTATTGGTTCAATAATGAGAGTATTTTGGTGACTACCTTGGTCATGGGGGACCATATCCTTCCAATGCTCATATGGCCATTTATAAAGTGTGGGAGAATAAAATGTGTTGCAATTAGGTGCTTCTACCTTGAGGTGAAACTTACACCCAAAACCAGCCTTATATCCATTTATGACTAATAGACTTCCATTGAAAATGTACCCAATAGCACCATTAAACCATTCCCTTACTTAATTGCAATTGGTTTTCTTTAGATTTTAGTTTCAATGGCCTAAAAAACATCTACTTTAAAATTTTATAGTAATTATATGTCTTATCTCAAAATTATTATTATTATTATTTTAAAAATCATGATTTTCAATTGCTACTACCACAAGAATGTTTTTTTTTCTTGAAAATGTGCCACCAAGTACCAGTATGCCGAATTGTTTACTTTGACGGTTTTGGGTGTTTTCACTTTTCAACTTCCCTTCCAGGCATGAATATCTCAATATGGTGGACCCGCACATCCGGAATCTGCTAGAATAGCAAGCTCGACGAAGTTATTATTTCGTCCTGGAATCTGGACTAATCTCGTCCGTCTCGACGAAGTTACTATTTCGTCCTAGGAATCTGGACTAATGTCGTCCGTCTCGACGAAGTTACTACTTCGTCCTGGGAATCTGGACTAATCTCGTCCGTCCCTTTGGTCCACTTGGCGTTTCCAATCTCACGTGGCGATTGCTTGAGTGGGCCAGCTGAACAGTGACATGGCGACCGAAGGCATCGACACGTGGAACAACACTGGACCCCTGAGTTTTGTCCAGTGAGTTGAGCTCCCTAATCACTCCCTAATCATTTTACCACTCCCACTAGCTGCTCTGTAATCACACCTAACCCATCACTAATATATCACTAACCACACTGATCCCTCACTAATCCCTCACTAACCCATCACTAATATATCACTAACCACACCGATCCCTCACTAACCCATCACTAATATATCACTAACCACACCGATCCCTCACTAATCCATCACTAACCCATCACTAATATATCACTAACCACACTGATCCCTCACTAATCCATCACTAACCCATCACTAGTCTCGTCGTCATCGTCTCCAACAAGAGATGCGGTATGTGAAGCTTATAAATGGCCATGGAGAATTCGAACTGTAGACATTCAACATCACTGTAGGAATTCAGTTTGTGAAGCGATTGTATACTTTTGTACAGAGTCTTCTGTTTTCCCCCTCCATTTCCAGTCTTTTTTCCACAGTTTCTGAAATTAGCGAACTTGATTTTTTCTTCTTGTCAAGAATTCGGTGAGAATCCGGGGAGAGTTCGGTGAGAATTAGGTTTGAATTTGTTCCTGTGATTGCGCTTGACGATGGAGGACGAAGCATTCGATGAGTTTTTGCAGACGCCGATCCTGGGACGGAAGAAGCTGACGAAGGAGGAGCAGGAGGAGGAGGATTTGGAGCAAGGGAATGCTTCCGTGAGAGTCAACGTGGCCTCGCACCAGGCGGTGACGCGAGGCGACGGCGCAGCGAGAACGACGTCGTCACGGGAGGCGAGCTGTGGCGGAGGACGCAGCCAACGACTGCAGCCGCAAGTGGTGTGGGGCTATTGTCTGCTGCAAGGGCTCGCCGGCCACGACATGGAGGATCTGATTGTCGCCGAAGTGCGGACTGTGGACGACGAGGAGGTGCGGATCCTGTTCTCTCTCGCCTCCGTTGCGTTGCGTTCCGTTCCGCCTCTGTTTTAGGGTTTCGAGGGAGACTTTCTTTCTACTGTTTTGATCTGCGACTCCACTACTCCGATCTGCTAAAATGCGGCCTCACGATGTTTTGATTAGCACTTTCGAGGAGGGAGTCTTGCTTTCGTACAATTCGTTGTCAGATTTTCGACCAACGCTTGCATTGCTCAGCGCCGATTCGGGTGATCAAAATCGACTCCAGCACAATCAACGATGAATCGTTTTGATCTTTCAGACTTTCAGTTACTAATCGATGCAACTTGAATTGTCCGTCTGTTCAATGCAGGTAGCCTGCTTCGCCGTCTTCGACGCCCACAAGGGCTCCATAGTCGCGCAACACCTCCAATCTCACCTCTTCTCCAACATCCTCAATGAAGATTCCATCAAATCCAACCCCTCAGCTGCCACTCGCAACGCCTACCTCCTCACCGACCGCACCATTCTCTCCTCTCCCCTCGCCGGCGGAAGTACATCAGTAACAGCAATGCTCTACAAAAATCGCATGATCGTCGCCAACCTCGGCGACTCACGCGCCATTCTCTCTAAATCTGGCAAAGCAATCCAGTTGTCGGTGGATCATGACCCTGGAAGACCAGTAGAGAAGGCGAGCGTGGAAGCGCGCGGGGGGCATGTGACGCACTTGCCTGGAGATCAGTGGCGTGTGGACGGGCAGTTGGCGATTGCGAGGGCGTTCGGGGATGCGGGGTTGAAGGAGCATATGAGTGGGGAGCCGGATGTGGTGGAGGTGGAGGTGGAGAAGGGGTGTGAGTTTCTGGTGTTGGGGAGTAACGGCTTGTTTTCGATGTTTGACAATCAGGAGGTGGTGGATCGGGTGAGAGGAGGGGGAGGGGATGCTGTGAAGGTTGCGCATGAGTTGGTGATAGAAGCGAGGAGACGGCATGGGGAAGATGATGTTTCCTGCATTGTGATCATGTTCCAGGAGTCGTGAGACGGATTTAATTAGTTTTGGAAACAGTTGGCAAGCAGCTTCATTGAGAATATATTAGGAGTTGACTTGGTATTTACAAATTAGGAATTGGCAAATTTTGATCTTGCAAACCAATGTTGATCTGCGTATCACTCAGAACTCTAGTGTAATATTCATGGAGTTTCCATTAGCAAAGCAATTTCGTTAAAACATTTATTAGCAATTAGCTGTTGCCAGTTGCAGATTGGCACTCAATTGGCAATTTTGAACTTGCACAATAACGTTGATCTCAGAACTGTAGTTTTAGTGTGCCCGATTGAAGGCAAGGCGAACCCAGTCTGAATGTTTGGCTGTCAAGACCATTGAGGGGAAATGTAAAAAGTTCACCTTTGATCCATGAGCACTGGAAAAATTTTGAACTCTGAAATTAGTTTGTTTCCTGCATGGTTATCATCTTCCAGGAGTTGTAGTAATCATGGAGTACTTGTTGGCAAAGCAGTTTCATTAAGAATCTACTAGGAATTAGCGTTGTAGTTGGAGCTCTCGTCGTTGCAAGGCCTCCTCCACTTTTGTCCAGAACCGTTAAAACACGAACCCTAGAAGCCCTGACACTGAAAACAAGCAGCTATGCTACAAAAGGCTCTTGGTTCCTGTAGCATGGGTTAATTTTTGAGTAAGACCTTATTCAAATTTCTTCATATGTAACTATTCATATGTAACCATTGTCAATACAAACCTCAGCAATGTTTGAGAAACTTTTTGAGTTTTACCAGTTAATTTCCTTAAAGTTCTCATATTGAACCAGTTTTTGAAGAAATGAGTCTGGTTATTTTTTCTATTTTCTACTCAGAATAGAAATTTTATATATGAGTTTGGTTTTTTGTTGATGTTTTCAAATTTGCAACCGGATTTTTTTTCCAATTCCTTTGGCTAACTTTGAACTAGCCACTAGTTTTTTCCAAACACTAAACCTCAAATCTCAATTCCTTCCTTTCAATCTATGGTCTATAAAGATTGAGTTGATTGTGAGGATTGAAAGTATTGAAATTTTGAACATAATTATTTAGGGCTTGAATTTATTTTAAATTTTGGCATATTTTTGCTAATATCTTAAAACAAATATATATTATTTCCATCAATTTCCTCAAATTGGTCATAATGAGAGGTCGTCTTTAAAGATTTAAGAATTGCTTTAGATGAATGAGAAGATATTTGGACAACACATTAGCTTGAAGTACTTTTTTCATTCAAGGTAGTCACACCTTTACGAAGCAAATTCTTCTAAAGAATGAGAAGTTAGTGAGAAAAAATAGGAGCCAATGGAGAATAGTTCTGGATAAAGAAGGTGTGAAACCACTTTTCAATTGTTTAGAGAATGAGAATAGAGAATGCATGACAATATTTACAAGCTCAAAACATGTAGCTGGTACCAAATACAAGATTAAAGCATAGAATGTGCAAGTTATGTGGAACACAAGATGAACCACAGAATACAAGCTTCAATCTAAAAGAAAATAAGAAACATGGTAAGTAGAGTGAATGTAAGCTTGGGAGCAAAATATATTTCTTGTGTGAAGCCTACCATATGCGCACTCATTTGCTCCAAAGAAAATTATCAACATCAATAAGATTTAGTGGCAAACTATATTCTACCAATAGGAAGCAAAGGGGAGTTGTCATGTCCTCATTTTTCAAAGAATGGACATACAATGAAGGTGTGACTACCAACCTATAGTTTAGTTTATGGATGTTAGAGTTCTTAGAACAAACTCTTATGCTCATTGAATTGGTCCAACTATGCAAAGAAGACAAAAATTTAAAGAATTTTATGTAGGAGTATACAACATTTGTAAGAAGAAAAATTGGATTTACTAGTTGGAAAATTTGGAAGAAGGCCTATCAAAAAATAGAGGAGGCAAGATTTTTCTATCCAAAGAACTATTTTTTAACATTGGACTTGAACTCTTGATTGCTTTAAATTTGACAATAAGGCAAATTTACTCCTAATTTGTACTTTCTCTCTTACTACTCACATAGAAGTGAAAGCATCATGGAATTGGAAAAAGTAATTCCAATTCTAAAAAACTCGTAATTTCAATTTTGATTCTAACACAACCTAACATTGTTAATCAACACTAAGGCGCCTTTTGCATCCACCAAATGCAAGATGGTTCCCTAAGCAAGAGATGAACAATTCTCAACTCCTTTGAACCACTTAACATAGTGGGGAACAATAAATCAATATTCAACTTAGAATTAAACTTAGCTCTTTAGCACTTGACTTATTTCTTGAATTTTTGAATATTTCTACTTTATTATATATATATATATACACACAATATTTATCTCAATTTCATTAAAGTTTGACATATAGAAAACATGCTTTTTAAGAAAATCTAACATTGGTTCAAAAGAAAGAGAAGTTTTGTAGTATTAAAACCTCTTGGAACTTCTTTGTTCATCATCCAAAATTGGAATGTCAAGCTAGAGTGCTAAAGGGTTAATTGGACCTCAAGTATCTTGTAGGAGAGTCTTCCTACATTTAGTAATGTTATGAGCATGGAAGTTTTTATTTTGGGGATAAAATGATATCACAATGAAAAGATTGCTAATTGTGTGGCTAAACAAATGATAAGGAACGATCTCAAATTGTGTTTACATTTAGCAAAACTTCTACCAATAAATTACAATACTTTAAATTTTCAATGCCCTACCTGAAGGTCATATTAGACATAATTTAAGTCATTTTTGTAAGAAAAGTGTCACATGTCATCTTGAGGTGATGGGGACCCCAGAATCTGACATGGAAATTCAATTTCCGTACCTCAGTGCTGAATCAGACCTTCACTTACAGTAGTTCCAAGGAAATTAGTAAATGTTAATGTAAACGTAAATTAAAATTAGTAAATGTTAATTTAGGTGAATTTGAATTCTTACCAGGCACATTTACTGTAGCAGTGTTCTTAGCAACTTGAGTTATTAAATCGAAATCAAATTTGGCACCACTGGGCATTGGCGGTAATGGCAGCCAAATCGTACCTTCCCGTCTTCCCAGATGCTGGCAATCTGACTCACCCTTCCTGACTCATCCTTATCGACTCCCAAAAAAATCTGCAGATGCCGAACCGCCGATGAGAACCCTTTTAGCCTTTCTAGCTCAATCGAGTGCTCTGCAATTGGACGACTAAAGCTGGATAAAAACAGGAACCGGTAAGCAATTCATCCATCTCCACAGCACATGAAGTCAGAAGCCTTGCAAAATGTTTATGTTAACAACGAACTGCAATGGCTACCTGTTTCTAAAAGCACCCGAGGCCTAGAATGTACAGGTTCTGTTCAAGCAAGCGTAGGGTTGATTTTGTTTTTACCTATTTCAAACACCTTCATAATTCATAGTTTATTCTTACGGACATATTATAACCATAAAATGCATGCTTAGAGAATGTTTTGATTCCAAGACACAACGAAAAATTTAGATAATTGAACAATAAGAATGTTTATTTGGACGAGTTTAGGTGCAGCTACCTGAATGGTTGAGTCTAAGAATTGAACATTCTTGCTCACAGAACATGCCGAACAGTAAAAAAAACAATACAAAAGAAGAGCAGTAGAACGACATCACATTCACATTCTAACGACACTTTAGAATGTGTCGCTAGATGAACTGAAGTCAAGAAGACTGCATGCAATATTCAAAGCAACACACAAAACAATATCGAAGTGTGAAACTAATCAAAAGATTGTTCGTGTAGAACTTTCTGCCGACCTCAATGTAAGGGCGAGAGTACAATTTGTACACAACTATGAGTACCAAGATGAACACCACCACCAGCATTACAATCAAAACAAGGCCCTCCACCGATTCTACATTTGCAACTATACAACTCACTGATCTACAATTCTTGTCCATGCGCACAAATGTCATCTACATTACAGCGCGGGGCTGTTGAATGCGATATTGAGCTCCCTTCTTGGTGAAATTCGGCACCTTACAAGGCACCTTATCGAGATTCTTCACAGGCTTGCTCCACGGCGCTTGCTGCTTCGGGTTCAACTTCACATCTCTGACCTGACTGATGTTGGACAAGCTCAAATCATCCTCTAGAAAGCCTGCAAGATCTTCAGAAACAAGCAAGGCACTGGCGTAAGTAACCCAAACACAGAAAGGAGACTCGTGCATTAGCAATGCATAATAAGTTACCCATGCACAATGTGTCATAGACACAAATGTATAACACATCATACAGACACATGAATGACACACCGTACAGACAAATGTATGACACATCATACAGACACATGAATGACACACCGTACAGACAAATGTATGACACTTCCCAGTCAAAGAGGCTTCCAGGAGATACATTGTGGATGCAATATTCATGGTTCGTAATACTTCAACATTCATAACTTCGTCATCTGGCATCCAAGTAATACATATTCTAGGACATTGAAATCCTCACAAAATCCAAAAATCCAAAAAAATCCCATTCTAACGCTGAAAACCACTAAAGATGACTGCAAGACACGGAAAGAAATATCTCATCATCGAAAGCACACTAAGCAACCAATACGCACCCATCATCAAGACCAAACAGCAAACATACCAAACAGCAAACCTCAATCTAGACACAAACCAGAGACCCCAATGCAATTAGAACAAAATCAGTAACAATCGGTATCCCCAAGGACTGACCTTCCTCATCGACACCATCAAGATACAAAGCCTCCTCCAATTCTTGCATCTCCTCTTGCTCCTCCAGAAACGCCTCGAGATCCGCGATTTCCTCAATCTCGGCTTCAAAGCTCTCCTGCTCCTCCACCACGGACAAGTGGTCGCGCACCCACTGCTCCCGAAACTCCGGGCACGTCTGCACCAGGCTCCACCACTCCACAGAGAAATCCTCCACCACAATTTCAACACAAGGACGACTACTGTACGTCACCGACGCCGCAGACGCAGGCACAAACAGGGGCGCATTGGGGTTCAGAGTCGAAACCAACGGCTGTTGAACTTGGACCGCCATTACTCTTCCTCTTATCAAATTGTTCTCCTCTGCAACATAGACAAACTCCGCCAAGCACAAGTCGCAAGGAAAATGTACGCGATGATCTGCTTTACACGCAACCACCCAACGAGCTTCAGTCCTCCACAAGCAAAGTCAGACACACAATGTCCTTCTCTCCAGCAAGAACCCAGGAATTTCGCTTCACACCCAATGTAGCACAAGGTATTCTATGTCGAGCGAGAAGCTGAGGAGCTGAAATACTGATGGTTTCAACAGCAACGCGGTGAAATTTGACACGAAAAACACGCGCGATCCCGGAAAGGCAAAGCGAGGGGGAAGGGTTTCGGATTCTAGTAGGAAAGAACCGCGAACGGAGCCGATCACACTGACACTTGCTGCTATGTGGAATCTAGGGCGTACGAAGATGTGGACTGTGATCTACGAATGGGGAAATCTGTGGAATCGTAGATGTGATTCTGAAGATATTTCCAAAGGAGTTGCACTGTTGCAGAGTTCAGCTTGCAGACATTTCGGTCCCAACGTTAAAGTACTGTACTGTAGGTTTGATTCTGCTCATTTTTTAAAGCCTTTATAAGCCCTTTTTAAACACTTTTCTTTTGCCCTTTTTGGGGGCAAAATCCATAGCTAAGGTAGATTGCCAATGCCACCGGCCATAATTGACTAGGCTTGTCCATTCTATGATCACATTATTCTGCATCCTATGATTCTTATAGTTCTACAGACCATAGACCATATTTTAATCAAACATATAATACTTTAACACCCAAAAAGCTTGGTAGTACTAAGATTCAGCTAGCTAGCTTGCCAACAACCTCACTATACTACTGAATCGACATTACCTTGTAGCTTTTCTAGTATATTAGGTTATTTGAGTGAACTTCCATGTTGTGTTGGGACTAGAAATGGAGATTTGAGTTTTTCACACATGGCTTCATAATGGGAGAGAGAAGTAACTCCAACCACTATTGGGTTGGTATGAATTAAGAATTTGTTTATTCAAGGTCTCACAGTACTTCCTGAGAGAAGGAATGATGCTTTCATTCTTCTATATGAATAGGAAGAAATTACATTTTAGGAATAGCTTTGTTTCTTTATTAAACTAAAAGCAACCTGAAAGTTCAAGTTCAATGTTAAGGATAGTTTTTCGGAAGTTAGAAAGTTGTTTCCTCTAGTTTTGAAGAGCCTTTCCTGAAAAGATTTACTAGTTGACAATTTTCATCCCCTCCTTGAAATTATTGCCCATTTCCATGTAGAATTTTAGAATTTCTTTTCTATAAGGTTTGGTTGATTATGTGTACTTGTGTGTATATAGAAGTTTGCTCTGAATCTATGGAAGGCTAGCTACCTGGCATTGTACTAAAGAATGATTACTACCTCTTTTTAGTGCATTGTGACAAATTGTGTCACAATGCATTGAAACACATTGATTTTTTCATACACCCCCTCCCCCTTTTGTATTTAAATTAATAAATTAATTTTAAAATAAATTTAAATTAAATTTTTTCTTGACCCCCTCCTTTGTAGTTTCCAGGTGGAAGTGGGGTGTCAATTGATATGGGATATATCGTCTATATTTCATATTTCATATTTCATATTTTTTTATCCATATCTCATATCCTATGTAGTATATTGAAGTTGTATCTTGTATCCATATCAGCTCCCGTATTTATACCATATCCATATTCAATATTGTATTTTGGATTTATATTTGGACGGCTTGGAGTGAATCTCACAAAGATCAATGGCTTGTGGTTTTTTGAAAAATCAACGGCATCTTGGAGGAGAAACATTTTTTTAAAATCAATGGTTTGTGATTTTTTTGAGAAAGGGGGGGGCGGGGAACTAGTGCACTAAAAAGAGGTGATAGCCTCTTTTCAATGCATTGTACTAAAGAGTGATTTTAGCCCCACAAAGTAAGTAATCCTATTGTGGTCATTAGGTCACTCCTAAGCCATCATTGGCATACTTTCAAAAGTTCCATTGCCACATCCTAATAATGTAAATGACTTCATATATACCAAAATAAAACACTTTTGTTTCTTACATGGCCACAATAGAATCATTCTCAAAGTAGTATTATAGTTTGGTAGCTATAATGCAATGGCTTAATTTAGATGGTGTGACTTTGATGAAAAGTACAATAGAAACAAGTGGCAACATGTTGATACCTATTTGTTCAAAGTTGAGAAATGACAACTACAAAATATTCTATCTCTAAGCATTTGATGTAGAAAATTCTTGACTTTCTAAATAATCTTATCTCTATATTGTGGTTTTGTCCTTTCAAATTTTGAAGAAAAGATGTTTCTAAATTAAACTTAGATTTTGAATGACATTGAATTTTTGAATTGTATATAAGATGAATTCAAGAATTGTAGATTTAAAGATGAATTCTAGATCAAAGTTTATTTTGCAATGTGATGATATGTTCCAAAAAAAATTAGACATTAGTTTGTGTTAGAATCAAAACCCTAATGAAGAATTATGGACTTAAAAATCTTAGTGGCAATATAATGGTAGATGCAAATACAATGGTTGACATGACTTTTGATGCTAAATTAGTAACAAAATTATATTTAATGGATGAAAAATCCTTAAATGATTTTACTTATGAAGATTCAAACTCAAATTCATGTAGATTTTTAAAATCTATATGTTGTTACATTAGAAATTACAAATTTAAGGAGAATTAAAAAATTTTAGATTTCAATATCTAATACTAATTAAGAATATAAAATATAAACAAATTCTTAAATACCATATTGACTTTGTAGTAAGTATAGTTATTTATCATAGAGATCATTTTTTAACAATTTATTTAGGGTGATTATTTACATTGTTTGTAGGTAGTAGAGGTTAGAATATCATAAAGTTCAAATTCTATAATACAACATCACTTGAAATATTATGGAAAGATCAAAAAGCATGGTGAAAACTACATTGGATCCCTAAAAAACACTAAACTTTGCCAATTGTAGTAATACAAATATCTAATGAGAAAGTAGTGTACATGGTTGTCATAATGGACAAGTTACTATTCATTTTTCGTCCTATAGGACGAGTTACTATTCATCAAATGTACTTGAGAGGTACATTTGATGAATAGTAACTTGTCCTACAAGACAAGAAATGAATAGTAACTTGTCCAATATGACAACCATGGTAGTGTACTGTACAATTGGACATATATGACCTTGCTACCAAGAGTAACTCATCTATTTATACATTTAATTGCCAATATGAGTTGGATAATTTCTATGACCACTAATATTGGAATGGAAATTGGAATTTTTTTTTGTAACTTAAAATAAGGTCTAAAACCTTTCACTTTGAAATTGCATAAAAGGTCTCATAAATATTGCTCAAATTTTGATTTCAACATGTTAAGCTCTTGAGTCTAAAGCGATTCATAACTTTATAATTCTTCTTAAAAACACTTTACAAATGTTCAAATGATGCAAATAGTATTAAAGATATTTGAAATTTAGAGCTATAATGGCAAAGAAGTAAGGACAAGCTTCTATGCTTATTTAGACTGATACAAACTTCATTGCTTCAAAGGAAGAATCCAATTCCATACACTCTTGGATACACAATTCCCCTTTTGTATGACCAAATATTATGCATATAATATATTTTTTGCATACAATATATATATATATATATATATATATATATATATATTTATATTATATTAGGCAAGAAGAAAAGTTTGATACCTCTTCACTAAAAAGTAGATTAAATTGAAAACTGGATTTAACATCTAATTTTTGAGTTGATGAAATTCAACATTTTTTATTCAATTTTATAGAATTTGGCAAATTTGTATTTCACATAACTTCACAAGTCATTTAATCCTTGGTTTGTAGAGAGAAGACAATTGCTTTATAGAAGACCTTGCTTCAAATTGTTCTATACCTTTTTGGAAATTGATGAAGTAAATGAACTTACTTTGTAGAGTAACCTTGCTACTACACAAAAGAAATTCAAATCCCTTTCCACAATACAATAGGAACTTGCAAGCTTTGAAACTTGGCACAAGTTATTCAACGCCATCTTAAGATTCACTTCCAAAAATTATGTTGCAACTTAAAGGTAACACACTTTAGATTTTGCAAAAGAAAGCTATAATCCTTCACTACACAGTGTATGGTGACTGTGCAATGGTATGAATTCACGGTTGAATAATATCCATGGTCAATTCGACCAATGCATGTAGTATGAATTAGACTTTGTGATGGTTGGAATTGTCCAATTAATGGAAGATTTACTCAGGACAAAACTAAATATTTTAAAAAGATTTCCAATAAAACTATTTACAAAATAGGATTATTAAACCTATATTATAAGCTTGTATTCTTATTAAAAGGCAAGGTAGAGACAATTTTCTTAAAATTTCATATAGAAAATGAAGGCTATCCAACTCATTTGGATTTTGTTAATTTAAAATGGCGATGCTTGATCAAAATTCTTTTTAAAATTTATTTTATTAATTCATTCTATTCTATTTGATTCATTGATTCATTCTATTTGGTCTCGTGATGAGAAAGCGGGGAAGACTTTAACCAGTTCAAAACTCACTCTGCCTTCACCATTTCTGTTCCGACACAAGACATTAAATACAAATGTGATAATAATAAGTTCAACATGGTGTAAAGGACTTCATAACTGCCTTATATAATCACAAGCTTTTGGGGTGCCAGGCTAGGCTGTGACATCAAGAGCTCTACGTGTAATAACGCAGTGACATTCAATATTTTTGCATTTAAAAGTGAGCGTTGCGATTAAAAGTAAGTGACGAATTTGGAATTGCATATATTAGGAAGGTGGTTGACAAAACGATCTAATTTCACCTCTGTATTGTCAAAATTGCAGAACCAACAGCTGAATCTTGATGATAACCGTGACACAAATAAATCACATTTACTGGAATTTCTGATCTACTACTTGAATAATATACTCTTCTACAAAGAATTGTGTTCGCATTATCTATCAACCATAGCCAAAGAATCTTATCAATCATGTATTTCAATAAAAATTTGTTGGTCTAAGAATTAACCTAAATTCGAACTCCCTGGATGACCTAAAAAACTCTAGACAGTGTCAAAATTATTACCTAGCAGCAGCGACTCTGGGTTTCGACATGTCTTGCAGCTCCTCAACCAGCTTCCTCTCCTCTTTACTGAGTTTGTTCGGAATCTGGACCACAACTCGAACCAACTGATCACCACGCATGTTCGGCTTCCCCATGACAGGCACACCGCGTTTGGCCATCACCAGAGAGCTTCCAGGTTGAATTCCAGCAGGGATTTTCAAGTCCACGGCACCATCAACAGTGGGCACTTTCACAGTGGTGCCCAAGATGGCGTCAATGTAAGACACTTTGGCTGAGAAGTAAATGTTGGTTCCATCTCTCTTTAACTCTGGGTCGGACTTGACGTTGATGAAAACGTACAAGTCTCCAGGAGGGCCACCCTTGCGGCCTGCGTTGCCCTCTGAACGCACTCGAAGCCTGCTGCCTGAGTCCACACCAGCTGGAATCTTCAAACTAATTCGCTTCTGAATCCTTACTCTGCCGTCTCCATGACATGCTGAACAGGGTGTGGACGTTTCTCCTGCACCGTTGCAGGAAGGACAAGTAGCCACCTGATGCGTTGGACAAAAACACACCATTAAAAAACTTTCTAAATAGTAAAAGCAGTAGAGCACATTCAGAAATTGTTTGTATGTGGACGAGGACAGAGTGCAAAAAGGTGACATTTTTTGCACTTTTTGTCATTGTTTGTATATGTCCTCATAAATACATTTACAGAAATTTTCCATTTGTTAACGAGGTGCTCCTTTTTAGTTGGCGTTCCCAATCTGACCTGCAGTAGAGTACATATGTTTGAAGGTGAAATCGAATAATCCAAACCTCTCCTATCCTTTTCTCTAATGTCAAACCCTTAATTCTCTCATCACTTGCTACTTGCTCAAGGTAGAAGGTTGTAAAATCAATAGGGGTTCTTAAATGGACAGATGCGATCATGGGGATCATCTCAGAGAATTAAATACGTGCCCATTTTAATTGTCTAACCTTCCAACAGAAGTTCAGACCTGTGTAATAGTGAGTATTTAATGTCCTAATATGGTCACCACGAGCACATCTGTCCATTTAAGAACCCCTATTGATTTTACAACCTCCTACCTTGAGCAAGTAGCAACTGACAGCATATCAAAGCATAGTTCATTTCAAGGTTTAAGTTGTACTCCCCAACTAACATCCACAAGATTTGAAGACTTTGGAAGCTCACCTGCTGAAACATTCCCAGAGGAGTTTGTGCAGTTGTTAACACTTGGCCTTGACCCCCACAGGTTGAGCATGAGATCGGTGTGGTTCCTGCTTTTGCCCCCGAGCCACTGCACGTGTTACACTCCTCCAAGCGAGTCACTTTGATATCCTGCTCCACTCCAAAAATAGCCGCCTTGAAGTCGAGTGTCAAGTCATAACGTTCATCGTCCCCTTGCTGAGCTCTGCTGCGAGAACTGGCGCCCATGCCTCCGCCCATGCCTCCAAAGAGTGACTCGAAAAGATCAAAGGGA
Source organism: Climacium dendroides (assembly GCA_950106755.1). Classification (NCBI taxonomy): domain Eukaryota; kingdom Viridiplantae; phylum Streptophyta; class Bryopsida; order Hypnales; family Climaciaceae; genus Climacium; species Climacium dendroides. Next base: position 46,374,358 of record OX467082.1, on the reverse strand, counting down.
TTATTGTAATCCTGTATGAAAGAATAGACACGAAAGGCTGATGAGCTATGGCAAGAAATCCTTTAAGAAAGAAGAATTACTGTTCAAGATGTCGACAAGAGTGTTTTCAGTAAAATTAGACTGTTTCAAGATGTTTCAAGAAGATGATCTTTCCTAAAATTCAAGGGGAAGGTCTTCCTATGGTCACAATGACATGTAGGGAGGCCTCTGTACGATCACTGTGAACATACAAAGATCTCCCCATCAATAACGGAAAAGATTGTCTATTATGTTGTTGTCTAAAAACTACTGAAACAATCTAATTTTACAGCATTTAAATGTTAGAAGTGAAGGCTGGCAAAATACAACAGAATGAAGCTCACCCCTGCCCCTGCACCTTGACCTTTAAGACCAGCTTCACCAAAACGATCGTAGATTGATCGTTTCTCTTCGTCAGACAAAACCTGCGAAAAGACAGGGATAGAAGTCTTGTTCAGATCCACAAGTTGAAGAAGCCGGTACCTAAGCAACTTGGAATTCACCCAGAAGTGCTTAAACGGCCAAAACTGGCCGCTTCCATATCTATAGAAGTTGAAATAAATCATTTAGGAAGCTTCAAGGAAGGTAACAAAATGAACCCACTAAAAGAAGAAATCATACCCAGCATTTCATAGCAACAGATATATGTTGAGAGATACTATAATTGAGCTTCCAAAGTCGCCCTTTCTATTTTTAGCTTGGGCACTTAGGGGTTAAGCTAAGGAATTAGCTAAATTCATGCATTCCTGGCAGTACAAAACGATCTGAAGGTACCATTATCCTAACAAGATTTACGACTTTGCTTAAAACGAAGCTCTAGCACACAATTTGTGGTACTCTCTACATCTCTTCCAGCAGATGAAACGGCCATGTCCATCAAAGTACCTCGTATGCATTACTGATGTCCTTGAATTTTTGCTCTGCACCTGGATCCCTGAAATAGATAGAAAAAATATCAGTCCGAATTATGAGCACCCGCTAAACAACCTCACAAACTGTGCTTAAAAGCAGATCTTCGCAGATTTGTAAGACCTCACATTTACTGAACATATCAATCCGAGTCATACAGCTGCAAGAATCAAGGTACTCACTTGTTGACGTCAGGATGAAATTGACGTGCAAGTTTCCGATAAGCTGCAAACATCCAGCCACAGACAAATGTTAAGAAGCGACGAACCAACATACTTGGATGCAGTGGACAGTAGTCATGTATGCGTGGAAATCATAATTGCACTCAACTTGAGAAAATTTAAAGAATGCCTTCACGCAATTAAAGAGTCGTACCACTTTTGATGTCCGCCTTATTTGAATCTTTTTTCACTCCCAGTGTCGCATAGTAGTCCTGAAGATCACCGACAACACGAAATCACGACCCTAACAAGCTCGCACTTCTGGGGGTGACGCACTGATTTCTTCACAAAAAGTTCCATATTGACGTATTTCTAAAAATTTCCAAGACAAACACACGGTGAGGAATCTCACCGCATCAGCATAAACGAGGAAAGTTGAACCCCTTCTGAGCTGCGGATGGCCGTTGGCTGGGCGGGCAACAAAAGAATGAAGTGACCCAGAGGCGAAAAATGAACTAGACGAGTACCCGCAAACCAGACCATGATTGCCATTCCTGCAAATCAGTTCACAACTACAATCAGTTCACCAGGTCGAAGCAACAAGTTTGAGATAACAAGCTTGACCCCTAAAGGACGAAGTTATAATATGACCAGTTCAATTGCTCATATTGTGAAGATTATCATATGAAAGGGACCAAATTTTATGTCACCAAAATCGGTGAACAACATTGCATGTGTTGGTGAATTTTATTGGAGCAAAAGGCCCCCAAATGAACTCCTCAAAACTGCGAAAAAGGTATCTGGCTCAAATTCATCAGGTTTTAATTTCGTGATTGAATCACCAAAACATTTTACCAACACCTATACACAATATTAGTCATTAGATTCACCAGTGCCTCTCACAGAAACAAGGTCAGCACAGGTCCATGAATTTAAGGATAACGCTAATGAATAACGAGGAAAAAATTGCACCAGTCAAGGTATACTCAAGCATGTTAAATTGAAGCTTGTTAACTCAAGTTTGTTGCTTCCCCCCGGGTTTGAAGACCCAGGAAGCATTGGGAAATGCACTAAGTGCAGTCATACTTAAACCTGGAATCCGAAGAATGTACACACGTACAAGATTCTAAGTTTTGCAAGTATCATCAATATTCCGGCCCACTCAGAATAGAAATATTCTTATCAGTCTTGCCCACCCCAATAAAACTACATTCAAATCCTAAAACCCTTGCAACCTAACTTTCCCACACAAGACTACGGTAGAGGTACCTGATTTGTGACACCTAACTAAATGTGACACCCCAAACTCTTGCAAACTTAACACACTCATCGATTTTTGAGAATGTGCACCACCTCAACATCAGAGCATGTGTTGGTATTCCATCCAAAGAACCTTTAAACCCTCATAACTTTCGCAAATAGTATCCAAATGATGCATTCTCGGGTGCATTTGAATCCTCTTTGACTGGCTAACAAGAACGGATTTGAACATTCAAACCATTAAATAACAGCCAAATAAACTCACAGAGCTTCAAGTGTGTGAAGACCTAACATAATACAGCCCAACCAAAAGGAGCGGCCATACCTGGAAGAAACAGAGCGAAAGGAGGAGTTGCATGGGGTCAGAGAGAGTGTTTGCTGAGGCTGTGAACTCACACCAGCAGCAGCTACTGTCCCAGACGCGGCACGCACAACCGTCGCCATGAAGCTTACAGCACCCCCGAGAAAACCCTAATTGCTCAAAATTCACAATTGCGGAGGCTATCTGAGTATAAAGAGGTGAAGTAGAACGCAATTGAGGGGGATTCGACTGCAGCCTTGGCGAATTCGTGAAGCTTGAGTGGGCACAATGGTGCGGAGTCGAGGGTTTAGCTAAAACCCCGCAGGAAAGGATTGCTAGCTTCAGGTGTTGGGGAAGATGATGGGTTTCATCCATAGATGCTCAACTGAACTGACGGAGTTGTGGAGGTTCTGTTCATCCGTTTTGGGTTCATTGGCCACGTGGAGAATCCTCCGCCTGGCTTTTATTGTTATTGCAATTTAACATCCATGAGCGATTTTTCATTGAAAAGCAATGATTTTTTGGAAGGGAACTAATCTGGAGCTTGCTTTTCAGGGGATGAAACTGTGATGGTATCGCTCTATTTTTGGATGAACGTACATTATTTTGGATGAATGATTGAAAATTTCATCCATAGATTTAAAGTTTCATCCATTTCTATGGATCTAAATAGCTTCCTTCTTATGGTGATTATTGCTTTTTCTACTGCTTTAAGTAAATGCAAAAAAACAACCTAACATCGCCAAATTTTGATGAAAAATTTGGTGCTCTAATAAGTGCCCATGCTTTAAAAGCAACCACTAGCACAAAAGTTATTTTGCTTTCTTCATTGTACCAACAATTTACATTTCAAGAAGGGGCATTGTTTGAGCCCACTGCATTTCAACTTCAAAAATGTGTAACTCATTCTATGAAGGTCCAAAAAATATGAAACAACTTGGATTAGATGCCAATTTCATTATTTCTTCTTACGAAAATTTACTAAAGATTGTTTCAAGGAGTTTAGCTTCTCCCCAAATGCAATCAGATCTTAAAAGGTTGCTTTGATAGTAGACTACTTTAGCTAAGGTATATATAATATACCCCAAACCAACAATGCCCCCCAAACCAAAAGTGCATCCAAACCAATTGTATACCCTAAACCAGCATTATATATTGTTGTTCTACACTTGATGTGCCTAAACATAGGACTAAGGTACATAGTATTAGTTCTTTTAATGTGTTGGTTTTGGATGTATTTATCTTACAATCCTATAGGAATTTTGAGAATTAATTCCTTAAGGTTTGGGAAAACTATGAAAGAGTTTTTTTCTGTATATTTGACATACTTAGAAGATGTATGGATTGAGGTACATTATAGCCTCCTAAAATTGTGTTCATGCTAAACTAGATAAAATGACTTCCAATTTGGATCATTATTGCCTCCTAAATGTATAAGAAGCTACAAATGAACACATATTCTACCTATGTGGTGTCATATTTTAGACATTGATACAACGTTATGATAAACTTGAAAAAATATTGTACATTGCCAAAACTCATATTGAGGTATCCAAATAGCAAAATTAGTATATAAAATTAATTTGAATTGGTAGTTTCAACCAAGTTTTTGAAGTCACTCCAATGAAAAATGGTAAAGAAAAAAATGCACTATAAGGGAGTGCAATTTTCCTTTTTTCATATAGGAGATGAAATCTTCGCCTTCAAAAGATGTGATGTCCTTGTTAATTTAGAGTAGTATTCAACTTCTAAAGTTCAACTTCTAAAGGAATCTTTCTACACAATAAAAATGTCTTCTTTATCCACAAAGATTTTGTTTGGTTTTTGTACGTTCTCTTTCATTCTCACTTAGCCATTTGATTCTTTTATTATCTTCCCACTATTCTCATCATTATTGAATGAAATTGTCAAATTGCCAAAAACATCAAAGGAAAATGAAATATACATACATACATACATACATACTTTGATGAAACAATGATGTTTCATACATATTTACAAGCATGTATAGATTTATGTCTTCAATGAAGATTTCAAATTGAAAATATAAAGCTATGCACACTCATAAATATGTATAAAACATACGAAGATTTCAAATCATGAATTGAAGATTCCTTCATTTCACATATTCTCAAAAACATTGAATGTAAGTATTCAATATTCCCCTCAAGGTCAATATTACCAAATATAATTCTCTTGATTACTTTGCATCTTGCAAGGCAAAAAAATTTCAATCATGTAACTCTTTCCATCCATCCATGCATCCATCCATCCAAAATGAAAATCTTAGATTCTTGATTTAGATGCTCATAATAAGTGTTGTACAGATTTCCAAATTGTGTTTGTAAAAACTTGTAATATTCAAAGATTGACTTATAGTTCATATTAAGAATTATTATTTTTAGTTTATCAATATGACTTCAACAATTATGCGATACAAAACTATGTTGAGGATGTCATATTTCAGATCCTTGGCAACAACCATTGTTTGTAAATCATTAATGTTCAATTCCTACTTTTCACCTTTCAATTCAATCTTTCCAAAATTCAATCTTTCCAAACTATTACCATGTTTGTTGGCTCTACACAGAAGAGAAGGGCCATGGCTTCGATCAATCCATATCGAGGAGAGGAAAGAAAGTCTAATCAAAACCACAAAAATAAGGGCAAGAATTGGTATACCGTCCAATAGCACAATCGATGTCGCAGGCAAGAGGAGCATCAACACAATCTACATCTACAATGTACTGAGAGTTCAAATCAGATATGCGCACTCAGAATCGCCACTTGAATTGAAATGAATGTACTCTAAAAAATTCAGTTGCCGGTTCTGGGTGCACAAACCTTGCGATCTTCTGAACAGAGTTTGTTGCCACTCAGGTGTGTATACCTCAAATCCCCCCTGTTCACAATTGTGTCCCTATCTACATATGCATAACATGTCAGTCTAGAAATATTGAAACCTAACCTCGAATGTGAAGTAAGCTACATCTACAGTGAAGAAGCACTTCGAAATAGATACAAAGCCCTCTTCATGAATTAACTAACGCTCCTAGAAAATACCATTACCAAGATACAAACATGAGCACGGTTAAAATGAAGCAGGAATGATCTCATCCGGGAGCAAGCAAGCAAATATGCCTCAATGGAGAACCGAATCACTTCATGTTACTATCTGCAACGAAGCAAACAAAGTTGGACCTGAGATGGACAGGTCTTCCTGTACCCTAAAATAAACTTTCTAAACTACCTCAATCTCGAGACTACAAAATTACCTTTGTAATATAGCCTAATTCATCTAATCTGGAAATGGTTCACCTGGAACTGCCAGCTTTGGGTTTTGACATATCTGCAAGCTGCTCAATAAGCCTTCTCTCGTCTGAACTGAGTTTCTTAGGAATCTCGACTTGAACTTTCACTAGCTCATCACCTCGCAAATTAGGCTTGCCTAGCAAGGGAACGCCCCGCTTGCCCATCACTAGAGTGGTTCCAGGTTGCGTGCCAGCAGGAATCTTCAAGTCCACTGTCCCATCTACAGTCGGTACTTTCACAGTGGTTCCTAATATTGCATCTATATACGAGACTTTGACTGAGACGTAAATGTTGTTCCCATCTCTCTTCAACTCGGAGTCGGACTTTACATTGATGAAAACGTACAGGTCGCCGGGGGGGCCACCCTTGCGCCCTGCATTGCCCTCAGACCGCACTCGAAGCCTACTGCCCGAGTCCACACCAGCTGGTACCTTTAAGCTAATGCGCTTGCTTTTTCTTACTCGGCCATCTCCTGAACACGTTGAACATGGTGTCGAGATCTCTCCAGAGCCCCCACATGCAGGGCATGTTGATACCTGCGCATTTATAATTGAGTCAGAGGCACCGACACTGGAGATGACGGAGCAGTGGGAAGTTTGTGTTAAAAAAAATAAGCCTCAAAACTGGCAGAAGATCGTTAGAAACGCCACCAGCATCGAACTTTATTGACCACAATAAAATTACGAGTCGAAGTCTATTGAAACGGAAAACAAAAGAATCTCTCAACCTCGCTAATAAGAAAACCACCCCCAGAGATATTCTAGAAAACCTAACAAAGTTAAAATTGATAGGGTTGACATTAGTGAAAAGGTGGTATTGCAATTGGAAGGGTTAAGCACAACTAGGTTTCTTAAGAGCACCTCTTAGGGAGGAATATCTACTAATGTAATGCCGTAGACAAGGTCCCTTGATACTCACCTGCCGGAAATCCCCTAAAGGAGTTTGGGCGGTAGTCATCACTTGTCCTTGACCTCCACACGTCTTGCACGAAGTGGGTGTTGTACCGGGTTTCGCTCCCGATCCGCTACATGTGTTGCAACCTTCCAACCTTGTTACTTCTATATCTTTCTCCATGCCGAAGACAGCATCCTTGAAATCTAGAAGTAGGTCGTACCGCTCATCGTCACCCTGCATAGGCCTGTTTCGAGTCTGGCGGGAGCCTCTCCCGCCCATACCTCCAAAGAAAGTCTCGAAAAGGTCAAAGGGATTATTAAAATCCTGCATCAACGAATATACACATTAAAGTGATTATGCAATTCAGCTGGCTGCACAATGGTTAAATATAAATAATAAGAGCACAAACCCTGCTGGAGTGAATAGATTGCAACTTACCCCTGGTCCTCCAGCACCCTGACCTTTCAGACCAGCTTCACCAAATCTGTCATAAATTGATCGCTTTTCATCATCTGAGAGGACCTGCAAAATCGGGAGACGTATGATGAGTGCACATAAAGTAAAAGATGTAATTCATTTTCGATATAACAAGCATTTTTCAAGCTCTGATTGTTACCTTCAAACTCCATCATAACAGCAAAGGGCAACACTTAAAAAGATCGAGGATCTTCTAAAAGCGATCCAATAAGTAACAATCGCAACCAAATACGAGAAATTCACATTTTTGTTACCTCGTACGCATTACTGATGTCCTTAAACTTCTGTTCTGCTCCAGGATCTCTATAAAAAAAAATGTACATCAGCGTAAGTCGCAATGCCCAACATGAAACAGATGCCCGTCATTTTCTAAAGTCTAGAAAGCTTTAGGAAGGACCACTTCAAAACAAGCCAATGATGACCCAAGAACAACTCACTTGTTTACATCTGGATGGAACTGCCTTGCAAGTTTCCTGTACGCTGCAAAACACCCAAAAACATAAAGCAAATCAGCTGAAAACCAATGAAATAATCAATGACTTTTAAATAAGTTAGAAGAGCCTTAAATCAACGCAAAAAGCATAGCATTAGTCCCACTGACCCAAAGATAACCTATGCCATGCCTTAACAGAGAGGCACGAAACGACAACTGCAAGATCACATCGACCAACCTCGAAATGAGGCTTGCTCTCTAGTTATCATTGACAAAATTATCCTTAGAAAAGAAACAAGTCTGAGAGACCATACCGCTTTTAATCTCCGCCTTATCAGCAGTTTTTGAAACTCCTAGTATCCCGTAGTAGTCCTGAGGAAGCGCAGTGAATTGATGTCAATTTAAAAACTACGACGCATCTACTTACAAAAACCATGCAACTCTCTCAGTAATAGCCATTCGCGGAACGACGGACACAGAGTGAAGAACTTACTGCATCTGCACGAACTACAAGACTTCCATTTCGTCGCTGCTGATGCCTTGGCATTGGGCGAGGTACAAAGGAAAAAGGTGTTTCTGAAGCAAAGAATGTGCTAGATGAATAGCCACAAACTAGGCCATGACGAATCCTGCGAGAAGTCCCACATCGAACAAGGTGATTAAATATCGAGCAAATTCTGTCTAAAGACTCAATAAAAGCCAAAACCCGGCATAAATTCCTACCAGGTTGGGATACTGCTTACGATGAATAGGATTCCTCTGTTTTTATTATTAATGATTAATCACCAAACCTAGATTCAGATACTGATACGAGAAAAAATAGAATGCATTGGCGTTCCCGCATGTATAACAACAGGCACTACAAAAAGTAATTTATATTGGAATCATTGAGATCCGTAAGATGGCAACTCTGATGTTGTTACTTTCACTGGAAACTGAATATGATACTTACGGTGAATGCCGGCTTCATGAAACTAACGGAAAATGCAACGCACACAATTTACGGACATTGAACAAGCAAGCGATTATCAGCAATTGGCCCTCTTTCATCTGTTAATACTTAAGCCAATGCGGAAAACCAATCAGCAAACGTGCATATCAATTAACGAGTTTTCGTCTCGAAGCACCGCCACGGAATCCGCGTTAAAAAATGCTGTTGCTTTCATTTCATAGTCTCAAAAATAATCATTTGATTGAAAAAAAACAGGTTCCTTCGGAATTGCTCAGAATGAGCATCCCATACTGATAATGATTTCCCGCGCTTATTTCGCTGAAACATTCTCACAATGCTCTGCAGTTATTTCGGCGGAGTAGTCACAGAAATCGAAATTTTGTAACAAAACAAGTCCTCGTCGACCATCGGGGTACACATTTACACATTCGTGACCCAGTAACTGCTTGACGTGAAAACCCTCATTAAGTCCCCTTAAAATTCAAACATGATCCCCATAAGATACAGCAAATGGCAGACGCTACCACCAACCCTATCGAATGCCCGAATTGCACTACAACAGACACAAGAGAGTTGACCGTTACGAAGTGCGATTTATGAGGTGACAAGGCCACATGGCGAGAACCTTTGTCAATGCATACCTGCAAGGCGGGGAGCACACCACCCGAGACACAGCAAGCGAATTACATGGTGGAGATACTTGCTGCTGCTGCAACTGTTGGACACTCCGCGTCGTGGCAGCCCCGGCGGAAATCGCCATCAAAATTTCCCGAATAGGATTCCCGAATTCTCAAACGAATTCTCTTCCACAGAAATCTCCAAAGTTCCTCCACAATCTCGACTGAAAAAAGATGTCGCGCGGCGTCTGCCTGAAGAATTGCGCGAATTCAGCTGCGCTTGAGAGAGGATAAGGGCACGGAAAATGCACCTGAGAAGAACAAACGAGACGAGAATACTGAAGCCAGGAGAATGAAAGAAGGAGAGGACACAGAGACTAGGGCTGCGATGAAGAAAACAATGACGAGAAAATGGACTCGGAAGCTAGAGTCAGAATGTGGCTATGGCAGAAAACTTAAACCCCGAGTGAGCATGCGCTGCGAAGAGCAGCGGTCGCCGCAACAGCGGCAGCGGCAGCCGAAGAAGGTCCTGGAAGAGCCTTCAGGGCCGCGAAATTGGAACGAAGAGGATTTCATCCGTCGATGAACGGTTTCTGTCAATGAGATAAGATGGGGGATGAAATTAGTTTTCACACGAGGGCAAGAATGAAATCCGTAGTGAACGCAAGAAGTTATAAGTAATTTTTGAACATTTAGTTATAATTTCTGAAAGTAAAAGCTAGCCTACCACTTTTTTAGTTCATAGGTGGTACAGTAATTAAATGGCATAGTTTAGTGAATGGGTCATGATGTTTCCCAAAAGTGATCCTCTTGTATATAAATGGCATACAACATGGGTTCAAACGATTTCCATGAACTAGAAATGGAACATTGGAAATGGAACATTCATTACCATATTTTTTTATTAATTGAAACAAAACAAATATAGCTTTTCATTTGTTTATAAATTTTCTTATGAACTATATTTTCCTTTCTCTTTTTATTCCTCTTAAGGTTGAATTTTGTCCTGTGGAGTTTCCTATTTTATTTGAACACCATGTGAAGAGAAGTATTGAATTTTTGCATATCAATTCCTCAATTTTATATTAATTAGACTTGGCCCTTTTATGGGGTGATCTAAAGAGCTTCTTTTTACCTTAGTTGAGTTTCTCCCAACTTGATTGTGCTTGGTCGTGGCATCTGCAAGTGATAACCTAGGAATGATATTGAGATTAAAAGTGTCCAATAGATGACTTTGGAGGTTTCTTTAGCTCATTGAATTCCACATTTTCATCCAATACTTTTTTCGTCTTACAACTAGGGCCTTCAAAATTGGCAGAAGGGATTTTTTTGGCCCATTGAATGTAGTTTGATTTTTTAAACATGAAAAAATTCCAAAAAACAATAGATGACCTTGAGAGTGCAATTAAAGAACCTTTGTTCACAATTCACAAATTTTTTTTGCATGTCTCATTTTTTTTACTAGAGGCATGGTAGAATTCATAACATTTAGTAGCCTTCTTGTCCACTAACTTTCCTTCATGCATCCTTCTCATTACATTGAGCCTCCACATGTTAGCTTGGCTACTAATGAAGTATTGTTGGATATAAAAGATTCTACACCATCTACAATAAAGCCAAGGCAATGATAGTGCATACTACTAAATGTTATATAGGATACCTATTTTTTGCAAATTTCACAATACTACAATTACAGGATTACATTATTTCTCTAATTTTCATATCCATATAAGGTAGGAGCACCCAATGGCATGAGGTACCTAATGGTGTGACTTTCTACATATGACAATCATTTCAGAACTTAAATGCAAGTAAATTATAGATAGCTTATTTTTATTGACTGAAGTAATAAATTATCTACAGCTGACCTACATTTACATTCTAAAATCATTACCTTACCTAGAAAGTGATGCCATTGGGTACACTCATGCCATTGGGTGCTCCTACCTTATAGTCACCAATCCATCCTTCTAAGGCTAATCATATAACAACACCACAAACCAAAGTGGTCCAATGGATGACCTCTCTTGAGATTCTAGGATGAAAAAAAAACATTTTTGGAAGTTGCTTGAGTACATTTTCAGTGAACACTATTGCAAATACCTTCATTATGGTATTATTGACTTTTCTAAAGAATAAGACGTTTAATCCATTGATCACCCTTGTAGTGTATTTTGGCCATTTCTTGCTATTTACTCTTAATGTGAATTTTAGACATAAAAATGACATTTTTTGAATTTGAATGCAACTTATGAATTAAAGATTATCAAGTGCAATTTCTACTCTAATAGTAAATTTTGAAAAATTAATAAATTTCAAGATATTAGAGCAATATGAACTTTGGGTCTATAGCCATGGTTTGTTGATTTTTTAATTTTAGAATGACACAATAACTTTATTTTATACCATGATGTTATGCACTATAGATTACATCAATGGTGAAATTTTTTTAATCTTTTGAATATATTATGTATTTGATATGAACTTTCTTCATTTTAAAAAAAAATTCATAATAACATTAAAAAAAATTGAAAATTTTGAAAATTTTATGATTTGTAGTAGACATAAGATTTCATCTTTGAAAAATAAATATAAAATTTTTCATTCATATCTAGTTGCAAAATGGGAGAAAATAGATTAATGGAAAATAAGGGTTGAAACTAGTAGTCATATGGCAAACAAAGTAATGGACAGAGGCTTAAATTCGTAGCCTTCAAGAATCAAGATGTGGCCATTCATAAAACTATATACCCAACATTGTAGTTCTTGTCCTTGGAAAGATTTTATCCTTCCTTAGATACCTAAGAGGGTTTTTTTGTTGTAAATTTAAGAATTGTAGTTGGCTAAAGCAAGAATACTATACGATTTTGTCCAATGTAGAGATCCACTTTTCAAGGATGCAAAAGGGACCCTTGCCTCATTGATAAACAATGTTATTTTTTAGGGTGGTCACAATTGACAATTACTTTATGAAAGTGATTTGCCCTCGGATTTGCCTCTTGATTGGCTCAAGATGAGGAAGTACTAAAGATTGTAGTTTGAAGAACACAAGTTTCAACACTCCCCCTATTGTTATGGAAATCCTTTATTCTCCATTCTCCAAGACTATAATATTTGAGATTTAAATTAACCTTTCACAATGCTTAATGGAGTTCTCATTTGTGACCATCTCTACATCAAAAATTGAGGTAGGAATATATGATGTGCTTTATGAACCAATCACGATGTATCTCAATAAATATATTCTTACTAATTTATCAATTTCAAAGAAGATGTGACTGTCAACTTGTATGAGGAAAAAAAAATTCAACAAATTCAAAGAACTTCAATTTACAACATGGTTCTCTGTGAACTTGACATTTAAGAATATTCATGGAGTTGGAAGAAAGGAAAATCTAAAATTAAATAAGTAACTATGACTCCCCTTAATGGCTAAATAGACTTTGAGCAATTATTGTTTTACACTACATTCAATTAGGGGCTCTTTATACCAAAGGTGAAAAAGCATGGAGAATAACTTCCAACTGATGAGAGCTTCTGTAATTGAAAGGACCAAAGAATATAAGAAAGAAGAGACTCCAATCTCTTTTGGAGATTGATATAAATTTAGAGTTTGTTCATCTCGTATTCCATACTATGCCCTCATGGATGAAGTGAGACTCCAAGACTAGCTTCAAACAATATTTGTTGGTAGTACTTACGGCATTATCCCATTTGAACTAATTGGTTCTTTTTAGGATAATGATTGATGACATTTTGGTAGTAATTGTAATTTTGGCCAATGTATTTGGATGTCAATAAATACATTATTATATGTAGAATGGAGTGTTTATTTGTAGGGTATATGTTGTAGTGATTTTGAAGTTTATAATGTAAAGTTAAGGTCATGGATAGTTAGTGGTTAGAAGCTAAAATATTATTTTCAAGTTTTCTTTTGTGAAGTAGTATTACAATGCTATAATGTTGTATAACACCTTTTTTTTAATTTAGAGAAAAAATGTGAAGATGGAGATTGCTTCTAATTTGATAAAGCAATGTATTTCTACATTCATCCATCTTTTAACCCAAAACCCTTATGAAGTGTAATCATGCATTTTTTCATTCTAACTAGTGATTTCATCGATTTTTAAATATATGAATTTGTGCTTCTTGCAAACTCACTTAATTCTCCAATATACGCAAGTTAGTATTATTATTATAAAAAACATTTATTGAATTAACTTATATAATTTCTTTGGAATGTAGTCATATACAATTTATAAGCTCAATTTAGTTTTCTAAATGATATTCAAGTTTTAATCTTATATTTATATTAAAAGACATTATGTAACATCTATCAACATGAAAATCTCTATCTTTTTAAAATTTTAAAACACAATCATCATTATAATTTTAAATCAAAAAGTGAAAATAAATTGAAAAACATGGTAAGAATGATCTAATTATTTTCTTTTCAAAAAACAAGTAGCAATAAAGAATACTTAGAATAGTGCAAAAAAGATCAAGCAAATGTTTTAGTTTTCACATAAAAAAAACACGCCCTGAGCAATGACTTTAAAGTCAAATTACTACTACCAAAGAATATTTTTCCTTTATGTATTTGAGTGGTAGAAGTGTGATTTTTTCATATATTAAAATTTTATTATATTTAACTAAAAAATATAAATTAGAATATATATTAGAATATTATACTTAAAAAGTTTGATTTAAACAAAGATGTGTCAAAATTTAATTTCCATATTAGACTCTCAAAAGTCACATCATCTCATACCAATTACAAGATGACATATAGCATTTTTTTTTAACAAAAATGACTTAATTTATGTCCAATATGACCTTCACATAGGGTAATCTAGGTGATTTATCAAATGTAGAAAGGTTTATAAATCTTATTTATTAGCCTCAAAAAAATATTTATTTAAAAAAATTAAAGGCATTCCATATTGTATAATTTTATTTTAATATATAGAACTTGTTATTCCAATAATTCAATGAATTTTGGGATGTTTTCAAATTTTTAATATGGAATAGAATCAAAATTCACCAAGCTTCATATTTGTAGTTTTTATTAAGTACAAAAATATATATTTTTAAAGTTAAAGTCAAGTTTGACTAATATGCATCTAGTTTTGGAATGGATTCAAGACCTTTATGTTTTGTTGTGGGATTGAAGTTGAAAAGACTTTTAATGTACATCAACCTTTGCGAAAGGTAATTTTCTCTCTTTTGGAATAGAAAGACGTGTAAGGGCAAGAACCCAAGTACAAAGATTTGATAAAAATTTATATTTGAAAACAGTTAAAGAATACAATTTATTAACTTCTACAAGGCTTAATATCTAGTAGGTGGATTATGATGTTTTTAGGAGCATATTGTGGAAACTATATGAAATAGATGAATTACATCCAAGAAAATTGGAAAAACACACCATTTACTTGAAGCTCATTCATTTATAGCTAACCATATTGTGTAATGGTGTTTTTTTAGTTATATTGGTATCGCTTTAAAAAGATTCATGTATAGCTTTAAAAAAATTCATGTATAACATGATCATGTTAGGTGACAAGATTGGTATCCCTATCTTCGAATATTGCTACTCATTCTCACTTTCACAAAACAGTAGTAGGCAGTTTTTGCCTCTTTGGGATGCATTGTAACAAACTATATCATAATGCACCAAAAAAAAATTTAATTAATTTTTTTTAACAACCCCCTCCACATAGTTTTAAAATATTTATTTATTAATTAATTCCCATCCTTCCCTCTCCTCCCCTCCTATTTGTAATTTTGAAAATTCATATTGTGGGACAATCAATATGAGACAATTCAGTACTAAAACTGTATCCTATATCCGTATCCTATATTCATATCATGTATTCCCATAACTTGTACCTAGTATTCATATCCACTCCCGTATCTATATTCGTCTTGAATATTTGTATAATATATAATATTTCACTATAAGAAAACTATGTTTTTTCTGATGTTAAGCCAAAAACGCTGTACGTCCAGGATAACACAATATGTCTCAGAAAACATTGGAATGTCACGTCGACGGACGCTGAAAAAGTAGAGATTTTGGTTTAATGTTGTAGAGAGCATTGCTAAATTTCAGTCACAACATATTGGTGCTATGAAAAACAATGATGCAATCTAAGACATTGTTGTGAACATCATATGTTTTAAAAAATGTCCAGAAAAAAATGTGTAGCCACGTCAACATCTTTGGTCAAACTTAGCTTAGAGGTTGAGACAAAAAAAATTTCCGGTCAGTGGTAAAGTGACTGCCCAAGGTGAAAAAGAGGATAACAGGCAGGTGGTGAGGCTAAAAAGTTGACGTGGCATCTGACATGGCATGATGACATGGAAATTATGTGACATGGACATGGAATGCTGACGTGGAAATTATGTAACGTGGACATGGAATGCTGACGTGGCATGCCACATCATCATACCCGGTTAGTCTATGTTCCAACCTTGGATATTTTTGTTGACGTCTACAAAACACCCTGACGTTTCCAAGAACATCACTTCTAGCATTAACATTTTTTACTTCTTGCGAATGTAACTTCAAACCACATGCTATCCACTGTGCTTTTCATGATGTTTGACTGGACGTGCAAATGTTGCAAAAGCAATTGTAGGCGTCTTCTTTGATGTCTTCTTTATAAATCAATTTTATGAAAATTTATTTTCAAAATGTTATAAGCTATATAGATTTAATTTATATAACAAATTTATATAAATTAGATGAATGGATTTGTTATGAAAAAAGGTTTACAAAATCATATCAATATTACATTATATGAATATATTTATTTTTAACTTAAGATTTAAATTCTAAATTTTACTAGTTTAAAATCATAAATTTTGCATCAAATTTTAATAATTTTTATTGCTATTTCACCTTCATTATTATTTTCAAATCATTCATATCTAATGTGGGGTGATTTTCTAGTGTTCTTGGACTTTGAGATATTTGACATCTTAACCCTTAAAGGACCAAGGCCTATTTTTTGTCAGAAAACATTGAAAATTGCCATTTTTGTAGCAAAGAGTAAAAGAAATTTTAATTTTTTTCACATCTAACCATAGGTTCTTACACCTAATAAGTAAAAAAAATTGTAGAAAAAATTTCAGAATTTTTTACTACATAGATTTAAAGAAGTTTTTTAGCACATTGAGGGACTAGATTTTTTGACTTTGAACATTTTTAACTTAAAATTTTTGCACTACACGGTTTTGAGATTTAAATATTTATAGAAGAGAATTGAGTTGAGAGTTTAGGAAAAAAAATAAAAAATAAAAAAAAACTTAAATTTCATTCTTAAGAAAATTGTTAAGTAGAAGTAGGTATGAGATAGAAGGAAAATCTAAAATATTAATATATTTTAGATGGAATTAAAATGCACTAATCCCAATGGTAAGATTGTTTTAGCAAGTAAACTAAACCATGTGGAATTTTTATTTTGAAAAAATTATAAAAATTGCATTCAAAAATGCATCCAACGAGTTATTTTTTCAAGAAGATGCTCTAATTGCCCCCAAAACAAAAATGTCCATAACTTTCTCATAACAAATCCAAATGGAATGAATTAGAGCTTTCCAGATAGACAAAAATATAATCTACAATTGGAATTCCATGTTGGATGTATTGTTGTGTCATACTATATTGAAGTTGATGTTGCAAACAACCTTGATTTAATAAATATGACTTTATTAATTAAATGTTCAAGGAGACATCCCCATATATGTTGGAAATGACAAGCAAATGTTCATCATGACATCATAGACAACAAATAAGATTTGTAAAAAATTTAGAAATTGTTGAAGCAAATGTTTAAAACAACATTGATGTGAATGTCTAATTTCATACTACAGATGTTTTTTTGAATGTTTGCAATAACGTCAAAAAAAACATAACTAAGACATGTAGATGTTTTTTAAAACATCATTTCAGACATCATTGTATTTATGTTGCTACTCATATTTTAGTTTTGTATATCCCATATTGTTTGTCATGCCTTCAACACCCCACTAGGATAAAAGGCTTGTCTTTTCATAAATTCATAAGTAGATTTTTGAGCCATTTGATATATTTGATAAATACAATGTATTGTGTATAAGTGTGGCATATTGTATATACTATAATTTGTATGGCATGTTGTATATATATTGCATAGTGTATTTTATATGGCATATTGTATATATTATATTTTGTATGGCATATTTTATATGTTGTATTGCATATGATATACCATATATTGCATATTTTATATTGTGTACAACATATTGCTACATTAACAACATGTCTTTTACAACATACCACATGATATAAAAAAACATATCTCATGTCATTATTGATGTTCAAAAAACATGTGAGCGTCACATGTTTTAAGAAACACACCTATACAAACACCACACGTCTAAACGGGACATGATGAGAAGCATACAATTGTTTCACCTGATGTTATTCAAGACATTCAGACGTCCACATTGATGTCTCAAAAAACATCATTAAATTCTAAAAAGACTGTTCAGATAGCTCAAAAAAATGCCACGTCAACGTCTGTAGATGCCACATCAGCCAATTTTGTCATCATTGACATGGCATGCCATGTCAATGACACGTCAGATGCCACATCATAAATGGGCAATGGATGAAAAAAATGACACTCTGGCTTTCCTGCGCTTAGGTGGCAGCCACATGTCAACTTCTAAAAACCCTGTTGACCGATGTTTTTTGTGATGTTTGACATTGGACGTGCGACGTTACACATAACATACCATGTTTTTGGCATGTCTGCCATAACGCGAATTTTTGGAAGTCTGGTCAGACGTGACAAGACATCACGTGCGATGTTTGGATGCAAAATCTGTGTGTCTAAAAAAACACAGTTTTTTAATAGTGTTTATATCTATACCCATATTAATTATCGTATTCTAGATTCATATTTGGACAACTCAGATTAAATCTCACAAAGATCAACAACTTGTGATTTTTTGAGAAATGAACAGCATTTTGGAGGGGAAGCATTTAAGAAAATCAATGGACTAAAGTATGATTTTTTCAAGAGAGGGGGAAACTAATGCAAACCAGAAGGTCACAACTTCTTTTCAGTGGATAGTATATCTATACACCTCAAAAAGCCATGTCTATGATAAACTACTAACAAAAAAACACTACAATCCCCTTCAAATGTGAGCACTTAGCAATAGCGATTACATTGATATGCATGGCTCACCAAAATCTCTTGAATCTTGCATATTGACCAAAATTTTATACTTTCTTACCAAATTTGGATGAGAAGAAGTCAATCGTTTAAGGGAGGAATAAATCATGTTTTTTGCAATTCAAATTAGGTTGATATGGGTGGAATACATGCCATGAAAATGTCATAATTGAAAATTGTGTTGGTAATGCACATTAGGCATGAACTTTGAAGCAAGCTTTGAAGATGATTTTACATGTGTTTATGAGATTGTATAGTAGCCGACCCATTTCCAACCATCACCTTATTTCCAATCTATAGGTTGCTTTCTTTCTATGAAATTGTGGAGTTTAAAGAACAATCGTGATGCATTATGATTAACCACGGTTGTAAGGCTATCAATATTGCAACCAACCCTTGGTCAATTTTGCAATTAGTCTATGGTTAGAAATTGAAAGGTCTATATTACCATTATAAGTTAAAGAGAATCTTTCAATAAAAAATTGATAATAATTGTATTTTCAAAAAAATTGCACTCTAAATGTGCCTAATTGCCTAATCCCTAAAGGACCAAACGGCATCTTTGGGGCAACATAGCGATTTTGGGTAGCTCACTACAAATGGAATTTTCATTTTTTTCATTGAAATTTTCACAGAGCATGTACCCAAGGAGTAGCTTTAAGGTCCAATAATTTTCATAACTTTTGACTACATGGTTAAAAAGTTATTGTATGATGTGTAGTTTTCTTTGTTTAGTGAACAGTCTGAGCAAAAAAAAGCTTCTTTAAAAATCACTTTTAAAAAAAAAATTGAAACTGGTTTTCTAGATTTATTTATACATGGATATCTTTGAATCATTCCATTTTGATTAATGAAATGAAAGTTATGAGGAATTTTAGTTGTGGGTAGTTTGAAGGTAGTTATGGAATCTTGTAGTCACTTTAAATTTTTGATTTTTGACTAATTGCCTTGTATAGTGTAAAATGAGGCTAATAGTTAGATTAAATCCTTTATAGTAAGGCAAATAGAGACTAATAGACAATGGATATGAAACTTTGCAAATTGGCTAGGATATAAACAATAGCAAAATTTTGAAATCTCTTTGAATGATACAATTGGTAGTATAATTAGATAAGTTGACATGGTGATTTCTCTCTCATTGTCTTAGTCTTCTTTTGGTGGCAATTTGTTTGTTTGCATTAATGGAAACTTCATAATAAAATTCCAATTTTTTAACAATTAGTCTTGTTTGTATTCGATTCAAGGATTGGATCATTTACAAGGTCTAAATTTAATTGTATTTTTGTATTAGTTGAATTTAAGGATTGGATTCAACAATTTTGTGAAGTTCGACAATTTGTTTGTGTTGTCTTATTGTAGACCAAGGATTGGTTGTTAATTGCAACTATATAAGTCAATTTGTACTTGTGTATGTGATTGGTTTTATAATTTGTATTTTATTTGTTATGTTTTCTATTCTATCATAAAATTCCCTGTGAACGAACCCTTACCACTATTCTATAATAAAAATGACAATCCGTTAGGGTTGTTATTTTTTTTTGGCTCGACAAATCTCTACTCTAAAATAAACTTTGAAGTCCTCTATTTAATTCAATTTTCAATATTTTTGAAATAAAATAAAATAATTGGATGTAGATTGTTTATTAAAACAGTACAACCATTGGGATAGGCATTTTTCAATTCCATTAATAAATTGTTAACAATTTTGTATTTTGAATCATTTTCTACTTCTTTTCACTTCCTATTTTTTCCTATATGTTGTACAATTCAAAATGATTTGAAAATTTTCAAGTATGTAGCCAACTTGCCTTGAAGAATGAATCCAAAAGAGTAACCACCATTTTGGACATTTTTTTCATAATGATCTGACCTTAAGAAGTGCAACTACCCAGTTTTTCTCAAGGACAAAAAAAAGATTTTTTTACTTCAAATGCTAATATCTTGCAATTTATACGGTGAATTTTTTTTTAAATTCCACATATTTTTAGACCAAAATAATATAAGATCCTATTTTTAGATGTATCTAGTCAAAATCCTTTAGGAATTAAGTGGTTGAAAATGGGTCAGCTACCTTATCAATCCTCCAAACAATTTTAAAGACCCAAGAATGTTGAAGATAACATGCATGTCTTTTCTTCATTTCAAAGGAGATGTTATAAACTTACAAAGGAAGAATAAGGTAACTATACGTAATTGCATCCAAACAAGCAATTGAGCATTCTTCCTATTGTTCAATTGCCTTCTTTTTGGTTGGATCTTGTAGAAGTCAAAAGGGTAATCTCGATTATCTTCTTTTTCATTTTTTTTGGACAATACACGAATAAAGTATGAATTATCAAAGTGATGAAAAATAAATGTATTTAAAAGAAATCCTAGATTCTCATAAATTGAAGATTTACATTTTAGTCAAAAATTTGTAGGAGTTGATTTTTAGAAGGGACTAGGATCAAGTGCAATTATCTTATACATAATTTATTGTTACCATTCAACAAAAAATTTAAAATCCTTAGGAAAAACAATGCCTTCAATTGGTGAATAATTTCAACCCCTAAGCACTATGACATCTGTATTTTCAATGAAGAATGGAGTATTTTTGTCCATCTTTTGTCTAAATACCTTCTCATTTCACCCCAAGTAATATTAGACTCTTTATATGACAATCTTCTTTTATAATCAATTTGATGGAAATAGGTTAAATAATATATTGAAAAAAGATATATACCAAAATGTTCAAAAGATCCAAAAAGATTCAAGCCATAAACTTTAAAGCCCCAAGGCTTTTTTTTTTCATCAAATTTCACTCAAACCTATCATTTCTATTGCATAGTGCAAAAAACTTTAGAAATTGTTCTTTTTTCCATATCTAACCACAAGATCTTACACTTGACTAGGATAAAAATGTGAGGAAGAAACTTTGTAAACTTTGACGTTGTAGAATGTAAGATATTTGTGTTTGAAGTAGAGGAAACCATTTTTTTGGTAACTTGTCTATCTAGATTTTAAGGCTTTGAATCTTTTTAGCTTAAAATTTTTGCACTATAGATGTTGAAAAAAAATCATATTGAAGGATTGAGTAGAAAGTCTAAAAAAGCATTTCAGAAAACACATACTTGGTTTTCATTCTTTAAAAAACTATTAAATGAGCCCTATCAAACAATGTTTTTTGAAAAATTGTGAAAATTGCATTCAAAAATGGAATCTATAAGTTATTTTTTCAAAAAGGTGCTCAGATTACCTAAAAAACAAGATGGTCCAATTTTTTCATCAATAGTCCAAATAGAATTAATCAAAATTTTCCATATAGACAAGAGTATTTTCTATAACAAGCACAATTTAGAAAATTTTATTTTGAATCTTTGTATTTTTTTTGTTGCTAGCCTACAAAACTCTATATAGAGCTTAGGGTGGCAAATTTTTTGCTTTGGGCATTGATTAAAATAAAATTCATATTCTCCCAAAAAATTATGTGTTTTCCTATCTTTGAATTTTTTTTTAGAAAATCACAATGATAATTGAGGCCCTACAAGCCTACCCCAAATCCATTTTGTCCTACTGGACACTAGGGACTTTAAAGGTTAAAGGATTAACCCCTAAGAATCCTTCGGAGGAAGGCAAATGTAGATTTGAGTTTTTTGCCAAAATAATTTATAGCATGAGTATAATTTAAACATCAAATCTTCATTATGTAAGTTTTCTATCTTCTTTCTGTCCCCATACAAATTCATTCAAAATCTTGCACAATAATCATATAGCATCAAGTGACCATACTAGTCACATTGTTGAAGAATAGAAAAAAATTGATTTTTTAGCATACTTGTATACTATATAACCCAAGTTCATCTTCAATGAAAAATAATTAAATTTTTTGAAGTAGAATGGTTTTGGAAATTAACAAGCTACTTTATTGAATGTAAGGGAAATTAAACATTTAAGGAAAGTCAAATTGTTGGAAAAGATACATCTACAACTTGATCCTAGACATGACCACTAAATAATGTGGAATCTCAAATTTCATTCCTCAAGTTTTACACCGACCCACAACACTATGAAAAGTAATGAGCTCTTTAAAAGCCATGACTATCACTTCTTTATGCAATGAAGAAAATTGTTCAACTTCCAAGATTATTTGAAGGATTGTGGAAAGTTAAGAAAAACTATTTAATAAATTGTCAAATAACTTATTAATAACAAATGAATTATTGAACCAACCTTTTCAATTTTAAATAATTATTAATATATCCTATGACATTGCCACAATATATTTAAATAAAAATAATTCATAAAAAATCTGAAATTCAATATCTTTTTGTTGTAAAACAAAGTCTATGCACTTCTTTGTATAGGGCTTTCTGACAAGAATGTAACCGGGGACAAATGGTTTCAAAGACCTCATTATAACAAACAAAACAAATAGCCTCGTTTCAAGTGTAGATTAGTGTACCATGTGTCATTGCCATACTCAAAATAAAAATAAAAATAAATTTCTAATTTTCTTACTCATAAATTTTTTGAAATTCAATAACTTTCAATCTAAATGCTACAAAACAAAGCCCATGCATCCCTCTCCACAAAGAGCTTTCTAGAACTAATAAACTTTCCACTCGGGGACACATAGTTTAGGAGATCTCACTATGACAAACAAACAAAAACAACCTAATTTAAGGTATAGACTAGTTTGCCTTATGCCATTGCCACATTCAAAATCAAAGTAGAAATATTTTTTTAATATTTTAATTCATTGAAATTTTAAAACTAAATACATTTTATGCACAAAGGAGTGCAAAAACTTTGTTGTAGTGTGAAAGGTTGCATTTTTGCTACAAATAGAAAGTTTTTTGCATAACAATATGCAAGGGCTTTGTTTTGTGGTGTTTGGACATGCTATGTGAAAGTTATATTTTTTCAAAATAAAAAAGATAATTTAATTAAAAAAATCCATAACTTTCACACCATAGGTCCAAACGCCATGAAATTGTCATGAATGGAAAGCTTTATACACATAGGAATGCAAGGGCTTTGTTTGGTGGCATTTTGACATACGACATGAAAGCTATGATTTTTCTTATATAAAATATAATTTAAGTCAATTTTCAAATTTATAATTCTTTTGAAATTTGATTACTTTCACACTATATGTCTAAATTCTACAAAACAAAGTCTGTACTCCCCTCCTTGCCAAGAGCTTTTGAGTGATCCCAAGAACATTGCCGGATGCCTTATGGTTTGTTAGATTTCAACGTATCAAACAAAACAAACAACCTTATTTAACCCCTAAAAATGACCAACATGTTTAGAGGCCCTAAATTGCTTCAAAATACTCATCTCCAAAGTAAGGTCGAAATCTTCACAAATATTTATATTTTAACAAATCCAACATTAGGATCCTTTGATTAAATTGTTCAAATACATTGTCCCAAAATTTTAAAATGAATATCTCCATTAGTTGCAAGTTTAGTGTGCTTGAACTTCAAAATGTAGCTTTTTCTAACCCTTTCAAAAAGTGAAGTTTTGTCTTTCAACATTTTTAGAAAAGAAAAAGTATGTCCTATAATTTGTGCATTTTAGTCAATATGCTGAAGAATGGGTTGAAATTTTAAAAAATTTAACCAAAAATACTTTCATTTTCATCTTTAAAAAAATTGTAAAGTACAAGGTAGTACTAAATGAAAGAAAAATCTAATCTACTAATAACTTTTACAAGAAATTAACAAATTTTAATTCCAATAATAATAATGTTCTAGTAAACAATTAGTATCTTTCATTTTTATATTTATTTGAAAGTTTTCAAAATTAAGAGTAAAAGATGACTTTATATGTTTTTTCTACCTTCATTGCCCATAAAATAAAACTCCTCATAACTTTTAAATCATTATTCAAAATTGAATGAGTCAAATGTTTTTGAGTAGGTATCAATCTATACAATTTCAAAAAAATAATTAATATTTTTTTAGAATATTTTTTTGCTACCCAATTTGACATTGAAATTGAAAAAAACCTTCTATCTTTTGCAATATTTATCAAAATTGCATGAAATAAAGCTTTACATGTAGATTATGAGAAGTAGCATCCATTGTATATAAATTTATGTAAAAATTTCAAATTATAAAGCCAATAGAAGTTGCCCAAGTTTTCAAAAAGCCCAAAGTGGACTGCTTGGTCTTTTAGGGATTAAGGTATAGACTAGTTTGACTTTTGTTGTTGTTACAATATAACAAAAAAGTAATAAAAAATCATTGAATTAAACATTTTAATTAAAAAACATAATTTTCACATCATAGGTCCAAACGCCATGGAATTGGCACGAATAAAAAGCTCTATGCACAAAGGAGTGCAAGGGCTACCTTAATTTAAGGTATAGATTGGCAAAAATGTGCTTAGGTTGTAATATACTTCATCCATTTCTTGTAGGAAGCTATTGAAAACATTCATCATCCACTAGGTGAATGTTGATTCTTTTTGAGGTTAAACAAATTTCACTAGTTTGGAAAATTGAAAAAAATCTATACCTTAAATGAGGTTGTTTGTTTTGTTTGTTTGATACAATAAGATCTTGGGAATCAGGTGTCCCTCAGTCTCATTCTTTGTACCTTTGGAAAACTTATTGCAAGGAAGGGTGCACAAGTTTTGTTTATTGGCGTTTAGACTCATAACTAAAAAAATATTAAATTTTGAATATTTTATGAATTAAAAAATTACTTTTAACACTTAAACGACGAACTGATTATCGTGGAAATCACCTATTTGGGTACCATGTGAATTGTTGGCTTAAAGTAATGAAAAAGCTCTCATTGAGAGACAAACTACTGTAGAAGTTGTTCCCTTTTTCCACAAAATTTGGAGGATGAATAAGGTAGCAACATCCATAACCGTTACTATATCCATAATTGGCAAGTAGAGTGCCCTTAAATTGTCTCTAAGAGTACCTTGAAACTATCACCCATTCTTAATTTTGATTGGTAAACTTTGAATTTTTTAGATTTTGTTGTGAGAATCAAGGTAGATTTACTAGAATGCGGTATAGGGTGCCCTAGTGAGTTCTATTTTGAAAATTCATAGGAATTAGATGCCTTGTCCAAAAATTCCTTTTTTTAAATTTTAAATTCATGATTTTCAGATGCTAATATTGCAAAAATATTTTTTCTAGAAAAAGATGCCTTTAACTCTACTGAATTGCTTATTTTGACGGTTATGGGTGCTCCTACCTTAGTTGCACTTCTATATCCTACATGGAGAGATTCTATGTCATTCATCGGATGCAAAACGTCTGCCTGGACGGTTAACCCCAAAGTGACATTCAATATCCAGGGTTCAAAAACATCATTGCTTTTGAAGCTCTATGGATCTAGATATCTTTATGTTATACAAATCTCAACCGTACAATCTTGTAGTATATATGTTGTAGATGAATCTTGTAGTGTATATGTTGTAGATGAATCTTGTAGTGTATATGTTGTAGATGATATGTACAAAATTTGAAGTCATTTGGCCATATAGATTGCAAGATCATAATGTTTTAGTGTCAAAAATAGATGTTGAAATTTTTCCCAAAACACATTTGGAGGTGAAATTTGTTTTCTAAACCTAATCAAATGAAAAAACTTTACACTACAAAATGGTTCAAAAGTAGTATACAAACACATTGGTGAATTTTTTTTTTCAATCAATTGACTCATTATGTCTAAAAAATAGCTTTGAAATTGCAAAAATCACCAAGAAAAATTGAAAAAAACACAGTTAAGGCTGAACCTCCTCCTCCTAGAATGCTTCTCACTCACTCATTACTTCTTGGATTGACATGAGATTTTTGCCTCACAAACTTGACTAGTATGCGCAACTTTTCCAATTTTTTTTTATTGAAAATGGACTTTGTATGAAGAAGAAATAGGCCGCCGAAGTTCACTCTACTCCCCAAATGCCAGGATGTTGAACTTCGAATTGCTCCCAAACATTCACAACAACTTGGATTGACATGAAAATTTTACCACAATAACTAGACTTCAAGGGGAACAAAATCCAAAAAAATTTTATATTGAAAATGAATGTTTTACAAAAGAGATCCAAGCCCCAAAAATTGCAGCCCTAAATGTAGTTTGGTGAACTCAAATTGAAGCTGTGAACTTCAATTGGCCCCCCAAAACTCAGTAAATCTTGGATTGATCTGAAATATTTGACACATAAACTAGAGGGGAGAACACAACTTCCCCAACAAGTTTTATTGAATTTGGACTTTGGATGCAAAAGTTACAACACTTTGAACTGGACTTCAAATTGTGTGAGGACACTTTCTGTCTTCTTTGTCATTTTGGGGTTAAGGGTTAATTTAATTTAATTATTATACAGTGGCAACAGCACAGGGCACACTAGTAATCTCTTCTATTAAGTCAGGTGTTTTGTTTTGTTTGTTTGTTTGTTTGTTTGTTTGTTTGTTTGTTTGT
The DNA here is from genome assembly GCA_950106755.1 of Climacium dendroides. Classification (NCBI taxonomy): domain Eukaryota; kingdom Viridiplantae; phylum Streptophyta; class Bryopsida; order Hypnales; family Climaciaceae; genus Climacium; species Climacium dendroides. Next base: position 46,347,356 of record OX467082.1, on the reverse strand, counting down.
TTGTTTGTTTGTTTGTTTTGTTTTGTTTTGTTTGTCACGTTGAGATCTCCCAGGCCGTGCGTCCCCCGGTCGCGTGCTTGGTACCGTCGGAAAGCCCTCGGCGAGGAGGGGTGCACCGGCTTGGTTTCGTGGCATTCGGACATACGGTGTGAAAGTTGTGCATTTTTGAGTTATTTTTTGTTCTGAAAAATTAGAAAATTACTTTTACTAATATTTTGGTTACAATCTTGGTACCGTTGGAAAGCTCTCGGTGAGGAGGGATGCACGAGCTTGGTTTCGTGGCATTCCGACTCACGATGAAAAAGTTATGGATTTTTGAGTTGTTTTTTGTTCTAAAAAAATTAGAAAATTACTTTTACTTTTGTTTTGATTGTGGCAACGCCACAGGGCACTCTAGTACAGTAACTAAGTTAGTTCAGGGGTCCCACCACCACCAATATTTTCTGACAGCTGGGCTGAGTGATTAGTAACGGCGGGACAGAGAGTGAAGAGCTTACTGCATCTATGTGATCATTGTGAGCCCTAATTCGTTAGAGCAAGCAGTTTTGGATCCTTCTCAGGTAACAACTAATAACTCTCCTAATTGGAACCATAACTACGGCGATCGAAGGAAGCCAACATTCTGAGCTTCGAGCCTTGAATTTGGAGAAGAAATTTGTGAAGTCAATTTTTAGGGTTTAGTGCTTGTGATGAACCATGCCCTAATTCGTCAGAGCAAGCAGACTGGAAGCGTGTGAGGTAATACTTAACTCTCCTGATCGAATTCGTACACATAGCGGTCGAAATGCAGAAAGAACTTTGAGCTTTGAATTTTAAGAGGAAGTTTGCGAGATTAATTATTAGGGTTAGTGCTTACGGAAGCGTTGAAGACGTACTGGAGAGTTGCAGCCTGCCGGTTGCCACCGGTAGCGATCCATCTGCTTGTCAGGGTGGTTGTGAAGGTGGCAAGTTCAGTCAGGGGGACAAACCACATGGTACACTCTCGGCCGGAATACAGCGGGGCGCGTCTTGCCCAGCACCCAGGTCCCCACCGTGTAATCACACCCCTTCACCTCAACTCAGCTTCCTTTTCATGAGCCCCTTTCTCCACATCTGCTTTTGAATCTCACTTTGCCATCCTCCACATCTAAACCTAGATTCTCACGAATACTGTCGTCTGGATCCTCTGCATCTGCTATCTCAGCCTGTTTACCATCTTCCACGGCTGAAGAGATACTCTCATCCACTTTGGAGTCACCCACATTGTTTTCAAGAAGTTGAGGTTCGTCAGACAATTGAGTAACAGCGCTCGACTTTCTCCTCCTTTGGGGCTGATTATTGACGATAGTGATATTTTGATTCATACTGCTCTGTTTCTCGGAATCAGAAAACTGACCTGCCACCTCCTCCACTGTGGGCTCCTCAAGCTGCAACGTAGAATTAGAATCCAAGTTAGTAGAGTTTTCGTTCATTGCTTTCTCTGTCAACGCTGCGTTTTCTGCCTCGGAGGTCGTCTCTGGGGGTTCAGCTACGTCGTTGGAGCGCTGCGGGCTCTCCAAGGGTGCGATGGCTTCAAGTTCGTTGGTACTCTGATGAGTTCCATTTGTAGTCGGGATGTCTGTAGTGGACTTGTCTTCTGCTACAGTGATGGGTTCCTTCTCTTCGACAATAATTCCCCGCCCCCATTTGGCGGTCGAACTTCTGCTCCCAATTTGAACTTACGCTAAAACCAACGCACAAGGATCTCGACAAACCCCACGTGGCGCTCTATCTTTTGTCCCGCCGGGCCCTCTAGATAAGTGGACGTCGACGCCCGCCAACTCTTCGCAATCAATCGCACCCTACCCACCGTCCGATATCTCCCCCAGTTCAATCTCCTCCGTCAGATTCCCCTGTGGGGTCGTCTCGCTTAACTGCCACAACTCTGGCTATGGCGGGGAATGACGGAGCGTTCTTGGTCGCAAAGGGTACGGGGTACATGTACTTCGGGATGCTTGTACGAGATCCTTCTTGTTTGCTTGAATTCGCATCTTCCATTGTTGCTGCTGCTGGAAATTATTTTCTCAGATTCGAACAACGCCAGTAGGTTTAGTATTGTGTTTGCATTGGTAAGGAGTAGTGTGAGGTGAGCTTTGGTGCTCATGAGAACGGAATTAGATAAGGGAGCTGCGAGATTGCGGATGGAATCTTTGAAGCTGGAATGCGGTGGCGATGGTGCGTGGGACCGGGAGTTCAGGAACTTCGCGGTGGAGCTTTATGAGTCGCGTTCGGAGTATCTCCTCGAGTATCTCCCGTTTTGCAATTAGGGAGACAATTGGTGTGGAATAGGACGAGCAACGTGTTTTACACGTGTTTTATGGAGCTGGAGGTGGAGGTCACTGAGAATTAGTAGCGTTGGCTATTGTGATTGACGCAGAGTGGTGAAAGTAGCCAGTCAATGCAGTATGAGGTTTTAGAGCGTGGTCGTTCGGTGGAAGGTATGTTGCGTTTGGTGATTTGTTCTGATCTGTTATCGTCAATCTTGAATGTTCCTGCAAAATTGTTTGAAGGTCACTGAGGCGGTGTTGTAATTGATGGAAGGTGCAGGAAGTAGGCAGCCAATGCAATATGAGGTATAGAGCTTGGTCGTGCAGTGAATGGATAGCGATTTGAACGTGACGGTGTCAAGAAGGAACCGCAGCCTTTGAGGTATGAACCTGTAAGTTGCGCTTGGTATCATACTGGGAATTGTTTCGTAAATCTTGGATTTTCCTTCATAGACCGGATTACTACTGTCAAAATATTAAAGCGTTTCCACTCCACTTCGGCGTATGCTCTGGAAAGTTTCAGGGTTTATAGAGGTTTGTGAACTGGATAACGTTCCAATAAGAGAATATTCGATTTCGAAAGAGAGGACCTTTGGATTTGAAATTGATAATGAACGGTTGAAATCTGACCACGTTACGTCTATAGAGCCTCCAAGTCTTCTTCCGGCGTCTCAGCTAGTTCTTTCACGTTTTTTTGGTGGAATCATTCGTTCATTTTGTCCGCTTTCGCAATGAAATAATGGTGTAGGGTACATGAGCTTCGTTGTTGGCGTTATCTTCCGGTTGGTCCATCAGGGAACATGTACTTCGCATTAGCTATTAGGCGATTAAGCCTATTTGATACTGAAAGCGGGTTAGTAGTTTGAGTGGACTTGTTAAGTCAATTTTGATTCTTCCTTCCTATTGTTTTAACAATTGCATTACATTGGATTATCAAATAGGCTACGTGAGTTAGTTTGGACTGGAGCTAATCCATGATACGCAACTCGATGTCCAACAGTAATTCATGGTCCTCACGACATAGCTTTTTAGATGTCTTGATATTGAGTTTTGTGGCACTTCGCTTAGCGTGGATTGCTTACGTCTGCCCACATACAATTGCATTGAGCGGAAGATTTTCTAGTGAGAATCTTTGCTATGAATCGGCATCGCATCGTTTACAGAATATTGACGGGTTTTGTTCTCTTCGCAATCGTTGGATGTGATGTCAGGTATCTTCTTTACATTGATCAATTTGGAATTCGTCACAAGCCTTTCGTATCAAGTCACATTGAGTGCTACCCGCCTGCAGTATTGGCTTAAGGATGGGATGTACCGCCTCCAAGGATGGAATTGGAACGGTCCGCAAGTCTCGCCCTGCACAGACAGGCAGAAGCATGTCCATGCCAGTGCAAGCGAAGGGCAACAGTGATAATGGGTTCCATATGGTGGCTCTTACTTCCAGCACCTATGGCATTTTAAAGACCGACTCTCCCAAGAAAGATGGCAAGGATATCAACTCCTTAAGCATAACCAATTCTGCCCAAGACGCTTTTTATCAGAAACTGAAGAACTTCGATGTACCTGATGAGATGGTTACGAAGCCGTGGTCGGAGGTTAGTCGTAACCTTCTCCAAGTTCCTCCTGTCCCTAGAACAGATAGTCCACGGCGGATGGACAGTCGCCGGCGCATGGATAGCCCACGTCAGACTCGAGGAATAGATAGTCCACGGCAGGTAGGTAGTTTTCGGGGAACGGATAGTCCACGGCAGAGAGGCAGCTTTCGGCGAACGGACAGTCCTCGTCGACTACCTTCACAGGCTGCCAAAAATGACCACGAGACCATTAACATGTGGGAGCTGATGGATGGTCTGGAGGAAAATGGAAGTGCCAAACCGAAACTCAAACCAGTTGAGAGGATTCCCCGTTCTCCTATGATCAAGCCCTTTGAAAGATCCATTACCTTTTCCACCATCCACACGTTAAGTGAACTGGACTCTGGAGATCCAAGCCAGGCTATTACTCATGGTCCGGCGAACAATGTTTTATACAACTCAATGTCTGGAGATGTTGATGGAAAGGAGAACGCTAAGCCAGTCAGGGTAATGAGATCAATGAGCTCACCCATAGTGCCTAAGCGGGATGAAATTACGGTTAGGTTGACACCATCTTCACCCAGAGTCTCTGTTCCGAGCAGTGGCCGTCCACGTCCTCTAAAACAATCCGTTTCACCGATGATGCCGTCACCCGAAGAGAATGCTCTAATACAAGAAGTAAGCAAAGTCCTCCTTGCACCTACTTCACCTGCGCCTAGAGTTGCTGTTCGGAGCAGTGATCCTCCTCTTCCTCGACAACATTCCGCTTCACCGATGATTCCGACACCAGAAACAAACGCTACAATACAAGAAGTTAGCAAAGCCCTCTTCCCAACTCCTTCGCCTGCGCGCCGAGTTGCTGACCCGCCACAAACTCGACTACCTTCCGCTTCACCAATAGCGCCGACACTCGAAGCGAATGCTACAGCACAAGAAGTAAGTCAAGCCCTGCTCCCACCTCCTTCACCTGCACCTGGAGTAGCTGTCCGGAGTGGTGTCCCTCCACGTCCTCGACAGCCTTCAGTTTCGCCGATGACGCTGCCACCTGAAGCAAATGCCACAATACAAGAAGCAAACAAAGTCCTTCTCCCGACTCCTTCACCTTCGCTGACTACTACAACTGGGACCAATGATGCCAGTGTCTTGCCGGTACGAAATAGACCACCAGGATTGCAGCCATCGAAATCTACAGTAGTGAAGGCGATCAACTCTCCGATGTCGCTGAATACAAAGTTGGAGGCTGAAATTGAAAGGGCCATGTCGGAAGAGCGGGGTGTGAGCAAAAATTGGGTGCAGTCCCCAGCGAGGAGATCGTTGGAGCCAGACTTAGGTCGTGTTCGTGCCGTTGCGGCTTCCTTGAGCTTGGAGGGTGCTGCCGGTGCTCGTCCACAGCCCACTCCTAGATGGGTTGATGTGAAGGAACCGTCGAATCAGTCTATTACTCGACAAATCCCACGATTTGCCTCTCCAATACACGTGCTTTCTCTCGCCGCCTCGTTTGATCTCGAAAGTCGGAAGAACTCCATGCCCCACTTGGACCTGAAGGGCGCTCCCATGTCTCCAAGTCCCGCGACGATGAAGGCCGGTGGTGGTAGGCCATCGTTTTCAAAGCAGCAGTCGATGCCCAGTCCTGTCTTGAGAGCTATTCCGTCCTCAGGTCAAGGAGTTGGTTTGCAGTCTCAGGTTTCTGCCCCTAGTCATGGTCGCCATTGGAGCCTGGATGCGTCGGCAAATGCAAGGGTGGCCCCAGTATTGGAAAGAGGGACAGGCACAAACGCCAAGAGTTCACTTGGTGGGACAGCGATGGACTCTGATCTCTTGGCATCCTTTGAGGAGGCTTTGGAAATGTTCTCTGCGGACGAGTGGTACAGCGTGAGGGACAGCAAGAGTGAGGCAATAGCCGTACCCGGTGAGGCAGAAAAGAATGGCATGTTTTTGCCTAACGGATTGGAAGAGGGAGTGTCTGGTGATAAAGGTCGACAGGGCAATGGCAACAAGGGAGCCAGCATACACGTGGCTGGCCAGGGAGAAGCTTTTGCACCAGCATCCAAAGGTATAGCTGGGCGAAAAAGGGTGAAGCCGGATCCATGGGCACGGTTTGAGAAGAAGTGCCCCCCTGCTGGTGAAGACCGAGTTGTGCTTTACACGACTAGCTTGCGTGGGATTCGGAAGACGTTTGAAGATTGTAACAATGCGAGATTCATCTTCCAAAGCTTCAATGTCGAGATCGATGAGCGAGACGTGTCCATTCACGCAGAGTTTCGACAGGAATTGAAGGAACTTTCTGAGAAACCTGTTCCAGTCCCCCAGGCTTTTATCAAGGGGCGTTACATTGGAGGTATGGACATGATCACTCAATTACACGAGGATGGCACCCTGGGCACATTAGTGGGTGATTTGCCCCCGCAGCTGTCACGGGGAGAATGCGATGGCTGTGGGGGTGTCCGCTTCGTTCCCTGCTCGGACTGCAGTGGAAGCACCAAGATCGTCAACGAGGCGAAGGAGGTGGTGCGGTGCAGTGAATGCAATGAAAATGGATTGATGCGGTGTCCAATCTGCTACTAATGAATTCATGTAGATTGTACAGATTAGTGCATAGGTTTTGTGTGGCCCGGTTTATTGCTTCATCAAATGTTACTTAGTAGATAAGTTAACATCGTATATTTTCGGGACCGGAAAAGGATCTTGAATCCAAAATATGACTCAAATTGGGTACCGATGATAGTTTTTTTAATATGTGAGGTCGCTGACTTGGAACGTGAAGATCCACATGTCTGGCCCACGTGTACTTTTAATGTTCTTAAAGCTGATATGGATGCCCGCCGTTTAAGACGATGATTCGGGTTCCTATCTAAGTTTACACATGCTCCCGTATCTTCCTTGGAGGTACGTTGTATGATATCAATCTTTCTTTTCAAGGCAGAGGGGGTGTTAGAAGCAGAATGACTAGTGTTCATCGTGTTGTACAGTCCAGAAATAGGTTGTCAGTTGAACAGGAGATAGTTACTTGGTTTGTTACTTGATAACGAGTTATTGTTGATTTCTTTTAACGAGTATATTGTTGATTTCTTTTAAGGAAATTCTGTTTCACCTGAATTGTTGCTGATCAGGGACACGTCAGGAATCAATCTGCGTTACTATTTACATCGTTGTGTCTTGATTTGTGACTCAAAGACGAATGCTATATGAGATATTATTTATAATTGATCAACAGCTTTTCGAGATTAATGATGGTATGAAATTCGAGATTAATGATGGTATGAAAATAGGTATTGTTCCTCTTCACAAACGATTGGAAGAGACTGATACTGAAAGACAGGAGAAGATTTACTGCTTCTGATTTCTATGATGTCTAGATAATCTATCTACTTTGCAGGTTTCAAGTTCATGAATGTTTGACGATAGTGTCGGCTATCTGGTAATGAACTGGAGAACCCAATGTGAGTGACAGCGAAAGCGAGAGAGGTGTGCCTAGGTGGCTAGAAGGTGAAGTATTGTCACTGGGTTTCAAAGTTATCATGGCTTGACGTGCATCACCGAAGGCTCTTTCGAACCTAGCTGGGAGAAGTTTAGGATCATGGCCGCCTATGCAGTTCTCCGATTTCCTGGCAGACGTAGTTGAGTAGTCCTCGTTCATCAAACCATCTGCCGTAGTGTGCCGGAGCTGAGGGTGGAGGAAATCCGTCCCGGTCTAGCGCAATTCAAAACATGCAAGATCAGTTTGTGATTGCATTTAAGCATTTAATAAGAACGCAGTAATCAAATTATTGGTTCATGGTTTGCTTGAATCCTTACATGGTGTGGGTTCTGGCCTTTGATCGGGTGATGGTGGTTCGCCTGCTTCATGCAGCCAAACATCCCTGCCATAGCCGCTGCAACAGGGCAATTGTCTTTCGTCAGCGTGCTGACAACTCCTGGGAAATTGATCTGCACTTGTGAGTTGGTGGTGGATGCGCAGATTCCGGGTTGATCACGGTGAGAGGGATTGATGTAGTCATCCCACCGCGTGTTGATTGCTTGATTCGATGTTTTCGTGGCCAAGTTTAGCCAAACGGCACTGGCAGACTCCTCAGGACAGGGGCCTACTCTGGGTACGCTGCTTTTGCCCATTTTCACTTGACACTCCTGCAATTCGAAGGCAATGCGAAGCTGAAGATTTTGATCTAGTAAAGGCATCATCATATCAGTGACATGGGTAAATATCAATATATTGGCACCTTTTCCAGGCTACTGTCTGGAACCTCAAATACCTGCCCTAGATTTTTAAAGCTCTGTGAACATAAATGCCACAATTTTGGCGCTCTGAACATTTCATTTTGACGAACCATCATCTCCTGCATTCCCGAGCGCAGGTGTAGGTTTCGGGTCTCAACATTACCGGTCTCTCTGTGACGCAGTAGATTTCCTTGGTCGACGGACCATCTGCATCAGTACTGCTGCTTGTCGCGCTGTTCACACTCGCTAACTCTCTTGCCGGGGGCTCAACATGGTGAGCATTGTTCACGAGACCCCGTGATGAACTGGCCGGGTTAAGAGTTTCCGATACGTTTGTCGCAGACAGAACCTCCTCACCAGTAGACTGTAGCGAGGAGCCTGGCATACCGTTACCAAATCCTTCAGCTTGTGGAGAGTCGCGTGCAGATGTAATTCTTCCGTGTCCGTGCTGGGAGCTGAGGAGCTTCAAAATGCATTGGACATCCCACTGCTCGCAAAGGCCAACAATAGATGAGTCAGGTTCTGTGAATATTTTTGCGTCTCTCATGTGCATGGCTATGATAGGTTCTGATCGATTCCTTTTCAATTCATAGAAGGGTAGGATTATCTCTTTCATCCAAATCAACACCCGATGAAGGTTTGCATCAAATTCATTATCAATTCATATCCAGTTCATTTACGGTTGATTTTCTTTTCATTTACTACAATTCCTTTTCTGTGGGATGTTCATTTCATTTTGAATTCATTTATAATAATTAATTCATTTTCTATTGATTAACGATTCATTTTTAATTCATTTCTGGTAATTTACAGTTGATTTCTATTCGATCATTTTCTGTTCATTTTCTATTGATTTCCTTCTGCTCTTCTATTCATTTACAACACATTCTGGTTCTGTAGATTTTCAAAACGTTTATTATGCAAGACATTGTATGAGCAGGTATTTGATTTTTATGTGCTCAATGAAATCCAAATTAGTATGTATCTATACTGCAGTTTCTGATGAAAACATAGCCCTGATTAACGAATAGAGCGGAGCTATTGAAGATTTCCATTCGTGCAGCAGAAATCCAACCTGTATTCGACTAACTGCTTTCCGTAAATCTGCAAGCTGCGACTCCAAATTATTGGTGCTTCCAGCTGCCGTGATTTGCTCCGCGTGATGCTCCTGAAGCTCGAAAAATTGGTGAGTTACTGACTTGAATTACTGATCACCACCATGTTCGTGATATCATAACCTGGACATGAATTTATCTGAAAGACTTACCTCAATTTTCTTGTCCAACTCGTCATACGATCTCCAGGGAACGTCGTGGGCAGTTTGACGCGGCCCCACGCTGTCAGCATCTTTCAGGTTCACCACTTGCTGAATCCCCATATGTTTCAACTCCTTCAGTCTTTCGTACAGGAACTTCATCTCTCTATACAAAAGTAAAAAACATGCGGAAACGGTTGATGATAAGTAGAGTCTATATTGTTGAAATGATCATTGAATAGCTAGCACTTGTTTCAAGCTTGATTATTCAATTAGTATCGAGGATTGAGTTAGCTCCAAAATTATTTGAATCCTCCAAATATAGAGCTAGCACTTCAAGATCAAGAGTGGAATGGAAATTGAAGATGAGTAGCCATAGAAACGATCCTTCAGTCTTTTAGACAATTTGATCTGAGTCGCACATCTTACAAGTTACCCGAACTTTCATTACTAAAAATTTAATGCATTTTCAATTCGTTTCTAGTTTTAAGATCAAATGAATTCATTATCTTTATTTTGATATTATTTTTCTTTTCATTCGTTTTTCATTCGTTTACAATTCATTAACATTCTTTTTCAATTTTCGAATTTCAGCTCATTTTTGACAATTGATTTTCTATTGATTTTCAATTTATTACCTAATCTTTTACAATTCATTTTCAAATTCTTGATCAAAGGGGGTGTAGAGTTGCTAACCTTTTGAGAAACTCAACTGTGTCTTTGAGCAGGCTCATTTCTGCAGCTTCCGAGGACGACATTCCTCTGCCGATTTCCCATAATCCTCCTTGTACCTTGTCTCCTGGTTTCCATCCTGAAGACCAGTACCGAGAAGAGAACTAAATTGTTAAAATAGAACTTTGGATTTGCAGCGTTGTTAGAAAATAATAATTAAAAAAAGTGCAAGATGAACTAGGTCCCTATTTTAAACCAGTCAAGCAGATGCGATTGAATATTACCTTGAGGAGGAAGCCAAGAGGGGTCCTCAATTCCAGCTGTTTTCCGGATTTCCATAAGGCTAGCGTCTTCAAGCCAGTATTCCATGGCTCCTTCTGCATTGTGGCGACGGCGAAATCGCTCTCCAGTGCTGACCACTGTGTCAGTCATGTGCTTGAGTAAGTGGTCCAGCAGCCCTGTGTCGCCAATGTGCTTCCTCGCCTCTTCTCGCAGAGCAGGCCTTAGGATGGGTCGTCCTGGCTGTGCTCTGCGCTCGTGCATGATGTCGATCAGCTTCAACTGTGCGCACTTGTACCTTCACACGACATACCAAATGACTCTGAGATCCAGTTTTCCTAGAGTGCACGTTGACTTGACAGATAATGGGCAGCAGATCTGTCGAGGAGAATTATGATCTCCAATGGGCAATGAGCACGTTACGCCGGTAAGACCACCTTACCCTAAGTGGTACTGAATGCAGGAAAATGAGCCCTAAATAATTCTTCGCTGCAATCAAGTACTACCACTGATCACGTTCTTCGAAAAGCATTCACTTTTATCAATCCATACTGATAGAGCAGAAGTTGTAACGCAGACACTAAACTCGCTCCCAAGAACTATGTACTTATGGAACCCTAAGTTTCACAACTCGGACAGCGTTAGCTTTACCTTTCGCTTGACCACCGACCCTGCATGTCTTTAGGAAGCTTCAGCATATTTGTAGTCGCCCTGCTGTGATGAACCTTGAAAATGGACTTCGGATCCTTTCCAGCATGACATGGTACCGATCGTTTGAAGAATCCTCTGGCGCTGCAAGCTTGCAGACCATACAAGTCGTTGAGCTTTGGAGGGGTAGGATATGCTTCAGCTACTGTTGGCGATGGCGATGCCCGTTGTCCTCGCATAAAATTGAATGGTACGAGCTGACCGACCTCCATTTCATTCGATAACACCCTTCGCAAATAAGAATCGTTCCCTTTTTCCCTCAATTGTCTGTCGCTGTGGTCACTGTATGTGCCAGTGACCGCATCAACCTTTCTTTTGACGCCCCAGCGATTGGGTACCTCACATCCACCGTATCCGACCTTCAGTTCCAAATAGTCGTTGGTGCTGTGGCCAGCTGCAGCCACCTTTTCAGGAGAATAATTCCCTTGGCGATGCACCGGTATGGTTGCAATGGAAACATTGTCTCCGCTTTGTCTACTGCTGCCTAGTGTATGTCCGAATGGTGTCATCCTAGTCTTCTTCCAGGGATGCAACTCCGTTCTCACAGGGCCGTCTCCCGACCTTTGGAAGTTGTCACACAAGTCTTTAGTCATTTGATAGGCCTGTTCACTTTCTGCAATTATGACATCATCAAACCATAGTCATTCCAGGGGCAAAAGCGGATATACACAGGGAGACTATCTCTGGTTCTCGGATTGGCTATTCCAGGTTTGCATGCAATTTGCCAACAGGGAAAATTTTCGTGCCTCGTAGTGATTTCCCCTATTTGCAAATTTTCGCTGATTCACCCGTTTACAGTGCAAAATCATCTGGGAAACTTGTGATATTTCCGTGAGGGACACAAGAATAGTCTCCCTGGGACAAAAAATTTCGCATCAAATTCAAGGAAGCCAGTATAAGCTTAGTTTCATTAATTTCCACATAGATCAAACTCCGCGGATGAACAAGAGTGGAGGGTACTAACCGAGGGTTTGATAATTACGTGAACCAAAGGTTCCTGGCTGGAGTGTGGGCTCACGTGGAGTCGACACCTTTTGGACGGTATGATCTCTACAGGTAGCTTCAGACGAGCTTTGGGTTAATCCAGTGAACCGTAAGGACTTCAAATGTGTTTGGTGTAGAGATTCGGAGCATGAATATCCTCGCAGGAGACCTTTTTCCGCTATCTCTGGAATCATTTCAATTCATATCAATTCATATCAATGATCTAGATGCATGAGGCCATTTCGAGGCCGGGAGTTCGGATGTCTCTGTAAACTCCACTGAGAACTCCGGGAGATCGAGGTACGTCGTATTTGGATACTAATGCTTTGGTGTTACGCAGGTGATAGTTGCAACGTCTCTTCAAACATTCCTTGGAACAATTGTATCTGCTAAAGAACAGTCAAACCGGCGCTTCAAAGTCACAATGCTGCACGGACATGACCATCAATTCAATCGTCGTTGATTTGTGGCTAAACTAAACTCAGAATGCAGGATGGTGAGAGGAGAATGCAAAATTCTTTGTGTTATGGAAAGAATACATGAGCTTCACGTACCACCATTTCTGGGAAATTCGGTGGAGTAGCTTTTGGTGGTAAATTCCTCGAGTATTCCTGCACAAGTGCAGAGACGATCACGTCCATTTGAGGTGATTATTTTTGCGGTGGTAAAAACGTAAAAACTCTGGCTTCTAACCGTTGCTTCAAGCTGACGCGAGATAGTCAATATATACTTACTGATGCTGGACTGTCTACTAGTTATGGAAGAAAAATACCTGCACATCGACTTTGCAGCCGGTCTCATAATGTGAGGGCAAGGAAATGAGAGGTGACACTTGACCCAGAAAATTGAATTGAAGCAATCTGACTGGCCTCTGTCAGAGCTCGCATGCAACTCTTTTGCCAGTCTGAACCGTCATATCGGTTTCATGGAGTGCAGGCTGTTCGAAAGGACAGTCGCAATGGGGTCAAGTCCCGGTGCTCGCATCATTCTGACATAACAGGAGGTGCATGCAACAGGAACAAAATTTAATGTTACCTTTATTCAGGTTGAACCTTCTCTGCTTGAGGAGAGGATGTTTGCCCGACCGGCGTTTCTGGGCTCCTCGTGTTCCTCCAACTTTCGAAAGAATCCATGGCGCTGAAGATAAATGAACTGCAAATGATCAAACAGGTTACTGGAAGTCAACTATCTTAGAACCAACTGGAGCTCTCACTGAAACAAAATGCCTGAAATTCAACCAATGTTGCACAGCTCGTATTCGAAGACGCACGAGAGTGCTGCTGATTCTGATTCCTTGAAACTTACTTGAATGACCTCTCCACCACAAGTCAGGATTGACTTGGAGATCGATCAATAATTATGATCTTAAGGATCGAAACTGCACTGATCTTGTGTATGATGCCAGCGTATCTCAGGTATGTCATGTCAATTTCACTGAGAAAATCATCCCCTTTTATTACAAACACAGTAAGCAGCCCTGTTCCTCACAACCTCTGCAACCGAGTTCTACAAACCATGTTGGAATAATAAACCCCCAGCAGTAGGCCAAAGAAATTGACTACCTTCCCCTACTGATAGATTGTCGTCAGGCTCTGGGTACTCCTAACTGAAGATGGAAAATACCACAATGTTGCTGCATCGTAAGCTCTACCTCAAGCTGACCCCTTTATTGAAAATTTCGACTCTGTAGTACTGACCTTGCGCGCAGGAGCACTTGCCGACATATATACTGCGCCTGCCTAGCTTGCAAGTCTTAGAGCAATACCTTAACGAAGAGGAAGGAGCTTCGTTGCGTTTATGTCTTCCAGTACTAGCTTGAGGATTCTCCCAAACGGTAAAATTCAATGCAGAAGCTTCAGACCACGTACCGGCGAGGTCGGGTGTACAACTGTCGTGAAAACTCCACTAGAACAAGCTCGATCCCTCACCATGGCTGCAGCACTTATAGCAGCAGCTGGTGCCTAGGTACGACTACACGCATCATCATTCTTCCCTCCATCACCACCCACTGCCTTAAGCCCAACGCAGCTTAACTCAGACCTCGAATATTTATCTACCTAATACATTCTAACTTGACACAATTTAGCGGCCAATCTGTTTGTTTGAGGCCCCATCACGTGAAGAAATCCAGCGCGGGACATGCAAGCTGCGCTTGTCCCGTGCTGTTGGCTGCGAGTACGATGAGTGAAGCTAAATCGCTTGAAAGCACAGCTCGTCCGAGAGCATGAATTCTTGTGTGCGTAAGTGCTCTAACTTGATCTAGTCAGCGTTTGTGCACAGCATTTGACTTGCAGATGAGCGATAAAGAGCTCGAGGAGAGACAATTAGAATCGTCTAAGAATCTTGTTTTTCGGTGACTTGCAGATAATCAGACACAGGAAAAGCCTTCGCCAGACTCTCATTGCCAGTGAGTGCCAGCAAGAAATAAATCTAGCTCTCTGCTAGATTGGACTTGGAAGTTTAAGTTTTTGCTGAAAAGTGGAAATTTGTACAGTTATCTTGATGTACTGTACATTCTAAGCCCTTTCTCATTGGCTCATATGTGCCAGGCATGCTGCTTTTGGGTCCCATCTGAATGTTCTCACAATGATGGTTTGCTCAATCATAATTCACTGCTGAGGAAAATGAACAAGAACATTATTTTATATTCTTGGACGCTCAAGCTGGACAACAGGCTGTTGGGACGGGTGTGTTAGTACAGGTACTTTTAAGTTGTATACTTTTATATATTACTTGCAGAAACACTTTCTCATGATGGCAAACTCGTAACCTACATTCCCAAATAACGTATATGTACTAGTATCAGTATGCATACAATTGCAGAATTTCCATACTCTGGTGCACTGAATTTGGACATCCACCTGGTGCAAGCAAGGCTGTAGGAACAGGCAACAATGTATAACTTGCAATTTGCAACTGAATTGCAGAGTGTTTGTGGTGCACTGTATGGGAGACTGGGAGGCAACCCACTCCTGATCAACGACCCATTGGAGCAGCGTACGGTAGGGTGGTGTAATTCTTTGCAGAGGTGATTAACAATGATTAATTATGGCACAGTTCCCTGCGCAATTGTGCTGTATTATGATTGCCTACAAGACTCTCAATATTGCAACCCACCCTTTTTGGATTTTGCAACGAGCCCTTGGTCAAAAAATAGACAGGTCTATATAACAAGTATGGGTGGAACAAAATCTTCAGCTAAAAAATCTATAGTAACTATGTTTTGAGCTATCTTTGTCAGGGCCATTTTAACCAGATCTGGTGAGGTGAGGCATCTTTTGTGCTTCTAATACTCACTTTCCTCCACCTGACTTGTGGAAATTCAAATATGCAAATTCAGGCCCTGAGTATAAAGTAGGGTAGCAAAATCATAGAAAGTCAGACACTTCCCTGTTTTCCTAAAGCATGATAGTGACGATGTCATGTGATTTTTCACTGTGAAATGCAATGTTTTTAAACTCTGGATTGTCTTAGTTCTTGGGGAGCCTCTAAGCTTTTAACTTGTAAGTTGTACGTTGATTGAGTCCCATCGTCCCCTGCAGGCAGGTGATTAGACTTCCCATTGATAATGCAAGCTTTACGCTGTACATGAAGCATCCTGCAGCCAATGGGACCAAGTTTCGCACTTGGGTACCCTGAAAAGACATGCAGTCAAGCAGGGAGTAAAAAGCCACCAGTGTTAATAATGAACTAATGGACAGTCATGTACTTAAGTTTAGTGAGCTATATGAACTGTCTGGGGTTGTCCTTGGGAAGTTCAGTGGGGGTCATGTCAGCCCTGGCCTTGATTTGCTTTCATAGCTGCTGCTGCTTGCTTAAATCGTCCCTCCCAAAGAGACTTAACACAAGCTGGAGAGGTCTCCATTAGCGTAGCTTTGAAGCGCACCAACAAGTGTCGAAATTTGTACAGCCTACCTTCAGTCAAGGTCGAGTAGCCACCCAGAGTTGCAATCTGGGTGTCTAACTTGTGCAATGTGCTTATTGTTGCCCTGTGTTTTTCAGCCCTATTATTCTTGGTTTCAGAGACTTTTCACAGATATTGAATGTTGGATATTATAAATTCATTCATCAAAATAATAACTGAAACCAAGAATAAATAATGCTCAAATAGTGATTCTAAAATGAAATTTTAAAAGTTGGTGTTGTTACCTATTTATAAAAAAATACTAATAAAAGATAAAGGGGTTTAGTTTGAGTCGAAGCTAAAAATGAGAACGTGAAAAGTCTCAATATAACGAATATGGCCTTGACGAACCAGGGTTGTTTTCTTCATTTTCTATGAAGTATCATAGTGGCAATATAAAATGTAATTGTGGTGCTCCAAATTTCAACATTCATCCACATAATGAATAGAAAACATCACATTTGGACATATCACATATCCATAATTCTATTTTCATCCACAATTTTGGTATTTCATCCAAGATTTTTTTTAATTTGAAGTTTCTTGGTGATTTTCAAGGTTTTTTTTCATGATTTTTTCCTGTAGGTGTAGTGCCATGCTAAAAAATTTGGTGCAATTTTGCACCAAATCGCTAGGAAAAAAACCCTGATATGAACTGAAGTTGATATGAATTTTCAAATACATTTGGTGCAAAAAATATAGAATTATTAGTAGGTGGAGGTTATGAGCATCTTAAAAAGGTTCAAGATCAATGATCCACCACCCTCATCCCATTTGATGAATGCTTTGAAAGTGTGGGCTTAACGTTGTAAAAGCACCTCTTTTATTGCTTGAAGTTGCAACTTGTTTTGATAAGCATTTGTTCACAATTAAACCTTACTTGAATGAACCAACAATTAATGAACCACATCTTTATTAGCTTTAAACCGTTCATAAAGAGATATGAACTTGATATCATTTGCTGACATCTCAATTGCTTATCCAAAGAAAATGAGTTACACACTCTATGAAAACAAGTGATTACTGTTGTGTAAATGGAAGGGTTGAGTAGATGTTGGAATTGGGTGACTGACTCTAATCTACCTTATACACCAACATCATCTATGTACTAGTACTCTTACTAATATTTGTATTGTAAAGTAAGTACTTAGTCAAGTGATTATCAACATTGTTTTCAACTTTTTTTTTATTTTGTTGGATTTGTTCCAAGAAAAATGATTAAGGCTACCAATTTTTGGCAAAATGATAGCATACTTTGTATTTTGGTTATTTTAGTTATTTTGGTAGTCGCAATATAGTTTCTAAAAAATTACCACAAGATTTCATTGAAATTTGGTTCTATAAGCACCTTTTATCTTCTTGAAGTTATTGGGCACATGGATACACCAAAAAAGTTGTTAAAATCTTGCAATTTATCCCAAAAAATAGTTATTGGTGATCATTGTTCATTGATAATGATTTTTTTTCTTTCACATTTTCTTTTCCAAATTTTGAAAGTGGTATAATTGAATAGCTTACAATCTTCTCAAAATTGTACATTATATCAAGATTATAAAGGTTTTTCCCTCTTTGCTGAAGGTCAATGTGGATGGGCCTCCAATTTTGGTTACCAATCATGGTTGTCATATCGGACAGAATCTCCCTATTCACGGACGAATCGGGCGAATTAGGGTTGACCGGCTGCAAATTTGGGAGGCCAATAACTTTTGGAAAAATTATCCAAATTGGGCATATGAGATGTCTTTCGGCATCTACAAATATTGGTGGAAAAATCATATCATTTTCATTTTTGAAAGTATAATGTGTAAAGAAATTATACCAATAATAATACATACTAGAATAATTTTGGATTTTGACCAAAA
This sequence comes from Climacium dendroides, assembly GCA_950106755.1. Taxonomy (NCBI): domain Eukaryota; kingdom Viridiplantae; phylum Streptophyta; class Bryopsida; order Hypnales; family Climaciaceae; genus Climacium; species Climacium dendroides. Next base: position 46,329,618 of record OX467082.1, on the reverse strand, counting down.
ATATTAATTATTCTAAAAAATAGTATTTTTTAATTAATTTTTTTAATATATAAAATATGAATGAAAAACAAAAAATATTATTTAATTCTTTTTCCAATAGAAAAAATCATTGTTTTATTTTTCAAAATTTTATAATGGTGAAGAAACTATATTTTAATCTTCATCTAAAGTCAAATACCAATAATGGATATTTTTTGCACTACAATTAAGTTTGACCAATGTACATTTAGTATAGGGATTTATTTCAAATGAATTATGAAGATTTAACTTTAAGGATTTATCAAGAATACAAATTTTCTTTTTAACAACTTAACATTTTCTATAGGTGGTCAAAATTGCAATTTCTATTGATTTGTTAAAAAAAAGCATAAGATTTAGTGATGACTACATTAACATTTTTTTCAAATAGTAAACTTTCTAATACTATGCAAATAATAAAATTTTGCATTATTTTCCTTATAATTGTGTTTGACAATAGAAATCTTAGTTTCCAATTTAAAATTAGAATGACAATTCAATCTAGTTTGCATACCAATCTAATTTGCATACAAAAGAATTTTTTTTTTTTAAAATTTGCCTAACACCATTGCTCAAAGTTGGGCAACGGCTACATAATGTTTGATTGTGCATTTAAGGATTTAAAGGACCAAGGGATTCCCAAATTGTGAAGATGTATTACAAAATACAACTTAAAATAATAATTTAATATGACTCTCAAACAATAGTTGTAAAACTTAATTCATAGATTATATCCATATAGCTAGATCAACTAGTATGAAACCAATATTTTTCAATAAATATTTGAAGTCAAAAATTGAAAATTCCTTCTAAATTTAATATAGATTGAATATTTGTGATTTTTACAAGAATATTTGTCCATCTAATGGGTTAAGTTCTAATCATAGGCATTCATCAAAGACATGACATTCTTCTTTGTGTTTCTTGTTCATGTTTCTTGTTCATGTTTAAAAGATGCTATCATCCGTTGAAGCTTCCCAATTGTGATTTTGCTTGTGGTGGCTGCTTGCCATCATTGTAATTGCTTTCTAAAGAACTTGAATGTGTCTCTTTTGGTTTAACTTTTACAAATTGGCACTCATTTTTGGGACTTGGGAAATATAGAAGGCTTAGATCTCTCTATTTCAAGAGTTTGAAAGTCCTAGTTACATCGGAAAGTTTAGATCCTACGGTTTGTCAACAATTATCATGTGGTTATCGTTGTTTCATGGGTTCGCACGTTAATTACAATTTATCGCATCATTACGATGCATTACTTTGCATCATTATCACATCATTGCAAAGTAATGCATTGTAATGATGCAATAAATTGTAATTAACGTGCAAATCCATGAAACAATGATAACCACATGATAACTATTGACAAACTATAGGGTCTAAACTTTGTGATGTAGTGTTGCAAGTTTACATCATATTGTAGTAAATTCATTTTTTTTCGCATTTTCAACAGATTTGTTAAATTTGAAGGACAAAATGCATAATTTGGAAGTTTTTTGATGTTGCATGAGGATTTTGAATGTAGTGTAGTGAGAATTTTGTGTGACATGGGAGAGAGAGGGTGCAAATTGAATTGCAATTTCTCTCAACTCTTTTTAGAATGTGGATACACATCCTCACATGCAAACTTGTCTTTCATTGATCTAAAAGCTCTCATTCATTAGCAAACAAGCATTCCATTAATTTGAAATGTAGTTTTTGGATGGTATTTGGCATGAGTTTTTTCTTCAAGAATTTGTTGACATTCAGAAAGACTTTGTAGATACATACTTGAAATTTTGTTATTGCATGTGTTTTGAATTGTTGTGGAGGCTCTTTGCAATAATATAGTCCACAAACATGATGTTATGCATCTTGCCCAAGAAATCAATATATATTGCCTCCATACAAAGGTACTCAAGCGAGACTACATCAACGAAAAGAATTTCATGGCATTTATCAAAGTTGATACCACCAACCATTCTTTTAGGACTTTAATCTCCATGTAAAAATTAGCATTTCCAAAGTCTCCAAAGTCAGAATTAGGACCTCAAAACCTTCAAAGAGCAATGGGGCTTAGTTTGATACATTAATATTGTTAAGATGCTTTTTTACAAATTTGATATTATATATATGCCTCGATCAAAATGGATCTTTGGTTTGAATTTTATATTTGTTGTTCTCAAAAAAAAATATTTTGCATGTACTAGAACTTATTAGGACAACAACCTAAGCAAATGTGACAAGAAGATATTAAAAAAAATTTAGGAAGCCTTCTATATGTAGCTATCCATGTCTCATTGTCATTGTGCACCAAAGACATTCCATTGGAATGGGTTAATGATGTTATCATATCTTTAGAGGTGTTGATTAAATCCAAATCATATTTAATTTTTTAATATGAAATTAAAAGAATAATACCAAGTGAATATCACACTCATTGCATTAACCTTTGAAGTTTGATTGTCCATACAAGGAAGAAAATAGATTTTGATTAGGATAACAACACTAGCATGTGAGCATAGGAATACAAGCCTATGAGCCTTGAGCATATATATAAATAAATATTCTACATCCATCAAAGGTGCCTATAGTATAAACACCTATAATATATCTATATAATCATGGAAGGTTTCTATAATATAGGTATATAGACTCTTAAGCTCATGTATTCATGATTCTAAGCTCACATAATAGCAACTTTAAAAGATTGGATAGCAAAACAAATCCACAAGAACTTGAAATGCATTTTTTGATTTTTTTCTCATAAATTTCATTTTGTTTACTTGGAAAGTTTTTATTCATTCCATTTGAATTAGTGATGTGAAAGTTATTGAGTTTTTTGTTTTTCAAGCAATCATAGATACTTTTTGAGAAAATAATAGATTGGATTTGAATAACACAATTTGAATAATACAATTTTTTTTTAAAAGCCCCACAAGGTTAAATATGCTTGTTAGAATAATCTCACCATTGGAATTAATGTATTATAATTTCATCTTAGAGCTATCAATGATTTATTTTTCCTTCATTCTTATAACAACTTCTACTTTACAATTTTTAAAGTTCCTAAGATTTTCATCTCAAATCTTCAACATAAAAAAATTTAATCAAAATGTTTGATGCACAAATTTTAAGTTGAATGATTCAAAGTCAAATAATTTAGTCAATGAATGTATTTAAAATCCCACTTATTAAAATTTAAATGCAAATATTTTACAATCTACATGATGAAAGTATTTGAAATTTCTTCCCCACATTTTCATACTAGTTTAGTGCAAGATCTTATAGTTCAAAAAAATCAATTTGTAAAAAAAATAATTTGTAAATTTTTTTTCTCTTTGCAATAGAAATGGCAATTTTGAGTGTTTTTTGATGAAAAAAGGGCCTTGGAACTTTATGGATTAAACTCACCAATTTATTTTCACCTTCAGAACAATTCAAGAATATTATTATGTAAATTTCATATTCATATTTATTGATAAGCCAAAATTATCAGTAAATAAATCAATATAAAAATACTCACACTCAATTGAATAGTTTCATATCCACTGTTATTTTTTTATTGAATTTTTCGTCACACAAAACCTTTGTTTTTAAAGGCTATTGGAAGGAGAAGGAAGTTATTTCTTTTTCATGAAGCCTTTTAATTAGATTTTTTTAATGTGAATAGTATAGAAATGTACAATAAATACCATGACTTCATTGTTCTTTGTGGTACTAGTGATGCATGACTAATGGTTTGGTGGCCCCCTTTTGAGATTGGAAGACCTCAACAAACGGAATTTTCACATATATATTGAAGTATGGAAAGCATTAGTTTTTTTTTATTGAATTCAATTTTTTACTAATATTCTTTGGCTATACAATTGTATATCTACTTGAAATAGAATTTTTTTTTCTAAAATATTGACTAGCAATTTTGAAAAATGGATTTGTAACTATAGAGTTTTGATTTTCTAATTTTAGATTTACATAATAAAAAATATGTCCTATAATGTTCTACACTTATATATATATATATATATATATATATATATATATATATATATATATATATATATATATATATATATATATATATATATATATATATATAAACATAGAGAGATTTTCAAAAAATTTGAGCATGAATTGCATTTGATATATATTATTTCACTTTTTATTCTAAAATTCATGGTAATTTAATAATAATGTGAAAATTTTACAATAAATAGAAGACATGTATTACATTTCTAAAAATTAATTTGTATAGAAAACCACACTCATAGGTACGTGCACAATGAAGTTTTTAAAAATGATTATAGGCTCAACTTTTGAAGGTTTAAAGTCTTTAAACTTAGTTGCCATGGAAGTCCTTCACAATTGTAAACTCCTTATGTTGGGCTTTGGAGGTGTATGATGACCAATAGTTGTGGAACTCTATATTTGTCAATACAAAATCCCTAAAGATCCAACCCCTTTGGATGCAAAGTAGACCCTTTCAACCTTCATATTTTTTCTTTTTAAATTCTAAATTCTTCTAACTTTTATTTCAGAAATTAATTGAATCTCAAAGGTTTCCATTGGTTCCCTAAAAATAATTTAACTCACTCAATTGAAAAGACATTAAATTCTATGTGGGCTTCATTTTAGTTATGTAAATCCCATTGTTTTTGTCGTGGCTTCTTGCCACTAGTTTGGTCATGACTTCATTCTATCCAATTTTCATAGTTGTGACTTCAAATGGATCCCACAATTACAAAGTGAAGAGTCCTATATTTTTCAATACATAAATCTCATTGGTTGGCTCAAAAACCTTTTTCCTCACATATTTTACTATTTTGAATTCTAAATTTGTCTTGGCTTCATTCCACCATTCTTGTCTCGACTTTCTTTCAATTTAGTTATAGTGCCTCAAAGGCACCCCATGGCTATAAAGTAAATCCTACATACATCAATATATAAATTGCAAAGGTCACCCCTCAAATTGACCAAACTAGTTTCCAACCTAAACATTATCACTAGAATAAGTGCAACATCTTACACCAATTGACTTAAGGTAGGGTGATCTAAAAGTGGCCTCTAACACAAAGGTACATTTTTTTTTCTTTTTTGAATGTACCAATAGTGTACATTTCAAGATCGAAGGGAAGGGTCACTTTCCAGGACCAATGCCGATTTTTCAACTTCAAACATTTGTAACTAACTCCACAAAGGTCCAAAAAAAACCAAAAAAATGACTTGGTTCATTAGTTGCCAATTCCATTTTCCTTCCTACACAAATTTCATTGAAAAGTATTTCAAAGTATCATTTCAGAGTATTCAATGTCCCCCAAATGCAATCAACTCTTAAGAAGGTCACTTTATCCCTACAAGAGCCTAAAAGTCCTTTGCAATCGTGTAGTATATCATGAATACGGTGATATTTGACTAAAAAAACCATTGATCCAAATATCGTTCAGTACAAAGTAAATTAATGACCATAGGAGTATGTAACTAACAACACGGAAAATTTCATTAAAATGGCGATATTCCGTATGCCATTTACGCCAGTCAAGAGTACATACGACAATACTTTTCAGCACGTCAACCTCATAGATGTGCCAATTCTGTCCCCAACAAGTCAAAATTGCAACACAACTCCTATGTTTCTTCACCTTAACTTGTGCCATCTTTCCGTGACTTTCTTCCATTATTTTTGTCGTCCCTCTTTGTGCCATTTTCACGGAATAATCGCCATTTTAATGAAATTTCCCATCAATGTATCACAATTCATATCGTAAGCCACAATTGAAGAGTTCTAAGGCTAAATGCGAGTTGTGTAGAGGGCCTTTCTGAGGGTTATACAAGGGCTATAGGACCACCTTGACTTGGGAGTAAGTTTCGTATTGGGTATGCACGGTTCGTTATGGATTGGATAGGCTGTCCACTGCCCCAAGTCCCCATCCCATAATTTGAAAACCAAGTTTGGCACCCTTGGTCTTTCTAAAATAACTGCCCGGCCCAGCAACAATAATCGTAATGGAGACGCCTGGGCCCTTATGGTACCCTGGAGAGTACTACCCCCATGCTACTGCCCTAAATGGGAATATGTTCATATTTTATTTGTTGGGGCTAAATCATACCAATATATGGGGAGAGCAACTTGGGAAGGACGCGGCGGCATCTTGTGTAGGGTAGGGTTAGGCCGCCCACACACTTCGTCCCGGCTTCAACCCCACCCGCCATGGTAATAAATTGGGGGTCGAGAATGTGCGGTATTTTATTTGATTGATAAAGTGAAAATTGAAGATAAATTTTGGACTTCTTTAAGAGGTGAGGTAATCCTGCACTAGTCACACTCGCATCATATTTGTGTTGACTCTCTCATTCACATGATAACTTACTCTTGGTATTTGGGCATCCCACCAGCCTGTTTTTGTGACATATTACAGAAAGTAAGGTAGGAGATTCACCCATTCAACCCGTATAGTCTCAAGGACTTTTTTCCATCAAAATCCATTCAAAATTGTCATTTTTGTTGCAACGAGCAAAAAAATTTGGGTTGTTATTTTTGATATATGTAAACATAAGATCTTGTACTGCACTAGTATAAGAATGTGTGGAAAAAATTTCAGGAACTTTGACCTTCTAGATTGCAAGATATTTGCATATAAAGTGATGAATTCAAAATCTTTTTAAGAAAATGCTTAGATTGCCCCAAAACTAAGATTGTTCATGACTTTCTCATCACTAGTCCAAATGGAATGAATCAAAGCTTCAGATGTAGATAAAAATATAATCTTTGAAAAAAAAATTGAAAATTGAAAAAACTTAATTTTTTGTGATTTTTTGGGGGGTTGTCCCTCGGGTTGCTTTTTGGACTCTTGGTGGCAAAAATTTTGTTTCCAAGCACCAATTGAAATAGAAATTATATTCCCCCAAAGATAATCTGATTTGCTATCTTAAAAAAAGGTTTCAATATTTATCTTGGTTTTCTGAATTTTTCTTTGTGAAGATAAAAAAACATATTAGCTTTTTGGAGATAAATTTTTTTTATTTCAATCCGAGCCTAGGAACAAAAGTTATGACACAAAAAGCCCTTTTCTTTTTTAGTAGTTTATCGGGCAAAAAAAACCTTTGAAAAAACTTAAACTTAAAATTTTATTTTATATATCTTATAATTTTATGAGAAGCTTTGATTTATTCCATTTTGATTTCTTATGTGAAAGTTATGGACAATCTTGTTTTTTGGGCAATTAGAGCATCTTCTTAAAAAAATAACTTGTAGGATTTATTTTTAAGAACTTTGTAATTTAGAAAAAAAGTATCACAAGGTTAAAATCTCTTCTTAAAAGAATCTCACTATTGAAATTAGTGTACTTCAATTCCATCTTAGAGCTATTAACAATTTAGATTTTCCTTCAATCTTGAACCTACTTCTTTTTAACAATTTTTTAATGAGTAAAAATTAAGTGTGTTCTTAAAAGAAAATTCTAGGACTTTCAACTCAACTCTTTATCATATATTATTAGGAATTCAAAATTAATAGAGCAAAAATTATAAGCTATAAAAGGTTTAAAGTCAAAAAATATAATTAAGCAACGTACAAAAAACCTATTTGCTTCACTTTAAATGCAAATATCTTGCAATCAACATAGTGAGGGGAGGTCACTCTATGGGGATTTTGTGTACCACGTGCAGTGAAGTGATTTTTGACCCCCTATATACTTTGGAATATACTATAATTTCAACCTATAATTTTGAACTTTGATTAATAATGACTCTAGATTTCTATTGCCAAAAATCCCCAACTCAAATGACATTTAAAATGACTATTATAATAGGTTGAAAAATGAACTAAAATGGCATGTTTTTCAACTTAAACATTTATAGAGAATACATTTAGATGACCATTGCATCAATATTCAAGAAAAATAAACTTTCAATAGAGAGGATTTTTTTGTTCATTTTTTAGACAATTTTTTATGAAGTAAGTAAGGGGTCCAAAGTTATTTTCAGCTCTACAATGTATCTTTTTTTCCAAAAATTTGTAACTAATTATTATCGATTTAAAAATATCAATAATTCAAAATACAAACTTTCAAAGTAGAAAAACCTATTCAATTTTTAAGATTTTCTTTAAATTAAATTTTATGAAGTAAGGGGTCCAAAATCTTCGCCTCATGTGGGTTGTGTAAATGCATAGAGTGACCTCCCCTTGTGACATGGTCAAAGTTTGTGGATTTCTTCCACACATTTTCAAACTAATCTAATACAAGATCCTATGGTTAGATGTGCCAAAAAAATAAAAAAAATAAAAACATAAAAAAAAAATTTTAATTGCTTTTGCCATAGAAATGGCAATTTTGAGTGTTTTTTTGATGGAAAGAGGCCTTGGGACTTGAAGGATTAAGAGCCGAAAATTTAATCTGAAAAAATTAAAATTCTTAAATTATTTTTCAATAAAAAATTTCCTTGAAAGAGGAATGGAATTGACATCTAACCCAAGTCATTTTTATATGTTTTGGAGCTTTGTGGAATTAGATATGAAATGCAATGGTTAGTAAAAGTGTCTACCTGCTAAAATTGTATATTACATTGCATCACATTTTCATTTTTAAACCTAAATTTAGAGTTGTCATTTGTCTTCTATTCATGTGACAAAAATCTCTTAAAACAAAAATGACTATTCTAAATTTAAGTTCTAAAGTATACAAGGGGTGTACATAGCAATGCAATCACTTAGGTGGATATTCCAGTTAATTGTATTAACCTTACTTCTTTGGAAAGAAGTAAAAAGAAGGGCCTATGACACAATCATTGAACTTCAATATCCTCATGCTATGTGCTCCCATTGCATAACTACTTACAAGTGAAAAAAAATTACATTTATTTTTCAAAAGTGAAATTACATGTCTTGTTACAATAATAACCTTAAAAAAGATTGCTTTCTTAAAACTTTTTTTGAAATCACAATGACTTTTGGAAGAAAGAGTGCAAAAAATCTATTTCAAATTCAAAATATTATTTCAAAATATAAAATTTTCTTCACAAATAAGTATTAAGATGCAAAGTATCATAGTACAAATCAATATTTTTTGTCTAATATAAATAGAAAAATAAATAGATCATGATAGGAGGCCTACAATTCAAATTGCATTAAAATATTTAGTTCTTAAAAATTCAAATTTGAGTAGAAATTAGATTCAATAAACTTCATTTAATTTGTTGATTGCTAGCCTAAAAAAATATCATTTTTATGGTTAAAATTCATATAAAAAATAAAAGCTAGAATTGACAAAATATAATAAAATGATGAATGATTTGTGGATTTAACATATACTTATTTAGAAAATCAATAATATCACAAAGAAAGAGTTTCAAACAACAACCTCCAAAAATAAGATCAAGAATCTTCCCCCAAAAAAATTTGGATGAAAGTTTGTCTATTTGTATCCTTTAGAACTTCTTGAAATCTTTCAAAGGATACAAATTTATTCTAAAGTATTTCTAGGCTCAAATCTTCATCTATATTTATTCATCTAACCATAGGATCTTTTATTTAACTTATTAGGGTATACACTCCCAAAATTTCAAAATAATAACCACTTGCTTATTGCAAGATCAAGTCACTTGAATTTGAAAAAGAAGCATTTTTAACTCTCCCCCAATAGTTAGATTCACTGCAAAAAACCAACTCCAATGGTTGTGATGTTGTAATAAACAATCTACATCCAATGCTTGTATTTTTTTAATATTAAAAATTGAGTTAAATAAACGACTTCAAAGTTTATTTTAAAGTAGAAATTTCATAAGTGTTTACAAACTAAAATTCTTCATAACTTTTAACTTATTAATTCCTAAACATTGAAAGTTTTCTCAAGAATTGATGATTTGAAAAAACTTATTATAAAGTATTATTTAGAAGAATATTTTGGAATTGATTTATGAATAAAAAATTTAGATTTTGAGTTTTAGATTCCATCCGTATGGTTTAAATTCACCAATGCTATCACAATAATTCTTTATAAATTTTGAAAGAATTTTTTTTTAAATCCTTTTAAATTCAATTACATACAAAATATTATCATTTTTTAATAAAACTTGTTGGAATGGATTTAAAATGAGGTTCTCTTGACATGGTGATTTTTGAAATTTTTGTGTTCTTAAAATCTATGACCTCATTTTTGCAAATCCAATTTTGATTTAGAGTTAGTGCAATTTTGGCTTAGTCAACCACTTGACATAATTTTAAAAATTATATCCACAAATTAAGATGACTTTCATCCAAGCAATAATGAAAAAGACATAAGAATATGAATTTGTTCATTGTTTAGAAATTGTATGTTGAAGTGCTTAAGAGTTAATCAAAGTGGAATGATTCAAAGCTTTCTATGTATATATAAATCTAGAAAAAAATTCAAATTTTGAATAGAGTAATTTTTAAAGAATTTTTTTGAGCTACATGGACTATCTACCAACAATGAAAATTACACATTATACAATAACTTTTTAACCACATAGTCAAAAGTTATGAAACTTGTTGTATCTTAAAGCTACTCCTTGGACACATGTTGTGTGAAAATTTTAAAGAAAAGTAAATAAATTTTTTTGTGTGTAATGAGTTGCCCAAAATTACTATGTTGCCAAAAAAATGTAGTTTGGTCCTTTAGGAGTTAAGGAAACCTTTCAATGAAATGTTTCAAGGGAATGTAGATAGAAAGCTTTTGAGGAAAATAACTTTTGGATTGACAACTTCATTCTTGCAATTTTTTTCTTTCCATTTCAACATGAATTGATTCATAGCCTTGCACAAAAATCATGAAGCATTGGTTAACAAAGATATGAATAAGGTTGAAGAATAGACAAAAGTTGCATGTCAAGTGTACTTGGATGTATAATATCCATTTCATATAACTCCGTTTGAAGCTCTCAAAAATGTTCATCAACTACATATTAAATGTTAGCTCTCTCAAGACCTATTGCAAAACCAACTAATTTGCAAAACTTATTTTTCATAATTTAGTTCCAAATGTAGACTTCTTGAACATGAGAGCACATGATCATTTTGAATATACCTACTGTTAGAGCTTTGGATTTAATAATTTATTTCATGACCTTTGAAATAGCACAATTTTTCATTTCAACTAGCTAGTTATAAGCCATGGGTGTGTTGAAGGCTTTCATATTGTAAATTCTTTTTAATAATTACATTTTGCAAGTTCAACTTGTCTTGTATTCTAACTATATAGAAATATGTAGACAATGGAGTCAATTTTTTGTATTTGTAAGAGGTGAATATTAACCTTTTAATTATAATGTTTATGTTTATGATTTTTGAAAAACATTTGCCATCTATTTTGAAAATTTTCTAATTTGTTACTATGTTACTTTTCTTGTTTTCTTGAGATTTTTGAGTAACTATAAAAAAATTAAGAATCTTAAGGCCAACATTTGAAGTTATATTTTTACCATAGACATTAGAAGAGTTTTTGGGTATCTAGAGGGCTATTTTATGAATATATAATAATAATAATAATGTTTGATTAATTTTACATATTTTATTTTTTGATTAATTTTAAAAAAAATCTTAAAATGATGTTTGTATAAGTCTATAAGGATTGGGTTCAATTTCTTATAGTCATCAACTTGTTACAAAAATTAGTTCCATGTTTTGTGAATCCAAAATTCTTGTACCATCTATTTTTACTATAATTATTACCATTAGTATAGACTATAGAGTAGGATCGGCACCTCTTTGTCAAATATTTACTTGATAAATGCTAAAAATAGAATTTTTTTCATATTCTTTTTTTACCATAAAATATTCTTGTTTTTTGAAAAAATAATTCCCCTAAAATTTTGTCATTTATTTTTTAGAATTATTTTTTGCCGACCCTGCTTTACAACTATGATAGTGGGACTTGTGTCTTAGAGTTTTGTATACAATGCTAAATTGGCATATATATCTAGTAACTCTACTATGATTTTTCTTTCAATTTATATAGTGGATCATGATCATTTTTGAAATACAAAACCTCAATCCCATTAATTTTTTTTTATCATGTACCATTAATTGCACTTAGAGTTTATTTGGACATTTGTCACAAGAAATACACATTTCTAAGTATTTTTTTAACAGTATTCCCATTCCCTAATGGAAAACAAGTACGGGACTTAAAGGATTTGAGACACAAATTCAACTATGGAAAAATTTCCAAGTCTATTATTCTTACAAACTATGTAAACTTACTTGAAGTGAAGCTTCTATGGGTGAAATAACAAGAATTGTAAAACACCACTAGGAATTGAGCCATTCATTTCCCAAAAAGATTATTTTCCATAATCTCTTGCTAGTGGGGATACCATCATAACTAAAGATTATGAGTTTCTCATCAATCCTAATGGATGATATACACAACATCTATTCAATTATCATTCATTTCTTCATTTCCTATTTGTAGTTTATGTTGAACAATCCCCTTCTCATTGAGATTTGTAGCAAAAAAATGACCCTCCTCCTTGGATTCCATTAACCTTGTCAGACCATTTTTTTTTTAAATTTAAAAAAAAAAATTGGCCCATAAGTCCTTCTTCAATGGGGATTGCCCCATGCAAATAAGTCACGTATATTATGTATGACAGGGTAAATAGATTAGTTTACTTTGAACAAGTCAAGTAGCCATTGCACTTTGTGAGCAAAAGAATGAAAAAACAAGCTTTTCTATCCTCACAAGTTACAATATTATCATTAGTTGACAGGTATTCAATCCAGCTGCAGGAGCAAACTTAGGTTAGATAAATTCCAAAGTCAGGTCCCGTCAAGAACTGAAAATCTTTTGTTTCTTATCAATCAAATAATATTTTATTTTGTATCTTTTATTTATCAATCAATCACTACTAGAAACATGGGGTGCATAGACAAGGAAAATGACTCACAAAGAGATCCACTTGACCAACTATTGGGGCTTATGGTGGTTGTTGTCCTACAGTCCTAGTCTACACACACTATGTTTCGAAGAACTAATGTTGACAACTAAAATATTGTAGAAGTATGAATTTATCAATATAAAGTAAACTAGGGTAGAAGGTTTAAGAATGACACATCTAAGGAGAAAAACAAATGTGTGGAAGAAACTAGCCGACCCATGATTTTCAATTTTTTTAGTTGATAGGGAAATGGAAAAGAAACAAATTGTAATTTAAATTATAATTTTTTTGACTTTGAATGAATTTGATAAGATTTCTTGAAGTGATGAGTCTGGAGGTTATTATTGATGGTTAGACTTCAACAGTAATGAATTAACATGTGCTTCTAAAAAGAGTAGAACATTCCCTCAAAATATGAATAGGGTCCTTAGTATATTTAGAGAAGTTCTATAATGTATGAATGCACTGCCCTAAATTGAACAAGAGAAATATGTACCTTGAAATTAATATTTACTTTTCTTTTTCTTATTGGCTTTTTGAATTTTGAGTTCACAATTAAATGATGCATTCATGATTCATACATGACACATAATAGTAGTCCAAAAGCATTACTTATTGCCCTAAAATCACTCACTTGCAATCACTTTTTTATACCTCAAAAAATGAAATCCATTTGAGCAACCACATGCACTCATTATGGACCTCTCCAAAGATTCATTGTAAATGCCTACACTATTCAAGGACCTCTTCCTATACCCCATTCCAAACCAAATAAGTGGGAGCAAGCCCACTGAAGATTAAATTATGTCTTGTTTATTATGAGCCATTCATGTTGAAATTGCCTTCTCAATTAAGGGTGTTACTTTTGATCTCTACATTTATATTGTTAGTTTACAATCTTTGCTATTGATTTTGTGATTAAATTATTTTTTAATACTTCCAATTTTTTATATATATCACACATTTGGCTTCAATAACAACACTGAAATTGCGTATTCTTAATAACATCTCAAACCAAAAATCTCCACAAAGTAAGGGAAAAAATATTGATCTTACTAATTATTCATGCCTTTCCGAATCAAATTAGCATATAAAGTGACTTCCCTTCAATGTTTTTTTAAGTGAATTTTTACTAGAAAGGGATGCAAATTTTTTCATGGAAATATTTGATGATATATTCTTCCTTTTTCATTGGATGAATTTGCAAAATACTACCAAATTTGGGGACATAATCACTTGATTTTGGATGAATGTACACTCTTTGGGATGAGCAAATAAAAGTTCATCCATATATTGTAGGCTTCATCCATTTGCATGGATGGAATTAGCTTCATCGCTCCTGTTGAAGATCGCTTTTTTGCATGGCCTAAAATATATGAAAAAATTTCTGCTTCCCATGCACAAAATTCCGCGACCTGCACTGCAGCGGAAATCGAAAGAAAAAACCTTTGTCCGTGCCTTCTGTTTCGGGATCCGTGCCTTGTCGATTCAAAGTGCTGTAACTTTTGCATCCAATGACCAAATTTAGTAAGACTTGTTAGAAAAGTTGTGCATACTAGTCTAGTTTGTGTAGTAGAATTTCTAGATCAATCCAAGACGAATTGAGTTTGTGAAAGCCGTTCAAAGTTCACAGGTTCAATTTGAGTTCAACACACTGCATTGTCATGGCTGCAACTTTGAAGGCTTGTATCTCCTTCATCCAATGTTTGTTTTCAATAAAGTTTGTTGGATTTTGTTCCTCTAGAAGTCTAGTTATTGTGGTAAAATTTTCATAGCAATCCAAGTTGTTTTGAATGCTTGGAAGCAATTCGAAGTTCAAAACCCTAACATTTTTTGGTTAGTATGCACTTCGGCGGCTTGTTACTTCTTCATACTGTGTCCATTTTCAAAACTTTTTTTTGGGAAAGTTGCGCATACTTGCCTAGTTTGTGTGGCTAAAATTTTCTGTTAATCAAAGAAGTAACGAGTGACTAAGAAGCATTTTAGTAGAAGTAGGTTCAGCCTTAGATGTGTTTTTTTCACCCTTTTTGGCTATTTTTTTGACATTTCAAAGTCATTTTGCAAACACAATGAGTCACTTTCATGAATTTTTTTTTCCACCAATGAGTTTGTATGTTGATTTCAAAGCACATTTTAGTTTTAAAAAATTTCATATGAGTAGGTTTAGAAATCAAAGTTCACCTCCAAATGTGTTTTTAGGAAAATTTCAGCATCTTTTTTCAACACTAAAACATAATAATCTTTCAATCCGTGTGGTCAAATGACTCCAAATTTGATCCACATCATCTACAATATGTACACTACAAGATTATACAGTTGAGATTTTCATACCTTAGCAAGATATAGACTTATAAGGCTTGAAAAGCAAGGATGTTTTCAAATCCGAAATGGCCTTGGGCCTTCTAGGGTTAACACATAGCAAGACAATCTCCATCTCTTTTTGCAAATCCTCGCCATGAAATCCTTGCCTACGACAACAGAACAAAACCACTAAACAGAGTGAGTTTCAATGCGAAGCTTAGGTCCGTTTCGTACATAGATGTCCAGTACTTCTGGAGAAAACCCTTTGTCCACTTGATTGTCCGTCTTGGTGTGGAGGGAGATTGCCATGTCATCATTGGTTTTGTCCGTTTAGTGCATGGTTTCACACTAGGAACCAAACGTCCGGTAGAATTAAACTTGTGAAAGCTCTTTTGTTGTTGCATTTCTATTCCATGGAAGCTCCTTCACAACTCCTTTCCTCTTGAACACACCCATTTTGTCCACCGGACAAAATTTGGGATCACCTCCCAACTTGATCCCAAACTTGTCCACTACAACTATGGCTTCATCTTGAGTTTTGGCGGGAGTGGGTGATGACATGGCAATTTCATCAAGTGGCCGTCCGTCATGTGTGAAAGCCCCACCGGACAAAACCTATCCTTTGACCAATCAAATTACAAAGATTTTTGTCCACTGCTAGTGACGTCCATGTATGAAATAACAGAGTGACAGTTTCAATTCACAGTGAGAGCTAGTGCAGAACACAGTGCGAGTTTTCTAGCGCATATAGTAGCCTTATAGTAGCCATATAGTAGCTTTAAACTCCCAAGCAAATGTCACGGAACCCAAATCACAATTTCACATCTCGCTAATTTGAATTGCAAGTGTTGTATCCTCAGAAGCCGATCGATGACACAAAACCCAAAATCTCTTGCACTTCCAAACAGATGGCAGCAGCTGTGGCGAGGCTGAGCATCGTGGAGAAACGCGTCGCGCGCGCGCGTGATTTGTTCCTGTGCCACGGGATGCGCCCGTAGCGTCTTCATTTGAAAGACGGCACCAACTATGCACTGCTGGGTGCCACCCTCGTCAGGACCGCCGCTGTTGTTCGTCCATGGATTTGGCTGGGACGGCGTGGTGACCTGGGCGAATCAGCTGGTGGCTTTTCTGGAAGCCGGATTCGCAGTGTATGTGCCTGATCTGGTGTTTTTTGGTCAGTCTTCCACGGGAAGCTCCAAGCGCACCGAGGCGTTCCAGGCGGAGTGCATGGTGGACATGCTGCGAAAGCTCAAGGTGGAGTCGCGTGTACATGTGGTGGGAACCAGCTATGGCGGGCTTGTCGCATTGCATCTCGCATCCGATTTTCCTGAACTGGTGCACAAGGTGAGCTGTCGTAAAATTTCTTTGCCTTTTCTGAACATGTATTCTTGGGTTACGGCAACTTCCATCGCCAGGAAAACATTGCAGTGCAATTCGAGGAGAGAGTCTTCTTCGGAGATACGTAGGAATTCGTCCTCGATTGGAGAATGTATCATGGTGAATAAGAATTCCAGGTTTCTCATCCATCAGCGCCCGAATTTTCATCCCGTGCCATGTGGTGCAATGCTGTGCCGAGAGCATGACATTCTTGAACTTCAAGTCTATTCACTGTCGAACATCTTCAAATACAAGTATTCTTGCTCGTGTATTGTGGGCCACTGTAACAGGAATATAGTGTAGAAGGACCCCTTTCAATAATGTCCCTCTTTCAAAGATGTTATGAAAGGAGGCCTAACTTTCCTTGGCGCACATAAAGGATGAATGTGAATCTTAGTTTTGAGCTTGAATTCTTGGGTTTCAGTGTATAGTGTTTTGCGATCTATGTAAGCTGGTATATGGTGAATCTTGTTGCTAAGGTATTTCCCCATTTCCCTAAGGTTGCTACATTGATTTATCCGATTAGTGAGTGATATAATAATTTTCTTAAGTCACACAATTTTCTGTTTGTGCATAAATGTTCCTTTATTGTACCATTTTCTACCATTTTTATTGTAGTGGCTTGTATTTTGTGCACTCATGAATAGATATATCAGTATAGTGGCATTATATTAAATTGAATAGCACGCTCTTCATCTCTTCTTCCATCATTCTAAGTGCAACCATTGTTCGTAACATGAATACCTATAAAAGTCTAGATTGTTGAATGTTTTGATTGGCTACTTCAGAATTCATCAACAACAATGTAAAGGAAGGTGCATTCAATTCGGTTTGAAACCCACTAATGCACGAATGTTGACGCTAGACTAAATCTAACCTAATTGGACATCCTTGAACCATTTCATGCTTCCCATTGCTCAAAGAACCTCCATTGATCGGTGCAGAGATCTGTGCTAATCCTAGTTCGTGCTACTTCTTGTTGTCACGTTTCGAATGTTGTGTCTCTGTTGAGGTGACTGACCTATGCACTGTTGCAACATGCTCATCGTTGTTATGGTGAATTCCAACGCCATAGCTGTTGCCCACCCCATTGATACCTTGCGTGGGATTGGAAGGTGGTGATTGCCAGCTCAGGCGTGTGCATGGACGCTGCGGATCGTGTCGCTTTGCAGGAGAAGCTCAAAGTGGACGACGTGATGACGATTCTATTGCCCAATACTACGGAAGGAGTCAAAGAAGCCTTGAAGCTTCTCTTGTTCAATCCACCACGCTTACCTAAGTCCGCATACAAGGAGCTTCTGGAGGTACTTGCCACTCTAACTAACTCTTCACCCGGTTTGGATCGGAGTAGCTCCGAGTTGGGTACATAATGCATTTGTTTCCATTCATTATGTTGTAGCTGGGCACGGAATCTAGGGATGCACGTAAGCGAGGAAGTATGTTGAGAGGAAGGGTCACCAAACTATTGGCGCAGACAGCTTTGGAATTGTTGAGCGACTTAGCATCCCAAAGCTTGGCATGATTGCTGCTTGAAAAACTGACTCCACTATTGAAGATGAATTCAGAATTCGAGCTATTGTGGATTGTATCCACAATAGATTGTATCCAGATTTTTTTTTACATTTACCGGGTTTAAAAATAATGGTCTGCTGGTCAGTTTTCCAACCTTGTGTGTCCCTCTCTTCAGGTGATGTACCTAAAGAACAGAGATGCGAAGGTTGAGATTTTCTGCGAATCCAGCATAGGAACTGACAAGGCACACTTTCAGCCAACATTGACACAGGTGTGTGCCTCAACTGACGTTAACCTATTTTGTGAAACTGTGTTTTTGGAGGCAACGGGAAGAGTTCAGTTTTCTGACTGTTTCATCTAGTCTTAGACATTCTCGTAACGAGAATCTTCATCGTGATTTTGGGGGAGGTCTCTCTAATTATGGTGATCGCAAGGTGGTCTTTCAATTATTCAGGGAAGATTTTCTCCAGAATGTTGTCCGAAAGATTCCTGAAACTCAGTCGTTGTGGAAAGACTGTCTCAACCTTCGTAGAAACTATGTCGGAGGCTATGACATGTCCAATTTTTGTTGCGGTCCTGAAGTTTGAAGCTCCGTTTTGTAATCTACGTACCAAGTAGAGAGTAAAGCTTCCTTGCCTACCTGCCGCTAGAGTGGAGCTTTTCTCATGTACTGTGTGTGAAGGAGGTGCTCGTGGTATGGGGGGAGAACGACAGGCTATTTGATACCGACCAGGGCCGGAAGCTGCAAAAGTACGCACATTGCTCCTCTTTCAACCTCTGTTTCTGTTTTCGAGATGCATGATCTTTCCTGATTTGAGCATACCCGTGTAAACATTCCACATTCGCCGTGAAGTTTGTGCGTGCCAACTTTGCTTCTTTAGGAGTGCGTGCATGTGGCACACCTTCCTTTGCATTGCCGTCGATGAATCCAACCCCTGGAGCCGTGGTTTGCATCTGTTGGTGTATTTCTCTGTAATGTGTGGAATTCAACCGAGATTGGTGGTCTTCTTCGTTTGGGCATTGGGGTTTCTCTTTATTACGTTTGTCCCTGATTTGCAATCCTAGGTTAACCCCTTCTCAGATCCACATGCTATTGTAAGATCATTTCTCCTGTCTAGATTTTACAAGTCAGTGTTGGTGGCTCTCCATTAGTAGATCAGTCCCAAGGCTAATCTTTGGAATCTTTTGATGGAATGATCAGGCACCTTGGTGGTAATGCGACCCTTGTAATTATTAAGAATGCAGGGCACACACCTGAATCTGAATCTCCAAGAGCATTTAACGACGCGGTTCTTGCTTTCTTGAAAGATGAATTGCTTCATCAAAGCAGATTATAGCTGCATCACGGCTTGCTATTGGTGATACAACATCAAAAGTTGGTGGGTGGCATGCAACTATGCCTATCAGGTCAAACTTCTGAGCTATCTCGGGAATTATTGTCAATTGTTCGTTTGATATGATTGAGGGCGGAGTACAAGATTAGTTTTAGCTGACTGCATTCACTTTCATAGAATGTTCATTATTATTAGTCATTTTTTATTATAAAATAATAAAATGAACTCATTTTCAAGTTTCTAAAGCATTGTTTATTGCATCCCATTCACCACTTCTATGTTTGAGAGGCATAAGGTATTCTGCTCTTAAAGCAACAATGTTCAAAATGTGTCATGTATGTAGGACTAACTAATATGTTCTTTGAAATATCCATTCCTATCATTGATGAGTTAGATAGGCTTAAAGGGTTGCTTTAAGAATAGACTACTATTGTACTACCAAGTCATTGTTGAAGAAATGGTTTTGAGAAATATTGGGTAGAGGTTAGAATGTCAATTATTTAACATGGGAAGTGCTAATTTATAAGTATTAATCCCTAAAGTCCTAAGGCCTTTTCTTCATCCAATTCCACTCAAAAATGCTATTTCTATTGCTTAAGGCAAAACAAATTACGAATTGTTTTTTTTCTTATCTAATTTTGAGATCTTGCACAAGACTAGTGGAAGAATGTGGAAGAAATTTTAGAAAATTTCATCATGTAGATTGCAAGATTTTTGTGTTGAAAGTAAAGAAATTTTTTTTAGTGTGTTTTATGATTAAATTATTTGACTTTGAATCTTCTTAACCCATAAATGATGCTGTAGCTATTTTTAGTCAATGAATGACAAAATCCCTTCTATGTAGGATACAAGTGCAACTATTCATCCTCAAAATTTTGCATAAAAAAGAGGTCGTATAAAGTAGTTTGACTTCCAATTAGTGTTTTTGGATTTTTTTAAACCAACTATTCACACAATGTTCAAAGAGATGATTTCCATGGTCACCAACCCATCTTTTAAGGATTAACTTCAAATTTTATATACTACAAATTTTGAATAAAATAATATTTATATTGAAGATTTGAATTGAAAGTTTAGGAAAAAAAGTTAAAGGAAAAACATGTGAATATTATTTTTTAAATATTTTAAAGTAGAACTAGCGGTTGGCACTTGCTATGCTACGCATTCATCATTAGAATTTTATAGATTTTTTTATGTATTAGATAGAATGTAGAACATGAATTTCCCTAAACCTTCAAATAAAAATGACTAAAATCTTTGTATAGTTTTTTTTCATAAGTAAGCATATATTGAAATGTACAATAGAAATTTATTGAATGATGAATGAAACATATGCAATGGTAAATACTATAAAAGATACACATACATTAGAATGCATTAGATATTTGACTCCATTGTTACAAAAAATGGCAACCCAAATTGAAGAATTGAAAAGAAAAACTTATAAATCTCAAAATTTTTGTGAATAACTTAATTGTTGTGGAATCCAAGATGACTTCAATTGAGTAAATTTCTCAAAATCATTTGGTAGTAGCAATAGAAAATTGAAATTATGAAAGCTCAAAGCTCACAAAAGCACAAAATTATAGAAGTGCAAAGAAGTGTAAAGCCAAGAGAAGCAATGGATTTGCTATCCCTATAATATCATCCTATTGATCATCTTTAATATCACCTCAATTGCAATGACTATATTATTTCTATAATATCACCCTTTGTAAAAAATGATATTACAAAAGTGATTGCAAACTGCTACTCTATTTTTGTAATATCACATTGTGTGAAAATACAATTTCTATGTATGCGTGATTAAAAATATTTTTACAAAATATTTAAAATAATTATTTTAAAGACTTATTGAAATCATTATCATGCATTTTATTCAAATATATCAAAATTTTACTAATATGTGATACAATGAATGCGTAGCATAGCAAGCACGAGTCCCTAGTATTAATGGTAGCATTTGTGATATTACAAAGGAACTTATGATTTTAGTAGTATGATTAGGTATGAAAGGAAAAAAATCTATATCATACATAGCTTTAAAATGGAATTGAAACATAGGTGAGATTATTCTATTCATATATACTCTTGTGGAACTATTATTTTTTGAAAATTGTGAAAATTGAATTAAAAAATGAATCTAATATATTCATTTTTTCAAAAAGTTCCTATAATTTGCTACAAAACAAGAAGCTCTATAACTTTCACATTTCTAATCTAAATGGAATGAATCAAAGCCTTCCATATAGTGAAAAATATAATCCATGGGAATTTAGTTAAGAATTAATTTCAAGATGTTATGGATTTTTTTCATTGTCCTATCTCCCTAGTTTTGAGGTTATTAACCCCAAAGGATGAGTTAGTGACTATGGATATCATCCCTTTGACTTTTTACTACCATGTGATCATTGGCTTACAAAAAAAACAAAAAACAAAAAAACACTCATTGGAAGTCAAAGTACTTTATACAAGACCTCAATCTTTTTCACACAAAATTCTAAGGATGAATAGTTGCACTTTTGTCCTACATAAAAGGATCTTTATCATTCATTGAACAAAAAATGGTGTGAGTAGGTTTTTATTTCTTTTTCAAAAATAAATTCCTAAAGGTAGAGTTCGAACTCTAGGAGGTAAAATACTTCTAATCATAATCTAAAATTTCCCTAAGAGATCCAATTGCAAGATTCTTCAAGTACAACTTCCATACATTATATCAACAAACCAATAGTTTAGGACCACTTATCATTAATTCAATTGACTTTGGCTTTCTAATTTTTGCTCCAATTATTCTTTACTCCAATAACACTCCTCATTTAATTCTTTTCTTCAAAAGACTCCACATTGCTAATTATCTTTAGCATTTCTCCAATATCATTCTTGCTCCAAAGAATAATCAGCAACATCCAACTTTCAAATCCAATTGATCTTTTATTTTATATACAATAGCTATTGTTAATATCAATTTTCCTGATTGATTTCTTCACAGCAACTCCCTGTTGTGCACTGATTTTTACAATTATTCGGCCCTTCAAATTCTTTTAATCCCGATTGATTTCACACAAGTTTTTCAATTTATTTCAATCTCTCTGATACCTCAATACACATTCCCCAATTGACTCAATTCCTCACAATCATCCAACACACACAATTGGCTCCAATGTAGCTCTTATATTATTTAAACTTTTAATTGCTTACACTCTTACAAATTCCAATAATGTTTCACATCAATTTCTCCTATTGCTTCTCTCCCAATAATTCCACTCATAGACTCCAAACAAATTTTCCTATTGATATTTCACAGCTATTTACTTATACATTCACAGAACACATCCGGGAACACATCACAATTTCACAAAAATTCTAACAATCGTTTTTTCTTCATAGTCCTCACTTACATCCAAATCATGTAGACTTTTCTAATTTATAATTTCACATACACAATTTCTCAATCATTCTCACATATACACAAATAAAACTCACAAATAATTCTACTTGATCATACACAATTGCTTCACACACACAGTTACTCATCATGCAATTTCACACGTTATACATACACAATTGGCAAACAAACACTAAGCTTATATTCACAAAGACAAAAATTACATAACAGTTGTTTTACTTCCGACTATAGAAGGAGTTCCTACTGCATTGAGATCAACTGAACTACACAATTGGGAGTCCAAAGCTAAGTACCAAAATCCAACAGTCACGACTACTGATCAGCCGTGCCATCCTTCGAAATCCCAACTCCGAATACAATCAGTAAATACCAAGTATTATCCGCCCAATTGTACCAATTGGTAACACTACATGTTCAACTAGAAAAACTACCAATTGGCCGAAAAAGGAATACAGCAATTGACTACAAATGGCCATGGTGTCCTTTAAAGGTTAATGCATAATTTTTGCTGCCATGCATTGATTGAAATATAAATTATATTGTCTAAACTCCAATTTGTTTTTCTAAAAAATAAAGTTTCAGAAAATCACGTCAAAAAATGAAGTTACATGAGCCTATCAAAAATCTATTTTGTCTCCCAATGGAACACTAGAACTTCAATGGATAAGACTGTCGCAGCACAGGGTAAGTGAAATTCCCTATTATGCTCACAAAAACCTCTTTAAAGCATAATAAAGTGACTCTAAAGATCGAACCCAAGAAACTCTGTGAAGTGTTTCGTGTTACTAGGTGATTTGAGGAAAGTATCCTAATTCCATTATTCTTGTTTATACCTCTCTCACCTTTTTCCCAAAATACCAGATGATTTCCTAATATTCCTATAAACTAATCCGGTCCAGACTAACACTGACCCGAATCAAACTTAATTGACAACCTTCAAGAACCAACCCGGAATTCACACTTCCGACCGGATCTCGCACTACTTTAATCGAGGGTTTCCTTTCCTCAACTTCTATTCCGGTTCTGTTTAGCCTCTGTCGGCACTTCAGAGGGATTTGTCACTTATTTTTAGAGAGGTAGACACTCCCCTCTTTCCGGTTTTCATAGTGATGGAAAATTCACTAACCCAATCTATTCTCCTATCTTAACAGGATCCGGTTTGATCTTTCACAACAAACTGGAAGTAATCTCAGCCTACACAAAGAAAGGTCACACAAAGATCCCCCGTACGACCCTCACTTACTACAACAACCTTACTATCTTTTGCAATCTGTGCGAAACTAAGGTGGCTACAAGTGCGTCTGCCCGTACCAGCATAATCTAACGTTTTTCCGTTTACTTCTTCAGATGGTGAGACCTCTCAAGTGTTCAGAGGCTAATCCAGACATTCCATCTAGCAGCTCTAGCACAGTTTGAGGATCCTCTCTCTTATTGACTAACCTAGCACTAGTTATCTCACCCGAAATTATAAACTTTAAATCTACTGAGGTGTCTTGACTCACTCCCAACACTTACAACCCGTTCACATGTACCCGCAATCACAAGAAGACAACAAGGGGAGAAGATCCTCTCACACTCTGCTCATCTATACTCAATCTCTCCCTTCTTTATCCGGCCAATCTTTGGGAAGACAAGAAAAACAATAGACAATACACAAGAGACAGCATATGCAAGAAGGAAAAGCTCCCAGTCTAAGTCTTGAGACTTGAATTATATACAGAATTTACAAAAAGGTCTCCCCGGAAATCCGGCACTTATCCGGCCGAGATTTTCGGATCTGAACTTTTCCTAACTTTCCGGAACGAGGTCCGGTCTAACAAAATTTCCTATTCTCTAATTTCTAGCTATCTATCCTTCATGAGGGGGTCCACCACTATCTGGAGTAGCTATGGGGGAGAGCTCACTCAAATTTCTACTTTTATCTCCCCCTTCTGGAATTCGCTCCGGTTCTACAGGAGAAGTTACTCCTGTCCTTGTCCGTGGGGCTTCTGAAGTAGAAGTTCTTCCAGCCTCCTTCTCCTTCGATATTGGAGTTTCAAACTTCCCCTCCAATATCTCTACCTCATCGAACTCATCCGGGATTGAAATCCCGGATAAAGAGACTAACCCACTCTGGAACTTCCGGACGCTATCCTCTAATCCCTTTGCGTCCTTCCAGAATTCCTTCATTGCCTCTTCTAATTCTTCGGCGAAGTCAGCCAAGATGTGAGCGATACGGGTACCCGAAGGTTTCGGCTCCTTATGTATCCCCTCATCAAACAATTTGGCCTTCGCCATTACCTCACCGGATGCCCCTACTACTGCCGTCATCCGGTTGATTGCGGTCCTGGTCTCCTCTTGCAAAGTCATCGCAGCCTTCACTTGTTCGCGACCAGCATCCAAGTCCCTCCGGTAGTTTTGGATTTCTCCTCGCAACCGGACCACCTGCTTGTCTGTCTCCTGCTGGTTGATGTTCTGCTTCAGCAACCTATCCTCCAACTCCTTCACTTCGTCCGGATTGCTGATGCAGTTCGCCACGGCTTCCGTCAGGGAACTGGTCGGATTACTTTCTACCAAATCCGCCACTTCACGCAACGTCATGGTCTTCACTTCCCAATCTGCTCTCACTGTACTGAGAATCCGGATTAGGTCGTTGTATGGATCTGTCAGGTCCAACAACTGGGACGATGGAACGAGTTTCGGTCTGACCGCTACCACCGGTTCTTGCTTCTTCGAGATGACCGGTTCCACTGCTTCCGGTCCCTTTTTCTTCCGAAGCCCCGAAGGAGACCCCCTCAGACTGGGCGTCCTTTTCATCCTTCGGTGGAGAGGAACGTCCTCTTCCTCCTCTTCCTCTTCTTCCCAATTCTTCTTCTTAGGGTTCTCACCCTTCTCCTTTGGTTCCGGGCTATCCAGTTCCGTCTCGGATTCTTCATCCGATCCTCCACATGTCCGGAGAGCCATCTGCGCTCTCCACTCCTTGTTCTCCTCCGCTGTGAGAAGACTCTGATTCTTGTATAGGTGGAAAAGGTAGGGGCTTACCGGAGTAGCCCTACTCTTTCCCACATTGGAGACTAAAACATTCACTAGTGTTGGAATGAATGCCGCCCAATCCATCCGCTTCTCTCCGCTCAGGGCCCCAAAGATCGCATTTCCGAGCGTGGAAGTCACCCGGGTAGGTTTTTCCGGATGTAAAATTGGGACCAGGAACTCCAGTAATCGCTTGTGCCGTACACTGACGCAGTCTTCAATTGCGTACCCGTCCTTGGGGTTAGCTTCTCCCTAGAACTTCCCACGCACGAAGTCTCCCTTTCTGCTGGCCTGTTCCGCGCCGCCTTCCTCCAGCTCGTAAACTTTCCGCCAGATCTCCCTGGTCCACATGGGCGGAACTGGCCGGATAGTGTTGTCAAACTGATTAGGGGCTCCTTCGATGAGCTCCCTCACTATCGCCTCGTTCCGAAACCCCCAGGGTTTCCCCAAGAACCCCACGCAACCCATGGCGGAGAGGTCCTCCATCAATTCGACTCTCTCCCACTCACTACTGGGCTCTAAAGGAGCCACTTTCCTTACTCTAATTTCTATCCTTTGAACGCTCGTTGGTCCTTGATTTCAATTATGCTTTAACTGCGGCATCCGTCTCTCTTTTAGCTCACTACCTCTCTTCTCTCCTAGCCGCACGCCCCGTTTCCTCACACTCTCCCCTCGACCTTGGCTGAATTACTCAATGCACAAGTGCTGCGGTACTCCCTTCCTCTCTCTCTCTCTCTCTCTCTCTCTTTCTCTTTCTGAATTTCCGCCTTGCTCATGCACTCGATTCTAGTCTAATCTCTGCGCCCATGTAAAGAAAACAAACGTGCTTACTCACAACTCTCAGACTTTGTACAATTCACACAAAAACACACTCAATTTGCAGACACAACTCAAAGCATTGAGAGCGCGCCAAGTACGCTGGTGCTCCCAGGTGCAAATGACAGACAAACCCTAAAACAATCCCTTTTATACCCCGAAAACCTCATCATTACTTTTTTTCGATTTTTCGGACATGAATTCTGGATCCATTCCTCCGATTAGGGGATTAGACCGGATACGTTTCCGATATCCGTTCCATTTCCTAATCTGGTTCATTCAGGGCTTATATTTCTAGTCTCTCTAACCCTTGGCTTTTCTTTCCTTTTTCATGCTAATCCGGATCTATTCAATCCGGATTCCGTGTTACAGAACACGATAGAAAGAAAAATCAAAAAGTTAGGTTGTGACAAAGACAAAAATGTATTTTTATTAGTGGGAGTGGGATGGCCTTTTCAACTATATAGTAGGAGGGAAATTTTCATGTATACATTGTAGAGGTTATGTTCATACAAAAAGTAAACACTTCAAGAACTAATCCCCACTAATAGTCATTCCTATCTAGTACACCAACCCTTTTTTTGGCTCCATAGGACCAAATTGTACCATTTCAAAATAAATCCCTATTTGTCACAAAATTAAAAAAGTCTTTATTTATCAAAAAAAATCCATTTCTATCTAAAATATGAATAAAGTTGCCAATATGGGATGAAAAAATGTGTGAAAAGAATTGTAAAGATTTTTTTGAACAAAAAATGAATGAATGTAGAAATACTATACTTCACCAAATTTTATATAATTGTCACCTAGGCACTTTTTCAAAAAGTAAAAACAAAGGCCAACCTAATCAATATTAGCCATAAGGTTGAAATACATTGATACCAAATATTTTCTTAACCTTGAAATCCTAAGGCCTTTTTTTCCCATCAAAAACCATACAAAATTGTCATTTCTTTTTTCGCATATTAACCATACTTAGGATATTGCACTAAACTAATACAAGAATGTGTGGCAGAAATTTCAGAAATTTTTACCAAATACATTGCAACATGTTTTTTGCATTTATCAAAGGTGAGCCTTCTTTGTTGTAGCCATGAAGTGATGAATCTCCAATCACATATCCTGATTTTGCAAATTATATTAGCATTTTTGAGATGAATAATATATTCAAGAATGTTGCAACATATTGAAGGGCCTAATGACATGCACCCAAAACCAACAGTACATTCAAAACTTAAGGAGCAGTACACATACTATTTTCGTAAATTTGATTTCACCATAATTATGGAAGATTATGTTAATTTTTTAGTTTAGCGGTCTTGTAAATGGTTACTTTAATCCTTAAATGACAAGCTGGTCAATGTGGAAATCATTTGTTTGGGTACCATGTGAATTATTGGCTTAAGAAAATGAAAAAGTACTCATTGGAAGACAAACTACTAAAGAAAACCTTCCCTTTTTACACAAAATTTGAAGGATGAATAGTTGCACATTTGTCCTACATGGAAAGATTCTTTGTCATTTATCAACTAGTAAACGTCCTTCGTGTTGTTTATGGGTATAAGATGTGGTTTGCATTGGTGGTATGCATAGTACTAGCAAAGATCTTAATCCCTAAATGTATGAAAATTTTTAAGCTTGTTTTTTAGAGATGGAATTACATGGCTTCTTTACTTCACAAATTTTTTGATTTTTTTGACAATTTTTGAAGAAAAAGTGAAGAAAAATCACATCAAATAGTAAAATATTTTTAAAAATCTGAAAATCCCACCATGTGTGTATATTACAATGGCAAAAACCATAGTGTAAACTTGATTTCTATGTCATTCTACAATTAAAATTCAATAGACATTGAAAATATATCCAAAATTCAAATTGCAAAAAAATATTCAATATTAGAAATTCTTTCAAAATTTAAACTAGAGTAGAAACTAGAGTAGATTACCTTTGTTTTTGTTAGTTGTTTTCAAACTCAAAAGTATCATATTTGTGAAGAAATTTCAGATTCAGAGGAAGAAGCACAACTTCCCCAAATACACTAAAATAGTATATTTTGTGATCTATTTTTTTTACTAAATTCCCATTTATGTGAAGAGAAACACTAGCAAAAGTACAAACTCAATTGGATATTCTTCATAAACCAACATGAAAGGTCAACAAGTAAAACAAGGGTAAAAAATGCTTCCAATAGCTTTACAGCTCATTGGATTGTCATCTAGGTGCCACAAAATGGCATGAGCAGCGTTCCAAGGTTAACTCCCCCTCCAGGTCTAAACATTGTCTTTTAGCAATATAGCAATTTCGGACAGCTCACTATGAACAAATTTTTTATTTTTTTCCTTCAAAATTTTTACACAACATGTGCCGAAGGAATGGCTTTAAGGCCCAACAATTTTAATAACTTTTGACTACATAGTTAAAAAGTTATTGCATGATATGTAATTTTCATTGTTTGGCAAGTAGTCCAAAAAAATCACTTTTTTAAGAAACAAATATTTGAAATTGGTTTTTTAGATTTATATATACATTAAAATCTTTGAATTGTTCGATTTTGATTAATGAGATGAAAGTTATGAGAAGTTTTAGTTTGTGGGTATTTATAGAATCTCTACTCTAAAATAAACTTTGAAGTCCTTTATTTAACTCAATTTTCAATATTTTTGAAAATAATAAAAATATTGGATGTAGATTATTTATTACAACATTGCAATTGTTGGGAATGGCATTTTAATTCTATAAATAAATTCTTAATAATTTTGTATTTTAAATCATACTTTAGTTCTTTCTACTTACTATTTTTTTCAAGCATGAATATAGAATATTTTTTGTTTGAAATATTTTATAAGTATTTCCAACTTATTTCTTCAACATATGATAGAAAGTGATAAGTTGTAGGATCTACTTATGTTTGTGTAAAAAGTTTGAAAGATGAAATTAGACCATTTGTAAAGAGTTGAAAATACTTCTTTTTTAAATTCAAGCAACACGATCTTACAATTGATAAGGTTTCATATTTAGAAATTTTAGAAGAATGTACTTTAACAATTTCACTAAAAGATCCTATGGTTGAATTTGTTAATGAATAAATATAGATGAAGATTTTAGTCTTGCTTTCATTTTGAGTACTTGAAAACAATTTTGGACTTGAAAACATCATATACCTTTAGGGGTTAACTTTTAAATGTCAAAGGCCTTTTCTGAGACTTTTTGAATTTACTCTAAATTAAATAAAAGCCAAAATTTTATTAAGTTTTATCAATTTTTAAAAATTGTATTTATACAAATTCAAACTAGACATGTTAGAGATTATATGGAAAAAGAAAACACAACATTATCACTTATGGATTGAAAGATTATAGTATTTGATTATGAGGGTGCCAAAGTTGTGAAAGTGATTTGAAGTCTTTCAATTCTCTTGTCACATGTTAAATGCAAAATTGAGGTCACCAAAAAAATACGAGGTTAAAGGGTTTAACGTGCATAATCCCAATCAATTTACATCTTCTCAAAATTTACTCTATAAATTTTTTAAATGAATTTATAATGTGATTTTTTCTCCAAGATCTAATGTATTTGAGGCTCATTTGTAAAAGCCCTCAATACTAGAAAATCAAGTTTTGCAATGAACACCCTTGCACAAAATGTTGAATAAAAAGACCATAATCATTCATTTATAAAATCAAATTTTATTTTTGATGCTAAAACTAGACTTCAAAAATAACTTTTCAAAAATACAAACTACTTAAAAGAATAATTTGGTAAGGTTATATTTAATTTCAAAGTTTTATTGACTCCAAAATTTCATGCCTCAAGCATTTAGGGGTTAATAATGACATTTTATGCAATCTTTGGTTGGATTCAACTTCAATTAGATTCAATTTAGTTAGGTGAAACCATTTAGCTTCAACTAGATTTAGTTGCTTATAATAACCCTTAAAGGCTCCAATCTTATTTTGAATTTTTACACAATTTTGCTTATATCTTTGTACAAAAATATCAATTATTGCAATTTCATAAAATTAGTCATTAAAGAAGGTTGTCTTTTCAACATTCAAGTATTACATTGGATGAATGAGAAGTTAGTTGGATTAAATAGTACCTCCAATCCCTCCATTCATCATCCATAATATGGTTGTTGAAGTACTAAAGATATAAAATAATTCCATCATCAAAGCAAAAAGCTACAATATAATCTTTTTCTACAATCCACTAGTACATACCAATGCTTCAAATTCTAGAAACCAAACATTCAACAACTTAATCCATAAACGACGCTACAACCATTTTCTGGTCAATGAATGACAAAGAATCCTTGTGTATAGGACAAAAGTGCAACTATTCATCTTCGGAATTTTGCATGAAAAGGAGGGTTTGTATAGTAGTTTGACTTCCAATGAGTGCTTTAGGGTTTTTAAAAATTCACTATTTACACAATGCCAAAAGGGATGATTTCCACAATCACAAGCCCATCCTTTAAGGGTTAACAAAGCAATTAGAATAAAATAAATGATAACAACCAATTCATTCCCAAATCAATATTGATAGAATCAATGGTGAGGTTGAAATTTGGATGTTGGCTATGGCTTGTGTGATGTTGAAAACATCAAGGTAGGCCCCTACCCTCAAACCTATTGTTGTTCCACCACAACTCTCGAGTTGCCACTTGCCATAAACCCAACAACACCTATCATTTTGCTATGTTAGTGAAGATAAAACCCAAAGCTCAATGGTGGTGTGTGAACAAAGTTTTTGGTGGAGATTAAAAAAAAATTGTCTTTTTTTATCACTTTTGAACAACAATTGTGTTTGTAATCACTAGGAGCAAATTAGGTTGAGAGCTTGGAAGAGGTCTATAGTGTATGTCATGGGGGAATGGTTATTTTATTTTATTTTTATTTTTATTTTATTTTATCTTTTTATCTTCAAAAGCTTATTTTGTAAAACTTGATTTGGAAGAGTTATAGAAGTCCATATGTAACCTTCTTCTCCTTGTTCAAGTTGTGCTCTTGTAGATGATTCTTTCTATAGCAATAAACAACTTTTTGAATTATAAATGAAGGGTTTGGAAGGTATTGAATTTAGGTAGTGAGACTTCATTAAGGTTTCATTTTCTTTCCTTGTAATGTTGTAACTTAGCTCAAAGAAAAATCCCAATGCTTCTTGCATTTTTTGAGTAGGGCCTAAGCAATCAACACATTGGAACTACATATTAGAAAGGATAGTGTAGAGATCAACTAATGAGATGCACCACAACAAATTTAAGAAGTTTTATAGGATGAATTTTAGTGCATTCAACAATTCGCTAACATGTTGACTCCTTTCTTGAGAAGTGAGTACGTGATTTAGTGAGGTTACAAATGAAAATTAAAAAATTGTGGTATATATAATTATACATTTGCATATAGTTATAGTTTAGAAATCATTTCAAAATTGGACCTTCAACCAACTAGAGCCTCATGTGGCTAATGTAGGTTTGCAAAGAGATCCACTTATTGGATTCCGAAATGCAAGATTACTTGTGGCTGTTGGCTAGGGAGGGAGAACATGCAAAACTTAAGGGAAAAAGACTAGGGCAAAAATTATTTAGGCAATGGGTTCTGGAAAACCCTACCAATGAATGATTGCAAGGATATATGCATTGCATTTTGTCTAAACCTTCAATTTTGTCCAACTATCAATGTATGTGTAATTCTATCAATTTTTTTTATTCAATATATAAGAATTTTGTATAAATCAAAACAAACTGTAAAATAAATGTAATTTAATGGAAATTTTTGCGATATGCATTTCTAATTTTGAAGTGATAATTCTAATCTTTTAGCCTATTGGATGTGAATAGGGATGTTAATTTGGTGTTATTCTTAGTCTAATTGGACTTATATTTGGTAGAAGGTAGTCATGTTACTAAGTTAGGATTGTCACGTGGAATGCGATGTAAAGAGTTGCATGGTTTCCTAGTATTAGGAAGTTGTAGTGGAAGTTGGAATAGTGAGGAGGAAGTGGTATCTAGACTTCTTCTAAGTTGGGATTGTCACCGGCTTTGAGAAAGTCGAGTGTGTGTCCTAGCCAAGTAGATTGTGTACTTTCTTATGTTTTAGAGAGTTTATGAGATGATGGAGTGTGAGTTATGGAAATGGTGTCGAGAAATTTAACACGTTAGTGGAATAAATATGATGGGATGTTGAACTTGTGAATTAAGCAAATTATAAAACTTTAATTGGTGATATGCTCACCAATTTAAATTAATATAAAAATCTTCTCAACCGAATTGGTCTCTTTGTGATGTGTATGGATGTTTGTGATTGTGGAAATTGATTGAATTTGTGAAGGAATGATTTGAGAGCCTAATTGAAGGTTATGGTGTAAGTTGGTTGTGTGAGTCTTAATGTGATGAGTAAGTGCAAATTGTGATTTTAGTGTATAAGTGTAGTGTTGTAGTAATGCTTTTGGTTATGAAATTTCAAATTGGGTTATTGAATTTAAGTCAAGATATTTTGATTTTAGAGATTAAACCTATTAGCATAGATTCCCTATTTGATTGTCTCCCTTGAAATGAACTTATTATACTAAAAAAATAATTTATGAGTAGGTCATTATTCTCCTTCTATACGAACTCAAATAAAATAAAATAAAATTCTATACAAGATTGACAATAGATTTTCAAAAAATAAAATTTAATTGTATACACCACATAATTTACAACATCTATTTAAAACAACCTAAAGAGTCCTTGAACTTTAAAGTTGCCCTTTGGAATTGTTCTTTCAACACCATCTTCCTATTTTCTTTCTTTCATTGTCTATCAATTTTTGTATAATTTGCAACTTCAACTTTTTTACCTCCAAAATCTTATAGCAAAAATTTGTTATTGCTGAAACAATAGACTCATCTCCTACAAGTAACTTCTTCATCTTCTTTCTTGTACTCTCGTTCACTTATTATTCACATTTGGATTGAGTAACTGCCTCTATGTATAGTTACTATGAAGAAATAGTATCTGCATGCAATTGGAGGAAGAAAAGGAGTATTAGGCAAGGTGCCCTCATCATCATCACTTACATTGTGAACCTTAGCATGTTCCAAATGAACTCTTTGGTCAATACCATGAAGCATATTGTTGATTCTAGTAGTACTACTAAAAATATTGTCAAATACTTCATACCATGGTGTCCAAGTGAAAGGTATCCTTCCAATTTTTCCTTACTTTGCCTTCTCCTCCTAATACACTGACTTCATCTTCTCCCACTTGTCAAGCGTTTGTTGTTAGTCTTTTGAGGTCATTAGAACACATAGTTCCCTAATGACCCTTATAGAACTTGGTAGCAGACACATGACAAGTGGGGCAAGATGAAGACAACATACCAAGAAGAGAAGGCAAAGCAAGAAGAAACTAAAGCTTCACTTTCCACTAGGGCACCATGTGAAATATTTGACAATATTTTTGGTGGCATTGCTAGAATCAACGGTGTACCTTATAGTGTTGATTAAGGAGTTTGTTTGCAACAAAATGAAGTTCACATTTTAAATGATGAGAAGGAAGACACTTTGCATAACACTTCTCCTCTTCCCTCTTCTACAAGTGTTATTTGTTTGATTTTCTTCATAGTCACCGTGCACATAGGTGGTTAATCAACTAGGACATGAAGGACATGAAGGACAAGTGAATATGAATGCATGAAAGAGGAAATTGGATGTAGGAAATGAACCTATTTCCTTAGCCATTACCAATTTTATTAAAGGAATTTTGAAGGTAGAGGAGATGAAGTTGCAAATCATAGAGAAGTTGAAAGACAATGAGAGGCAAAAGGTAGGAAGATGGTGTTGAAGGGGCAACTACAAATGAAAACTTTATTTGTAGAAGATTTGAAGGCCAAGGATTCTTCAAGTTATTCTTGTTACAAATCTCCCATAGCTTGTAACTTCAAATCACAATGAACTATAAATACAAACACAAAATATATACCTATTAAAAGAATGTTTTACAAAGAGCTCAAACCACCCGACCATAAAGAGAGATTAATCTCCAAAAAGAGTTTCATTCCCCCCAAGCTCTGTCTTATATAATAAAGAATATCAATAAAGACTATTAGTCTTTAAGATAGACTAGGATTTTTTTTCTACCTTTAATTTTTTTATCCTTAGCTCTATTTAGGACCATCCATTAAAGTAAGAGTCCTAGTTGTACTTCTCCAAATTATATCTTTTTTGACTCCTATCTTTTTTAAATCATCTCTTATCCAAATCTTGATATTTTATGTTCCAACACACTTGTCTTTATTTGAGAGTTATCTAAATCCAGTGGATAAATTCATTGTTTAGAGATATATATTTCTAAGCACTCCAATGTCCTCGTCATCCAAGTGGAGTTGTCTAATTCTAATGCACAAATCACCATCTAGAAATATCTATCTCCAAAAAATCTCTACTTGTACATTAGTGCACATTTCATCAAGAATTAGTTCATTCATCAATATATTCATCCATCAAAGGTCATGACAAAGGTCATAATTAATACAATCATCATTAATTATTTCATCTATCAATGCATTCATCCATAAAATGTTGTAACAAGGGTCATGACAAATTGACAATTTTGAATAGATGTTGCATCTTTTGTATTGTCTACTTTTAGGGATTTAGGCCATTGGAATTTTTTTTATCAATCTTGTATGGAATTTGACTTGATTTGACTTTGACTAGATTTGTTCCAAATTCCACTACATTGAATAAAAGAATTTTTTTCTACTTCTTCATCCCCGAATGATCTTCTTTTTAAGATAGAATGTTCCAAATTAAGGTTGAAAATAACAATTTTTAAAATTTTGAGTTTTAAGTGGAGTGTGATGCACTTTTGGTGTCCAAAAATTTTAGTTTCAAATAAGTTTTTAAAATGTAATTATGGTGCTTTGAAAAGTGGGATTTTAGAGCCATTAATGGAGCACCTCTGGCCAATCATTTTTGCAACTTCCCATGTTGCATATTCTTCCTTTTGTCTTCCCATGTTGTGTAGATTGGTGTGCAATTCACAAATCTTGTAATGTCATGTAATGTGGACTGAGGCTTATAAATTCCGTAAAGTAATGTAAATTGAGACTTATAAATTTCATAAAGTAATGCGGACTAAGGCTAAATTTAAGAGATTCTAATTCACAATAGCTCACAAATCTATTTTTTAAAGAACTGTAATCTCAAGAAGGTTTTAGTTCACAATAAGTCACGAATCTAATAATGAAATGTGGACTAAGGCTACCCATTTGTGTAGCCACTATGCACAAGTAGCTTCTCCAAGCATACAAATTCTTCATTCCATAATCCCTTCCTCCACATCAGTGTTTTTTTTTTTAAATTATTCGAATCTGGATCAAGGCTTCAATTTTGAAGAACGTGGCAAAGGTTAGGTAGCAAGCACATATATTTTTGGTGCAAAATTGGGCTTCAAGTATGAGAAAACTCTGACTTATATGGCATCAAGAGAAAGAGAGCAAACACATCTTAGGCAATTTTTATTTGCAAACAAGTGCTTTTTTGGGCGACAAGAATTAGGACTGAAAACAATATAAGGCACCAAGATTTACATAAGTGGTGTAGATTGGGCAATAAAACAACTCAGGGCAGTCTACTTCAAGTTGCAATTCTATTCTAAAAACTTACTAATTCCACTTTAGGCTACAATTTTGTTCTAAAAATTTACTAATGAAAACCTTCCATTTCTACAGACATTACTGTACATGCGGCAATGGGGGTGAATGAATTCCTATACTGACTAAAATCTACCCAATGTTAACTTAAACTTGCACCTCTATCCCACGTAAGCAAAAAGAAGACCTGCACACATACAAACATACTCCGACGCCCAAGTCAAAATGCAGTCAAATTTGGAAGTTTGAACAACTGAACATTGGCAAAATACTTGCACAGACAAACAAACACTCCGACGCCCAAGTTAGCAAATAATGGAATTGTGAACTTCAAAAGAGAAAAGGAACATTGAACTTGCACAAACCTGAAACCACTGCAATGCCCATGCTAGAGTAGTCATAGTGCAACTTCAGAGCTTTGAAAATTCTATGAGATTAATATGCATGCACATGATTTGCTAAGATAAACTTCAAACTGTAACTTCATAGCTAGACATCACTAATAAAATGCCAAAAAATCTAGACAAATGCTACATTTAACTACTTTTGGATTTTTGAAAGTCCAGAATTCATAATGGTCATTGGGAGATGCATCAAAGGATCTATCCAAAACATCAAGGGATCTAAATTTTCATCGGGGGATCAGT
The DNA here is from genome assembly GCA_950106755.1 of Climacium dendroides. NCBI lineage: Eukaryota > Viridiplantae > Streptophyta > Bryopsida > Hypnales > Climaciaceae > Climacium > Climacium dendroides. The sequence continues at coordinate 46,292,690 of OX467082.1, read as the reverse complement.
TTAAAATATCAAGAGATCTATACCAACATCAAAAGATCTCCCAATCTATACAAATGTTTTGAATTCAGTGAATAGTCCAGAATTCAATGAATAGTCTAGAAGTAGTTAAATGTGGTATACAATCTACAAGGTTGAGAAGTTCATGCAGATTCGGCTTAAGAAAAGAACAAATAACTGAAATCAGTTGTTTTACAATATACCGTAGCAAAAACAGGAAATTGGTGCTACTCTGATATGCTGTACGTGGCCCACAATAAAACTGCAACCCAGAAGCCTGCAATTTAGAGAGACAGCCAAACAAATTCTACAGCAATGCAAAAAAATGCAACTAAAAACACTTATAAGTAAAGGAACTACAAAAATCTAAATTGACAAGCACAAAACCTGAACCTTGTGAAGATAACAGCTACCACAAAGCTACGCCAGTATACCATACCGATAGTGATCTGCTTGATTGACCCATTGTAGAAAACACTTCTTATATGGGAAATCTTCAAACGTATACACCTTTTGCCCATGTATGCCAACAACTAGGCTCAAATGTTCACCTTGTAACCGATTTCGGAGCTTGTTATTTAGGAACACTAGTGAGGAGAAGCAACGTTCATCCTCAACAGATCCAAGAACGTGTATCATTGCAATTTCAGCCAATTTTACATATTCCGGAATCTCCTTTGATAAAGAGGTGTTGGCATCTATAACCCGCCATAGGCGAGTCAAAGGATTCACAGCCATATAGGGGTCTTTTAGAGTAGCCATGCTATTTGATAGCATTGATATTTTGAACAAGTGTTGTTCAAGTTCAAGCTGAAAACAATCTAGCAACGCTGGGACTAGGCGCTTCTCATTGTCCTCACCAATCCACTTCGGCTCACCGTAGAACTTTTTGATGACATCCAGATGTTTCCGGAAGCTCTTTTCAGCATTTGTTTGCCTCCAGTATTGAGGATACACAATACCGAGAGCGTCCATAAGACCATGAGCTGGGAACCGAGTAGTAAACTCATCAATCAACTGTTGGGCGGCACCTGCACGAATACAAATATCGCAGCAGTGTATAAGAAACGGAAACTCACACATTGCTAGAAATGATGACATACATACTGAAAACATAAATTTCAACTTTAGAACCCCCGCTTACTAGTGCATTTGTTATTCACGCCTTCAATAAGAGAATTCCAAGATTCTTTAGTTACGACTACACCTTCGTGCCGAGCAGGAAGCTCCTACCCATAGAGGACAGACTAAAGATGTTGGACATCGTTGAGGTCTACAAGGCTCCATGATAGAAGAATTTGGTCATGACGAAGCTCTAGCAAGTTGGTAAAGTGCAGAAACTCAAGGCCACAGAAAGCAGACCCGTGGCCCTTGTACATCTCGAAGAGCTTTCCCAAGCACTTTTGAAGCGCTCCAACCAAATCGCAGATGAAAACATTGCGTTGGTGTGCAAACTGAATGAGAACATCAACGACTTCTAGAAGCGACAGAAGACAAATCATACCTACAATATGATAAGGGTCCAACATCTTCTCTAGTAAATCGTTTGCCTTCCCACGAAGACTCTGCTGCAACGACCAGGAAACAAAAGAACTTTATTAAAAGTTAAAACCAAGCTCCAAAGAAACAAAAATAGAATGGTATCACACCAAAATCCTAAACCCTACCCACGCTTGAGATGAATCAGAATTGCGGTGAAGGAAACCAAAAGTGAACGGCAAAATAGAACGGCATCAAAGGCAAATTCTAAACTCTGTCCACAATTAATTAACCAGAGCTTCGGCGAATCATACCGTTTCTGCCTTATTTGTGGAATCCAACCGCAACTTCGGCGTGACACTCCGGTACTCACTAAAAAGGTGGCGTAGTGGAGAAATGAGGGAGATCCACCTTGTTACATTTTTGAACAACTTGAGGCCTTTTGTGTCGAGCAATTGCGTCAAAGCACGAAACTCTGCCTGCTGCTTTAGAGAATGACAGAAATACGCATGGCGCATCTTGCACAAATCTTCGGAAGCATGAAACAGGTCCAGTTTACTCAGAGTTTTTACTGCCCACTACAACAATGGCAGTGTTTTATGACTGCAGAATTATGACTAAGGATGACTAGCAACTGCTTGTAGTCATATTTTTGAAGGTAAAAAAAATATGACTGCAAATATGACTACGAGTCATATTCTAGCCTTATACATCATGGCCGTATAGTATATGGCCATTGGGAACACCAAAATACTTCATAGAGAACGGTAGGGAACATATTTAGGGAACGTCCAATCATATTTTTTAGTCATATTTTGCAATCACATCTCTATAATAGTAAGATTTTTTTTAGGGCAGCCCAAAAACAATTTGAGTAGGGAATATATTTAGAAAGTACGTAATTATATTTTTCCACGTAGGATTTTTTTGTAGTCATATTTTTTTTAAATCATTTTTTTGTAGTTGCCACTAATTTTGGATTTTGAAACCCTAGCCGCCACAAAATTAGGGTTTTGAAACCCTAACCGCCACTTTTTGTAGCCACTCCTCTTTTTGCCTCTTCTTCTTTCTTTTTTGTTTCTTCTTCTTTGTTCTTGTTGTTTCTTAAGTTTTGTTTCTTATTGCTTCTTAGGTTTTTCTTCTTACTTCTTCTTACTTCTTAGGTTTTTCTTCTTCTTCCTATTTAGGTTTTGCTTCTTCTTCTTTGTTTTTGTTGCTTCTTAGGTTTTGTTTCTTGTTGCTTCTTAGGTTTTTCTTCTTCTTGCTTCTTCTTGCTTTTTCTTACTTCTTCTTGCTTTTTCTTACTTCTTCTTATTTCTTAGGTTTTGCTTTTTTTTCCTATTTAGGTTTTGCTTTTTCTTCTTTGTTTTTTTTGCTTCTTAAGTTTTGTTTCTTGTTGCCTCTTAGGTTTTCTTCTTCTTGCTTCTTCTTACTTGATCTTGTTGCCTCTTAGGTTTTCTTCTTCTTGCTTCTTTTTACTTGATCTTGTTCTTTCTTAATTATTGCTTCTTAGGTTTGCTTCTTCCTACTTAGCTTTTGCTTCTTCTTCTTTCTTAGGTTTTGCTTCTTCTTGCCTTTCAACTTTTATTTATTTTTCCTTCTTAAATTTTGCTTTTTAGATTTTGCTTCTTCTTCTTCTTCCTCTTAGATTTCGCTTCTTCTTCTTCTTAGATTTTGCTTCTTCCTCCTTCTTAAATTTTGCTCATTTTTCCTTCTTAGATTTTGCTTCTTCTTGCCTCTTAACTTTTGTTTCTTCTTCCATCTTAAATTTTACTTCTTTTTCCATCTTAGATTTTGCTTCTTTTTGTTTTTTAACTTTTGTTTCTTCTTCCATCTTAGGTTTTTTTTTCTTTGCCTCTTAGTTATATTTTGCAGTCATATTTTGCAATCATAATGTCACTTAGTTTTTGCTTCTTTTTTTTGCTACTTTTTGCTTCTTAGTCTTTCTATCATCATTGTTATTTTTTTTGGTTATTTATAATTTTTGAATATATAATGATTATAACTTTTTTTTATTTTAAACATATTTACATATTTTGTAGTACTTTAAACCTTTAAAGTTTGAATTATATTGTTCATTTATTGAAAACTAACCTTCTTGTTTATACATGTAGGCATTAGAGATTGAAATTAAGTTATTGAAGGCTACTTGCAATACAAAAGAGGTAACATCTTTACATTTTTGTTGGAATATAGGTTCTACAAGTATGTGGAAATATATAAAGAGCCATTGTGATATATTTTGTGTTAGTAATTAATAAATGTTATTGAAAACAATCACAATTTTTCTTGTATTTGACTTTCTAATGTGATTAATTTTTGCCCATTTAAGAAATCATATGTATTCATTTTGAATTAAATGGATTCTCTCACTTAATTACTAAATTATGTTGATGTAAAACTGCACATAGTCGTTTTACAAATCATCAAAAAATATGACTGAAAAGAATTGTTTTACACATCGTTCAAAAATATGACTAGGAAATGTCATATTTCGTGTTACTGCAAAATATGACTCACCATAGTCATATTTCACATCACTGCAAAATATGACTTACTGCAGTCATATTTCACATCACTGCAAAATATAACTCACTACAGTCATATTACACATCACTACAAAATATGACTTACTATAGTCATATTTTACATCACTGCAAAATATGACTCACTACAGTCATACTTCCATGTCATCAAAAAATATGACTCACTATAGTCATATTTTCATGTCATCAAAAAATATGACTCACTATAGTCATATTCCACATCATTGCAAAATATGACTCACTACAGTCATATTCCATGTCATCACAAAATATGACTCATTGCAGTCATATTCCATGTCATTAAAAAATATGACTCACCGTAGTCATATTCCACGTAGGATTTTTTTGTTTGCTCGGGCAATTCAACAAAAAGTCAAGATCCCCCTAGGAGAATCAAAGTATACGCCATGTTGGCATACTATAGCTAAATATGGGTATTTATACCCTTCAACTTATATGATTGCTAATATGACTGATGTCTGAAGCGACTGCTTTTAAACGACTGGAGTTAGTCATATTCCGAGTCATCTACAGTGATTTCTGCGTGAGTCATATTTTTTGATTTTACGACTTACTGTAGTCATATTTTGCAGTCATAAAACACTGCTTTTGTTGTAGTGGCCAGATTCACTCAGTGTCCCATGCAATGAACCCTAGTGATATGTGGAGCGAACTTAGCCTTCAACTACACTGTGACTCTTGTTCGGCAACCGTAGAAAGCAGAGATGCCGTCAGCTTCAAAGCAGACCAATTTGGTTGCTATTTTCTGCTGATCCGAACCTCCACGAACTCCCAAAACGCCTATTAGAAGAGTTGTCAAATTGTCTGCTGTCGCTCTATCCGATTCAATTTTCTGCAGGGTTATAAGCAAAGGCACATGAACCCAATCTTGCATGACATAAACATGCACAGCAATGTAGGAACAATTATCAACCCATGTTGTCTTGTCACAAGTCATTGCAATGTATTTTGCTGATTTAATCATGGCCTTCATCCGCTCTTGGACAAAAGAATACATGTGCTCAGCCATTAACCAACCAACACTCGCGTTCCAATGCATGGAAGGACAACACAGAGTCTCCAGCAACTGGAACAAATTCAACTTCGATTCAAACTCAGCCATTGGCTGGCCAGTGCATAGAAGATGGAATAGGGTTGCAAATTGCATCCGCTTCCCCCATGCCTCTGTGGTAGTGCAACTACTGATTTACTGTAGGACTGTCGCTGGACGTTTTGTAGCGTACAACAAGAGATTAGATTTATGTACCTTCCGCTTACCTTGCTTATTTATAGTATCCCACTTCGGCCGAGGCTTCTTCCCCACTTCTGAGCACACTTGGCACTTCACCATGTGCAGCCACCCATCGGGAGAAAGTACCATCTCTGTCCAAGGGCACTTAGCGTTCCATTCCATTTGGAATTTTTGAGTCAAATTGTAATTCGGCTTCCCGAAACGAATGAGAGGCTCGAGTTCCTCTTCCTCCTCCATGTCATCACCGGACAAGTCATTTGATGTAGGACCATGCACCGCATGAAAATCCGGATCATCCTCACTGCATACGTAGCCAGGGGAATCAGTAGAGATAGAAATGACAGGAATAGGAGGTTTAGAGCCCAAGACAACACAACTCTCTGTTCTTGTCAGCATTTCGGAAGTATTGGCACCATTTGTATCCAGAGATACAGAAATTGGCAACTAGATTCACCATGGTTGCGAGGAGGCGCTCTTTCTTCTACTCGAACAAGGAGCCTGGTGCTTCAGCAAGTCGTGGAGATTAAGTGGACCAAAGTCTTTTGAATTTCGTGATGTCATGTAGAAGCTTCGGAGTGTCACTTGCTCTCTAGCCGTCCTCTTGCCCTGCTCCTCAAACATTTGGTGCTCTTACTTAAGCTTCCTCTCTGCAGCCTCGACCTTCTTTTGCTTGCGAATGTCCTTCTTCTGTTTTCGCAGAAGCACCTCAACTGTAGCCTTTTGTCCCAAGTCCGATTGTAGTGCAATGCTTTGTGACCCTCCCGTAGATGCCTCAGGCAACAACATGGTGACAAGAATGGAAAAATCAAAGGATACGTAGAATCCCTCGAAACACTCGTATTCGAGAATCCCTTAATCGTAAACCGGAAGTACCAGAGCAGGAATTCGACAAGATGCAAATAGCAGACAAGCGGAAGCAACTCAAGCAAGAACTGTGCAAGAACTGCCAAGAAGTGTGCAATTCTAAAAATGCAAATTGAGTGTCCAAGATCTGTTGTAATGAAGGACAAAAAATTGAAGTTGAGAATTTCCAAATTCCAATGTGTGCACTTGTAGGCACCAATTCAAGCGTCTGCCCCTCCACCGGCTACATGATGACCACGATCAAGCCATGAACACCCCCAACGTACAAACTACAAACTACAAACAAGCAAATCCCGAATCGCGAAGTGTTGGCGAGACTACGACAATTTGACATTGTGTCCTTGCAAGAATCAACGGTTGCGAGTGGGGCGATGGCGCAAAAAGGCCGTAGCAAGTGGGGTGATAACACACAAAGACCGTAGCGAGTGGGGCGATCGTCCAGCAATCACTGCAATGAGTGGGGCACCAAGACAACAATTGTAGAAGTACTAAAATCGCTTCAAAACCCTACGCGGTGGCGACAAGATGGAAGGAGACTAGCGTAGAGGTGGCGCACAAAAAATTCATTTTCGCATTGGTCGTGGGCGGCCCTCTGGCATTTCCAACCATATTTTCCACATTTTTTTTAATAGCGCCTAGTGCAAGGCTCCAACTTCTGGTGCTTTTAGGCTGTAAATCGCCTAAAAAAAACACTGCTCCATATCTCTCCAAGAAGATCATTTTGGAACAAGAAATTCACACCAAAAGAAAGATCATTTTGGGATGGAGGGAGTAATATAATTATATGTACATGGATACTTGCATTTCATTTCAAAGCTTAGACAAAATGCAATTGATTGCCTAAACTCTACTAATAGAGATGGGAAACATTGGATTTCTTCCTTGAACCAAATAACAACAACAAGAAATGAAATCCCATTAAAGGTCTACTACCAAAATTCAAGCCCTCGATTTGTAATTGAAGAAGTTGCTCATTGCCATATTGAGCATCATCCACAAGAACACAACTTAAGCACAAAAAGAGGGCTCCATATTTACTTACAAGAATCTTTCAAATGCTTTAACATTTTTTTATACTCAAACCCTAAAAAGAGGAGAACCTTGAAAATCTTACACTACACACAAATCTGGGAGCAAATCTGCAGAGTGCGACCCTCTTATGCGACGTCACACTGGCGATATGAGCCTCATGTGCGCTGGCCTGCAATCTCCATCTTTACGAACCCTCGCCGTGAAATCGTCGCGACAACGAAACCACAAAACGAAACGAGAATCCAACTCTAGAGCATATCACAGTGCGAGTTTTCTACTGCATACAGTAGCCTTAAATTACCAAGCAAATCTCACAAAACGCAAATCATAATTTCACATCTGGCTAATTTGAATTGCAAGTGTTGTATCCTCAGACATGACACAAAACCCAAAATCTCTTGCACTTCCAAACAGATGGCAGCAGCTATGGCGGAGCTCAGCTTTTTGGAGAAACGCGTCGGCCGCGTGCATGATTTGTTTCTACGACGCGGGATGCGCTCGCAGCGTCTTCTTTTGAAAGACGGCACCACCACTATGCACTGCTGGGTGCCACCCTCGTCAGGACCGCCGTTGTTGTTCGTCCATGGATTTGGCTGGGACGGCATGATGACCTGGGCGAATCAGCTGGAGTTTTTTATAAAAGTCGGATTTGCTGTGTATGTGCCCGATCTGGTGTTTTTTGGTCAGTCTTCCACGGGAAGCTCCGAGCGCTCCGAGGCGTTTCAGGCGGAGTGCATGGTGGACATGCTGCGAAAGCTCAAGGTGGAGTCGCGTGTACATGTGGTGGGAACCAGCTATGGCGGGCTGGTTGCATTGCATCTTGCATCTGAGTTTCCTGCACTGGTTCACAAGGTGAGCATCCCATGACATTTCTTTGCATTTTCTGAACATGTATTCTAGGGTTTAGGCATATTCCGTCACTGGAATAAACTGCAGTGTAATTCGTCTTATTCGGAGATATTTAGGGTTTCGCCTACGATTGGAGGATTTTTCCGGAATTTCAGGCATCCCATCCATCACAACTCGAATTTTCATTCATTGCCATGTGGTTTAATGCTATGCCGGGAATTATGGAAAGAACCAACGTATTATTGACCAGTGGAGAACATAACATTCTTGAACTTCAAGACTTTTCACTGTCGAACATCTTCAAATGCAAGCTTGCCCATACATGTGGGCCACTGTAACAGGAATATAGTGTACAAGGACCCCTTTCGAGAATGTTCACCTTCAACAATGTTATGAAAGGAGGCCCAACTTTCCTTGGCTCACATAAAGGATGAATGTGAACCTTTGTTTTGAACCTGTTTTGGTATCTATGCAAGCTGGTATACGGTGAACCGTGTTGCTAAGGTATTTCCCCATTTCTCTTAGGTTGCTACACTGATTTATCCTCTTAGTGAGTGAAATAATAATTTTCCTAAGTCACAATTTTCCGCTTGTACAGAAACAATACGTTATTGTACCAATTTTTACCATTTTAATTATAGTGGCACGTATTTTGTGCCCTCATGAATAGATACATCAGTGTAGTGGCATTGTAATTGAATTGAATGGCACGCTTTTCATCTGTTCTTCCACCATTCTAAGTGCAACCATTGTTCGTCACTACGTAATATAAAAGCCTTCAGAACTCGTCAACAAAAGTGTAAAGCAAGGTACATTCAATTAGATTTGAAACCCACTGATGCACGAATGTTCATACTAGACTGAATTTTTAACCTTCATTGGACATCCTTCAACCATTTCATGCTTCCCACTAATTATTGCAGAAATCTTGTGTTTCCTGTGCTAATCCTAGTTAGTGCTACTTCTTGTTGTCACGTTTCGAATGTCGTGTCTCTGTTGAGGTGACTGACCTATGCACTGTTGAAACATGCTCATCGTTGTTATGGTGAATTCCAACGCCATAGCTGTTGCCCACCCCATTGACACCTTGCGTGGGATTGGAAGGTGGTGATTGCCAGCTCAGGCGTGTGCATGGACGCTGCGGATCTTGTCGCTTTGCAGGAGAAGCTCAAAGTAGACGACGTGATGAGGATTCTATCCCCCACCACTACGGAAGGAGTCAAAGAAGCCTTGAAGCTTCTCTTGTTCAATCCACCACGCTTACCTGAGTCCGCATACAAGGAGCTTCTGGAGGTACTTGCCACTCTAACTAACACTTCACCCGATTTGGATCGGAGTAGCTCCGGGTTGGGTACATAATGCATTTGTTTCCATTCATTATGTTGTGGCTGGGCACGGAATCTAGGGATGCACGTAAGCGAGGAAGTATGTTGAGAAAAGGGTCACCCAAACTTTGGAAGCAGACAGCTTTGGAATTGTTGAGCGACTTAGCATCCCAAAGCATGCCATGATTGCTGCTTGAAAAACTGACTCCACTATTGAAGATGAATTCAGAATTCGAGCTGTTGTGGATACCAATAGAGGGCACGTTCCTAGTATGGGGTGCACCCGACCTACAGACCCGGGATGTTTAGCTCACCCAGCATTCACAGTAAGTCTCCCCGTAGTGTTCTTGGTCCCGTAGTGTTCTTGGAACATTGCGGGAGACTCGCAAGATACTTGTAAATTTTCTTTGCACTGCCGCAGTGTTTGTGGAACACTGCAGGAGACTTGCTAAATTTTCTTTGCACTATAGGTTCAATGGAGGTCCAAATGGAGGCCCAAATGAAGCTCACTTATAAAATTTTCTTGGCACTAGTAATAAAAAACTAATTTCTCTCAAGTCCTTCACCAAGTCTCTCCTTGTAGACAGTCTCACTAATTGCATGTTAGCAAGGATATGTAGGCTGGGTGCCCCCCATACTAGGACCGTGCCATAGGAGATTTTTTTACATTTACCGGGCTTTAAAATAATGGTCTGCTGGTCAGTTTTCCAACCTTGTGCGGCCCTCTCTTCAGGTGATGCACTTAAAGAACAGAGTTGCGAAGCTTGAACTTCACTTCGAATGCAGCTTCGGAACTGATAAGGCACACTTTCGGCCTACATTGACGCAGGTGTTGACCTCAACTGACGTTAACCTCTTTTGTGAGATTGTGTTTTTGGAGGCAACGGGAAGAGTTCAGTTTTAAGTACAATGTGACTGTTTCATCTAGTTGGACATTCTCGTAACGAGAACCTACGTCCTGATTTTGGGGAGGTCTCTCTAATTATGGTGATCACAACGTGGTCTTCCCATTGTATGGGGAAGATTCTCTTCAGAATGTTGTCCGAAATTTCCTGAACTTAGTCTTTGTGGAAAAACTGTCTCAAGCTCTGTAGGTAGAAGCTGTGTCGGAGGCTATGACATGTCCAATTTTTGTTACGGTCCTGAAGTTTGAAGCTCCGCTTTGTAATCTACGTACCAAGTAGAGTAAAGCTTCCTTGCCTACCTGCCGCTAGAGTGGAGCTTTTCTCATGTACTGTGTATACTGTGTGTGAAGGAGGTGCTCTTGGTATGGGGGGAGAACGACAGGCTATTTGATACCGACCAGGGCCGGAAGCTGCAAAAGTACGCACATTGCTCCTCTTTCAACCTCTGTTTCTGTTTTCGAGATGCATGATCTTTCCTGATTTGAGCATACCCGTGTAAACATTCCACATTCGCCGTGAAGTTTGTGCGTGCCAACTTTGCTTCTTTAGGAGTGCGTGCATGTGGCACACCTTCCTTTGCATTGCCGTCGATGAATCCAACCCCTGGAGCCGTGGTTTGCATCTGTTGGTGTATTTCTCTGTAATGTGTGGAATTCAACCGAGATTGGTGGTCTTCTTCGTTTGGGCATTGGGGTTTCTCTTTATTACGTTTGTCCCTGATTTGCAATCCTAGGTTAACCCCTTCTCAGATCCACATGCTATTGTAAGATCATTTCTCCTGTCTAGATTTTACAAGTCAGTGTTGGTGGCTCTCCATTAGTAGATCAGTCCCAAGGCTAATCTTTGGAATCTTTTGATGGAATGATCAGGCACCTTGGTGGTAATGCGACCCTTGTAATTATTAAGAATGCAGGGCACACACCTGAATCTGAATCTCCAAGAGCATTTAACGACGCGGTTCTTGCTTTCTTGAAAGATGAATTGCTTCATCAAAGCAGATTATAGCTGCATCACGGCTTGCTATTGGTGATACAACATCTAAAGTTGTATTGGTGATACAACATCTACAGTTGGTGGGTGGCGTGCAACTGTGACTATCAGGTCAAACTTCTGAGCTATCTCGGGAATTATTGTCAGTTGTTCGTTTGATATGATTGAGGGCGGAGTACAAGATTAGTTTTAGCTGACTGACTGCATTCACTTTCATAGAATGTTCATTATTATTAGTCATTTTATTATAAAACAATAAAATGAACTCATTTTCAAGTCTCTAAAGCATTGTTTATTGTGTCCCATTCACCACTTCTATTTTTGAGAGCCATAGTACTACCAAATCATCGTTGAGAAAATGGTTCCAAGAGCTTTAGGGTAGAGGTTAGAATGTCATTAACTTGCATGTGCTAGTTTAGGAGCATTAACCCGTTTAGGATGTTAGTGGCCCAAATTGGCCTACGGTTGACAATATGAGAAAATCTACATAGTCCATTGTTTGGGCGTTGAAGGGTTAGGACATCCGCATGGGTTAGGACATCCGCATGCAAACATGCCAGAAAGGGCACCAAATGCTAATTTGGTGTCTGGTTTTGCAGATCCAAGCCTCACAAGCCAAAAAGGAGCCCTAAGTGTAGTATGCAATGTGAAGTAGTTTAGTTGCTTACAAATCAAATTATAGAAATTGAACTTTTAATTCATTGAGAACAATGAATCCAACCATTTTACATAGTTTGAAGAAGCTCTTTATATACATATGGTAGGAGGTAGAACAACCCATGTGGGATATGTAAATTAAAAATAATAGGAGTTTAATCCCTCATATTTAAGTTAAAAATAAGAATTGTGTTTGAAGTAAAATTTCAGACCTTATTTAGGCATAGTAGAATAATTTTTTTTAAAGAACTTTGAATTAAGAAAGGTTGGGAAATAAAGATGACTTGTACCTCCAAAAATCCTTTTGAGACTTTGAGCCTTTAATCAGAAGTTAAGGACAAAAGTTGGGATTAAGGCACCTATTTGTGTCTATAGGTCTCTCAAAATCTAGCCACTTGCAACTTGTAAAGAAATGTGAAGAAATCAAAGACAATGATTGATTGATTTGGCTCTTGAAATAGAAAAATATTTTTTGTCTTGATTCATTCAATTGCTAAAGTGTTCATTTAAAGATTACATCATCTCTATTCTTTAGCTAATAAAATAGGGGCAACTTGAAAGATGGTAGGGACCTTAAGTGGGTAGGGAGCTTTTTGCAGGATTTGGTTTGTAGAAAAAATTCCTTATGGAAAACAATAGAACTTAATATTTATCATGGATAACAAATTTGGAATTTGGATAATTCATATTTGGAGACCTTGAAATAAGTATAGACATTTGAGGGAAGTACACCTACAATCATTACCTCTAGTAATTTAGCAAAAATCAATAGGAATTTGGATGAAAGAATTATGAGTGCTTCTTAGCAATTACAAGAGAAGGTATAATAAAGAAAAAATAGAGAACTTTGATCTAGAAATGAAAAAAACATTTGCTTCCAAAATTTATTTTTTAAGAATATAAGCAATTGATAATAGTTTCATCCATTAATCCATTAATGATGCTGTGGCCATTTCTGGTCAATGAATGATAGAGAATCTTTGAGTGTAGGACATAAATGCAACTATTCATCTTTGGGATTTTGCATGAAAAGGGGAGGTCTTTTACAATAGTTTGTCTTTAATAAGCCTACAATTTACAAGGTACCCAAATAGATGATTTCCATAGTGACTAGCTTGTCATTTAAGGGTTATTTAAACAAACACATATGCTCATTTGAAAGAATATAGCAAGTATCCCAAATGGTGAATTTACATAATTAGGATTGGATCAACAATTTAGATGGAGAATTTTGTTAAAATGGTAGTACTTTGTGTGATTAAAATAGATTTCACATTGCATGGTTTGAACTATAAAAGTAATATCTAATACAAATGTAGATTTGAAACATTTAAGAATGGCTTAGATTTCAGACATCAAGGATGTTTATACATTTTAGACTATTCAATTTGAACCATAAAAATTGCCAAAATAGTGAAATAGCACCATTTTAATGAAATTGCTCGGAGGGTGCACTCCCCTTTTTTTGATATTAGTGTGTGAACAAAACTTTGAACCCTCTATTTATTTTTTGAATTTTAAATAAAATCAAATGAAAAAATATGAATAGATTTTTCTACTTTGAAAGTTTATGTTTTGAATTATTGATGTTTTTATTTGTTAATAATAATTAGCTACAAATTTTTGAAGTAAAAAGATACACTATAGAATTGAAAAATAACTTTCACACCCCTATATTATATAAGAAAAAATGGGTGAGTGCAAGAAAGACTCACCAATTTTTGTAGTGATTTGCTTAGTACCTAGTTTCAGCCACTCAGTACTATGAATACTACAGTACTGTACTGCAGAATTGGAAAGCATTACATAGACCGTTGATAAAACTGTAGATTGAGGTTACAATTGACAAGTGTCTAGCTACTGTACACTTGGGCAGAACTTGATGAAGGCGGGTAGCTATAGGAGTATTACCAAATACTAGATGTTGTCTTATAGTATTGTTGTAGCCTGGGATCCCAATTTCTCACTGAAAATAGTGAAGTCCACTTTTAAATTTTTAGAAAAAAAAGAGAACCATTATTTTTAAAAATAAAAAATGGCCATTTTGATAGACTTTGTCCTCATTACATTTCACCCGCCCCCCCCCAAAAAATCATCTACATTGTTCAAAATGGCGTGCGCAAGTGACCTTTATTCGAGCGCTCGTGACGCACTTGAAATTGATTTTTCTTTAAAATCCTTTGGTAGGATCATGCAAATACATTATAGGAAGAGCCCATAAAAATTTCAGCTCAAAATGATCAAAATTGAATACTCCCTAGTACTAAAAAACCCTAAACTACAAAGTGTGACAAATTAGCTAAATTAGAAATTAATTAGAATTTTATTTTTTTTTAATTCTTAGAAAATATGGCCTCTCGTGGCTATGGAGTTCTCCACCTCCTCCAAAAAATTTCAACTTCATTTTCTTGAACCTCCAAAAGTTTTGGCCAATGACAACTCTATCACTTGAAGTGTGACGCAAAAAAGGACTAGTCTTTCTTGCACTCACCTAAATTGTCTAAAAAATGAACAAATTTAAAAAAAAAAAATTCTCTATTGAAAGCTCATTTTGAGTTGAATATTGATGCAATGGGCATCAAAATGTGTTCTCTAAAAATATTTGAGTTAAAAAAACATGCCATTTTAGTGCACTTTTGACCTCTTTTAGAAATCATTCTATATTTTATTTGAGTTTGAAATTTTGGGAGTAGAATTCTAGTCATTAGTAAACAATGCTCAAAATTTCAAGTTAAAATTATAATTTATTAGAAATCATTTGTTCGTACATGGTTTATTGTAGTAGAACTAAGTACACCCCTAGGTGAAATTGCCCATTATGAGACAATCTATATTTACTTTTGACCATGCCTTCCTTTCCCATTCATGCTCATACTTTATGTGTTGATATTTAAGTAGAGTTGATACTTTAGGTGCAGTTACCATCCATTACCAACTACAACCCCATCAACAATCAATAGGAGGTTGAAGTTCAAGAGAGGTTGGAACTAATTTCCAAATATGAGTTCTTGATTTCCACCCATCAATTCCTCCATTCTTTTCATGACACATCTACTTGGTTTGGAGTGCCAAAGTGAATAAGAAGTAGTCTCTTAAATGAGCGGTTTTGGAATAGTTTATACAATGAACATGGGTTCAAACCAACTTTTGTCTTTCAAAATTCATAGTAATTTCAATTCAAGTAATAAAATTACCAAATTTTTGCAATTCCCCTCACTGTGGAAATATTTCCTTTATTATTGTGCTCTACATCATGTCCATAGTTGCTTATTTGGTCGGTTATGGGTGGTTCTACCTTATACCTTTCTTGTTTGTTCCAAAGCATTGTTTTCAAACAAATGATAGAAAAAGAAAAAAAATTCATTTGTTATTGATCAATGATCATGGAATCTTGTTGCGAGCAAATTAAAAAAGACTACAATATAAATGAAAATTGAGGCATGTGCTATGTGGAGTAGACTTTTTGCATGTTGTGGCCTCTCTTAGAGCATGCCTACCCATCTTGCAAAAATATGGTTGGCAAAATGCTAGGCTTTCCATTTTGTAGGCCGGGGGGAGCAATGAGCCTCACTAGTTGCAAGTCGGGAGGCCAACCGGTGAGGTTGTGTGTGATTAAATTATTTTTGTAGTGGTCATTTTTAATTTTGACAATATTAAAATTTTGTATGATTGGATGAAAGGTTTCAGGAGGGGGGACCACTTTTTGTCTTTTGTTGTTTTGCAAGCTAGTGGGTGGCTTGCAAAATGGCCTCACATTAGAGAAAATCTGGACTCTCCAAAAGGATGCTAAGAAGTATTACATTTATTTCGTCGTTTCCTAAACTATTCCCCTATTTTTGCTCATGGATGGCAGGTGGTGTGATAAGTGCATTTGGACAAGAGAACACAATACAATTGAACAATTTCATTAGAATACTCCGAAAGTGCCCTCTTTTAACAATTGTGAAGTAAGAAACAAACATATACTCCTTATTAGTCCCAATATTCACACATGATGACTCTTATTTTCTGTCAAATCTTCTGTACTTTTTGTAGCTTGATAAGGGCTCCGGAATTAGACTAGCTTGTCAACCCTTAGCGGCCTTCTGGAGAGTCCAGATTTTCTCTAATGACATGCAAGCCACCCCTCTTAATAAGTCATCCGTTTAGCAGGACGGGTGGGGATGCTCACCTCTTACAAATGTCTTCAAGCACTGACGATAGATGCTCGTGGAATGATATGATCGAGTGAAGCCTGAACTTCCTGGACCCAGGATTTGAAGGATGACGTAATCAGTAACTAAAGTTATTCCAAAGTAGGAAATGCCGTCACACTTGTGTCACACTTTCCGATTGACGATGCTCACGAGTGAAGCCTGAACTTCCTGCCGTTCCTGGGCCCAGGATTTGAAGGATGCCGTAATCAGTAACTAAAGTTATTCCAAAGTAGCACACTTGTGTCACACTTGTCCGAATACCTGAAGAGAATCCTGATAGAGTGTGCGCATCCACCTGAAATTAAATGCGCACTCACCACTCATTTCAGGTGACGATTCCAGATGCACATCCTTTAGTTGCTCCTGTCACAACTCACAAGACGTGACATTTGATCGAGTGCAGCATTTAATTTGCGGACCACTCTAGTATTGACTTGAATCCTCTCTAACGTAGGTTTCAGTCGTCGGTGAAAACCCATTTTCATTCATATTTTTTGGAAAGCCTCGTCAGGAGCTTGCACAGACGATTTGCTTGACTGGAGGTTTAGGTGAAGTCTTCGTTGCACCATCTGCAATCGTGCGAACGATGAGGTGTTTCTAAAAACCAATGAGAGGGAACTGCTTATCCATGGAACTGATGGGAGTCGGCATGGAGTGCACAAAGCTAGCTAGGGCCGGATATTTTCAGTTGTCTCTTGAATTGACGAAAGGTGATCATCTGCCTTACGTTTTCTACTGGATAATTTCGTCTAGGATTTTCTGGCATTTCTGGTACGGAGTACATGACAGTACTAGCTCTAACTTGCTTATACGATGCTATGTTTAATGTTGGGAAGGGCCACCAGTTGGAGCTGGAATTCGGAAGCTAATCATGTCATGGTTTCGATAGGGGTAGCTCGCCAGGCATCAGTTGATGAGAACTAAAGAATTTTCATTCGAAAGATATCTACTACATCGTATCCAATTGAGAAGCCTCCTGGCATGCATCTCTTTCCTCCGGCCTATCTCTCTGTACTCCAGCTGCAGGAGCTCAGCTTTTCAAAGAACAAATAGAAAAATTCGTCAGAAGTCAGAACCAGTCCAAGTTCAGGCAGAGACTCAATCTCAACGCAAACCAGGTCCCAGAGGACATTTATTACAACGAAATTCTCCGCAATCACCCCTGAAGTATCTCAAGAACGTCATCAGTACGTAGATGGTCAACTCCAAGCACAAGGACTCTTTGTCCCATTCTCAATATATTGGCAAACCCATTTCTCAATATATTACCAAACCAATGTAAGTGATCATTGTGGCTCTCAATGTACATCTTGTGATCTTTGTATGCTTTCAATGTACACCTCCCAGACATTTCCACTACTCTTGCCAGTCATGTTGTACGTGGGTTGTCACATACACGAGAGTTGATCGAAAATTGAGTAGTGTAAGCTGCAATAATGGGATGTTGATGGGAAATGGGTTATCATCTTTAGAAAGTTGCATTGCATTACATTGTGCATTAGCATGCAATGCATTGAATGATCAATTCACATTCAACTACAATTTCTACCCCTTTCAAAAGTCAAAACCTATTTAATTAGAGAGAGATAATTTTAGCTAGTATGACAAGTGCGGAGATGGCCACAAAGCGACAAGGAGACAAGAGTTTGCTTCTCTTTAACCCTTAAACATCAAGGTGGACGTTTGGTGTCCAATAGATGACAAAGAATCTTTTAGTGTAGGATAGAAGTGCAACTATTCATCCTTAGAATTTTGTGTGAAAAGGGGAGATCTTCTATAGTATTTTGACTTCCAATGAGTGCTTTTAGATTTTTTTTAAACCAATGATTCTCACGGTACCAAAATGGATATTTTCCATGGTCACTAGTTCGTTGTTTAAAAAAGGCACTTGATTGTTGACCATTATTTAATTTTTAAATGTTGACAAGGACATTTTCTGTATAATGGATGATTGAGAATCCTTGTAGTAGGATACAAGTGTAACTATTCATCTTTAGAATTTTGTTGTGAAAGGAAGGCCTTCTATTCTTTTGTAGTAGTTTAACTTCCAATGAGTGCTTTTGCAATTTTTTAAGCAAATATTTCACATGGTAACCAAAGGGGTGATTTCCAAAGTCACCAATCTATCTTTTAAGGGTTAAACACTTGGATCTTTTCATGCCCTAAAAATATAAACTAATAATTGCAAAAAAAATCCTCATTGCATGTAATTATACATAACTCTGCTACATTGAAAATATATCTTTATAAGTTACAAAAGATCCACAAGCTTAACATAGGGTTGGGCATTGGCCAATGGGTGTAGTGTCAAATGCCTTCTATTCTTAGGTATAATTTTATGGTGCACCCTCTAATTGATGTCCAACCTTATATTTTACCCTCTCTTCCATTTCCACCTAGGGTGTTGGATTGAGTAGTATTTCATTCTTTGTTTTTTATGACATTGTCACTTTTCCAAGAAAAAAAATCTTATTTAATTACTTCACATACCACTGTTTAGGAAGTCCTTAAGGAGATGGAATGACAAACTACAAGCAAGGTGCCAAGGTCCTAAAGCAACCATTGAATTTATGCTTCTTCACAAATTTGCCCTCTTGAACCCCTAGGCCAACAATTTGTGGATTTTTGGAGAACCTAGAAGTTGGCCCTTGACTCATAGACTATGCCTTTATTGCAACCATTTTAAGAGCTCATGAGGCCACTTGTCCAATTTTAAAGCTTTTTATGTGACAATATTAGTTGTATGTCACCTTTTTCATTTATCCCATTTAGTATCTTTCCTAATTTTGTTGCTTATGAATTGTACTCATTATCGAATTAAGGGTTGCTATTATGGAAGCTTAGAAGACTATACACCTATGTTATAGGTGTTTATATTATATAAAAATTTCTATGATTATAGTGCAACTATGATGTAGGTACCTATATTACAAGTGTTTACATTATAAACACCTTCAATGGTTGCAGTATATCTACATATGTATATGCTCAAAGCTCACATGCTTCTACCCAAAAATGATGCTAGAAGACTAGCAACAACTATAAGATGGTTCTATTGGGCATTTAGGGATTAATATCGTTTCAAACTCCAACCTAGCTACATATCTCAAAACCATTGCCAATGATGTTTTGGTATGCCTCTCAACCTTAAAAGTTGTGAAAATACAATAGACACACAATTAACTAATCACATACAATAAAACAAGCTACACACATGTATAAATCTAGGTGCACATATTAATAATGATTGTAGGAAGCAAAGATCACATGATTCACATCTTTATAAAGCAATGAAGGTAAGTGATTCCTTTCAATATAGACCTTCTACACCATTTCACTTTAGCATATAAAGTTATGCTATGTATTTGCATACTAAATACTTAGTAAGATATTGAATGCTACTTAAAACTTCAACAATCTATAAAAGTGGATCAAGTTAACTGAAACTAATCTTGTAGCTCAGAAGTTTGACCTGCACGCCACCCACCAACTTTGGATATTGTATTAGCAATAACAAGTTGTGATGCAACTATAATCTGCTCTGATGAAGCCATTCATCTTCTGAAAAGAAACCAAGAACTGCATTGTTGAACGCTCTTGGAGCTTCCGATTCAGGCAGGTGCCCTGCATTCTTAATAATGACGAGTCTCGCATTACCACCAAGGTGCCTGATCATTCCATCAAAAGATTCCAAAGATTATTCTTAAACTCATCTCCTGAACACTAAACTCTACCGAAACATTGACTTGTAAAATCTAGACAGGAGAAATGATCTTACAATAGCATGTGGATCTGAGAAGGGGTTAACCTAGGATTGCAATCAATAGGAGATCAGGGACAAACGTAATAAAGACAAACCCCAGTGCCCAAACGAAGAAGACCACCAATCTCGATTGAATTCCACACATTAGAGAGAAATAGAACAACAGATGCAAACCACGGCTCTAGGGGTTGGATTCATCGACGACAAAGCAAAGGAAGGTGTGCCACATGCACGCACTCCTAAAGAAGCAAAGTTGGCACGCACAAACTTCACGGAATGTGGAATGTTTACACGGGTATGCTCAAATCAGGAAACATCGATCATCTCGAAAACAGAAACAAAGGTTGAAAGAGGAGCAATGTGCGTACTTTCGCAGCTTCCGGCCCTGGTCGGTATCAAATAGTCTGTCGTTCTCCCCCCATACCAAGAGCACCTCCTTCACAGTCACACAGTACATGAGAAAAGCTCCACTCTAGCGGCAGGTAGGCAAGAAAGCTTTACTCTACTTGGTACGTAGATTACAAACGGAGCTTCAAACTTCAGGACCGCAACAAAAATTGGACATGTCATAGCCTCCAACCTTAGGTTAGACCTGACAACGACTGAGTTTCAGGAAATTTTTGGAAAGCATTCGGAAGTGAATCTTCCCCATATACTACGCTGTGATCACCATAATTAGAGAGACCTCCCACAAACCAGGACGAAGATTCTCGTTACGAGAATATCTACAGTAAAACTAGATGAAACAGTCACATTCTACTGAAAACGCAACTGTTACCGTTTCCTAAAAAAAAAGCAATCTCTCAAAAGAGGTTAACGCCAGTTGAGGTCAACACCTGCGTCAATGTAGGCCGAAAGTGTGCCTTGTCAGTCCAGAGAGTGGATGCGCAGTAAACTTCCACCTTTCGATCTCTGTTCTTTAGGTGCACCGACTGAAGACAGGGCCACACAAGGTTGGAAGACTGACCAGCACACCATTATTTTAAAGCCCGGTAAATACAATAAATTTTAGAGACAATCTATTGGTATCCTTCTTAAACCAATGCACAAAGAGCGTACGGATGAACATTAACTTCCGTTGGATTAGACATGTTCTCACTAGTCAATAGAATAGTACAGTTTGCGTCTACCTAGGCATTAGCTTACAGTTAGAATGTACAAATACCTATTAACTAGTAAGTCAGATCATGTTATGATCACACACAATGCATATTATGTCTTTTATCAATCCCCAATAGCTCGAATCTGAATTCATCTTGACCAGTGGAGTCAGTTTTTCAAGCAGCAATCATGCCAAGCTTTGGAATGCTAAGTCGCTCAACAATTCCAAAGTTGTCTACTTCCAAAGTTTCGATGGCCTTTTTCTCAACATACTTCCTCGGTAACCCTCGGTTTCTTGCACCCCTAGATTCCGTGCTCAGCCACAACATAATGAATGGAAACAAATGCATTATTTACCCAACTCAGAGCTACTCCGACCCAAATCGGGTGAATAGTTAGTAAGGGTGGAAAGTACCTCCAGAAGCTCTTTGTATGCGGACTCGGGTAAGTGTGGTGGATTGGACATGACAAGCTTGAAAGACTCTTTGACTCCTTCCGTATTGTTGGGCAATAGAATCCTCATCATGTCGTCTACTTTGAGCTTCTCCTGTAAAGCGACAAGATCCGCAGCGTCCATGCACACGCCGGAGTTGGAAATCACCACCTTACAATCCCACGCAAGGTATCAATGGGGTGGGCAACAGCTATGGCGTTGGAATTAACCATGAGAACGATGAGCATGTTGCAACAGTGCATAGGTCAGTCACCTCAACGGAGACACAACATTCGAAACTTGACAACAAGAAGTAGCACGAACTAGGATTAGCACAGGAAACACAAGATTTCGGCACTAATCAATGGAGGTTCTTTGAGCAACGGAACGCATGAAATGGTTCGAGGATGTCCAACGAAGGTTAGAGGGTTAGTCTAGTGTCAAGATTTGTGCATAAGTGCACTAGTGGGTTTCAAGCCTAATTTAATGCACCTTGATTTACATTGTTGTTGATGAGTTCTGAAGTAGCCAATCTAAACATCCAACAATCTAGTCTTTAATAGTTTTTTATATTACGTAGTGACAAAAAATGGTTATGGGGAATTTCGTTAAAATGGCGGCATTCCATGTGCCATTTTCAGACCGCCCGCTCTGAATTGTAAAAGTGACATCTAGGACAGGTATAGTTTTCAATAATCTTGGACTTTTATAGATTTAAGAAATCTATGACCACTATAGATTTCAGACCGCACAAATCTGAATTGTAAAAGTAACATCTAGCACAGGTATAGATTTCAAACATCTAAGAATAATATAGATTTAAGATATCTATGACGTTTGTACACTTCAGAATGCCCCCTCTAAACTGTATAAACTGCCAAAGTAAAGGAATTTCGCCATTTTAACGAAATTGCCCATGGTTGTACTTAGCATGACGGAAGAAGAGATGGACAGCGGGCTATTCAATTCAATACGATGCCAGTACCTTGATATATTTTATTCATGAGGGCAGTAAGGGCGCAAAATACGTGAATGGGCAATTTCGTTAAAATGGCGAAATTCCTTTACTTTGGCAGTTTTTACAGTTCAGAGCGGGCGTTTTGAAGTGTACAAACGTCATAGATATCTTAAATCTATACTATTCTTAGATGTTTGAAATCTATAACTGTGCTAGATGTCACTTTTACAATTCAGATCGTGCGGTCTGAAATCTATAGTAGTCATAGATTTCTTAAATCTACAAAAGTCCAAGATTCTTGAAAACTATACCTGTCCTAGATGTCACTTTTACAATTCAGAGCGGGCGGTCTGAAAATGGCACATGGAATGCCGCCATTTTAACGAAATTGCCCATGTGACTGTCACTGTGACAAAATGATACAATAAAGTATGTACCGTTTCTGCAGAAACGGAAAATTGTGACTAACCTGGATTTTCTGTTTACGAGGAAAAACTCCGAAGAGGACTCTCTCGAATTACGATGGAATTTTTTCCTGGCGCCGGAAGTTGCGGAAACCCAAGAATACATGTTCAGAAAATGCAAAGAAAGTTTACCAGAGCTCACCTTGTGCACCAGTTCAGGATACTCGGATGCGAGATGCAACCCAACCAGCCCGCCGTAGCTGGTTCCCATCACATGTACATGCGACTCCACCTTGAGCTTTCGCAGCATGTCCACCAAGCACTCCGCCTGAAACGCCTCGGAGCGCTTGGAGCTTCCCGTGGTAGACTGGCCGAAGAAGACGAGATCGGGCACATACACTGCGAATCCGGCCTCTAGAAAAGCCTCCAGCTGATTCGCCCAGGTCACCATGCCGTCCCAGCCAAAACTGGGGAGCAACAGTAATGGCGGTCTCATAGACGACGAGCTCGAGGGCGGCACCCAGCAGTGCATGGTGGTGGTGCCATCGGTCAAAAGAAGACGCAGCGAGCGCATCCCGAGCCGCAGAAACAAGGTCCGGACACGAGCGATGCGTCGCTCTACAAAGTTCAGAGCTGGCATGGCTGGCTGCTGGTTGTTGAAACTCATACAAGGGTGTAAGACTTTACTGCAAAAGAACCGCCCGAGGGCTGATACACGCCCGAAGGCAGGGGAAGCGCAAAGGCTTAAAAAAAATAAAAACGCCCGAAGGCAGAGGATAGGAGAGAAATCACACCCAGAGGCGAAGAGATAACACCCGGAGGCAAAGGAACCTCGCCCGGAGGCAGAAACACACCCGGAGGCTTTGCACAGTCCCAGCCAGAGAACAGGGCACCCGAAGGAGGGTCACCGAAAGGCAAGGCTGAGTCGAATCAAGAGCAGGGAAAGAAAACAAGAGAAGAAACTAAGGATCAACAAAGCAATGCAATTACATTCCTAATAACCTCCCGTGATGTCGTTGTAGATGGCGTGAAAGGTGTCCTGCAGCTGGATGTCCATCTCGTTAGTATCTGGTTCTTGCTGAGAGGGTGGATGTCGTTCGGACTGCCCTTCTCCAATTTCCTGCAGGATTAGCTACTGGTTCCGTTGATTCGATTTGTTTGGCAGTAAGTGCATGTCATAACCGATATTTGTGGAGGGCTGACTCTACGTAATATGAATCGTCATGAAATCGTCATGAATCCGTGATTCCGATGATAAATCGTGATGTTTTGTGATGTGTCGTATATGAATCGTCACGATTCCGTCGTGAATCCTATGTCATGCACCTCGTGCTTTTGATGATTTGGAAGATTGTTTGCATCGTTACTGGCTTTGCATTGCTTTGCTACAGGTGCTTGGATCCAATCCCCCGTTGATCATGTGGGAGGTGTTTAGCTTTACGCGATGCCTAGGATGAGGCTGTGTGAGAGAAACAGTATTGATTCTGTACATCTGAGCATTGATTGTATTTGCAGGTTGTTGCAGCCTCACCACTATTGGTTCGGTAATGAATTGGTGGCTATGGTTTACTTTATTCCAGTTGTGTTGTTATGTTGTTGAATGTCTGGTTTGTAGAATTTGGATCATTTGTATGCATTGGTGGACTGCATGTAGAGGAAGGCTATGGCTCTTTCCCTTGATGTTAGGAATATAAGTTTAAGCAAACTGAATCCTGTTGAAAATGAAACCAGTCTAAAAGTGTATAAAAGGTCATTATTAAGATTTTGGCATCCCCTGTCTGTATGATGAAGCTCTCCGCTTTTCCATAATCCTGACATCAAAAATGTTTTCAAACATGAATATTCAGTCACCAAATAATTATTCACATGCCAGTGTTAAATTTGAATGCATTTTATAAGATCTGATCTGTTTGGAATGGTTGTTGGAAAACTTACTGAAACTGGATTGCATTTTGATTACCCAAGGATATGATGATCATCGTCAGTTTTGTCACAAATCGACACTGACGGCTATGGTAGAGAAGTTTGGCTAAGTACGAATAAGTGCATCACCCAACACGGAGACAATCATGAATAGGGAAAGGTAGCTATAAACATGTACGTGCATCAGATTTCATCGCCCTTTGGCTCACTTTGTGCTGTTGTGGGTCTTCATGCATAAAATTGCTCGCGATTGCTACTACGCGGTCATTTCTCCTGTGCGCGTCGATCACTCTGGCACCTTGTTTCTGTACCACAGCACCCCCTGCGCCGCTTGGTTGTGGTTGTTGTCCGTGTCCGAGTCCGACTCGACGTACACACACTCCCGGTACTCTCGCCACAAGGCGACCAGCACTGGCGTCAGGTCGCACTGGTAGAACTTCCCCAGCACGGGCTTGATGGCCTCCGTGGCCTCGGACGCGTGGTAGTGCGGTATGGTGGAGAACAGGTGGTGCGCCACGTGCGTGTCCGTGATGTGGTGCAGCACGAGGTTGAGCACGCCGTAGTCGCGGTCCATGGTGGCTAGCGCGCCTCGCAGCCAGTCCCACTCGCTGCTGTCGTAGTGCGGCAGCGCCGCGTGCGTGTGGTGCAAAAACGTGATCAGCACCAGAAACCCATTCACGATCACCAGCGGAATGAAGTAAATGTTCACCAGGTAGACCAATCCGAAGGCCGAATACAGGCGGTAGAGACTCCCAACAACGGCCAGAAGCGAGATGTCGGTGATGAAAATGAAGAGCCGCTCCCGGTCCATGAAGATGGGGCTGTGCGTGTTGAAGTGGTTGGCGGATCGGTCGTACTTCCTGCCGGAGACGTTGAAAGCCAAGTACAGCGGCCAGCCCAGCGTAAGCATCACCACGATCTGCAGCAATCTACCGGGAGGGTGCTGCAAGTACCTGGCGATCCCACCAAAATCTTCCTTCAGTTTGGGCACGAACGCCTCGTCCTTCTCCACGCTGCCAATGTTGGAGTGATGACGGCGGTGCGAAAACTGCCACGAGAAGTAGGGCACCAGCAAACACGAGTGGAAGATGAGTCCTACCGAGTCGTCCAGCCACTGGTAGTCGCTGAAGGTGTGGTGGCCGCATTCGTGGCCGATGACCCACACTCCTGTTGCGGTGCAGCCCGCGACGATCCAGTAGGCTATCCACATAGCCCAGTTCAAGAGCCCATCATAGACAAAGTAGTTGGTGGAGTAGACGGCGAGGCTGAGGATGGCCAGGTCGTAGATCAAGTAGGAAAAAGATCGGAGGATGGACCTTTCGAAGCAGTGCGGAGGAATGGCCCTCTTGATGTCACCAACGGTGAACGGCGGCTTGTTCGCAGGCGCTCGCTCTACGGAACTCACGGTCTCTTGAGTCAGAACGGCCTTCCCTCCCTTCCCCATCTTGGATGAACCCTGCGCTCAGAGCCGGCACATGAAAGAGTAGGTCGGAACCTGATCAGAACGGTCGGGAAGAAGAAGTTGGTACATAAAAAAACGGGATAATACTGTTCAGATTCGCCGACAGTACATTCTCTCATTCTGACCGTAACAGGAAAACAAGGGTTGTAGTCCAATTAAACTGGTTCAATAATTTGCAGGCAGATCATTAGGAAGAGCTTTCCCAAGAATCATTGGGAGGTCTCTCAATGATCACAGGAATCATAGAAAAACCTTCTCATGATATATTGGGAAGCTTCGATTGTGGGAGTTGGGAGACCCCTGACTCATTAATACGATTCCCTTAACGTTTATATCAATTTGAATCCAATACACAGACAGACCACACTTTGAAATACACAGGCCTAAACTGAAACACAAATAAACGAAGTGAAGGCTTGACTAGGTTTTCAATGCAAACCAATTCAGCTGAGATCATCGACAAAGCTCCAAGGAAACAGAGGCAAGAGAGAGATAGTTGAATAGAAACAGGGTGGCTGGCAGAGAGGATGAGCCTTTCATTCGCAGGCGGGCGACGTTTCCTCTGGAGTCTGGAATCTGGGCCCTTGATCCATAACAACATATTCCCAGGCAGCATAATGCAACTTCCTCGATCCATAACACATGCGGATCTTGTTTCAAAAGGCAACAAATCGTGCTAAGCTGGCCTTGGGCTTGGAATTGGCCATCTACGTACTGATGACGTTCTTGAGATACTTCAGGGGAGGTGATTGCGGAGAATTTCGTTATAATAAATGTCCTCTGGGACCTGGTTTTGAGTCTCTGCCTGTGGTTCTGACTTCTTTCTATTTGTTCTTTGAAATGCTGAGCTCCTGCAGCTGGAGTACAGAGAGATAGGCCGGAGGAAAGAGGCTTCTCAATTGGACACGATGTAGTAGATATCTTTCGAATGAAAATTCTTTCGTTCTCATCAACTGATGCCTGGCGAGCTACCCCTATCGAAACCATGACATGATTAGCTTCCGAATTCCAGCTCCAACTGGTGGCCCTTCCCAACATTAAACATAGCATCGTATAAGTAAGTTAGAGCTAGTACAATCATGTACTCCGTACCAGAAATGCCAGAAAATCCTAGACGAAATTATCCAGTAGAAAACGTAAGGCAGATGATCACCTTTCGTCAATTCAACAGTTGCAGGACAAAACCACCTGACAACTGAAAATATCCGGCCCTAGCTTGCTTTGTGCACTCCATGCCGACTCCCATCAGTTCCATGGATAAGCAGTTCCCTCTCATTGGTTTTTAGAAACACCTCATTGTTCGCACGATTGCAGATGATGCACCGAAGACTTCACCTGAACCTCCAGTCAAGCAAATCGTCTGTGCAAGCTCCTGACGAGGCTTTCCAAAAAATATGAATGAAAATGGGTTTTCACCGACGACTGAAACCTACGTTAGAGAGGATTCAAGTCAATACTAGAGTGGTCCGCAAATTAAATGCTGTACTCGATCAAATGTCACGTGTGCTTGTGAGTTGTGACAGGAGCAACTAAAGGATGTGCATCTGGAATCGTCACCTGAAATGAGTGGTGAGTGCGCATTTAATTTCAGGTGGATGCGCACACTCTATCAGGATTCTCTTCAGGTATTCGGACAAGTGTGACACAAGTGTGCTACTTTGGAATAACTTTAGTTACTGATTACGGCATCCTTCAAATCCTGGGCCCAGGAACGGCAGGAAGTTCAGGCTTCACTCGTGAGCATCTTCAATCGGAAAGTGTGACACAAGTGTGACGGCATTTCCTACTTTGGAATAACTTTAGTTACTGATAACGGTATCGATCCTTTTCGTCGCTGAACAGCAGTCGTGTCTCCGCTAAGTCCGCTTCTCAAATCCTGGGCCCAGAAAGCGCAGGCTTCACTCGTGACATTCCACGAGCATCGTCAATTGAATGCAGTGGTTGGGGCAAGACATTTGTAAGAGCATCCCACCCGTCTGGCAAAATGCAGAGTGGATTTGGCTGGCGTTTGGCCAGGCCATCCACTTTTGCAAGCCGGGGAGGAGCAAGGCCCACCCATTGGGACCACAGCCTGTTAGCAGGCTCAGAAAAATCAGGCGTATGGTAAGAATCAAACAAAGCATGGTAACTTACTGGACATGGCTTCAATGCCAACTCAGCCGTGGCATGGCAAGGGGTAAAAAAACAGCGCGGAAGAAGAGGTGGAAACTTTCAAGCACTTCCAGTTTGTCTCTTCCTGTTTTGCAGGCCAAACCGCGGCTTGCAAAACCACCCCAAAATGCAAGCCAAAGCCCACTTGCAAGCCCTCTCTTTTAACAAGTCATCCGTTTCGCAAGACGGGTGGGGATGCTCTTAGTGGATGAGAGGACACAGCGTGCAAAAACACCTCAATTTTCATTTGTATTGTGGCCTTCAATTTTAATTTGTTCACAGTAAGACTCCATGATTGCTGATAAATGAATTTTACTTTATTTTTGTATCGGTTGTTTGGAAACAATGCTTTGGAGCAAACGAAAAAGATGTGACTGCACCTTGAAATATCAACTCTGCTTAAATATCAACACCTAAAACAAGAGCATGAATGGGGAAGGAAGGCCTGATGAAAAAAAAGTTCGGTAAAGAAAGTCATTGGGATCGCAAAGTTGCTGATGCAGTTCTGATTAATGAAGAATTTCATTAAAATGGCAATTATTCTATGAAAATGACACAAAGTGGAACTGCAAAATGAAAGAAATTCATAGAGAGATAGCATGGGATGAAGAAACATGGGAGTTGTGTTGCAATTTGGAGTTGTTAAGAACAGAATTGGCACATCTATGAAGTTGACATGCTAAAAAGTGTTGTCGTATGTGTTCTTGACTTATGTAAATGGCATGCGAAATATTGCCATTTTAATGAAATTCTCCATTTATGTATATTCACCATTTAGTTGGGGTGCTCATTGTATTCTTTAACATGCGCATGTGTGTGTGCTTGATTAATGGGTGAAACTACTGTCAATTACTGGTGCTCTCGTATGAAGATAAATTTTGTAAGTGAATGTTTTTTTCATTTTTAGATCAAAGTTCACTACTTTCTCTAAAGTCAGCACACCTTCTCTTGTACTTGCTGAGAAGCACTCATAATTCTGTCATCCAAGTTCCAATTGATTTTTGCTAAATTGCTAAAACTGCGTGATATGCACAACTGCACATCACTCAGAACTCTATATTTTTATTTCAGGCTCTCCAAATCTGAATTATTCAAAATTTTCCAAATTTTTTCATCCGTGATAAATACGGAGTATTAAGTGCCATCGTTTTCCTTGGGGAGTTTTCCACATACCAAGTCCTGCGAAATGTTGCCTACCGGCCACAGACACTTCCATCCAAACCATAGCTACGCTTTTTCTACGGATCCACTAGATTTTTATTTTTCATTTTGTATTTTGCACAAATGAAAAGAAAATTTTGTTGCAAATGAAGGTCTCACTGTAGACAAGCCCAAATGCCCAATGCTGAAGTCTTTATATTTATCCAGTTGGTTGCCTTATGTTAGACTCCGAGGTCTATCGTAAGTTAAGTCAAAATCTATAAGCTTAAGGTAGAACTACCCATTACCATACAGATTTGCAATCTACGTTCTTTGGAGAAGCTATTTATGAGTTCTCATATTTTTCAGAGATTGAATTGTTTGAGAGAAGTCAATTGCAAAAAGAATGAAGACATTTTGACAAGAATTGAATTTTTTGTGATTTTTCAAAACTGAAATGTAAAACTGTGAGTAGACCCTTGTTGAAGCATGATCAGAGCATTGTTGAAGCGTGGGCTGATGTGTCTGCTCCTCAGTGCATTGCCGTTATGATAATGGATTAGTAAGATTGTGATAATAGATGGGACAATGATAGAAATGGGAGGAACCTGTAGGTGGCAAAATTGGGTAAATGGTGGTATTGGGCAGTTCTACCTTAAACAAAGTGAGTTGCACAGTACACTTCAAGCACCAATAAGTTAGTTCGAAAGCACAATCATAAGAAGAGCACCAAGCCAATTAATATCCACATGGTTCAACTGAGTTGCCCAATCATTACAGTCCGATACGGTGGAAGCACCCAAAACCATCAAAATAAGCAATTCAGCTAGTTGGATATAATATTCTAAAAGGAAGTCAAATCATTCTTTGTCAAAATGTCAAATAAATTAAGTTTGGTCAAATGATTCTTATATGATGCATGCTTTAGAACTTAATCATAACAAGATAATATTTATAAAATAATAAAATAATACACATAATTCATTAATTATTCCTTTTTATGTGTAGGTCAAACTTTCCAGTCAATCTGCAACTATCTGTTCATGCAAGAATGTTTAGCGATTTCATATTCTACGTCAAATTGTTCCCAATTATGCAAAATATGCCAAGTTTAGAATTTTACCAATGGTCAAATTTTTCTCTTTTCTTTTTCTTTCTTCCCACTTTCACTTATGGTCAAAATTTTCCAAGTCAAATGATCCAAACTAACATTGGTTAATTCTAGGTAGCAACGAGGTTGAAATTTCTCCTTTGTCGATATGAGCGCCAAAGTGCAGGTTTTGATCCAAGATGATTGTATAGCCGGGATGTGGCACTTCAAAACGATTCAGGTTGCCAATTTTTACTTCCCAACCTAAACTTTGCAATTTATATGTAGATGTGTGAGGTCAACTGCTCTTGAATCTCACCACTTCTCTGCTCCAACAATCTTCCCGAACTCAACCCACCAACCTTCACGAATGACAATCACCACTTTTGCCAATTCTACTTCCAAATCTTCGCCAATTCATCACGAACGACAATTACCACTTTTGTCAATTCTACTTCCAAATCTTCGCCAATTAACAACAATTTAACTAATTATGGTCTTATTCAAGAATTATGGACAAAACCCTAAATTTTAGGACCCTCTCAAAGCCAAAAAACATTAAAACGCAAGAATTTTAAGGAAAAAATACAACACACAAAGAAGAAATTTATACAAACGTATCGGCCACTACCCAATACATTCAAATTATTTGGCATTTATTTGTAAGCAAAAACTTCAAATTAAATTGCAAAATACAGATGGTATCACTGCATGCCAACACGATTGCAAAGTTAATGTGCAAACTGGTGAATGAACACAATTATATTATCATATGAATAGATTTTGCAAAGGCCAAAGTCCTTTCCACGGCCCTAACTAAGGGCTGTATCGGCAGGCAACCGATAGTGAAACTAACAACTCAGCCCTGAAGCCTACACCCTAAACTAACCCTCCAACAATTAAACCCAAAAAATTGGTCAACCTATCAGCCGAAAGATAAATCTAGTATCGGTGTACTAACCACTTCGTGCTTCGTCGATATGATACTACTCACTTGAAAATAGGTAGTGTCGACATAGTACTAATATATTAAGAATTCCAATACACTGAACTATCGTATCAGCCGACGGCCGTCATACAGGTATCATATCGGCCAATGGACGACACACAAGTAACGTATCGGCCAGTAGCCGACACTTATCTGATGTATTGGCCGGCAGTCGACAAACACTATGTTCTCGTTGGCTTAATCGTCCCCGTCGTCATCCATACCTTGATCGACCATTGCACCTGCAACTTCCAAGTTCTCTAAAGCCGCTGTGACTGAAGCGTTAGGGATAACATGAGTAGCTGGAGGTCCTCTCCTTGCGTGAGATGGCATTCGGTGGGAAAATAAGACAATGCTTACATGCACTATCTAGGGAAGACAATGCTCTTTCTGCCATCTGCGCGTCCAGCACTCCCTTGCGACAATGCCCTTGCTCTCCTTCTTTGCTTTCATTGGAGTCCACCATTCCACCTTGAAATTCCCATATGTTGGACCTTATTTTAGGTCAACACATTCCAACACTCGTCCAAGCCAAACTGGAAAGTAGCTACCGTCACAAGGTCAACAAAGAACAAAGTCTCCAAACAATACGTCTCTATATGGATTGAAGCTCAGCTTTGGTCTATCCTTAACCGGGCC
Organism: Climacium dendroides; assembly: GCA_950106755.1. Classification (NCBI taxonomy): domain Eukaryota; kingdom Viridiplantae; phylum Streptophyta; class Bryopsida; order Hypnales; family Climaciaceae; genus Climacium; species Climacium dendroides. Next base: position 46,260,546 of record OX467082.1, on the reverse strand, counting down.
ACAGAACGGATAGGGTTCAGCTTCATCCTCCGGAATGATGTCCTCTGGATTATTGCTATCTGGTTTGTTATTGGCAAAGACTGGAACATGATCTCATTTCCAGTCCGAGATTGGCCAGAATCCCTCTTGTAATCGTGAAGGAGAAGCGGGTAGTGGTTGATTAATCTCTGCAAGGATTCTCGTCCAGTACGCCACAATCCCGGACATTTCATCGGCGTACCTTTTGTTCCATGCCATTCCAGACTTCCAATGCTCGATGAACTTGGCAATTCCATTTTTAATGAAGGTTTGCTTCTCAAGACATTCGTTGGCCCTTGCGACTTCCTTCTCAACATTCAACCTCCTTGCATTGACCTCAACATTTCCCCACAAGGGCTTGAAAGAAACCGGATTAGGTACTCCAGTTGGAATTCTGGGATTGCCTTCAGCATTTGCTGTCCACATTTTGACGGCATCCCCTGGAGGAAGCCATGATGAATCAGTTGCTCGCTTCTTATATCTCATGACCGGACACCCTCAATCCGGACCGTCTTCTTCAACGTAAAATTTGAAGAGATGCTTATCCCCAAGTCCGATAATTTTGTTCACTCCATCGTGGTGGAAGTCATGAACGAATGATTTGAAATCTGCAACCTCTTGGACAAACTCTGGAATGAAGGCCATTGTCTTCTGAGAGTCCATAAACGCCTTCATGAGATCAGCTAGGACGTAGATGTTCTTCCTCTTGATCAGTTTGGAGAAGTAATTGAAGTGCGCGTCTATGTCCTCGTGGGTATGATCCACAATGAGAAAGCCCACTATCACCTCCTTGAAGATCTATTGAGCAGTCAACAATGAACAGAAGGCCATAAGAAATCTATTCTTGTTGTCTTTGGCTGAGTTATCAAGCTATAAAAAGAGCTTCTTAGGAAGCGGAACACTTGGTCGTCCAGGACTAGCAATGGGCGTATTGTCCTCAGTGCGCGCCTATAGAATAGAAGATGAACATCTTGACTTCTCGTGGAATAAGGCCTCGAAGAAACTGTTCACAGGAGGAGTTGCAAATAATACTTTGGACTCCCGAACAGGTGGCCTCTCCAATGCATGCAAGACACGACATATGGATGATATAGTGAAATTAGAGTCGTCTGGCCAGAGTGAAGTGGAGTAATGTGCATATGCCCCATCACCATGGCCGTGGGTGAGCATGCTTGTACATGAAACTGGAATCTGCCCAAGACCAGCAAATACCTTCGTGATTCTCTGCATTCGAGGGACAACAGTCTTTGTCGTGTCCATCTTATCATGGATGACGCAAAGGAACTCCGATGGATTTTGAACAGACTGCGCGCTCCAGCCAGAATAGATATTTCGACAAGCTTTCTGATAATTAAGGTGCCAATTTCTGTCATCCAGTCATCCACTAATGATTGCCACTCGTCACAACCTCTAGGATATTTTTTGATGAACTCCACAAGAAAGTCACATTCAGTGCATTTCGAGAAATTGCTGCCCACGGCCTTCACCTCTACATTCTTGAAGTGTGATTTACAAAGCCAACTAATGGCAGACTGCAAAACAAGCTTGAGATTGCAATTTTTGTTTACCTGTTTACCATAAGGAAAATAAAAGCATCAGATGTGGAGTATCAAAATTGAGCAGTTCACTATCTGCATTTATCTATCAGCTACTAGCCGATACATGTGTGTCGGCTACTAGCCAACACGAATTAAATATTTAGCACCAATGGAATGAACGAAATCTCATAGGAAAGGCTAGGCTGTTCTTACATAGTTCACTTCTTCTCGCATGTGATCCCAGTTCATGGCTGACGGAACAACCTTCAGATTGTCAATACAGTTATGACCGATGATTCTGAACTCATTTGGCATCTTGTCGGCGTTCTCGTTGATAATTGTCGAAAGAGTTGTACGGGCTTGAATTGTTTCTGGACGTGGTCGACGAGTCCCGAAGTTCCCGTGCGATCCGCTAATACAACCTCCCAGTGCAGCAGACTTATAAATGTGATATACTGACTTCGACACTCCATGAATAATATACCACGCTTTTTCACATACGTCATGGTTAGCTAGCATAATGTAATTCCTGCCTAGTGAACAACCCGAATGTAGTTGACTTTGAACACTATAGGCTGTCTCCCTTCTTATTGCAAAAGTACTTGCATAGTACTTGAGGTAGAGAATCCTTGTGGCCTCCCAAGGAAATCACTGACAACATCCTTCCGGGCAACATTTCTGAGAGCTTACCATTCGAACATCTACCTCAGAAGTCTTCTTCTTCAATTTTGATTGACTCATGCGATCTTTAGGAAGTACTTTTTGGCGGACCGCACGGTAAGCATTCTTTGGAATTCCAGCAATAGCTCCATCATCCGAGTCCTGTAACTCCGCAGCCTCAGAACATAGGGTGACAATTTCTTAGAGGAGCCAGCCACCTTCTAGTCTGGCGTGCGTTAATCTCCAACGAATCGTTGTCATATGGAGTGTATCATGCTCTGACACAAATATCACACCCACATCTGTATCACCAAGGAGATCATCGTCGCATGCTTTGTCTGGGAGGCAAACCTGAATCATCGCTCTTCCAAAGACGGTGAAATCATCATTAAGTAGTTCACAATTATACTTGTTTTTCCACAGTGGTCGGTCGGGCCAAAGAAGACCTACTTCAAGTCCATCACTGTTGGGGTTAGCACTTTGAGCACCATCTGCAGGAGTAACCCCATCGCCTTCTCGATCAATTCTGATGCCACCATCATTGTCAGCACAAGCACCAGATTCTAAATTAGCATTATCGTCTCGCATTTGAACACCAAAATCCACGCTCTCATCATCGGAAACGTAAACCCTATCACGATGATCATCTTCATCATAGTCATATTCAATGTTGTTTCGGCAGTCACTCTGTAGAGGTCGAACCGAGACATCGCTTGAACTGGCGTTGCTGTTGATATGATCGCCGTTGGCTGTGCCACCGACATCCTCTTCTTCATGTTCCACTTTGATCTTCTTCAATGTGGGAAGTGTCGGCTATCGGCCAATAGAAGGAGAAGAACAAACAGCCAAATCAAGGGGTCTGACTTTGTACCCACTCCAGAGGATTAAGTATCCAATACAATTCTTCAGGGCTGTAAAATGGGGAATTTCACAATATGCAGTATGATCCAGAAAATCGTGATTGACCATTTCCAATTTCACGACGACAAAGAAACTGTGTGGAACTCGAAAGCCTTCCCATATTCCCTTCGGTGAGCACACAACTATTTTACCAATTCCCGCATATCGCATGTTAGGTCCATCACCATATAACAGAGCAACATCCATGTTGACGTTTAGAGAGAGGAACTCTGTAATTGGCTTCTCGTCAACCAGCTCTTCTGTCGGCCATTGCTACTGGCCGACAGCAATGGCGTTTGAGTTCTCCATATCACCGTATGGTCTAACAAAACGTTCCTTCCAAATGATGGTCTTCCCTTTGTACTGACGAAGTTGCTTCAAATCACCGTCTGGGAATGGAATGCACATTTCAATGTTCTGTGCTACATCAAGCACTCTCACAGAAAGAAGAAAAGGATCTGTCGAGACCACATTCTCAATCACTGCTCGACTTGCATAGAAGAGTCCCTCCAATGTAAGAGCAACCTCCACACCCTTCTTTAATCTCCACCTTCCAGAGCATCCTTTCTTAGAGAATGATGTAATTGGTTCGGCTTGCAACCCCACGTCCGGCATTGATCTCTTCATCTCTTGGCTTACAGTGGAATCGAGAATAAATTCAGGGGGCCGGTAGACTACAAAAGAGTCTCAGTGTAAATGCTAGCTGGCGATAGAGGACGTTAAGTGTATCGGCTGCCGGCCGACACGGGAGGCTAAGTGTAAGTATTGGCAGGTGATAGAGGAGGCTAAATGTGTCGGCTAGCGGCCGACACAAGAAGCTATGTGTAAGTACTGGCGAGTGATAGTGGAGGCTAAATGTATCGGCTACCGGCCAATATAGGAGACTGAGTGTTCGTACTGGCGAGTGATAGAGGAGGGTAAATGTATCGGCTAGCGGCCGACACAAAAGGCTCAATGTAAATGATGGTGGCCGACATATGTGGCTAACTGTGTCGGCCAGTGGCCGACACCTGAAGAACAACGTACTGCTTAATGCTACAGTCCGACCTACTAGTCTGTACTAGGTACGGAAAAATGATTACCTGACTAAAAAGATAGATCTTTAATAAAGTAAAAAGTAAAAGGTTATAGATTTAAGTTGAGAAGTCCAATTCATTTAGAAAAGTGATATAGTAATTAATTACATTCTATCTAGAATAGTTTAGAGTATTTCAGTGTACATATCTAGAAATTATGGACGAATTCAAGAGCACCAGAAGGCAACTCTCAAACTCTCAAACTCTTCAATTCTTACACATTCAGACTCTCATACTCTCAAAACTATTGAACTGTCAAATTGCCCTAAACTTAGGAACTCGCCATGAACTCTGGACAACAGACCTCTTGAATCCTCAAGCTCACTCTTGAATTTTTCGTTGTTGATCTTCTCTAACCTTGAGTTGCTCTTGCCTTGATTTGCAAAATCTCTCAGAATGTCTGTCTCACTTGCGCCAACCTTGAACTGCACAATCCCTCAAATATTTTGTCGAACTCTCTCAAATTCTCTCAGCCTCTCTCGCAAATTCTCTCAGCCTCTCCCACAAATTTAGTCAGCCTCTCTCGCAAATTCTCTCAGCCTCTCCCTCAAATTCAGTCAGCCTCTCTCACAAATTTTCTTAGCCTCTCCCTCAAATTCTCTTAGCCTTTCTCGCAAATTCTCTCAGCCTCTCCCACAAATTCAATCAGCCTCTCTCGCAAATTCTCTCAGCCTTTCCCACAAATTCAATCAGCCTCTCTCGCAAATTCTCTCAACCTCTCCCTCAAATTCTCTCAGCCTCTCTCGCAAATTCTCTCAGCCATCCTCTCGAAATCTCATTCAATCTCAATGTAGTAGACCTCCGCGCTTGAGCTCCAGTTCCTGCAGCAAACCAAAACAAGATTATGAGACTCAATGCAAACTCCCAGAGTAGGCTTTTCCCAATTTTGGGCGGCAGTTTCAAATTCATGCTGAAATGTGAACAGGTAGTGGGGTAGAATTCAAATTTGAGGCTAGAATGTGGACAAGTAGTGGGCTAGAATTCAAACACGCTCTCGACAGGTAGTGGAGCAATCATCGTCGCCGTCTTTCACTGATGGATGAAAAACTGTTAAACGAATGAAATTCGGCGGCATTAAGATGGATGGAGGGGGTATACTCCCTAGAGCTCATTTCCAAGGGGCTCATTTTCACTCTCTCTCCTCTCCTCTCTTGTGGGAGCCTCTCCTCTCTCGTGGGAGCCTGACCTCTCTCGTGGGAGCTCCTGCGGCTCCTTGTTTATAGTAGGACAACCAATAGCTCTTAGAATTTTTGTGGGGGGCGGCCGATGTAGTCATCAACCGATACCGTTTAGTCATCGGCCGATAAATTCTCTGCAGAGCCGCCGATAGATGGTCATTAGCCGATAGAATCTAGTCATCGACCGATACATTTGCTTTGGAGCCGCCGATACACCATCTTGTCGGGGAGCAGCCGATACACCAACTTGTCGAGGAGTAGCCGATATTGGAGTGAGTGCGGGCGTTGGTACTAGAGGTTGAGCAAGAGGAGTGCGCGTGGATAGGAGGTTGAGCGCGAGGACAGGGGCATGGCAATGTCAAGCGATGAGGACCACAGGTATGTTTCGTTTCGTTTTATTATACTATAGTAGATCAATTCGTTAGGTTTTGTCAAATCGATTCGTTTCGTTTTGTTATGTTCCTTTCAATTCGATTTGTCTCTTCAGCGATGAGGAACACAGATATCGCTTTGTTGTATCAGTATATAGCCAATTCGCGAATTAGGTATCAACTGCCAACCGATAGATAGTTAGTGTCGCCTCCAATTACATATAGTACATTGTATGGGCTGGTAGCCGATACACTTCGAGTTAGACGGATGCTAGCCAAATGTAGTATTGGATATCAGCAGCCTGCCGATACAGAAGCTAGGTATCAGCTGCTGGCCGATTCAGAAATTAGGTATTGGTTGGCAGCCAATAGACAATCAGTGTTGCCTCCAATTACATATAGTACATTGTGTCAACTAGTAGCCGATACACTTTGAGTATGACAGATGCTAGCCAATTGACATAGTTTTCAGTATCGGCTGCCAACCGATATAGAAGTTAGGTATTGGCTGTCGGCCGATACAGAAATTAGGTATCGGCTGGCAACCGATACAATGTGAGTGTCGCCTCCAATTACATATAGTGCATTGTGTCGGCTGGTAGCCGATACACTTTGAGTAAGACAGATGCTAGCCAATTAACATAGTTTTGGGTATCGGTTGCCGGCCGATACTGAAGCTAGGTGTCGGTTGCCAGCCAATAATGTAGATTAGTGTCAACTGGTTGTCGATACTAATTCTGGGATTCGACTTCTTTGCTCCGCACGTTGATGCATTATTTTTTACATTCAGAAAGCCGGGCGTTCTGGTGAGAATGCTTGGCGAGCGATTGCCTAACTCGCTTGTCACCTTTGACGGGATTCGTGCACGCGTGACCTGGAAGGGCAGCTCGAATATTCAGAAATGGGGACTTTGCTGGAGAGAAAGTATGGATAAATGGATTGAAATAGCTTGTATCGTCGTTATTAAGGGCAATACCATGCCAGGCCACAGCAATGTCTTGAATGTGGTTGAAGGTGGTGACGATGTTCATATCATGATTCGTCTGGAACCCATTGGCGACAAGGACGGGGAGCCGAACTATGTTGCAGTCGCCTTGCCTTGGAAGAATTGTTCAGAAGATGCCTGCGGTGACTTGGGGCGAGCTCAAGGCATGATATTCAATGATACTCGACCTGCAAGTGCTGAGGAATTCCTTACCGCCTGGACTGCTATAAATTCCGGCCGTAACTATCACAATCAAAAGATTGCCGACGATTGGGCGAAGATAGTGAATCCTCCAACGCAAAGGAAAAAGGGTGGAGGTCAAAAGCCGAAGGCGATTGTTGGCACACCGGAGTCCTTGGCAAAGCCCAAGTCAAAGGGCAAACAGAAATCCAACAAGATTGTCCTCACATTGGAGGAGGCCTTGGTCAAGGGAAATAAGCTCACTACAAAGACAAGTGAGAATGAGGTGGAGGCCATTTATGAGGCATTGGAGCATGGACTACTTCATGCATTTCCTTACAAGAAGCGTCGGCTACTTGGGGTCATCCATTCGGACAGACTGCACATTGCGCCGAATGAATTGAAGTACCGCACGGTGTCTCAGGAAAGACTTGTTTAGGTATGTGTATTGTAGTGATCTTCTCATTCGTGTATCTTTTTCGTATATATATCGGTTGCTAGCCGATTCGATGGTTTCATTGTGTTCGCTGCGAACCGACAGGACCTTCAGGAATTTCTCATTGTGGTTAGTTCTTTTTTCCTAGGTGTTGCGGATCTACAAGGGATATGGATCAATTCGTAAAAAACCGAAGATTTATGCGATTCCGTGTAGTTGTGCACCAATGCCTCAAGATAAAGATTTAGATGTGGTGATGCCAAAAATGCCACTGGAGACGGACACCTATATTCCGAAATTGGGACCACCTTTGCCTTGGTGGCAAAACCCTGGTGTTCACTGGTACATTATAGGGGGCCAGCATACGGTCTCTGCATTCCGCGAGATGGCAGAACAACACCCAAAAGATTCAGATGTTCGCAAGGACCTCCTGGAGTTCGAGGTGATTCCAGTGTTTAGCCGGGACAAACTCACTCTTGTTTATGTCTCGAATGCTTTGAATCCGAATATTGCTGAGAAGGTTGCAAGAGAGAACTTTCGATCTTGCGCTGAATTGGGGAGAGCTGCTTGGGAGGCAGCTGGTTTCCTAGAGCCTCATCGAGGTGGCGGCAAGTCATCTCCTGCGTTTGATGTACTATTCCCTCCCCCCTTGTGTTCTTCCTTGTGGAATATATATTGTTTGCTCTACGTGCCTTTGATTCCTTATCGGCTATTGGCCGATATATGTTGTCTTTGTCTTGTGTCGGCTATTGGCCAATATTATTTGTCCCCCTGGCTTACAACTACTGTGTTTTTGTCCTTTACACAGGCCGTTAAAGCGGGTGTCCTCGCACACTTTGTGGAAGAGAAAGGCACCAGTAAACTTCTGCTCATTTGGGTGAATGAGACGACTTGGAATCTGTGGATGAAAGTCTTTGATGACTGGGAGGCAGGAAAACTTATTTCCGAAGATGGGACCTGTAGGCCCGAAGTAGATGAGGTTTTCTCGAAGCCCTTCATGCACATCACGAAGTCTAACTTGGTCACAACTCTTGGTCTTCAGGACTTTGACCTTCAGGAATTGGCGCGACAGATCCTTGCAAAGACCGTTAGCATCAAGAATACAACTAAAGTGAGGGCAGTTGGATGCTTAATTTTGGTCGAATGGGTCAAGGACAAGAAGCTCGACCGGGTGATCATGAACAAGCTGATGTGGTTGAAGAAACAACACCCATTGCCCTGCAAGGACGCCAAATGGCTTCCTTACATCGACCAGGCTTGGAAGGAACTGGCTGATGAGCGTGGCTACACAATGGATGTCGTCCGCAACATCTAGAAGGACCTCAGGAAGGATACGGAGAACAACGCTTGGTTAGACGGCCGTGCAAGTGCGATGTCTCCGACCACGGACAAATCCGTTAATGGAAAGGCACCGGAATATTTCCATGCTGTTCTGAGGAAGTTCACGACCACCGAAATTACGGCTGCTACGGAAATGCCTGATGTTGTACTGACGCCTGTTGTTGTCCAAACAAAAGCAGTGATTCCCTATGAGTGTCGCTACGAAGAAGAAATCGAGGGCGTCTTAAATTCATTGGCAACTGGTTCTGAGATCTTGGATCTTGCGGAGGGCAGTCCCAAGATGTTTGTGGTTTTTGCATACTCGACCACTGGTGAGGAAATGCCAATCCTCAGACAAGAGATTGCGAACATTGCCGAACTGGCAAAGCACCGATCCCCTCAAGTTGAATTTATCGACAATGGAGACAAAGATGAGGACAGTAGGCCGCCGGCAATTCCACTGCCAATGCTCTTATTCTTGTATCGGCTACTAGCCGAATCAGTTGCTCGCATTCTTGCTCGATAGAATTTGCATTGCTGAGTATCTTATTCTTGTATTGGCTACTAGCCGATACAGTTCGCATCCTTGCTTTATAGAATTTGCATTGCTCAATATCTTGTTCTTGTATCGGCTACTAACCAATACAGTTCGCATCGGTTGATATTTTTTCCTTATTCTTGTATAGCGACATGGGAGACCTGTTCTGGAGTTCGTTCAGTCAGCGGAGGATGTAACTCTTGCTCGCGAACGCGTGAAGGGTATGAAAATTTATATAGGTTCACAGGTCTTGCTTCCAAAGGAACTCCCTTCCAACGTGCAACCTGCAACTGGTTTGCAGCCCCAGAACATTGACAGTTTGCTTCCTCAGAACATGGGTAATTTGCAGGCAGAGAATCCAAGTAGTTCGTAGCCACAGTCCCCTACTTCCCATGACCTATCGGCCAATAGCCAACAGGTTCGCAGGGGCTTTGGCAGCCCTTCGGTACGCTCTGCAGATCTCAGAAGGGAGGAAGGTCCGAATCCCTTGAGCTCTGGGATTGAAATCATAAATCTTGGGGATGACACTGAAGGATTCCCAAAGACGCCAGGAGGATCCTTAGACTTCGACAAGTCTATTTCCTTGGAGAATCCGTTCTCAGAGGTGGAAACCGAAAACCGTCAGTCTCCAATACACCCCTCTCAACCTTCATTGTCTAAGACTGATAATTTAGGCTATCATCCCAGTACAGGGGCTGTTCATAATTCCCTTCCCGTACCCCTTGTTGTCCCTCTTCAGGCACCGCCTGATTCAGAGGTTATATCCAGAGTGGTGAATGAGATCCTGGCCAAGGAAGGACATGATGTTGGGATTGCAAAAGCGAGTTCACAGGAGGGAGATCAAGTGGCCTCTGAACACTCCAAGGGTAAAGGGAAGGCTCTTATCGGCAGCCATATATTGACGGGACCTACGGAGCCTCGTCGAGGTAGGAGCAAAGGCAATCCTGTGAAGTATTCTGCAACTTCTCACGATTCACTTCATTCTTCGCGGTCTAAGGCAACACCCAGTCGGTGAAAGCATGGTCGCCAGAATGACCCCGCTGGAAGTGGACGCGGAGATGAAGACTACAATCCTCATGCGGATATGCCTAACGAGATTCTATCTCCGACAAATCATCATGCTACTTCTAAGCGTCAACGGAGTTCTGGAGGTCCGTATTAGGAAGTGTACATTTTAGTAATCTGTAGTACTTGCCTACTTGGGATTCCATCGTAGTATTCTTGCCTGTTAGAATTCGTGTAGAGCAATTGCAACCTTTTACCTTGTAGTATTTTAGCATAGCTCATCTCATATTATATCGGCTGCCGACCGATATGTGTTTTGTATCGGTTGTCAGCCGATACCCCTTGATTTAATTTATTCACTTTCTACTCTTTTTAGCATTTCACCTAATTATTATTTTGGACCTGCAGAGTCTACACCGCGCAAAGAAGCTACTAGAAGTGGCAGCTCATCCAGTTTGACATCGGAATCTAGTAGGGACGAATGTGACGAGAAGCCGCAAAAAAAGCAAGATTGTGCTCCGTCCAGTCCAGAGCTCCAGGTAGCAACTCCCAAATATTTCCTCATTCTGGACATTAATGGAACACTCACGCACTATAGGCCAATGGTCGTGAAAAATGGCATGACTGTTCAGAAGTCTTCTTCTCGATCACTTTTAGCAATTTCAGTCAATTTGGTCGCGTTGATTTGGTCATTTTTTGACAGAAATTTGCTGAAATCAACATAATCAACGCGACCGAATTGACTGAAATTTCTGTCAAAAAATAACCAAATCAACGCGACCGAATTGACTGAAATTGCTGAAATTTCTAGTAGTGGATGTAGACCTGGACTCAAACCGTTTTTGGAGTTCTGTATTCAGGCGGAATTTCAGATTGTTTTTTGGTCCAACGTCACTGAGAGGAATCTCGAGCCGCGTATTATCAGCATTCGTCACTTAGTACCTGATTTGGGTGATAACCCCCTTCATTTTTCACAGTCAATGTGTTATAAAAGCCAATATAGTGACCCCAAGAACCCCAACCGACCCTACTTCTTAAAGTGTTTGGCAGAGTTGCTTGTTTCTCCGGAGGGCTTGCGTGGAAAGGGTGCAACTGTAGACAATTGCCTTCTAATTGACGACTCGTCCTATAAAAACATTTTGAACAACCCGTATAATGCCATCCACCCTCCTACTTGTATCCAGTTTTCGGAGACGATGGTCAGACCTCCGCAATTGCCATTCCTGCAGAGGGTGATGATTCCATTCCTTGAGGGATTCCTTGCGTCTGGTCTTACAGTTACAGAGTACTGTGAGGCAAACCCCGACGTTGGTCAGCGTCGCTGCTTTCAAGGTGATAAATTGTATGATCAGTATATTTGGCTTACTCCAGAATTTCAAGCCAAATATGATAATGCACGCATTTTGCAGGAGATAGCGGACAAGGGACTACACCGCTAGTCATCCTCTTATACGAATGTTCCGCGTATCGGCCGCCAGCTGATACCTTTTTTTTGTAATTTTGATTGTATATATCTTGTAAAATATGTGAGGCTTAGCTTTTGTAATTAGCTGCTACTCGCGGATTTAGAACCCCTACTTACTGGATAATTGTTTATATTTGAGGACTTTTTTTTAAGTACATAAAGTATTTTACATTAGTCAACTGAATGTCTATTTGGTTGATGTATGTTTGGTCCTCTCATTGAAATGTAATCCCTAGTGAACATTTGTATCTATCATTGAAATGTCTTTCACAATTTTCTACTCACGGAATGGTAGAGTGTTTTAATTGTTGTTTTGTCATAGCATTTCACATATCGGCCAACGTCCGATACCACTATTTGCGTTGTGTTTGATCCTAATGTACATATCGCTTATGTGGAGGGCTTTGCAATGTGTTTTGTTTAGGGATCCCAAAGCGGTCCATGACATCCCATCAAGAAATGTGTGGTTCTTTGTGTAAACGGATTGCTTTGTTATGTCGACCTAAATCTCTCTGCTGATCGTTGGAATCGCCATGGGAACATTGTGCCGCGTCATGGGTTGAAATCCTTGTTTGCGATGTTGTTGGATAAATTCCATGTGGGTATTTGGTCCAAGATGCCCATGCAGGAATTGGATCCTTTACTGTCACACCTACTCCCAACAGGTGTCATTCCCAGATTGTCATTTATTTTTGGTCGAGAATATTGTGTTGATAATGAGAAATTTCCTTCAGGCAATCCATTAAATATGGACGACGTGATTGGCATGGCATTTTCTGGTGACTAGATCTTCAAAATGTGTTGGCTGCTGGCCAATACATTAGCTACAGTTCTGAAGATTAGTAGTTGATATAGAATTCAAAATCAAAGGTAGTTCAAAAGTAGTTCAGAATTTGTAATTAGGTAGTTAGGTAGTGTAGAATCTATAGTACTGTAGTTGATAGGTTCTACTGTAGGTTTCAAAATTAATTATGTTTTGGCTACCAGCCGACAAGTGTTCATTGGCTTCATTTGCCTTATCTTTAATGAAATGCACTGGATCACCTTTACATCATCCATGTATTTGTCTTTCTAATCCAAAGCTTTTTGACTTTGTGTGCAAAATGTGATGTCAGCCAGTAGCCCTAACTAGCCCTAATTTCTTTATGGACTTTGAAAAGTCCATAATTAGTTAAATTACTGTTAATTCAGTGAATTCATAGCCGCACTGTTTTTCCAATGCTCCACACAAAATCAAATTCAAATCTCCAATGATTGAAATTCATCGATCTTAGCAGAGCCCAAGGTTCTTGAATCACAGACACCACTACAGAAATTTTCTCACCAGACACACAGACAAGATGCAAGCATGACAGGTGAAAGAAAATACAACAATCCAAAATAAGCAATCCCTAATTAAAACGAGCAAGATAACAATAAGATTTACAATTCAAACAATAGTACAATAAATTTATATAAAAATAATGTGGGTCTTATAATTGCTGTCATGTTCATTTCTTTTTATCTTTTTATAGTTTTTTCTAAAAAAATGAACGGGTGTAATTTTGAAGAGGTGTGACCTAAGTTACACCTCATTCATCCAAGTTTTTATTTTTATTATTTAAATTTTTCATTCATCCTATGCATATAAATCTATTTACACTATTAAATATATTTTAGCTTTATTTGTAACTTTATCTTTAACCTTTTCTAATAAGGGGCCTCTAATAACTATTTTTTTCTCTAAATTTACTAGTTTTTCTAAATTTTCTTTCTACATAGCCCCCTACTTAGCCTATTGACGTCCCCATCAATAGTACTTAGGTCTCTTATTCTTGTTTGTGTCTTGTTGATGAACTCTCTTTGTATGTGCTTTTGCTACTGCTTTATTGACCTCATCATCACATTCCAACAAGTTGAGGTTGTTGGTGCGTTGGGATAATAACCACTTTGTCATATGGTCGTGACGAGATATTCTAAATTCATTTATGAAGCAAAGGTGAGGGCCCCATAGAAAATGAGTGAGAGACATAACCTCCAACACTCGATGCCAACGGGCGCTTTTATACTGCAGTTTTATCATAATATGGAACTCAGGTTGTAACTTGTCAAACTTATTGACATTTATAATAACACGATGATCTTCACATATCATCCTAAAAAAGTCACAGAATACAACTACTCGGAAACATATTGGATCAGTGTGTGTAATATGCTCCGTATGAAATGCTCTATAGGCTTGAGCACAAGATGCCAAAGTCTCAAATGATCTTGGAATATCTGGCCAATTGTATTCTACAGAATTAATTGTAGTATGAGGGTTCCATGTATATCGCCTTGGACATGGACAAAAGTAGTTATAAGTTACCACTATTACTGGCGGATTTTCTTACCATCTTGAAAACTGACGCTCATACACTTTATCATATGGAACTATTTCAATGACTAATAAACCATAGTCTTCCGCAAGCCATTTCAGGGCTTTCTAAGAAGGAACTAGTCTTTCAATAGCTGTATTATCAAACATATGATAGTATTGACCTAGAGAGTGGCAAGTAAATGGTGATCCTTGAACTGGAGTCTTTAATGTAATCTAAGTCAAAGGCTCGTAAGTAGCAGGCGATAATCCAAGCATAGATGTTTCTTGGACATTACTTATAAGCAAACTTCCTCTTCTAAGAGCATCCAAGGTCTTGGATAATCTAATATACCTGTTTTGAAGATTGTATATATAGTAACTAGTAGTCAACTCACCTTTTTGTGCAATGGCTTCAAAATTAGTTACCATAGTCAACAAAGAAATGATATCACCTTAGTTCCTCATGTGCTCACATAATTGAGCCAATTCTATCTTCCACTTATTTTGGGTTTATCTTTCAACCAAAAAACCTAGATTGATTTGAGTATGCTAGTCTACAATTCAAACCTTTCTCTTGGGTATGTCCAATAGATCTTCACGTTGGCGCTAATTTAATTTTTTTTTCAAATTTACATAATATAGTAAAGCTTTTGCTCCTAAATCAACAATAGGATAGAAAAGGGCTAACCAATGGATCAGAATGAGATCTCCTCATACGATCATCTCACAAAGGAGATTATGCATGTTGTCAAATTTGATTGCAGTCTCCCATGCCTCCTCAAATTGCTCCTCTAATATCTTTTGATTTTTTTTAAAAGTAAGTATACTAAAGCATATATACATTGCAACTCATAAGCTTGAAATAAAGAAAAAGTAGAAGTTGAATCTCACTAGTGTTGCCACATACACTACTGAATTCCACCAACCAAATCCACTACAATGTTCAATTCTTGGTGTAGCTCATCATTGGTACTTACCAATAAACGTATAGTTTACTCCAGCTCTTTTATTCTTGGTTTAGTATTGAGTGTCTCTAGCTCTTGAATTTTAGGTTGACTCTTAACTTCCTCCAATTGGCACTTAAGGTTTGTAATCTCATCTTGCATTTTGTTTGCTTGTGACTCCAAGAGCTAGCAAAGTTGGTCTATTTTATTCTTTTGATTTTGAAGCTTTTCATTCTCCAATTTTAAATCTTGATATTCTTGTCCTTTTGCTTTCAAGAGAAAGTTAGTTTTCTAATATATATCTTGTAATTTGATTCTTGAAACCTCTCATTTTCATACTTGGTCTTGCTAAGTAATCTCTTTAGTCTTATAAGAGTCCAACTCCAAATTCATAAGCTGTTGGTTATCTTGGTATTCTTTGAGAACCTGGAGTAACTCAACATAAGAATTGGATTCTCCTTCATTAGTCCCAAGATCAAATTTATATGGTATTGAACCTAACATAGATGGTCTTTTTTCCTTTATATTTTATAGAATTGGTGCAAAAGTATTATCAATTGTTTGAATTTCCAATAATGGCTCATTCTCCACTACATTTGTCAAATGATTGAAACTATATTGACAAAATGCTGAAATAAGATGGGTTGATATCAAGAAAAGGGATTTCTGATTTTGCTTCGCAGCCATTTCTCTCAACATATAGTCGTAAGCTAAATACACCCAATTGATTCTTTCTCCCTTCCATACCTTAAGTCCAATATGTATCACTACATCTGTCCCGATCATAAATTGAGGAGTTCAAAAAAAGTGTTGATTGATAAAGATCATAAATGTTGCTAAGGACTTATCTAGGATATAAATGAAATCCCATCCATCAACTACTTTGGCTTTAGTAAGGTTTTCTTGAAATACCTCAGCCTTTTCTTCGCGAGTGAGATGCTCAAATAATATGCCTTGGTCTCCTTTTAATGGCATATGTAGGATTTCAGCTATATATGCCTTTCGGTATGAGCTTTATTGTTCTGCCTTGAAGTACCACTTCTTTCATTTGACCATAGTTGCTGGTAACAACAAAGTCTATAATCAACTGCATATTTGGGGAGGCCATATGAATTGAAGATATTCCCAAATTTCCACCTTTTTTAATAGCTTTATTTAATTTTCATTGAGTTCTTCTATTAGTGAGGAGGGAAACTTAGATAGTGGTACTGACATCACCTTGCATTTCTTTTTCTTCCCCATGAGGTGGATCTTACTCAATGATTTGTAGAAATTTGATTGTTAGATTTGACACATAGACTAAAGGATTAAGATTATGGAGAAGGATTTGATTGTTCTTCCAACTTATTGACCTAATTGGTATAAACACAATAGGATCTGCCTAATTGTTCTTGTCATTTACATGACCTAGATGGAAAATTTGACTTAAAGGTTTAAATTTAGATTGACCATATGATTTTGACTTTTAGACTTAACTTTAAAGAGACATAGTTTTAGTTTATTTAAATTTTTATCTTCTTCCCAAATCTACTATGTTTCTTTTATTTCTTCCTTTGGCACTTTAAGTCCTTACTAGTAAATAGACTAGAAGATTCTCAAACTTACCATTATACTCATTTTCTCTTTCTATGCATTTCCTCTCAATATGATTTTTCTTTATCTTATATTTAGTCAATTTTCACTTCTCACAAAAACATCACTCAATTTCTCACTATTCCTTCAATACTCTCAACAAATATGTTTATTACAACTTCCAATTTATGTCTATATCTGCAATCTTACTTGATTATTAAGCTTTCTTTTGCTTCACACCTCAATAATCAACTCAAAGGTAGACACCTTTCTTGGAAAGGTGTTTAAGACATGGAGAATTAAAGAACTATAAATATAATAGATACAGTTAACTAATCATACACAATAAAACAAGCTACACACATGTATAAATCTAGGTGCACATATTAATAATGATTATAGGAAACAAAGATCACATGATTCACATCTTTATAAAGCAATGAAGGTAAGTGATTCCTTTCAATATAAACCTTCTACACCATTTCACTTTAGTATATAAAGTTAAGCTATATATTTGCATACTATAAATACTTAGTAAGATATTGAATGCTACTTAAAACTTCAACAATCTATAAAAGTGAATCAAGTTAACTGAAACTAATCTTGTAGCCCAGAAGTTTGACCTGATAGTCATAGTTGCACGCCACCCACCAACTTTGGATATTGTATTACCAATAACAAGTTGTGATGCAACTATAATCTGCTCTGATGAAGCCATTCATCTTCTGAAAAGAAAGCAAGAACTGCATTGTTAAACGCTCTTGGAGCTTCCGATTCAGGCAGGTGCCCTGCATTCTTAATAATGACGAGTCTTGCATTACTGCCAAGGTGCCTGATCATTCCATCAAAAGATTCCAAAGATTATTCTTAAAATCATCTCCTGAACACTAAACTCTACCGAAACACTGACTTGTAAAATCTAGACAGGAGAAATGATCTTACAATAGCATGTGGATCTGAGAAGGGGTTAACCTAGGATTGCAAATCAGGGACAAACGTAATAAAGAGAAACCCCAGTGCCCAAACGAAGAAGACCAGCAATCTCGATTGAATTCCACACATTAAAGAGAAATAGAACAACAAATGCAAACCACGGCTCTAGGGGTTGGATTCATCGACGACAAAGCAAAGGAAGGTGTGCCACATGCACGCACTCCTAAAGAAGCAAAGTTGGCACGCACAAACTTCACGGCGAATGTGGAATGTTTACACGGGTATGCTCAAATCAGAAAAGATCATGCATCTCGAAAACAGAAACAAAGGTTGAAAAAGGAGCAACGTGCGCACTTTTGCAGCTTCCGGCCCTGGTCGGTATCAAATAGTCTGTCGTTCTCCCCCCATACCAAGAGCACCTCCTTCACAGTCACACAGTACATGAGAAAAGCTCCACTCTAGCGGCAGGTAGGCAAGAAAGCTTTACTCTACTTGGTACGTAGATTACAAACGGAGCTTCAAACTTCAGGACCGCAACAAAAATTGGACATGTCATAGCCTCCAACCTTAGGTTAGACCTGACAACGACTGAGTTTCAGGAAATTTTTGGACAGCATTCAGAAGAGAATCTTCCCCATATGGGGAATTTCATTAAAATGGCGATATTCCATGTGCCATTTTCACACTGCTGTTCCCAGAGTTTAGACAGGGCGGTCTGAAATCTATTAGTGTCCTAGATTTGTGAACTCTATATCACTTTTAGATGTATTAAAAAATCTGAGAAAGATGTAGATTTCAGATCAATCGATTTAAAAAATCTACATATTTCCTAGATTTTAGATATCTAATAATGATATAGATTTTTGAAATCTAGGACGCTAGTAGAGTTCAGACCGCCCGGTCTGAACTTTGAGAATGGCAAAGTCACAGAATAATCGTCATTTTAATGAAATTCCTCATCCATATACTACGGAAGACCACGCTGTGATCACCATAATTAGAGAGACCTCCCACAAACCAGGACGAAGATTCTCGTTACGAGAATGTCTACAGTAAAACTAGATGGAACAGTCACATTGTACTGACTGTTACCGTTTCCTACAAAAAAACAATCTCTCAAAAGAGGTTAACGCCAGTTGAGGTCAACACCTGCGTCAATGTAGGCCGAAACTGTGCCTTGTCACTCCAGAAAGTGGATGCGCAGTAAACTTCCACCTTTCGATCTCTGTTCTTTAGGTGCACCAACTGAAGACAGGGCCACAAAAGGTTGGAAGACTGACCAGCACACCATTATTTTAAAACCGGGTAAATACAATAAATTTTAGAGACAATCTATTGGTATCCTTGTTAAACCAATGCACAAAGAGCGTACAGATGAACATTAACTTCCGTTAGATTAGACATGTTCTCACTAGTCAATAGAATAGTACAGTTTGCGTCTACCTAGGCATTAGCTTACAGTTAGAATGTACAAATACCTATTAACTAGTAAGTCAGATCATGTTATGATCACACACAATGCATATTATGTCTTTTATCAATCCCCAATAGCTCGAATCTGAATTCATCTTGACCAGTGGAGTCAGTTTTTCAAGCAGCAATCATGCCAAGCTTTGGAATGCTAAGTCGCTCAACAATTCCAAAGTTGTATGGGCAATTTCGTTAAAATGGCGAAATTCCTCTACTTTGGCAGTTTTTACAGTTCAGAGCGGGTGTTCTGAAGTGTACAAACGTCATAGATATCTTAAATCTATATCTCTCTTAGATGTTTAAAATCTATACTTGTTTTAGATGTCACTTTTACAATTCAGATCGTGCAGTATGAAATCTATAGTAGTCATAGATTTCTTAAATCTATAAATAACCAAGACTCTTGAAAACTATATCTGTCCTAGATGTCACTTTTACAATTCAGAGCGGGCGGTCTGAAAAATGGCACATGGAATGGCGCCATTTTAACGAAATTCCCCATTTGTCTACTTCCAAAGTTTCGATGGCCCTTTTTCTCAACATACTTCATCGGTTTCTTGCACCCCTAGATTCCGTGCTCAGCCACAACATAATGAATGGAAACAAATGCATTATTTACCCAACTCAGAGCTACTCCGACACAAATCGGGTGAATAGTTAGTAAGGGAGGAAAGTACCTCCAGAAGCTCTTTGTATGCGGACTCGGGTAAGTGTGGTGGATTGGACATGAGAAGCCTGAAAGACTCTTTGACTCCTTCCGTAGTGTTGGGCAATAGAATCCTCATCATGTCGTCTACTTTGAGCTTCTCCTGTAAAGCGACAAGATCCGCAGCGTCCATGCACACGCCGGAGTTGGAAATCACCACCTTCCAATCCCACGCAAGGTATCAATGGGGTGGGCAACAGCAGGAATTAACCATGAGAACGATGAGCATGTTGCAACAGTGCATAGGTCAGTCACCTCAACGGAGACACAACATTCGAAACTTGACAACAAGAAGTAGCACGAACTAGGATTAGCACAGGAAACACAAGATTTCGGCACTAATCAATGGAGGTTCTTTGAGCAATGGAACGCATGAAATGGTTCGAGGATGTTAACTGCGTGCTATTCAATTCAATACGATGCCACTACCTTGATATATTTTATTCATGAGGGCACTAAGGGCGCAAAATACGTGACTGTCACTGTAACAAAAATGATACAATAAAGTATGTAGCGTTTCTGCTGAAACGGAAAATTGTGACTAACCTGGATTTTCTGTTTACGAGGAAAAACTCCGAAGAGGACTCTCTCGAATTACGATGGATTTTTTTCCTGGCGCCGGAAGTTGCGGATACCCAAGAATACATCTTCAGAAAATGCAAAGAAAGTTTACCAGAGCTCACCTTGTGCACCAGTTCAGGATACTCGGATGCGAGATGCAACACAACCAGCCCGCTGTAGCTGGTTCCCATCACATGTACATTCGACTCCACCTTGAGCTTTCGCAGCATGTCCACCAAGCACTCCGCCTGAAACGCCTCGGAGCGCTTGGAGCTTCCCGTGGTTGACTGGCCGAAGAAGACGAGATCGGGCACATACACTGCGAATCCGGCCTCTAGAAAAGCCTCCAGCTGATTCGCCCAGGTCACCATGCCGCCCCAGCCAAAACTGGGGACCAACAGTAATGGCGGTCTCGTAGACGACGAGCTCGAGGGCGGCACCCAGCAGTGCATGGTGGTGGTGCCATCGGTCAAAAGAAGACGCAGCGAGCGCATCCCGAGCCGCAGAAACAAGGTCCGGACACGAGCGACGCGTCGCTCTACAAAGTTCAGAGCTGGCATGGCTGGCTGCTGGTTGTTGAAACTCATACAAGGGTGTAAGACTTTACTGCAAAAGAACCGCCCGAGGGCTGATACACGCCCGAAGGCAGAGGACAGGAGGAGAAATCAGACCCAGAGGCGGAGAGATAACACCCGGAGACAAAGGAACCTCGCCCGGAGGCAGAAACACACCCGGAGGCTTTGCACAGTCCCAGCCAGAGAACAGGGCACCCGAAGGAGGGTCACCGAAAGGCAAGGCTGAGTCGAATCAAGAGCAGGGAAAGAAAACAAGAGAAGGAACTAAGGATCAACAAAGCAATGCAATTACATTCCTAATAACCTCCCGTGATGTCGTTGTAGATGGAGTGAAAGGTGTCCTGCAGCTGGATGTCCATCTCGTTAGACTTCGAGTCTCGCTGAGAGGGTAATGCACCTCGTGCTTTTATCCGCTTCATCCTACCACCAATTCATGCTGGATGTCCATCCCGCTGAGAGGGTTGATGGCGTTCGGACTGTCCTTCTCCAATTTCCTGCAGGATTAACTGCTGGTTCAGTTGATTCGACTGGTTTGGCAGTGAATGCCAGGACCGTTATTTTTATTATGCACAGGAGGGTCGACTCTGCGTAATATGAATCGTCATGGATTCGTCATGGATCCGTGATTCCGTCGTGATTCCGTAAATGTGTGGTTCCGTGATGTGTCGTATATGAATCGTCATGATTCCGTCATGTCCTTTGTCATGCACCTCGTGCTTTTGATGATTTGGAAGATTGTTTGCATCGTTACTGGCTTTGCCACTACTAGAAAAGGGTGGTATTTGCGTCACTTGAGACGTTGCAAAATACACTGAAGAAGTGTCCTAGAGAGGGCATTCAAACGTTGCTAAAAGCGGGGTTTAGGATGTCATGCATTGCTTTGCAACAGGTGCTTGGATCCAATCCCCCGTTGATCATGTGGGAGGTGTTTAGCTTTACGCGATGCCTAGGATGAGGCTGTGTGAGAGAAACAGTATTGGTTCTGTACATCTGAGGATTGATTGTATTTGCAGGTTGTTGCAGCCTCACCATTGATTCTATCACGAATTGGTGGCTATATGGGCAATTTCGTTAAAATGGCGAAATTCCGCTACTCTGGCGGTCTAAGTGTATAAAGGTACTAGATGGCTGAAAATTATACCATTCTTAGATGTGTGAAATCTACACATGTGCTAGATGTCACTTTCACCATTCAAATCGTGCGATCTGAAATCTCTAGTAGTAATAGATTCATTAAATCTGTAAAAGGTCAAGATTCCTGAAAACTATACCTGTCCTAGATGTCATGTTTACAATTCACTGATTCAGAGCGGTCGGTCGGAAAATGGCACATGCAATGCCGCCATTCTAACGAATTTCCCCATCTATGGTTTACTTTATTCCAGTTGTGTTGTTATGTTGTTGAATGTCTGGTTTGTAGAATTTGGATCATTTGTATGCATTGGTGGACTGCATGTAGAGGAAGGTTATGGCTCCTTCCCTTGATGTTAGGAATATAAGTTTAAGCAAACTGAATCCTGTTGAAAATGAAACCAGTCTAAAAGTGTATAAAAGGTCATTATTAAGATTTTGGCATCCCCTATCTGTATGATGAAGCTCTCCGCTTTTCCATAATCCTGACATCAAAAATGTTTTCAAACATGAATATTCAGTCACCAAATAATTATTCACATGCCAGTGTTAAATTTGAATGCATTTTATAAGATCTGATCTGTTTGGAATGGTTGTTGGAAAACTTACTGAAACTGGATTGCATTTTGATTACCCAAGGATATGATGATCATCGTCAGTTTTGTCACAAATCGACACTGACGGCTATGGTAGAGAAGTTTGGCTAAGTACGAATAAGTGCATCACCCAACACGGAGACAATCATGAATAGGGAAAGGTAGCTATAAACATGTACGTGCATCAGATTTCATCGCCCTTTGGCTCACTTTGTGCTGCTGTGGGTCTTCATGCATAAAATTGCTCGCGATTGCTACTACGCGGTCATTTCTCCTGTGCGCGTCGATCACTCTGGCACCTTGTTTCTGTACCACAGCACCCCCTGCGCCGCTTGGTTGTGGTTGTTGTCCGTGTCCGAGTCCGACTCGACGTACACACACTCCCGGTACTCTCGCCACAAGGCGACCAGCACTGGCGTCAGGTCGCACTGGTAGAACTTCCCCAGCACGGGCTTGATGGCCTCCGTGGCCTCGGACGCGTGGTAGTGCGGTATGGTGGAGAACAGGTGGTGCGCCACGTGCGTGTCCGTGATGTGGTGCAGCACGAGGTTGAGCACGCCGTAGTCGCGGTCCATGGTGGCTAGCGCGCCTCGCAGCCAGTCCCACTCGCTGCTGTCGTAGTGCGGCAGCGCCGCGTGCGTGTGGTGCAAAAACGTGATCAGCACCAGAAACCCATTCACGATCACCAGCGGAATGAAGTAAATGTTCACCAGGTAGACCAATCCGAAGGCCGAATACAGGCGGTAGAGACTCCCAACAACGGCCAGAAGCGAGATGTCGGTGATGAAAATGAAGAGCCGCTCCCGGTCCATGAAGATGGGGCTGTGCGTGTTGAAGTGGTTGGCGGATCGGTCGTACTTCCTGCCGGAGACGTTGAAAGCCAAGTACAGCGGCCAGCCCAGCGTAAGCATCACCACGATCTGCAGCAATCTACCGGGAGGGTGCTGCAAGTACCTGGCGATCCCACCAAAATCTTCCTTCAGTTTGGGCACGAACGCCTCGTCCTTCTCCACGCTGCCAATGTTGGAGTGATGACGGCGGTGCGAAAACTGCCACGAGAAGTAGGGCACCAGCAAACACGAGTGGAAGATGAGTCCTACCGAGTCGTCCAGCCACTGGTAGTCGCTGAAGGCGTGGTGGCCGCATTCGTGGCCGATGACCCACACTCCTGTTGCGGTGCAGCCCGCGACGATCCAGTAGGCTATCCACATAGCCCAGTTCAAGAGCCCATCATAGACAAAGTAGTTGGTGGAGTAGACGGCGAGGCTGAGGATGGCCAGGTCGTAGATCAAGTAGGAAAAAGATCGGAGGATGGACCTTTCGAAGCAGTGCGGAGGAATGGCCCTCTTGATGTCACCAACGGTGAACGGCGGCTTGTTCGCAGGCGCTCGCTCTACGGAACTCACGGTCTCTTGAGTCAGAATGGCCTTCCCTCCCTTCCCCATCTTGGATGAACCCTGCGCTCAGAGCCGGCACATGAAAGAGTAGGTCGGAACCTGATCAGAACGGTCGGGAAGAAGAAGTTGGTACATAAAAAACGAGATAATACTGTTCAGATTCGCCGACAGTACATTCTCTCATTCTGACCGTAACAGGAAAACAAGGGGTTGTAGTCCAATTAAACTGGTTCAATAATTTGCAGGCAGATCATTAGAAAGAGCTTTCCCAGGAATCATTGGGAGGTCTCTCAATGATCACAGGAATCATAGAAAAACCTTCTCATGATATATTGGGAAGCTTCGATTGAGGGAGTTGGGAGACCCCTGACTCATTAATACGATTCCCTTAACGTTTATATCAATTTGAATCCAATACACAGACAGACCACACTTTGAAATACACAGGCCTAAACTGAAACACAAATAAACGAAGTGAAGGCTTGAGTAGGTTTTCGATGCAAACCAATTCAGCTGAGATCATCGACAAAGCTCCAAGGAAACAGAGGCAAGAGAGAGATAGTTGAATAGAAACAGGGCGGCTGGCAGAGAGGATGAGCCTTTCATTCGCAGGCGGGCGACGTTTCCTCTGGAGTCTGGAATCTGGGCCCTTGATCCATAACAATATATTCCCAGGCAGCATAATGCAACTTCCTCGATCCATAACACATGCGGATCTTGTTTCAAAAGGCAACAAATCGTGCTAAGCTGGCCTTGGGCTTGGAATTGGCCATCTACGTACTGATGACGTTCTTGAGATACTTCAGGGGAGGTGATTGCGGAGAATTTCGTTATAATAAATGTCCTCTGGGACCTGGTTTTGAGTCTCTGCCTGTGGATCTGACTTCTTTCTATTTGTTCTTTGAAATGCTGAGCTCCTGCAGCTGTAGTACAGAGAGATAGGCCGGAGGAAAGAGGCTTCTCAATTGGACACGATGTAGTAGATATCTTTCGAATGAAAATTCTTTCGTTCTCATCAACTGATGCCTGGCGAGCTACCCCTATCGAAACCACGACATGATTAGCTTCCGAATTCCAGCTCCAACTGGTGGCCCTTCCCAACATTAAACATAGCATCGTATAAGCAAGTTAGAGCTAGTACAATCATGTACTCCGTACCAGAAATGCCAGAAAATCCTAGACGAAATTATCCAGTAGAAAACGTAAGGCAGATGATCACCTTTCGTCAATTCAACAGTTGCAGGACAAAACCACCTGACAACTGAAAATATCCGGCCCTGGCTAGCTTTGTGCACTCCATGCTGACTCCCATCAGTTCCATGGATAAGCAGAATCGTATTGATTATATGTAATTACATATTTCTTTGCAACACTTTTGCAATAGTTTCTTACATGATTTTGCATTTTTTCATTTTATAACACTTTTAGAATAGTATAGCATGGATTCTTTGTCCAAGACTTTTACCATTCATTGATTACAAATTTGCAATGCTTTTGCAATGGATTATTTCTTTTCTAAGATCCAAACTAAGTTCCATTACACATCAATCCACTGCAAAACCATTGCAAATGAATTGCAACTCTGTTGCAATCACTGCTTTCTCTTGTAGTGGCTAATGAGTTGTGACAGGAGCAACTAAAGGATGTGCATCTGGAATCGTCACCTGAAATGAGTGGTGAGTGCGCATTTAATTTCAGGTGGATGCGCACACTCTATCAGGATTCTCTTCAGGTATTCGGACAAGTGTTGACACAAGTGTGACGGCATTTCCTACTTTGGAATAACTTTAGTTACTGATAACGGTATCGATCCTTTTCGTCGCTGAACAGCAGTCGTGTCTCCGCTAAGTCCGCTTCTCAAATCCTGGGCCCAGAAAGCGCAGGCTTCACTCGTGACATTCCACGAGCATCGTCAATTGAATGCAGTGGTTGGGGCAAGACATTTGTAAGAGTGGACACAACGTGCAAAGACGCCTCAATTTTCATTTGTATTGTGGCCTTAAATTTTAATTTGTTCACAGTAAGACTCCATGATTGCTGATAAATGAATTTCACTTTATTTTTGTATCGGTTGTTTGGAAACAATGCTTTGGAGCAAACGAAAAAGATGTGACTGCACCTTGAAATATCAACTCTACTTAAATATCAACACCCAGAACAAGTTCATGAATGGGGAAGGAAGGCCTGATGAAAAAAAAGTTCGGTAAAGAAAGTCATTGGGATCCCAAAGTTGCAATGCAGTTCTGATTATTCTGTGAAAATGGCACAAAGTGGGACTGCAAAATGGAAAAAATTCATAGAATGATAGCACGGGGTGAAGAAACATGGGAGTTGTGTTGCAATTTGAAGTTGAAATTGTAGATGCCTAAAAACATCTCATTTGCCTAATTTGAAGTATTTTTGCAAAAGTTATAAGCCTCTGAAGTTCGCAGCTGATCAACCCTAATCGGTCCGATTCCGTCCGTGAACAGTGAGATTCCGTCTGATATGACAACCGTGATTCTACTTACTAAAAAAATCTTGAAAATTATATGCTTGTGATTATGTGATAAAAGTCTTTTTTATCATAAATTTTATTTAAAATTTTTGAAAAATCATTTTACACAAGTGTATTCCTTGTATTTCAAAGTTGTTCAAAATATGTTGAAAAAAACTAATTCTCTAGTTTATTATGAAAATTTTTGTAAGCACTTAAAACATATTGAAAGGCACTAAAGCATCACAAAGTTCCTTTGTCACAAATTGTTACTAGTAATCGTACAATTATTGTCAAGCATTACTTTCATGTTACATTCATTTATTTAGAAATATTATTGCAACACAATATTGACATTCATGATGACAATGCAATTTAGGCATTTCATTCATATGTGAATTTTAAGTGTCAAAGTTGTAAGATAGTGTGCCTTACTAAATACGTATAATTGAAAAAACTTAATAAATAAGTTACAACTCTCTCTTTGTTCAGAAGTATGTAATGTGTAGTGCAATGGTTGAGGACCTTGGGCCTCAACTCCAAGATCCAAGGTTCAAACCTTGGTGGTAATCAATATTTGTAGTGGTTGGCACTTGGTAGATTGTGGGGGCATGTGGTAGATCTAGTAGATTGTAGGGGCATATAGTAGATATTGATTGGAAAATTAAATTGTAAAAAAATTAAATAAAAATTGAAGAATTTTTCTTACATCATACTTTGTGAATTTTCCATGAATTTTTTTGTGTACTTCAATACACATAAAATTCACAACAAACATAATAAATTGTGGGGGCATGTGGTAGATCTAGTAGATTGTGGGGGCATGTGGTAGATATTTATTAGAAAATTAATTTTTTTTTTAAAATTAAAAATTAAAGAATTTTTCTTACATCATACTTTGTAAATTTTCCACGAATTTTTTGTGTACTTCAACATACATAAAATTCATGACAAACATAATAAATTTTTGTACATAATTTGTATCTTTTGCACAACTATGATTAATGTATAGAAGTCACATAGTTAATACAAATAAAAAAGTGGTACGAATTATTTGTAAAAATTATGTGTATTATAACAATGTGATAAATTATGAAAGAACATTAACCACACAATAATCATTGACAATTTGTAGGGCCTAAACTTTGTGATGAGTTTCTATTCCAATTGAAAAATGTGAATTTTTTTTCAAAATCCAATATTTTATTGCAATTTGAACTTTGAGACTGTAATCGATTTTTTTAATTTTTAAATTTTATATTGGCACATTAATTTTGATTTATACCATGATTTTATATTCTATAATATACACCTATTGTAAAATTTTACATGTATTGAACATATTCTGTATTTGATTTGAATTTTCTTTATTTTTTTTGTAAAGAATTAACAATAATTTCAAATTTTCACCAAAAAAAGTTGAAAATTTTTTGACTTATAAAAGATAAGTGATTTCATCTATGAAAAGTTAATATTTGACCCTTAAACATCTAAGGCCTCTTTTGAGCTTCTTGAATTTGCTCTAAATTAAACAAAAAGACAACAATTTTATTAGTATTATCAATTTTTTTTAAATTTAACCATACAAATCAAACTAGACTTGCAAGAAATCACATGGTAAAAGACAACACAAAAATATCACTTATGGATTGAAAGATTATAATATTTGATCATGAGAATGTTAAAATTGTGAAAGTGATTTGAAGTCTTTCAATCTTCTCTTCACATATCAAGTCCAAAAAATTGGTCACCCAAAAAATATGAAGTTAAAGGACATAACATGTATACTCTAACCCCAATCAACTTATAGTTCTCAAAATCTACTTTACAATTTTTTTAAATGAATTTCTAATGTGATTTTTTCTCCAAGAATTAGTGTATTTAAGGCTCATTTTCAAGAGCCCTCAACACTTCAGAAAGTCAAGATTTGCAATGGACACCGTTGCACAAACTCTTGAATAGAAAAATCATAATCATTCATTTTCAAAATCAGATTTTTGATGCTAAAACTAGACTGCAGCAATAATTTTTCAAAAATACAAACTACTAAAAATAATAACTCAGTTAGGTTTTATTTAACTTCAAAGTATCGTCAACACCATAACTTGGTACCTCGGGCATCTAAGGGTTAGAATTTCATTCATATACAGTTACAAAATGGCAAAAAAATCAACAGAGTGAAGGATTGTGAAGCCCGTCCGTTCAGGGTTAAAAATGCGCTTCCATACACCTTAGTTTCGACAGGATTCACATTCAGTTGGATTCAAGTTTAGCTGGATTCACCTTCGACTGCAAGCATTTGAAATTGCTGAAACCATTCCTAACGACGTACAATCCATGCCACCAATGCATAAAGAACACTCAAATTACAAGAAACCAGACTTCCAACAATTGAACTCAAGGAGTAAAGCTTACCTCGGCAACCAATTTATTCCTCAAACAATAGTGATAGATTCAATGGTGAGACATAAAGTAGGTACACCCAAATGTGCCACTGATCTTAAACCGCCATCTATACTAAATGTACATCTCCAAATTCAGTTCTGTACCCATATGGAAGAAACACTTTTAGAACCAAACTTTGTTCCTTATAACTTTTGCATACAATATCCAAATGTCACATTCTTTGGTGCATTGGAACCTCCTTTCACTTGTTGCCAACAAGAACATATGAAAATTTGACCAGTCTAATAATACAAAATAGGCTCAGTAGCAAAAAGTGGCGGGTTTGGGTGTACCTACCTTACTGCAACTGCCTGCAGATACTGCAATCAATCCGCATATGTACAGTACAGTGCAAATACTCGTTATGTCACCACCTCTTTCTGTGCATGACGTAAAGCTAAGCCCCTTCTACAACAGCAGGGGATCCAAAGCACCTGCAGCCAAGCTGCGCAAGGCCAATTCAACAATGCTACCAATCCTCTAAATCGTCAAGGAAACCAAGAGATTCGGCACGATCATGGCCGCAATTAATCACAGTCAAATCCTGCAGTCGAGACCTCTCATTGCTTGAGATCCATAGCCTCCTCCAGAAACGGGTAATCCGTGTATCCCACCACAGGATCTTGCGTGTAAAACGTTGCTCGACTGTACGCATTCAAACCCGCCTTCAACGCAAACCTCTTCACCAGATCCGGATTCGCCAAAAACAATTTCCCATACAACACCGCATCCGCTTTCCCAGTTCTCACCGCCTCATTCCCTTCTTCCTCATCAAACTTCCCCCCCACAAAGAAGTTCCCCTTCCAAGCTTTTCTCATGGGCCACAAGCTCTCCGTCGTCACCACCTCCTTCTCCGGATGAAACCTCGGCTCCACTGCATGCAAATACAAGATGTTATACTTATTCAGAGTCTCCGCTAAATAAACCGACAACCCATCCTCGTCTTCATCAAAAGCGTCGTTGACTCTGGTAAATGGGGAGAGTTTCACTCCCACTCTGTCACTTCCGATTTCAGATGAAACGGCGGAGATGATTTCCTCAAGGAAGCGGACGCGATTCTCACGAGAGCCGCCGTACTTGTCGGTGCGGTCGTTGATGCCGGATTTGAGGAATTGGTCGATGAGGTAGCCGTGTGCGCCGTGAATTTCGACCCCGTCGAAGCCGACCTCACGAGCATTGCGAGCTGCGTTGCGAAAGTCGGTGACGACGTCGGAGACTTCGGAGGTGGTGAGACTTCGTGGGGTGGAGAAGTCGGCGACGCCGTCGGCGGTGGGGAGGTAGACTTCGCCGGTGCAGATTTTCCGGTTGGTGGAGGATAGTGGTGGGGCGCCATTAGGTTGGTAAGCTGCGAGGGGAGAGAGTTTATGAAATTAGGGTTTAGTTGTGTGAAATTCGTGATGGTGGAGAGCTAATGGAAGGTCTCCATTCACAATACACTAAGGGAGAGGTTCCATTCACCATACAGGTGACCTTTGAGACTTTCCCTACAACAATCTCGAAATCTGCACCATCTAAACTTTTGCAAATTTATTTTGTTTTAAGTTCACAACTGATTGCAGGAAACCCAATGTCAATACATTAAGCAGTATTTTCACACTTAGCAAAACCTTGTGTGCTCAATGGAGCCTCTAACGTACTGCACGGTTAGAGGAGCCTCTCCCTTACATCATGTGGAATGGTACGGGGCTAGCTTACATGTGTGCGAGACGCGGCCGACGTGCCAGATTTGGCAGAAGAAGATGGCGCCCTTGTCGTGGACGGCTTTTACGATGGGCTTCCAAGCTTCCACTTGCTCTTGTGTGCAGATGCCTGGTGTGTGCGGGTAGCCGTTTGAGGTTGCGCTGACGCCCGTGGCTTCAGCTATCAATAATCCGCCGGGGGTTGCGCGTTGGGAGTAATAGAGCGCGGCGTGGGAGGGTTGCGGGACGCAGTCGTAAGCGCGGCACCTCGTCAGGGGCGCCATCACCACTCTGTTAATGTCATCACCGCCACACTTAGATTTGAATACAATTTCCATACAAACCTAGAATTCAAGCTGTCTGCAATGAAATCACAAAATTCGCGAATCGCGAGCTCGATCGAATCAAATTATTACAGAATATCCAACATGAGCTAGCTCAATCACAACCTCAGTTCAATAGAAGTACAGATACTCGACAACTTCTATTGCAAATTCCGAAGCAAAATCGAAACCCTTGGCTCAATTACAAGCTCTGTCACCATGAAACTCCTACCTGTGCGACAACCTGAACGGACCCAGCTGGTAAGACGACAACAATGGTGACTTCTCGACATCCACCTTCAAAACAGCTTCATTTCCCCAAGTCTCCGCTGCCACCGACGCAGTTGCTCCGTGCCCCATTTCGTGTAATGCAATTAACCCAACAACAAAGCTCACAAACTCACAACAATGCACGATTCGAAACTCTATTTTTAATTACTTCTTGTAAAAGCGCCGTGATTGAATCCCCGACGTTGAGATTGGCAGACTGATAGAGGCTGCGATCTACATGGAATTGAATGCCTGGCGAGCTGCTTGAGCTATAACAGCGTGAAATGCGCGCACTCAAGGAGACACTGGCTTGCGAGTGACGGACGCGAGAATCTAGAATAGTCGCTAGAATAGGTGCGCAATCTCCCGGGGGCTTGTGTGTGCCGTGATTTTTTCTTTGTTTTGAGAATTGTGTACGGAATTTCTTTTTGAAAAATATCATTTTCAATACATGTAAAAATATTTCACTTTACTATTCTATAGCAAAAAAATTGTAAATCCAATCAATCTCTATACATGTAGTGACCACAATAATGATGACAATAGAGGCTTCGCAAAAGCCTAACCACTTCTTTTGACCATCTTTTCAAGTAGTCATCATTACTGTGTTCATTACATAGTTGTAAGGAGATTTTTTGTTGTTGACACAAGTGTGTTGAAAAACACATTGCAAGGATTTCCATCAAGTAGAGAGGCTAATTTCACGTTGGATAAACGACCTATTGCCACCAAGTATCAAACCCGTAACTATGCCATTTGATTTGGGTAGTTACCACCATCATTAGGTAGTTTAGGGTCATCTTGGACCACTATGAGGAGCTTTTAAATCAGATTTGGAGAAGATGATTTCTAGCAATATCAAAATCAAAATATGGACAATTTCAATCAATTGGTTGGGAAGCTAAACCTATCTATGAGTGTTACATGAAATGTAATGAAGCTTTTGTTTTTGTTTTTTGAGCTTTGGATCTTTCACATCCATAGCGTTTCAATTGACAACACTAAAAGGTGATGTGCTTTCCCTTCCTAGAAAGATTTAATCTTTATTTGAATTGTCTTTTGTTGTTTGTAATTTGTAGCGATTGGTATAAGTTGGGATGACCTACGTGTAGGGATCTATTATGTGGAACTTATTTCTCCAAGGAACGTATCTATTTATTTGCAATGTCTTGTACATTATATAAGCTTAGGGCCACTTCATACTGTGGTAGAAGGTCAAGAGTTGATTTCCACCAATCAAATTTCAAATATTCAACCTCACAATCCTTCATACTAAATGACATAGTTCAGAGGCCATTACCCTTCAAAATTACAATATAGTAGAAAAATAACTACAAGGTGATGGATGCTTGACCATAGTTTGGGCTGGCCAAAAATGGAAATCCAAACTACGAATGAGAGTCTATTGCCTTTTAGACTTTGTTTTTTGTTATTTGTTGTAGTGTAGGTGACAACTCACATAGAATAGCAACAATATGAGCAACAAAAATGTCCCAAAGGTGTATATTGAAAGTATACAATGATCACAACATGTACATTGAAAGCCAAGATTGTCAGTTAGTTCATTATTAGCTAGTGTTTTTTGAAAAATAACCATTTGAAGTGTGATATATATAGAGAGGAGGATTCAAAACTGGACAAAACATTGATAGGGCCAACAACCAACTTGTGTGCAAAAATAAAAGGTGGATATGTAGCCACTCCTTTAATGACATTGTTAAATTCCAACTTCTTGTCATTTCAAATTCAAAGTTGATATCCGTGTTGTTGGAGGTCAATATATTTTTTAATGAGGCAAATATCACTTTAGGATTTGTCGTTGAGGAACTTAAAGTGCTTTGATAGGGTAGGGACAAGTATTGCTTTAGGGTTGGTCATGGTAACCAAATGCTACTCTATTGTCTACATTTGCCTAATGTAATGAAATTTGGAGTTTAGTTTTAACACCAACATATCTTTGAAAGAGGAGGATTGTAAAATAGCCTGTACAAATTTGGAATCTAGTTTCAAAACTACCATCTCTTTGAAAGAGTAGAATTGTAGCCTTCACTTAAGAAACTCATATTTTAAATGATGGATTTTAGGTGACATTTAATATAACAACCCTTATTTTTATGTCAACAATAATGTTCAACTTTTGAATATTATAACCAATAAAAAAACTACATCTCCATCAACTTCTAACAAAAAAATAACTCCTTCCAAAATAAAATTCACCACTGTAAGTGAGCTTTGCTATCATTGCATGAATCTTGCAAAGAAATTTCATAAAGGAAGAAATCCATTCTTGATCAACCCTCCATTCAAGTAATGTAGGTTGTTTTTTTTCATGCAGGAAGTAATAAACAATGATAAATTATGGCATAGTTCCTAGCATAATTGTGGTACATTTTGATTGGCTACAAGACTCTCAATATTGCAATTAGCCCTTGTTGGATTTTGCAACTAGTCCTTGATCAAAAATAGGAAGGCCTACATGTTCACTACAAGTCAAATATAATCCTTAGCTAAAAAATTCATTGTATTTATGTTTTGAAAAATGTAAATCTGGAAAATGATCAAAACCTTCCTAACTCTATTTCTGTATATGAAAAAAATTCCTCACTAAATAAATCCACCCTACAAATACATCTAACTCCTTAAGTGGTTAAAAATGGATTGCCTTATACTAATGTGCCACCCCCAACACATGGCACACATCAATTCCCACTGTAGTTGATTGGGCTTTAAGGTAGGAGGCTCTAAAATCACACATGCATTAAGAATCATTCTTATAAATAATTGTGATATGAACATGAGGTGGTTCTTAAATTGACCGCTTTAGTCATTTGAATGAATTGAGGGAAAAAACATTATTATTTGCAAGAGCCAATCATTGTCTTTGCTTTCCCATCTTTCTTTAGAAGTTGCACGTGAATGGTTTATAGAAGACCGAGGGTCATAAATAGAGGCCTATAACACAACTTGTTTGAAAATTCATAAGTAATTAAAAAATACTTCAAAAAAATATGAAACCACTTATGTTGGATTCCTCATCTATTTTTCTTTGTTTGAAAAATGAGATAAAAACATCCCATCCAAGGAAATACATGAAAAAGGTGGACCAACCTTTGGATGAGAGTTTTGTAAGTCTCGTACCTTACTTCACTACACGAATCTGGAAACTTACAACTTCCTTCCAATTTCTGAATATAATCAATAAAAAAAAGTCAACCATGCACTCCCCTACTCTACTGACCACTTTCTCCCTTCGGTGTTGGCTCCAATGTTTTTATTTCATTTTCGAGAAGGAGCCAATTGGTTCTTCAATACTCATGTAATACTTGGATGATACTTGGTGATACCTATATGAAAACTAGGTGATACCTAAGTAAAATTTGGCTATTAGTCTTTAAATGCAATAATAATTTGGCTATTCTCCTCCAAAAAATTAAATTTTCTATTACAAAAAATAGCCAAGATCATTTGGTTGTAGCCAAGTGGCAAAAATTCATGCATTAAAAAACTCTGGCTGGACTCCAACAAATGTGACAAAATAAATGATGTCTTCTTGGTTGTACTACGCGTCTGAGGTTGAGAATGTGCATGTGCATTAATACTACTCTAAGAGTAGCTCCAATACAACCCATTTAGAAGCACGAGAACAGTGCAAACAGGTCCTATAAAGGACTTTTACAAAAAAAAACACCACAATGTAGCCATTGCATGCAACGGTATTTTGGAGTGCTTGTCACATGAAAGCCCCTATTCTATGTTTTCACATGATTTGCTGAGCATGGAACAATACTCCAAAAGCTGACCACAATGAGCAAATCCGAACACCTCACCTAAAGCATGTTGAAAAATGCAAGAGAATTAGGAACCCCTGAGCGCCCTAGCAATAGGATCTTGCCTCTCCAAATTGCCCTCTACCTATTGTCAACAAACATTTGACTGATATAATCTCCTCATTCATTCGGTGAAAATACTTATGATCAATCCCTGCATGATCCCTTGACTTTCAACTACCGTTCTATACGTTCAGATCCCATAGATGGCAAAGTCGCGGTAGTGATGCCAATTTGATTGCAAGCAGGTCGTTGGACCTTGCTTTCTTGTGTTCATAGGCTAGGTGCTCAGGGGTTAAAATCTGGAAAGCTCTTGTAGTGTTGTGTGTATTGGGTCTTGTTTTGTTGCCGCATTGGGGTGGATGCAGCTCGTGAGAGATCGGGCCTAGCCACCTTCTAATCTAGCAACAAGCCCTTTCTTGACACTTTTCAGTGTCTCTTCCGGTGTGACTGGATGAATGTATTTAGAGTTGAATATGGAGGCTCCTTTATTTGGAAGTGACAAGTATGCGCCATGTAAGGTAAACCAGCCCATTGTGGTCAAATGACCCATTGTGGTCAACTAGGGAGTGCTCTTTTTTCATTATGTGAAATTTTGGCCTTAATGCATGTAAGAAATGATAGTCATGGATTGAATAGTGACCTCATTAGGAAGATTCAACTTTTAAGAGGGAATTCAATGTCAAAAATGACTTTTTAGTCCTTTTTTAGAAAATATTCATAACTGCTTTGGGTGAATGACATGAGCATCATGGAGTCAGATTTTGTTGGTGATGGGATGATCTATAGACTCTTTTGGGCTGAACACTTCAAAAATTCATAACAAATTCATACTTTGCTGAAAAAATACAATTTCAATTGCTCTCACTATTTCTCACACTTGCTTGCATATGAGAAAAAAATTGAAAATTTTTAGCAATAGCATGTGGCTGAACTCCTAATTCTGACCACAATAGGCTGGTTTACCTTCCGATAAGCCATCAAGTTCTTCGTCCTGAAGTTTCTAGAAGTGCCTTGCGCATTCTACTCCTGCAGACGCACAACAAAGAAAACAAAAGCATGCGGACCTCATGAAGCTGCATTGTCACGCATTGCCCAGAAGGATCGAAATTTCTAATGCTGCCCTAGTTTCCATCATTGGGTAAGGCAACATTTCTCCATTCGCAGATACCTCTCGTCCTTTCCATTTCTCAAAAAATTGAAACGGAGTATTCCGCTGCCGGCCATTCAATTTCCTGTACAGAACCCCAATACTGAACTGCAGAAAAAAGAATGGATGAAAAATTGCATTGGTGACTGAGATATTCAACTTCTACTCTGTCTGTTGTCAAGAAAATGGACGCGGATGTGCGCTTAAGGATAAGCATTTTCTTCTTTAGAAGTCAATAACACCATGATTAGAGAATTTGCAATACTATTCACTGATAATGTACTCAAGCAACTTCTCAAAAAATTGGGTGAATTTTTTTTTTTTTTTTTTCCATTCTACATCCTCAAGCAAAGTCTTTCTATGGCCAAATGACGTCTTTTCATGGTTGTAGAAGTTTTTCAATTCCACAACCTACTACCATATGAAAACATCTCATTTAACATTTAGGTGCCAAAATTGAATTTCCACTTTAGATTCTCAAGGGTCCATATCACCACATACCATTCACAAACTCAAATGTGATACATTTTTTTATAAAAATGACTTAACCCTTAAATGTCGATGAGGACATTTGTTGTTTGATGGATGACAAAGAATCCTTTCAGTAGGACAAAAGTGCAACTATTCATCCTCATAATTTTGTTGTAAAAAGGAGAGGTCTTCTATTAATAGTAGTTTGACTTCCAACTATTGTTTTTGCAATTTTTGTTTTTGTTTTTGCAACACTGTAACCAAAGGGATGATTTCCAAGATCACCAGTCTGTCCTTCTTTAAGGGTTAATTTATGCTGAATCTGACCTTCAAGTAGGGTAATACAATCAATCCTCCTATCTACAGTACAAAACCGTTCTCTCACACAACCACACTGATCTGAGAAAGACGTAAAGGAAAACTCCTCCTGCAACAACAGGGGATCCAAGTACCTGCAGCAAGCTGCGCGAGGCCAATTCAGCGAAGCAACGCGACGCCAATTCAGCGAAGCTGTGCAATGGCCTACTCCACAATGCTACCAAGCCCCGAAATCGTCAAGGAAACCAAGAGATTCGGCCAAAACATCAGCAAAACTCAACATCCAAACGTAACTCGCAGACCAATCCTGAACTCGAGAGCTCTCATTGCGGGAGCTCCAAGACCTCCTCCAAAAACGGGTAATCCGTGTATCCCACCACAGGATCCTGCGTGTAAAACGTCGCCCGATTGTACGCAT
Source organism: Climacium dendroides (assembly GCA_950106755.1). NCBI lineage: Eukaryota > Viridiplantae > Streptophyta > Bryopsida > Hypnales > Climaciaceae > Climacium > Climacium dendroides. The sequence continues at coordinate 46,223,276 of OX467082.1, read as the reverse complement.
TCAAACCCGCCTTCAACGCAAACCTCTTCACCAGATCCGGATTCGCTAAAAACAGTCTCCCGTACACCACCACATCCGCTTTCCCACTCCTCACCGCCTCATTCCCTTCCTCCTCATTGAATCCCCCAGCCACAAAGAAGTTCCCCTTCCATGCTTTCCTCATCGGCCACAAGCTCTCCGTCGTCACCACCACCTTCTCCGGATGAAACCTCGGCTCCACTCCATGCAAATACAAAATGTTATACTTATTCAGAGTCTCCGCAAGGTAGATGGATAAACCATTCTCATCTTCGTCGAAAGCGTCGCCCATTTTAGCGAAGGGGGAGAGACGCACTCCCACTCTGTCACTTCCGATTTCAGATGAAACGGCGGAGATGATTTCCTCCAAGAAGCGGACGCGATTCTCACGAGAGCCGCCGTACTTATCGGTGCGGTCGTTGATGCCGGATTTGAGGAATTGGTCGATGAGGTAGCCGTGCGCGCCGTGAATTTCGACCCCGTCGAAGCCGGCCTCACGAGCATTGCGAGCTGCGTTGCGAAAGTCGGTGACGACGTCGGAGACTTCGGAGGTGGTGAGACTTCGTGGGGTGGAGAAGTCTGCGACGCCGTCGGCGGTGGGGAGGTAGACTTTGCCGGTGGAGATTTTCCGGTTGGTGGAGGATGGTGGTGGGGCGCCGTTCGGCTGGTAAGCTGCACATGAAAGGGGATCCAGGGGTTAGTAGTGGGATTTGTGACGGTGAGGGAGCTACATTGTGAGGATATATGGGGAATTTCATTAAAATGGCACAAAGGGGGATTGCGAAATGAAAGAAATTCATAGGAAGATGGCACAAGGTGAAGAAACAAGGGAGTTGTGTTGCAATTTGGACTTGTTGGGGACATAATTGGCACATCTATGAGGTTGACATGTCAAGAAGCGCTGTCATATGTGCTCTTCACTTGCGTAAATGGCATGCAGAATATGCCATTTTCATGAAATTCCCCATATATGGAGTCGAGAGAGGCTTACAAGTGTGCGAGACGCGGCCAACGTGCCAGATTTGGCAGAAGAAGGTGGCGCCCTTATTGTGGACGGCTTTCACAATGGGCTTCCACGCCTCCACTTGCTCTTGCGTCCAGATGCCTGGGGTGTGGGGGTAACCATTTGAGGTCGCGCTGATTCCCGTAGCTTCAGCTATCAGTAATCCGCCAGGGGTGGCGCGCTGAGAGTAATAGAGCGCGGTGTGGGAGGGTTGCGGGACGCAGTCGTAGGAGCGGCACCTCGTCATTGGCGCCATCACCACTCTGAGAATATCACCACCACCACACGTACACTTCAATGCAATTCCCAAATAAAACTCGAATTCCATCTGTCTGCAATGAAATCACGGACTTCACAAAACTCGTGCTGGAGACTCAAATCGCTACCGACATCCGACATGAGCTCAATCAAACTACACAATCTCGAGAACCTCTATCTATTGAAAATACCGAAGCAAAATCGAAATTCTTGAAGTTAACAATTGCACGCTCTGTCACCTTTAGATTTGGAAGTGGACATGAAACCCATACCTGTGTGACAAGCTGAACGAACCCAGCTGGTACGGCGACAACAACGGCGACTTCTCCACATCCACTTTCGGAACAACTTGATTTTCCATAGTCTCCGCTGCCACTGCTGGAGCTGCTCCGTGCCCCATTTCGCGCAAACAGCAAAGCTCACAAGCTCACAACAACGTACGATTTGACACTCTGGTTCTAATTGCGCAAAATGTATGCAAAAGTGTTGCAATTGAATCCCCGAGGTGGAGATTTGCAGACTGACAGCTAGAATCTATTATGGAACTGCCTGCCTGGTTGATTGAACTCTGACAGCGTGAGGTGCGCGCTTTATAGGCGTCGTGAGCAACCGTGACATGAGAGTGACGAACGGGACGAAGTCGCTCGAATACCATTGCTGGAATCAGAGGGTCCACACAAAGAAGCTGCAAGACCTGGGGACTTGTGTGTCTCATTAGTCAAAGTGATGTGTGTTCTTTGCAGAAATTGATTATTTGGCAGGAATTTTTTGCAAGATTCGTGCAGCAATTAACACTGTCCGGGAAGTTTCTGAATTGAAAACGGACAATTTCCGTGCTTCTTAAGGCTGCCTCGGTTTTTTACATTTTTAGTTGGATGTTAACCTGAGAAGTGCGTGTTTTTTCGGTTAGAATCCTCCATTTTGAAATTTCATTCGGTAAATTGCCGGATTTCTATATTTTCATTTGGACATTTTCCTTACTGTGCAAAATGGAGCTGGTTTTTGGTTTCGTTGGGGGGGGGGGGTCTTTTAGCTCTCCATTTTTTTTGGATCATTGGGATTTTTTCTTTCCCTCCCCATTTTGTTTCTAGTATCCTTGGCAGGAGTTGAACCTGTCTAAGCCCCTACCAACCTAGGACCAAGGATGTAGCCTTTGGAAAATACAAGGATCCAAAAGAGGGCCCAGAAATGCCAGAGTACCAAACTAGCAATTAACCAACAATAAAAGTCTATTTGTGCAGGATTGCATGTTAGTGATTCATAGGGAGGCATAATTGTGTCACTAATAAGACTTATAGGTATACTATGTAATATGTATATGTTAAAAAAAATTCCTAAAACGTATATGCTCAGTCGGCTAGTTGCCGGAAAAGAGAAGTTTCAATCAGTCACTTTCCTACGTACTCCAAGGGCAAACGGTCAAATTGCCGGGATTTTTTTTCTTAACCGGCTTATTTCCTAAAACCTTATTTTTTTGTTTGGAACCTCATCCTAATCATTTCAATATCATTCAGAAATCTTCAAAAAATTTCAGCTAGCTTATAACTAAATGCCGGTACTTCCCGTTCATTGGCAGCAAAATGGAACTCACCTGCACGCCAGCAGGTCGTTCATGTTCACGATTTTTTTCAACAGTCATGTTGGCAGCTTAGCATACAAGGAACAGAAGAGCCATCCCTTGAGTACTAAGAAGATGCGGTCCCTGTTGCAAGGTGCACATCTATGAATCAATGCTGTCTTTCTGGCAAGACGCTAACTACCCCCATGAAACATTCGGGGGATTTGATAGTGGGCGCTTTGCTCAACCCGGAGGCACTCGCCTGCCCAGCTCTGTCCCCTCAACTTTGTTCTGTCCATCCCTCAGCTTCGTCCCTTCCGTCCGTCCCAACTCCCATCCAGGCTCCCGTCCTTCAAACAATCTCATTCTAGATTGCATGAGTCTAAGTGAACTGCTTCACCATTTTATTGCTCTTCCCTCAAACACTTTTTCTTTATAATTCCAAAAGTTTTTACTTAAAAATTTCATTCAAACCTTATATCTTAGAAATTGTCCATTTGTTTCAAAAACAAAAACAAAAACCTTATACCTTACATTAATTTTTTCTTTTTTTTCTTTTTTTTGTTTGTTTTCATTTCAATTTGTTGATTTGATATGTTGAGATTTAATAAAACGTGAGGCATTCTTGATACCATTGGGAAGCTATTTGTAAGGAGGTGTGCATGGATTTTGATTTGTCTTGTTTGGAACTATGGTGTGAAAGTTATTGAATTTCAAAACTTTTAAGAATAAAAAAATTGAATAAATTCTCTTCTATCTTAGAAAAATCATAACTTTTACATTGTGTCATTGTATGCTACTAAACAAATTCCTTGCACTCCTTTGTGCACAAGGCTTTCTATTTGTGCCAAGTTTTGTGGCGTTACAGTGTGAAAGTTAAGGATTTCATATAATTAAAAAATTAAAGGAAATTATATATTATTTTGGAAAAAACATAACTTTTACATTGCATCTCTAAATTGTTAATGGAATAGGAAGAGCTAGAGACCTGAAGTAATCTTTCTGCCTACTTCAGTGCAGGAGACATGCACAGCCTTGACACTGGATCACCTTGCAGTTTAGATCTAAGCTCTTCTTCCTTTCTGCAGTTGATGTTGTTCAAAGTAGTGATTGTAGCAGGTTGAATTCCAGTAGTGAGCCGGAGAGTGTGATTGAAGATTCCAGAGTCCATTGGAATGAGCTAAGCTCGAACAATGACTAAAATAGCACTAGAGAAAGCAACCGCGAGATCTTTGAGAGTCGTTGACTACTACCGAAGTATTAGAGATGGTTAAAGTGCTTTCTTGTACCTGGGGACATTTTATTGGGGCCCAAAATCGCAGAGGGAGTCAGGTGGAAATTTTTGAAGCTTGTTGCAAAAGAGTGGTTTGGGGCAATTTCGTTTTGAAGGTATTCAAGAAAGATTATTCTCTACAAGGTCTAAAGCTCCAATGGCCCGATGGTCTCCTTCTCAACCTCAATGATCATTTAGAGTCAATGTTGTTCAAGGGTGCCATGGTGTTGGAGGATGATAGATTTGCCTTTTTGTTGTCTAGGTGCGACATGGATTTGCGGAAGCTGATTGATGTTACCCTAGATAAATATTCCCCACTCTTTGACCATGACGGAAGGCCTCGACTGCTTGAAGAACTCAGGACCAATAAATCCAAATGTGCACGCTCTAAATGCTCTGCATCAGTCTCCAGTGAAGAGTGTGCAGAACGAATTATGTATTGCATTGCTTGGGAGATGGCAGATCTACACTCTATGGATATTCTCCATAGAGACCTAAAAGCATCCAACATTTTGTGCAGAGTAGTGTGGTCAAGGAGCTTTGACATTTGTGTGGCAGATTATGAAAGCTCCACCGGGGTTGTCGGAACTGCCTTTTGGAGAGCACCCAAAATCTTGAAGCAATTGAAGGAGTGCAAGCCAGGGATCCACTTCACCCGCGAGGCTGATGTATACGGCTTCGCAATGACATGTTACGAGATTTGGACTGGACATATTCCATTTAAAGAATATAGGCCCCATGATTATGACCATGTCCTGAATGGAGCGAGACCTTCATTGCCAGCTTGTGTTCCTTGTTGGATGAAGGGTTTGATACAGAGGTGCTGGCACCAGAGAGACCTTCCTCCTCTGCTATTATCGAAGAGTTGCAGCATTGTTCAATATTTGATCCACCTCCAAGAAGTGACGAGGACTTGAGGCCTTATGTTATTAGATATGAGGTTTTCTTTGAGAGAGCTTCCAAAGTCCAGAGCTACATTGACTCGGAAGAGAATTGTGATTTCATTGAGTAGAATTATCCGGTGGACTCCTTGTCTTCCATTCCTTTACAATTTCTGATGCGATTCTTTCATACTTTTATTAAACTCATAAAATTTCCATTATATTATAGTAGGTATGTTTCTCTCTAGGTGTGATTTGTATATTCTTAGTTTCTGTATGTCAGAATGGAATATACTAGTTTCATCGACCACACTCTTAGACTCTGGATTTCATGTTTGTTGACTTGGACCAAAGCAGAAGACAGTAGTTATATACAATACCAGGAAGTTTGCCACTAGTTTGGCCTTACCCATCAGTTAGAAGTGAGTCAATATTGCAAAGATAGAGCCTCTATGTCTGCTTGGTTATTTAAATATGCGAAGAGGGCTTGACCTAGACATAGTGCCTTGCCAAAGACCTTAGCAATGACTTTATGGTAGCTTGGACTCCAGTGTCAAATGTAATAATCATGCGATTCTAGTGCCAAAATTGTGACGTACATCAACACAAAGCTCTAAAAACTAAGATTTTTGAAACAAATGGACAATGTTTCGTGGGGGTAGTTAACTTCTCGCGTCTTTCTGTGCTCTGTAACCTTCCTTCGAATGCAGACATGCTGCACTTGAGACTTCGTATTTTTCACGAATTTTCAAGGAACTCAGACGTCCCTCTAAATTGGAGCAACGTGAACCTCAAAGGCCCAAGATTTGCAAGCCAACGCCCAAGACTACCTCATAATCTGCCAATCACCGAAGCATTTTCGATTGACCCTTCTCCCAATCGATTGCAGTGAGCACTGCAGTCAAAATCATACGGTTGATTTGTTTCCCATCTCCTTCCTGCAAAAATTAACACACCTCAAACATTTCCAAGTTCTCTTCCTGTTCTTACTCTTCAGCAAGACCAACAGCGCTTAAACGGATCACCATTGCAGAGTATTTTGGCCATTTCGTGCAATTTACTCTTGATGTGAATTTTAGCCATAAAAATGATAATTTTCTTAATTTGAATTCCACTAATGAAATGAAGCTTATCATGTTTAGTTTCTACTCCAATTGAAAATTTTCAAAAATTTATAAATTCCAATTTTTATAGCAATATGAACTTTGGGCCTATAGCCATGGTTGTCTGATTTTCTAATTTTAGAGGGACTAGATAATTTTGGGTTACATCATGACGTTATATACTATAATATACATCTATGGTAAAAATTTCAGGTTTTTTTAGTATATTTTGTATTTGATATGAATTTTTTTCATTTTTTTCTTAAAAAATCCACCAAAAAAAATTCCAAAAACATTTGAAAATTTTATGACTTGTAGTAGATATATGACTTCATCTCTGAAAATAAATATAAAATTTTTTCCACTCATATCTAGATGCAAAATGGAAGCAAATAGGGTGTTGAACAATGAGGTTTGAAATTAGTGGTTATAGGCTCGTCCTTTCAGGATTAACTTGTACCGATCATCTAAAAATTTAGAGAAATGACTTTGAATCAATAGTGATTACAGATTCCATTGAACTTTTGTTCGACTATCTAGTGATGCTTGAAATATTTTTTTAAATTTTACCAGATATTTTCCTTCAATTCCCATATTGAAACGGTTTTACAAGTACCAAGTCCAGTTCTTTTCTCTATTTTTTACCCTAAATAAAAAGAATTTACTATAGATTTTTTCACTGGTTTTCAACCAATGTTTTCGAATTGCAACCAAGTTTTTTCCAAATTTCACCTGTTAACTTTGAACTGGAACACTGCTTGAAAAAGTAGTACCAAATTGCATATTAAAAAAGTAAAATAACATAAAAAGAGAGTGCAGTAACAGAATTCTACCGACTGGCACGTTCTGAAAACGTGGCTCACGCACCTGGTGTGCTTCCGGGAAGCTTCCTCCATTCCAGTCGGGAATACCGTCCACTGTCCATTCCGATGTACGTGACAACCTTCAAAACCGGCTGCCAACACGAGAGTGCTAATTTTAAATTTTTTGAAATAATAGAGTTAATTGTAAAGTGAACCCCAGTTTGTGGCATAACATTGTTAAGCCACTGAATATCATCCCTAGCTAGAGCTTAACAATGTTATAATTAAATTTTCCCCCAGGCATCTTAGGGAGTAGAAGAGATCCCCCTAGCTAAGCTTAACAATGTTATGGGAAGGAGGAAAAGGATTTACTAAGAATAGTACCAAAAAACACAACACCAGATTCCATCATATCAAATTTGGGTGTTGTAAAGAATTTGTCCTGCATTTTTTCTCTAATTCTAGCTCCTAGTCCTTCAATGCAAACACTTTATGATTAACTCAAATCAAATTTATAAGTTTCATTTATTTGGGGTAGTACACATAGCATTCTTGACCTTGGAAGGAACATTGATTTTGTATGTTCCCATTTTGTGACTATTTAGTCTTGAAACCTATTAATTTATTTTGCAAAGATGAAATCAAATGTCTCCTATAAGACATAAAATTTCAGATTTTCTGTGAAAATTTGAAATCATTGTCATTTTCTTAATGAAAAAGTGAAGAAAATTCATATCAAATACAAAGTTAGTTCAAAAGATTTGAAATTCTCTCCAAAGGTATACAATATACTATAGAATATCATGGGATGAAACTATTTATTGTAATTTTTTATAATTAAGTAATTAATAGAACAACTTTAGTCATAGGCCCAAAGTTCAAATTGCAACAAATATTCAATTTTTAGGAATTTATCAAATTTTCAAGTTGAAGTAGAAACTACATTTCATTGATTCCATTCCAATAGTTAGGCTCAAATTCAGAGAAGGTCATTTCTATGGCTCAAATTCACATTAAGAGGTAGGATCTTCAAGTTTCATAAATAGATTATGTAATGATATTAATTAAGCTTCTTCCTAGGTAGAAAAATCCACAAAAAGAGAATTTTGATTCTCACTTTTTTTACAAAATGCTCAATCAAGTCCCAAAAATATTTGGATGAAATATTACTTTGTTAAATGTTGTGTAAGTAGGTTTGGAATAGCATGGGCCTTTGCTTTGAAAGCATATAATCTCTTATACCCTTAAACACCTTAAATAATCTTAAACACTCCAAATAATTTTAAAACTATTTTCAAATTCCCTTTCTTTCCAAAATTTCTATCCTATAATTATCATGATACTTTAGAAATTTTCTTATCTATCTTTGATGTAGCATAAATGATAAACAATAGCTCCAAATGATTTGAAACTTAACCACAATGTATATCAACTACTAAAATAATCACATATCGATTTTCATATAGATCTAAGATATTGTTCAACCTTGGACATTTTTTTACTATTGTAATTCTAAGAGAAACTCCAGTGTGGAGATAGGAAGAGACACTGAAAAGTGTCAAGAAAGGGCTTGTTGCCAAGATTAGAAGGTGGGTTATACCTCTCATGAGCCTACAACTTGATGCATTTGTCCCAATGCCCCAATGAAATGAGGCGTAGAAAACATAGTGCTACAAGAGTTTTTTTTAAATTTTAAACTAAATTTCTTGCACTTTTCAATGTGCTTTAGGTGAGGTATTCAGATTTGCATGCTATATTAAACTTTTGGAGTATTTTTCCATACTTGGCAAACCACATAAAAATACAAAGCAGGGGCTCTCATATGACAAGCCCTCCAAAATGTTGTTGGTTACAGTGGTTTGATTGGGACATTGTTTTTTGTAAAAGACATTTCCATGACTCATTTGCAACACTAGAAGATGTTTGGAGGCAAAAGAAAACGATGAATTTTCATGAGTTCCTAGACTATGGGGAACTTTAGGAACTCTGCCAAAGCAACAATTTGATGTTGCCACGACCATGCCACATCAAATAATAATAATTAATTAATAGTTTTAAATAATATTTTTGAAAATATTATTTTAAAAATAATTTTAAAATTTTTAATTATTTTAAAAATTTGAGCATTGTGAGCCTAGGGAACAAGCTTGAAACAACCCTCTCTAGCCTTCAATCCCCTCTAATGTGTTCCCACGCTTTTGAACAGGCTACATTGAAGGTGTTCTAATCTTTCATAGCCTCCACTTCCATGGTTGTATTATATGCATAACTTCTAGGTTCCAATTCCATTGTAGCTAATTTTTTTTAAAGTAGTAAATAAGTTTAGATAAAACATCCTCTAAGTTTCATTGCCACAACCTCGGGGAGGACACTCCTTGTATGTTTGGGGGACCCACGTGTGGCAGTGAGGTATTTTTTGGGGGTCTATTTACCTCCTAGAAAGCATTTAAAGGGCCCCTATCATTACCTAAAGCAAAAAAATCACCCATATTATCATATCTATCATTACTTATAATATGGAGGTCAAAGGAATTTATTGGAGGCTATTTTCTTTGTAAGAAAAATACTAACTAAAAAAATAATGAGAATAAAAGTGACTAGAAAATACCTTATAGAAGAAAGGATTCAAGTTGTAGCTGAAAAATGTATGCCATCTATAACAATGCATACTTCAACACAAATACATGCATGAATGAGAATCAAAAGTAAGACATTAGAAATGAAAAAGTATTGAAGAGGTTTTATATACAAAATGTGTTTAAAAACATAGACATGAAGTTCATCACAGAACTATGAATGTAAAACTAGTACAGAAAATGTGAATGCACATCAACAACAATGTATCAATGTGCATCAATGTATAAATGTGCCTGGCTATGAACTATGAACACAAACATATGCCTCGTATACAAAAACTATGGCAACAACACCTTGTTGCTGTTCTAATGCCCTCCACCACAGTTCATATGCGGTGTGCCCATAGCCATGCTTTGTAAGTCAATTCATTAGAGCACATGCATTCGATCTAGCTCGGGCAATTTCACCACTCTTCACTTCAAACTTCACATACCGAACCCAAGCTTTATCACTAGGATGACATTCTACATACCTACATGTTTCAAACTAAAGCAAAGAAAGTTGAGTGGAAGACATTATAAAGGATAGCCAGTATGACAAGGCCACAAATAAGAACTACAATGAAATGCTATGAATGCTACACCCTAAACAAATCAAGTACAACATTTGAACTCCAACTTCCATAATAGGTCAAAAGTTTCAAATTACCAAACCTGTCGTAGATTGACCTTGCCCGATCGATTTCGTTGTATCGAAGCTCAAACATAATATACGCAATCCAACCATGATGATCAGGTTCCCAAGTCATCCACTGCTTAAAGATTTGTCGAGCTCTAGGCAAATTTCCTAACATCTCCTCCATGTGAATATACCTGTATCAGAGTTGGTCGATTCTCGGAAGCAAAGACACAACCTGCGAAACATTTCCAAACATGCGCTGCGTATATTATGAAGCAAAGGGACAATACATCTTGGCATTCAGTGCAATGATTAGTGCAAAAATACCTCGACATCCACAGTTGTGTGAGTAGAAGCACCATATCCACATTCCATACCCAAAATCATCTTCTATTTCTGTCGTTCAAAAACTGACGCAAATGCTCTGCATCATTTTGATCTAGAGAGTAGACCTCATTTCTAGGGTTATACGCCAAGGTCACGGTACAGATAATGCAATCGATGTCAATCCATTTGCTATCAGTATAATCATATTTGAATTTGTCTCGTCCAATATATTTGCAGTAATACTGCAACATGACCTCAATATGTGGATTTTGAGCTTTTCGCATCCCATTTTCCTCCAACCTCACAAGCAAGTCCACAGGCTGCCGCAATACACCAAAATGCTTCCCATTGCGCCACCTCATGGCCTAGACTCTACCCATCCAGCAAGCACCCTCATCTACAGCATGTAAAACATTAGTAGCAGTTAACCTTGAAACATTGGATGGAAGACCTCGTTTTTGCTTTGCAAGCAAATATGACAGTAGAAGACAATCGAGTAGTGCTTCGTTGGACAAAATAAATAGCGCAATCAGATCCAATAGACAACAAGCCTGACCCTAATAACAAGCCCGCATGCATACAATTGTCATGGTTATTAAACTGAATGCTATGCTTTGTTCTAGCCAATCGATCTTTGGAAAGAAAAGTACTACCATTGAGCTGTGAGACAAGAGTGGACTTGTAAATGCAATGTCCTTCTGTAATGAGTTCACGGAAATGCTTGGAATTGAAATCCTAAACCTCTTGGAAGGCATCTGAATTGATGACTCTACAACTGAATTGACAATAACAATCAGAAGAACCGATATGCAACGCTAAACCCTAAACTACAACTCTCATTCCACACACTCATTCAGCATCATTCCTCAATTCGGCCTAAACCGTAAACCTCATAGAAATCGCGCCTACATTGACCAATTGCAAGTACCTTGACTCCATTTGAACTACCCGAGATCCTTCTACAAAGAATCCGAAACACCTTCACCACACCTCTGTGCTCTAAACCACAAGTTCAAATATTGTCAAACTCAATGCGCATCACGCGCACGCACATTTCCCACTAGCCGTTACACTAAAAATGCACTAAAGTACTAAAGCTTAACAGAAAATCCGGATTAAAATGAGCTCATTCATCCACTGACTTCAAGATATGCTCTAGATATACCCTAGACTTATATAGTATTTGTATCTGACTAGTACTATAGTTGAATATTAACTGAACCTACTAAATTTAATTCCTTGAATCCCATTCTTTTGCCCCTAATTTATATCTATCTAAATTTTAATGGACTATATTTTCCAGCTACCTATATTACTTATAAAGGACATACCACTTTTAATGTTCACTAATTTATGTGTAAGTTTCTTATAAATTTTACCCAAAATGATTAAATCTAATCTATCTTCCGCAGCACGTAGGTTTCTAAAATGCGGGAAGTGTCCTCCCCGAGGCCACAAAACAAAAACTCAATGACATTGAAGCTCTTTAATACATCCTTTCTAGCTACTTTAAATTCCAAACACCTCTTCTTTGAAGTCTCATAATTTCTTCTTCATAATAGATCTAGATCATAATTTGGCATTATAAAATACCAACTATTCAAAAACTTATGTCCCAAAGTTTGCCTTGATTCAACACTTTTTCAAAACACTACACAAAATTCCTCACATCAATGTTTCTTTCAATAATAAATCACCAACAAATCACACAACTTTGCACCAAGTGCATCCTCACTTTCAAAACATCAAGAAAACAAAAGAGAGACAAAGTATTAGCTCTTACTTCTAAATGACCAACCACAGCCTTAAGCAGCTAGCCCTTGGCTAATCCTAACTCTAATCCTTTTTAAACCTTAACATCAACTACAAGCCAATTTGTTATCAACCAACAACTAAGAAGGTAAACTAATAAGAACTCACAACATTATATGTACACTTTCTTCAAACCTACAAAGATGCCTCGAGTAAGTATAAGAAAGACTAGTCCTTTTTTGCATCACACTTCGAGTGATAGAGTTGTCATTGGCCACAACTTTGGGAGGTTCAAGAAAATGAAGTTGAAATTTTTTTGGGAGGTGGAGAATTCCATAGCCACGAGAGGCCATATTTTCTAAGAATTAAAAAAAAAATCAAATTCTAATTAATTTCTAATTTAGCTAATTTGTCACACTTTGTAGTTTAGGGTTTTTTAGTACTGGGGAGTATTCAATTTTGATCATTTTGAGCTGAAATTTTTATGGGCTCTTCCTATAATGTATTTGCATGATCCTTCCAAAGGATTTTAAAGAAAACTCAATTTCAAGTGTGTCACAAGTGCTCGCATAAAGGTCACTTGCGTGCGCCATTTTGAACAATATAGATGATTTGAGGGGGGGTGAAATGTAATGAGGACAAAGTCTATCAAAATGTCCATTTTTTATTTTTTAAAATAATGGTTTTATTTTTTTTCTAAAAATTTAAAAGTGGACTTCACTATTTTCAGTGAGAAACTGGGACCCCAGGCTACAACAGTACTATAAGACAACATCTAGTATTTGGTAATACTCCTATAGCTACCCGCCTTCATCAAGTTCTGCCCAAGTGTACAGTAGCTAGACACTTGTCAATTGTAACTTCAATCTGCAGTTTTGTCAATGGTCCATGTAATGCTTTCCAATTCTGCAGTACAGTACTATAGTACTCATAGTCCTGAGTCGCTGAAACTAGGTACTAAGCAAAACGCTATGAAAACTGGTGAGTCTTTCTTGCACTCACCCCCTACTTCAACCAATAGACAACCTATATTATGACACCATCTCTCAGTAGTGCTAAATGTCATCTAAAGTTGTTTTTTGACCTTCATTATGTTTTAGGGTTATCTTAAGTCTAATATGTTTCCGCTTTAGATCCTAAAAATGGAGGTATCTCCTTCTAGAAATGCCTTAGGGGGTATTAGTTTAATTGAATAATATACCAAGCTATAACAACCAACATCACAGGACCTCAATTCAAGTGCACAAGGACACCCCATCCTCGTTAAAGAATGTTATGCAAGAAACGACACTTATGAATATACATACATCTATGGGTGGGGATGAAAACTCTTATATACATTTAAAAGTGTACCAATTTATTCAAGAAGGTGATACTATCCTAAGATTTTGTAGCAATTCAATGATTCAATCTACTAAAAAAAGAAGGAATGTATCTCTAAATATTTTGTTTTTTTAAATTGTATTTTTTGAGGGAATTATTGCTCAATATGATTATATAAAATTATCTTACACTTGGCTACCAAATTAATCCTTCACTAGTTATGATTTTAGAGAAAATTCTAGGATAAAAGACAAAATTTATTGTATACATTTGTGGATTGTAAAGGCTTGATTTCACTTGGTATTAGGACTAATTTAAGGAAAATTAAGTGAATGCATTCAAAGGTGAATCCAGGTCAATGTGAGTCCAGTCGAAAGGTGTATTACAAAGTTCTGATTTTTGTTTTAAGAGCACAAGTCCTTGACTACAGATTCAGGCCTTCCAATCCTATAGTTTGTTTGGTGCTATTATATATATATATGAAATGAAATTATATGTCTTCTATCAGTTGTAAAAATTTCAAATTTTTTTGGTGAAAATTTGAAATTAATGTTAATTCTTCAAAGAAAAAAAATTAAATACAAAACTAACTACAACAAAATAATCTTTGCCCTTGTAATCTAAGGTACCTAATTCTAATTTCTTAAATTACCTTTAAAAAAATCCCTACCCTTCTAATTGTATGCACTAAGGTGAACCAACCTCTTACAAGCAAAAGATTCATCATAGACCTTTTTTCTATTAAGAAAAGATTCATCATAGACCTTTTTTCTATTAGGAAATGGTCCATTAAGAAATGATCCATTAAAGTTTTACATCAATCATACTACGAGAGAAAGGGATGTTTTAAGTATAATCCCAGTAATATAGTCGTAATAATTTATGACCTTTTAGGAGATTTTTTAGTAAAAATTAAATAGAAATTCATGTATTTTCAGTTAAATTTTACTAAAAATCTCAAATTATAGGATTATACTACTATGAGTATATTTAAAACACCCCTTTCTCTTGTAGTGTCAATGATAGACTATTTTCTATAAATGAGATTTAGAATATATTAAGTTGGATTAATGGCCACAATCAATGTTTTGGATGATGGTGATGGAGTGATTAGTGATTACTCATAGGAACTTCCATTTTCAATATAGATTCATCACAGGAAGTGAAGTTTTTAGGCCTTCATGTTGTGACCATCTTAGGAAATACTATGATTGCTTTGAGTGCATAAGATGACCATTATGGATACACTTTTTGTTAGTATTGGAATAGTTTAGAGATTGTTCTAGTCCAATTGAGAAGCACACTTCAAAAATTTGTAACAAATTCATACTTTGAAAAAAAATTCAATTGCTCTTCCCATTTTTCAAATTGGGCTTCAAGTGGAAAAAAAATTTAAAGATTTTCCACAAATGAATGCTAGTGGGGCAAATCCATTATTTTGCTTGTCATATTTTCCCCACATGATACAATTTTCAGATTTAGAATTCATACTTGCAATTAGAGGCCCCAAATTACATATGGAACATGCAGAAGAGAAAATAATTAGGAACAAAGGTGGGGGTCTTTTATTTTGCATGCACCCCTGGAATGAATTTGACGGTGCGTCCCGAGCGAGGGGCTCAGTTCACCCCGACCGATCACACCATCCCTAACACCAAGTGAAATCAAACCTTCACCTTCCTCTGCAATCCACCAATGTATACAAGACATTCACACTACACGAAATCAAACTTCCAACAATTGAAGGAATCATGTTTACCACGGCAACCAATTTAAACATTCCTCAAACAATAGCGATAGACTCAACTGCCTGCAAATAGAAACAATCCTCCTATGTGGAGAACAAATACTGTTTCTCTCACACAGCCACAACCTACGCATCACGAAAAAGCTAAACGCTTCCCACATCAACGGGGGATCGGATCCAAGCACCTGTTGCAAAGCAATGCAAAGACGATTCAACGATGCAAACAATCTTCCAATTCGTCAAAAAAACGAACTAGAAAGAACATGGACAAAAGCGCAGACAAATCCTGAATACAGTAAACCACGGTAGCCAATTTATTTCCGAACCAATAGTGAGAGAATCAATGATGGGCCTGCAACTACCAGCTCATACAATCAACCCTCCTATGCACAGTACATATAGCAGTCCTCTCACACAGCCTCAATCTAAGCATGACGTAAAGCTAAGCCCCTCTAACAACAACAGGAGATCCAAGCACTTGTAGCCAAGCAGCGCAAGGACAATTCAACATTGCTAACAATCCTCCCAATTGTCAAGGAAACGAAGAGATTCGACACAATCGAGTATTCCCGAACCAATAGTGATAGAATCAATGGTGACGCTGCTAAAACAATCAACCCTGCTCTGTACAGTATAGTATAGTACCCGTTCTCTCACACAGCCTCAATCGAAGACTGGTGTAAAGTTACACTCCTCCTACAACATCAGAGGATCTCACAACCTGCAGCAAAGCTGCACTAGGCCAATTCAGCGAAGCAGCGCGAAATCTAAGCACTCCACAATGCTACCAAGCCTCGATATCGTCAAGGAAACCAAAGAGATTCGGCCAAAACATCAGCAAAACTCAACATCCAAACGTAACTCGCAGACCAATCCTGAACTCGAGAGCTCTCATTGCGGGAGCTCCAAGACCTCCTCCAAAAACGGGTAATCCGTGTATCCCACCACAGGATCCTGCGTGTAAAACGTCGCCCGATTGTACGCATTCAAACCCGCCTTCAACGCAAACCTCTTCACCAGATCCGGATTCGCTAAAAACAGTCTCCCGTACACCACCACATCCGCTTTCCCACTCCTCACCGCCTCATTCCCTTCCTCCTCATTGAATCCCCCAGCCACAAAGAAGTTCCCCTTCCATGCTTTCCTCATCGGCCACAAGCTCTCCGTCGTCACCACCACCTTCTCCGGATGAAACCTCGGCTCCACTCCATGCAAATACAAAATGTTATACTTATTCAGAGTCTCCGCAAGGTAGATGGATAAACCATTCTCATCTTCGTCGAAAGCGTCGCCCATTTTAGCGAAGGGGGAGAGACGCACTCCCACTCTGTCACTTCCGATTTCAGATGAAACGGCGGAGATGATTTCCTCCAAGAAGCGGACGCGATTCTCACGAGAGCCGCCGTACTTATCGGTGCGGTCGTTGATGCCGGATTTGAGGAATTGGTCGATGAGGTAGCCGTGCGCGCCGTGAATTTCGACCCCGTCGAAGCCGGCCTCACGAGCATTGCGAGCTGCGTTGCGAAAGTCGGTGACGACGTCGGAGACTTCGGAGGTGGTGAGACTTCGTGGGGTGGAGAAGTCTGCGACGCCGTCGGCGGTGGGGAGGTAGACTTTGCCGGTGGAGATTTTCCGGTTGGTGGAGGATGGTGGTGGGGCGCCGTTCGGCTGGTAAGCTGCACATGAAAGGGGATCCAGGGGTTAGTGGTGGGATTTGTGATGGTGGGGAACTAAGGTAGAGACTCCCCATTCACCATACAGTACATTAGAGGCTCCAATTGACCATGACGTTGGTGCTACCTGTAGCAATACTGCTTAATGGATTGAGATTTATTTTTTTTGCAGTCGATTGTGAACTCAAAAAAAATGTATGTGCAATATTTCAGGCGGTTCAAGTTTCTACATTGTTCGAGGAAAGACTCGAAGTTCACCTGGATGCTGAATGGAACCCCTATCTTAGTGTTGATGGATGGAGACTTTCCATTACATTGTGGAATGGAGGGAGTTGTGGGATCGGGAGAGGCTTACAAGTGTGCGAGACGCGGCCGACGTGCCAGATTTGGCAGAAGAAGATGGCGCCCTTGTCGTGGACAGCTTTCACGATGGGCTTCCACGCCTCCACTTGCTCTTGCGTCCAGATGCCTGGGGTGTGGGGGTAGCCGTTCGAGGTCGCGCTGATTCCCGTGGCTTCAGCTATCAATAATCCGCCAGGGGTGGCGCGTTGAGAGTAATAGAGCGCGGCGTGGGAGGGTTGCGGGACGCAGTCGTAGGAGCGGCACCTCGTCAGGGGCGCCATCACCACTCTGTGAACACCATTACCACCACACTCACACTTCAATACAATTCCTGTACGAAACTGCAATTCCAGTTCCCTACAATGAAATCACAAACTTCGCCAATCGCGAGCTCGATCGAATCCGCAAGTACTACCGAGTATCGGACACGAGCTCAATCACAACCGCAGCTCAATAAAATCTCGACAACCTCTATTGGAAATGCCGAAGCAAAATTGAAATTCTTGAAGTTAACAATTGCGAGCTCTGTCACTTTTCGGATGTAGAAGTGGACAGGAAATCCATACCTGTGCGACAAGCTGAACGGACCCAGCTGGTACGGCGACAACAGCGGCAACTTCTCCACGTCCACCTTCGGAACAACTCCATTTTTGACAGTCTCTGCTGCCACCGACGCAGCTGCTCCGTGCCCCATTTCGCGCAATGCAACCCAACAACAACTTAAGTGCGCGCTTGACTCGAAACAACGAAACTCTGTTTCACAACAACAAACTCTGTTTTCACAGAGCGTTGCAATTAAAGACGAGATTGCAAGACGATAGAGGCTGCGATATAGGGACTGCCTGGCTGATTGAGTTTTGAGAGCGTGAGGTGCGCGCTTTATATGGGTCTTGAGCAACGGTTGCATGCATGAGAGTGACGGACACACCGAAGTCGCTCGAATAGTCCATACAACGAAGCTGCGCATCGCCTGGGGGACTTGTGTGTGCCGTGATTCTTTTGCTTTTTTGTGGATTCTCGCAAGGAAATTTGTGCATTGCAAGATTCGCTTGATCAGTAAAGCACAGCTCACTTGCATTGGGGACTTGCGAGTGTGTGTGTGTAGGACTTTTCCTTAATTGTAGGAAATTTTTGCAAGATTGGTGCACCTGCAGTGGGGACATGTGTTTGCCTTTGCGTGTTTTGCTGAAGTTGAAAGGAATGTCTTTGCGAGATTCGTGTTGGAAAGTCACTTGTCGTGGAGTAGGGAAGTGGTTGCCTGTGATGAGTGAGGAAGCTTCGGGCGGAGCAGGGCGAGAGCTCCAAAGCGGATGAAGAATAATAAGGGGTGATCACTCACACCTTCTCCGGGAAGCAAAATTTTATGAAGAATGATGAGAGAAAAAAGAGTAGTCAATAGGGATAGTCACACCTTCTTCACTTGGCACTTGAAGAATGAAGAATGAGAAGTTGGTGAGGGTTTGGAGGAGGCAATGGGAAGCCACGGAGGGTGAAGAAGGTGTGACACCCCTAAAAGATGTGTTTAGGGTGGAGAATGAATAAATGCAATGACGAAGGAGAAAGTGCCAGTTGAAAAAGGAAAAAGGAGAGCATAAAAAGAATACACTTAAGTACATATATCTTCCGCACTCCCACTTTTCACCTCCGGAGGTGAAAAGTGGGAGTGCGGAAGATATATGTACTTAAGTATATTCTACTGTGAAAGGACAACATCAACCGAACCCCAACGCGCCACGTCCGTGTTCTTCATTCTTCAACTTGGGTGTGAAGAAGGTGAAGAATGAGGAACATGGAGAATGGAAACTAGAAATTAGATTTAATCCTTAAATGTTGATAAGAATGTTTGGTGTCCAATGGATGACAAAGAATCCTTCTAGTGGGACAAAAATGCAACTATTCATCTTTGAAATTTTGTTGTGAAAAAAGGAAGGTCTTTTACAGTAGTTTGACTTTCAATGAGTGCTATTACAATTTTGTAAGTGAATAATTCTCGAAAGTAACCAAAGGGATGATTTCCATGGTCACCAATTTGTCCTTTGGGGGGTAACTTATCTCCAAAGCAGTGAGCATCAAATTCTCTAAGTGTGTAAGTGTATAAGCGGTAATGAGATTGAAGATATGTAGAAGAGATTTCAAAAACTTTATCCATGTAGATTGCAAGATATTTGCCTTTAAAGTAAAGATAACAAGGTTTTTTTGTACTTTGCGAGATTAGATTATTTGACTTTGAATCTTCTTAACTTAATTTTTTGGCACTCAAAGTTTTAATTAAAAATAATTTATCATAAATAATTGAGTAGAAACTCTTGAAGATATGTAAAATAAAAAAAAATTAATTTTCATTCTTATTAAAATTATAAAGTAGAAGCAAGTATGAGTTAAAAAGAAAAAACAAAATTGTTAATATCTCTAAGATGGAATTGAAGTATACTAATTTCAATGGTGAGATTGTTCTTGTAAGCAAACTAAACCTTATGGAACATTTTTTTCAATTGTGGAAATTGAATTAATAAACAAATCAAATACATTCTTTTCTCAAAACCCTAAAATTTTATTCAATCAATTGAGGGAAATATGAACCTAAATATTTATATTTTTTTTCATACTTATTTCTTCTAAGGTAATGAAATTAGAAAATTTTAGATCATATTTAGAATTAGGTACCCCAAATTATCTTTCTGAGGTTATAAAGTATAGAATTAACTATTACAAAATAATGAGGGAGGTTTATATCCCTTGTTGAAGAATTTGAGTATTTGAGCATTTTGATTGAATACAAGAATGTTTGAATGAATAAATATTCTTGAACTTCAAGACAAGAATCCTATTGCATTTCATGAACTAAGCCTTCTTTCATTAGGGGTTGTCATGTTATTTAAAAACAGATAGCTATTAGGCTCTGTAGGGTCCAACATAGGTTGGTTGTAGACTTAGTATAGCCAAAATGGCCATGTATTGACCATTGGAGGCTAAACTAGTATTTTGGGACTATTGGAGGTGTAAATGGAGTCATTTTGGGGTGCCTTTAGGATAGTTCTAATCCCTTTGCTTCTTCATTTTGTTCAAGTCTTGCAAGTAGTGATGGTTTTGAATAGAGAGGAGTTGGAGCATGTTTAGTGAATGATGGTTAGTATTTAATCAATTTTTTACTAAGTGTTACTCCTCGATTCAAAGTGTGTTGCAAGACTAATCCAATTGAGACAAAGTAGAAGCTTTTTAAAAGACTTAGAGATGCCTTTTGTTAGCAATGTAGGGTGACATGATAAGGTAGTCACATCTTCTTCAAAAAATGTAGACGTGGCCCTCTTTCGTTGGCTCTTTGGAGCTTGCAGAGGTTCCATTTTCTGAAGATTGAGAATGGCCATTATTCTCCTCCAAAGGTAAAAAAAATTCCATGTACAAATGATTCATCTCAGAGTCATGTTGCATTCATCCTAGTCACCAAGAAAGTACTCTATCACAATCTTAATATCACCGCAATAGCAAGTTAATACAATAGGTGCAACAACCTCATTTAACAATTGACACTTATCATCAAGGCAACCTCCTCGCGATACATTAAACACGCTCAATATCGACACTTAAATCTTCACCAAAATCCTTGCTTAGAAATCAATGTTTAGCATCAAAGCAACAAATCATGTACATGCTCAAAATCTACTTCAATAGTCTTCTTGATCTATAGGTAAACACAATTTCTATTCTCAATCTTGAAACGACACAAAAGGAGGATCATACCTTCTTCATAGAGAAAGGCTTCCTATTGACTACTATTCACACTCAACAATTTCTCATTCTTCATAGAAGTTTCACTATTGGAGAAGGTGTGACGAACTCTAATTGTGAAAAATCTTAAATGTAAGCTTGCCGATGAATTATGGACCATTGTAACCCAAATTAATTTTTGTTACAAGATTGTTGTAGAAAGAACACTAAAGCGTATTCTTCAAGGATGTCATGTTAACTTATATGATTTGGTATAGAGGTGCCAAAATTGAATTACCATGTCAAATTCTCAAGGGTTCACATCACCTCACACTGTTTAAAAATGACTTAACTCCTACAAGACAACTAAACAATATTTTCTAGCAATATAGCAATTTTGGGTAGCTCACTACAAATGGAATTTTTATTTTTATCTTTGAAATTTTTACACAATATGTGCCCAAGGAGTAGCTTTAAGACACAACAATTTTTATAACTTTTGACTACATGGTTAAAAAATTATTGTATGATATGTAATTTTCATTGTTTGGTGGGTAGCTTGGGCGGCTAAAAACATTTCTTTAAAAAATATTATTTTAAAAAATAAAAATTTGAAATTATTTCATTAGATTTATATATATGTTGATAGCTTTGAATCATTCCATTTTGATTAATGAGATGAAAGTTATGAGGACTTCTAGTTTGCTGGTAGTTATGGAATCTTTAGTATAAAGGTATGTTCTCACTTGGTGTTAGGGGTGATGTTTGTGATGTAAATTAGGTCTAGAGATAGGTCTAAATTAGCTCCAAAGACCCTGAATAACAACACTCTTAACACCAAGTGAGAACATACCTTAAAATAAATAATTTGAAGCCCTTATTTAGCACAATTTTTAATATTTTTGAAAAATATAAAAATATTGGGTGTTCATTAAAACATTACAACTATTGGAATTGTCATTTTTCAATTCCACAACTAAATTCTTAACAATTTCGTATTTTAAATCACACTTTAGTTCTTTCTACTTACTATTTTTTGAAGCGTAAATATGAATTATTTATTTGAAATTTGTTATATGTATTCCTAGCTTATTTCTTCAATATATTATATAGAATATTAAGAAGTTGTAGGATCTACACATTTTTGTGTAAAAAGTTTGAAAGATGAAATCTAACCATTTGGAAAGAGTTGAAAATGCTTCTTTTTCAAATTCAAATGACTTGATCTTGCAGTTGGTAAGGTTTCTTCTTTTGAAATTTTAAGAAGGTATACTCTAACAAGTTAACTAAAATATTCTATTTTTGGATTTTTTAACCCGCAAATGTCAACAAGGATATTTGGCATCTTATGGATGACAATAAATCCTTCTAGCATCCAAATGCAACTATTCATCTTTGGATTTTTGTTGTGAAAAGAGAAGGTCTTCTATAGTACTTTGGCCTATAATGACTGTTTTTTGCAATTTTTTAAGGAAATGATTCACACGGTAATCAAAGGAGTGATTTCTATGGTCGCTAGTCCATCCTTTAATCCTTAAACGACACCAAGGACATTTTCTTAACCTTTAATGACAAAGAATCTCTCCAT
Source organism: Climacium dendroides (assembly GCA_950106755.1). NCBI lineage: Eukaryota > Viridiplantae > Streptophyta > Bryopsida > Hypnales > Climaciaceae > Climacium > Climacium dendroides. The sequence goes on along the minus strand of OX467082.1, from coordinate 46,200,667 downwards.
GGTGCAACTATTCATCCTCCAAATTTTGTGAAAAAAGAGAGCATTTTCTATAGTAGCTTCACTAGCTTGTCTCCCAATGAGTATTTTTTCATTTTTTTAAGCCAACAATTCACACGATATCTAAATAGATGATTTCCATGGTGACTGACTTGTTGTTTATGGGTTAAGGATTAATGAATAAATATAGATGAAGATTTTAGCTTTACTTTGGGTTTGAGTACTTTGAAGTAATTTTGGGTCCAAAATCAAAGAAAGTCTTTAGGGTTTAATTAATGTTGAATTTGACCTTTGCATAGGGTACATTGAACAACTAAAACAATAAGGTGAAGGCACCCAAAACCATCAAAATAAGGAATTTAGCATAGTTGGAGGCCTATTTTCTTAAAACTAATATTTTGTAGTATTAGCAAGAGAAAATCATGAATATTCAATAAAAGGCACAAATTTTTTTGATGTGATATATAATTTTTATGATTTTTCAAAGTGACAAGTCTCTAGACCACTGGAACTATCTCATAGGTGCATCCAAAACTAAACTACTCAAAAATCAGTTGTCAACAAATCAGAATTTAGTATGTGTCCTTCAAGTGCATTAGCAAATCAATGTTAAACATGTGTAAGACACATTAATGAAACCCTAGGGACACTTTAAAGGCACTCTATGGAACAAGGATTAGATACAAGAACCGAATTGGATGTTTCTACCTTATGTAAGGTAAACCAACCCATTGTGGTCAGAATGAGGAGTTTGGCATCATCTTATTGTTGAAATTTTTCAATTTTTTCCCCACATTAGTACAAGTGTGAGAAACAACAAGTGCAATTGAAATTAATTTTTTTTGACAAAGTATGAATTTACTAGAAATTTCTGAAGCATTGAACCCAAAAGAGTCTGTACTACCTTAAGACCAACAAAATCTAAATTTTTAATGCTTATCTCACTTCCTAATGCAGTCAAAATATTTTCTATTGTAGGAGGCCAAAAAAGCCAATTTTTACAATGGACTTCACACTGAAAACTCAGAAGTTCCTAATGAGGGTAGTGTTCACTCCATTGCTGTCATGTAAGTCATGCATTGTTGCCCACATCCCACATCCTGAAAAAACAACACAATGGGTCATTTCTTAGGCGACCGCAATGGGTTGTCTTACCTTAATGTTTGTAAGAAGAAAATCCCGCCCTTGTAACAGTATGCAATGTATATGGACGTGATTCTGCCTGCGCCACCAGTACATTGTCTGTTGCGTCACCTTTCCAGCATTCACAGCCTTTGCGGCTCGCCCTACTGCGCCCGAAGCTTCCTCACTCGCCACAGACACAACCACGTCCCCGCTCCACCAATCCCTGCGACAGGTGGCTTTCCAATACGAATCTTGTACAGAAATTCCTAAAAAATTCTGAAAAAAAACACCCGCAATCAGAAGTCCTCACTGCAGATCAGCTATGCATTACTACACGAATATTGCACAGAAATTCCTGGCAATATCTGAAATATACCCCCCCGAAATCGGAAGTCCCCACTGCAGGTGAGCTCTGCTTTACTGCTCGAATCTTGCCAAGAAATTCTTCAAATATTCTCGAAAAAACAAAAAAAATTCCGGGAAAAACACTACATGCTTCGTTGTGTGGACCATCTGATTCCAGCAATCACGTTCGAGCGACTTCGGCGCGACCGTCACTTTCATGCCACTGTCGTTCACCACCCCTATATAGCGCGCACCTCACGCTCTCAAAGCTCAATCAGCCAGGCAGTCCATATATCGCAGCCTCTAGCAGTCTTCTTGCAATCCCGTCTTCAATCGCAACGCTTTGTGATCCAGGTCTACGGGAAACAGAGTCTGTTGTTGTGAAACAGAGTTTCGTTGTTTCGAGTCAAGCGCGCACTTAAGTTGTTGTTGGGTTGCATTGCGCGAAATGGGGCACGGAGCAGCTGCGTCGGTGGCAGCAGAGACTGTCAAAAATGGAGTTGTTCCGAAGGTGGACGTGGAGAAGTTGCCGCTGTTGTCGCCGTACCAGCTGGGTCCGTTCAGCTTGTCGCACAGGTATGGATTTCCTGTCCACTTCTACATCCGAAAAGTGACAGAGCTCGCAATTGTTAACTTCAAGAATTTCAATTTTGCTTCGGCATTTCCAATAGAGGTTGTCGAGATTTTATTGAGCTGCGGTTGTGATTGAGCTCGTGTCCGATACTCGGTAGTACTTGCGGATTCGATCGAGCTCGCGATTGGCGAAGTTTGTGATTTCATTGTAGGGAACTGGAATTGCAGTTTCGTACAGGAATTGTATTGAAGTGTGAGTGTGGTGGTAATGGTGTTCACAGAGTGGTGATGGCGCCCCTGACGAGGTGCCGCTCCTACGACTGCGTCCCGCAACCCTCCCACGCCGCGCTCTATTACTCTCAACGCGCCACCCCTGGCGGATTATTGATAGCTGAAGCCACGGGAATCAGCGCGACCTCGAACGGCTACCCCCACACCCCAGGCATCTGGACGCAAGAGCAAGTGGAGGCGTGGAAGCCCATCGTGAAAGCTGTCCACGACAAGGGCGCCATCTTCTTCTGCCAAATCTGGCACGTCGGCCGCGTCTCGCACACTTGTAAGCCTCTCCCGATCCCACAACTCCCTCCATTCCACAATGTAATGGAAAGTCTCCATCCATCAACACTAAGATAGGGGTTCCATTCAGCATCCAGGTGAACTTCGAGTCTTTCCTCGAACAATGTAGAAACTTGAACCGCCTGAAATATTGCACATACATTTTTTTTGAGTTCACAATCGACTGCAAAAAAAATAAATCTCAATCCATTAAGCAGTATTGCTACAGGTAGCACCAACGTCATGGTCAATTGGAGCCTCTAATGTACTGTATGGTGAATGGGGAGTCTCTACCTTAGTTCCCCACCATCACAAATCCCACCACTAACCCCTGGATCCCCTTTCATGTGCAGCTTACCAGCCGAACGGCGCCCCACCACCATCCTCCACCAACCGGAAAATCTCCACCGGCAAAGTCTACCTCCCCACCGCCGACGGCGTCGCAGACTTCTCCACCCCACGAAGTCTCACCACCTCCGAAGTCTCCGACGTCGTCACCGACTTTCGCAACGCAGCTCGCAATGCTCGTGAGGCCGGCTTCGACGGGGTCGAAATTCACGGCGCGCACGGCTACCTCATCGACCAATTCCTCAAATCCGGCATCAACGACCGCACCGATAAGTACGGCGGCTCTCGTGAGAATCGCGTCCGCTTCTTGGAGGAAATCATCTCCGCCGTTTCATCTGAAATCGGAAGTGACAGAGTGGGAGTGCGTCTCTCCCCCTTCGCTAAAATGGGCGACGCTTTCGACGAAGATGAGAATGGTTTATCCATCTACCTTGCGGAGACTCTGAATAAGTATAACATTTTGTATTTGCATGGAGTGGAGCCGAGGTTTCATCCGGAGAAGGTGGTGGTGACGACGGAGAGCTTGTGGCCGATGAGGAAAGCATGGAAGGGGAACTTCTTTGTGGCTGGGGGATTCAATGAGGAGGAAGGGAATGAGGCGGTGAGGAGTGGGAAAGCGGATGTGGTGGTGTACGGGAGACTGTTTTTAGCGAATCCGGATCTGGTGAAGAGGTTTGCGTTGAAGGCGGGTTTGAATGCGTACAATCGGGCGACGTTTTACACGCAGGATCCTGTGGTGGGATACACGGATTACCCGTTTTTGGAGGAGGTCTTGGAGCTCCCGCAATGAGAGCTCTCGAGTTCAGGATTGGTCTGCGAGTTACGTTTGGATGTTGAGTTTTGCTGATGTTTTGGCCGAATCTCTTTGGTTTCCTTGACGATATCGAGGCTTGGTAGCATTGTGGAGTGCTTAGATTTCGCGCTGCTTCGCTGAATTGGCCTAGTGCAGCTTTGCTGCAGGTTGTGAGATCCTCTGATGTTGTAGGAGGAGTGTAACTTTACACCAGTCTTCGATTGAGGCTGTGTGAGAGAACGGGTACTATACTATACTGTACAGAGCAGGGTTGATTGTTTTAGCAGCGTCACCATTGATTCTATCACTATTGGTTCGGGAATACTCGATTGTATCGAATCTCTTCGTTTCCTTGACAATTGGGAGGATTGTTAGCAATGTTGAATTGTCCTTGCGCTGCTTGGTTACAAGTGCTTGGAACTCCTGTTGTTGTCAGAGGGGCTTAGCTTTACGTCATGCTTAGATTGAGGCTGTTTGGGAGGACTGCTATATGTACTGTGCATAGGAGGGTTGATTGTATGAGCTGGTAGTTGCAGGCCCATCATTGATTCTTTCACTATTGGTTCGGAAATAAATTGGCTACCGTGGTTTACTGTATTCAGGATTTGTCTGCGCTTTTGTCCATGTTCTTTCTAGTTCGTTTTTTTGACGAATTGGAAGATTGTTTGCATCGTTGAATCGTCTTTGCATTGCTTTGCTACCGGCCGCTTGGATCCGATCCCCCGTTGATGTGGGAAGCGTTTAGCTTTTTCGTGATGCGTAGGTTGTGGCTATGTGAGAGAAACAGGATTTGTTCTCCACATAGGAGGATTGATTCCATTAGCTGGTAACGTAGTTGACTGTCATTCATCGACTTGTGCCGATTATCTGGAATTTCATGAAAACGACTTTGGATCGATCAATTGTGAAGATGGGTTCCCGTAACTTTTGTTTCACACCCGAAAGGAGAAAATCACACAAAATGGGAGGGCACTATCAGAATTTTACCGACTGGCACGTTCTGGACACAATGACACATATCTCCCGCAGCTGGTGTGCTTCCGAGGAAGATTCCTTCATTCTCCTTGCGGAATGTGTGTGACAACTGACAACCTTCAAAACCGGCTGCGAGCACGCTGTTTTCTCAATTTCTTTAATTTAAAGTTTTAATTTTAATTTTTTTTTGCAACAATGAGACATATGCGTTCCATTTATTTTGTGCAATTTACTTAACATTTCTAATCTTGAAAGGAGAGGGGCCCGTGACCACAGAAATGTACTCGGAATGACCACAAAATTGAACCACAAATTTCTTTCGCTCTGTATGTTCCCATTTTGTAACTGTTTATTCTTGAAAGTTTTTATATTTATTTTATAGAGATGAAATTGTGTGCCTTTTGTAAGCCATAAATTTTGAGATTTTTTGTAAAAAATTTGAGACTGTTGTCATTTTCTTAACGAAATAGTGAAAGAAATTCTTATCACATACAAAAGTATCTCAAAAAATCTGAAATTTCTCCAAAGGTATATTTATCATGATATTTTGTAGTTAGAAAATTAGTAGACCATGATTATAGGCGTAGAGTTCAAATTGCAACTAAATATTCAATTTTTAAGAAGTTTTGAAATTTTCAAGTGAAGTAGAAATGAGAAACAACACTTCATTAATTTCATTTCATTAGTTGGACTCAAATTCACACCAAGAAGTAGGATCTTGATGTTTCCAAAATACACTGTCATTGTGAAGGTGATTCTTGAATTATACTTCTTCCTACATAGGAAAGCCAACAATCCACATAGAGAGAATTTTGAACACCATCTTCTTACAAAAATACTCAATCAAATCCTAAAAATATTTAGATAGCAAATTGTTTTATTCTGTATCTTAGTGACACTAAATGTCATTTTGTAGGCCGTTTGGGGCCTCTAGGTGTTTCAGGGTTATCTTGGTTGTGTTACATACTTTCTCCCTTGGATCTTGGAAATGAAGGTATCTCTTCTTGGAAATGCTTTGGGGGCCATTAAGTTTAATTGAGCAAAATATCAAAGATGTCTATGACAATCCTACATTAGGAGAGTCCTCCATAAGTATACAAGGGCACCACCTAAAGATTATGAATGTTATACAAAAGCGACTTTCATTGCAGTAATGAATATGCATACATCTATAGATGTAGATGAAAATTCTTTTGTATGTATGAAACTTTAAAAGTATGTTCACTCATCCAAGAAAGTGATAATTATTATCCTAAGATTTTGTAGCAATTCAATTTGGGGAGGAATGTATCCCCAAATATTTTGTCAAAAAATTTGTATTGTTTTCAAAGCACTTATTGTTCAATATGATTAACAAAATTTATTTTAAACTTGGCTACTAAATTAATCCTTAACTAGTTCTAATTTTATATGAATTTTTTTATTGAAAGATAAAATTTTAGAAGTGATTTTAAACAAAATCCATTCTTTTTTAAAATAATTATGTTTTGTTTCCAAATGATGGACACAAGTCATTGAAAAATAGACATGAATCTTCAAAATTGGTTGAGAATAGTAAATTAAGTATATAAGATGAAATCATCCAAAACCATAAAAATAAGCACTTGAGCACAGTTCAAGGCATATTTTCTAGGAAAAAAAACATTTTTGTAGTACTAGCAATTGAAAATCATGAATCTTCAAATTTTTTTTGACAAAACATGTAGTTATTATATATTTTCAAAGTAGAACTCACTAAGCCACTGAAATTGTCACATAGCTTGGTTATAATATGGAAATTTAGAAAATCATCAATTAATGAATTGTAGTTAAGTATGGAAAAAGTTTAAGTGTTTTTTTGGGGACACTTTCGATAAAAGTCTACTTGTCAAAAATGAGTTCATGGATGATTTGGGGTGTTTTCACCTTAGATGAAAGGGTATTTCTAACGTATCCAAAAATGGTTACATGATGAATTTTATTGTTGCCATGGGAGAATCCTTTTAATATTTCTATCATAAACACTGAAGAGCATTAATTAACCCCTAATTTAGAAACAAAAAATGCTTGAAATGTGAGATTTGAGGATTTTTTAATTGAGAAATTGTTTCAAGGGATTTTTTGAATGTAACCATGATTGAGAGCTTATGGCAAAGTTGTTGTTTTAGGTGAGTCTTAAATTTACTTTGCATACTCTAAAGTAGCTGACCCATTTCCAACCACTCAAGCAATTACGCATATTTGGAGCACAATTTTTTTGAGCGTGGAATTTTTTCTATGTACAAAAATAGATTTTGGAAGGAATGTATATTTTTCCAAAATTTTACTTTATAAAATATAATTATTATGAATATTTTAGTGAAAGATTCTCTTTGACATGAAATAGTGATGTAGACCTTTCAATTTCTGACCATAAGCTAATTGCAAAATTGACCAAGGGTTCATTGCAATATTGATAGCCTTATAGCCAATCATAATGCTCTACAATTGCTCCTCGAACTCCACCACAACTTCACGGAAAGAAAACACAACTTCATGGAAAGAAAGAAGCCTATAGATTGAAAATGGGATAATGGTTGAAAATGGGTCGGCTACTATAATTTCAATTTATGGGGGGTCACAATTGGCTCTGAGTCATTGTTCATGTGCATGTGGAGACTACTGCACGCCTTACCTATCCTCAAGGGAGTTAATTATAAGTACACACAATATGTGGAGGGTACAAATATGAATACAACCAAATGGCATAGGTAAGATCATCCGTCATAGACTAATACATACTTCTCTAATGCATGCACTATAACAAAAGTTGTTAAAAAAAACTACACTCACAATCAAGTACAGTTCTTTTATCCACTGTTCAGCCTAGTCTCCAAACAACTCTAATTTTTTTTTTGTATTTTAGGGTATGTAATATACTTTTGGAAAGGTGTTTTCAAGACCTTTCCAATGGTATATTACACAATCCAAAATTCAAAAAATTATAGTTGTAAATCTCCAAAAAAATTTGTAGTCGTCTTAGAACTGTACGTAAGACAGTGAATAAAAGAACTGCACTCAATTTTGAGTGTGGTTTTTTTTTTACCAACTTTTGTTATAGTGATAGAGGATTGGTAACCTTGTTGGAGAACAATCCCTCTAACCACTTGAATTTTTGTGACCACTTGAATTTTCAGATTCTTATTAAGGCCTCAATTTCAATTGTCTCCACAACCTTATTATTAAATTGCCCTTGCAAACAATAGATGTAATTGTGAAAACTATTAGCTCCACAGGAGACACCATATGTACTTTTTATGGTCTTCATGTCAACTGAGAGGTGCCATTTAACTTTGAATTCCCCTACTCCTAATACATATAATAACTTTCCATCCTCTTGAGGTTGAATTATTAATGAAATTGTTGCTTGTGCAAAGACTCATCAAAGAGTTTCATAAGATTTCTTTTGCAATATGATATATTTCTTATTCAAATTGAACAAAATGATAACCTTCATTTTTAGGATAAGGTTTCATATTCAATGTTTGGTTCATAAGTGTCCATGATATGCACTCTACCTTTTATGCATGAATTATCTCTATTTCATCTAGTTTCAAAACAAATATTAATGGCTTGTCCTAGAACTCTAACATCACCATGCAACAACATGCAAAAATGTGATCTAGCCTTGGCAATATATCTTAAATACTTACTCACATGCACTCAAAGAGTCAATTTGGTAATAGGCTAATTTGAATGTTTTTCTACTAATTTAGCCATGAGGATTTAATTGTGTCCCAAACTCCTAATTGACATTCTAAACACCTAGTTAGACATTGGAAATGGTGTGTTGGTTGCTAAAGTCTACAAGTGGAAGGTTAGCGGCCAACACACCATATTTGTAGGGATGCAAACACTCTTTTTAAGTTTTTTTTTAACTATAAATACACTAAAAAACGTATTCAGCACAACCGGCTACTATGCAACTAGTATCCTATAAAACTATCCTACAACTATAAGACCTCTCTATTAGCATTAAATCTAAAGGAATTGTTTTATGTTGTTGTTTTACTCCATTAATACATTATTTTAGTCGCAAAGTAGTCAATCTATAATTGCAAAAAATGACTAGGAAACAACTAAGAAAAGATTGCAATTGTAAAATGACCATGGTTGTTTCTTAGTTGCTTTCTAGTCATACATTAGTTCTTTCTTAGTCGTTTCCTATAATACTAGAAAATTTAGCTTTTTTGTTGATTTGGCTGTATAGATTTGATTCATTTTTCTGTTGATTTTAGAAAGTAATTTGTTGATTTGAATAGAAATCAATAAAAAAATGAACTAAATGAATGTGACCAAATCAACAAAAAAATTGAATTTTTTAGTAGTGAAGCTAGTCGATTTTTAGTCGCTTTTAAGTTATACACTAGTTGATTCTTAGTTGCTTCCAAAGTTCATTCTTATTTGTCTTATATCAATTGTCCTATATCAATTGTCCTATATTAATTGTAAAGAGTATCATTAGGTTGAACATATAAGACTTGTAAGTTGTAGTCTTATGCAATGAATTTTATTGATTTAATTTTTAGATTTTTACAATTTTTAGATTTCAATAAAGTATAGATTTCAATAGAGTATAGATTTTTACAATTTGTAGAAATAAAAAAGTATTTAAAATTCAAGAAATTTTTAAATCTATAAAATTGTAAGGTTTCCAAAACCAATGAAATCTATTAAATACCAATATTTGAATTTTTGAAATCTAGGAAGAAGATAGATCTGAAATTTTAAAATCTAGAAAAAAGCTAGATTTGAAATTCTAAAATCTAGAAAAAATTAGATCTGAAATCCAAAAATCTAGAAAAAAATAGTTTTGAAATTTTACAATCTACAAATCATTGAGATTAATAATTTAAAATCTATAAATATACAAGTTGCAAACAAGTTGCAGATGAGTCACAAATGAGGCATGACTTTTTCAATTGGTATACCTTTTTCCTAGGTTTTAGGGTGTTCACCACGACTAAAGGTCTCCAAATTATCACCAATTGCACACTAGTCACAAATGTCCTATACAACTGAAAAAACAATTGTATATTGTAGTTACAAAACCCTTCATTTTCTTCTAGTGATACTAATAAAAATGAGCAAAAGCGAAAAAATAAAACCTTGAAACCCAAGTGACAACTCCGGGGCTTACAATATACACTTTCAAATATTTTTTAGAACTCTTAGAATAGACAAAAATCAAAGGTGATATGAATGGATATAGTTTAAATACTCGGATCTCATCCAACACTTTAGACCCTTCTTTCTTGTACACTTGTAATTATACTTGTAATACCATTCCGGAATTGGCACATCATTGTCTACAACATCCCAAATTCCAAACCTTTATAAAAGTCAATTAGAAATCAAATGTTGTAGTTTTTACCTTAGAATAAATCCAAACTACTAAAATATAACTTCCACCATTTCAATCGTTTTTAAGTAAGGCTTACAACAACTATGACTAATCATCACTATAAACTTGTTCATTGCTTGAAAGGCCAATTGGAAAACGCTTAGACACTCCATCCTAAAAAGTATATTTAAAAATATAAAAAAATTTAGTTAAGCATGCTTTATTCCAAGAGTTGGATAAAACGCTCCTCCTTATAATGATTTATATATTGCAGAATAACCAATATAGTGCACCCTATCCTAAAAATTATACATAAAAAAAACAAGAACTTGGTTGTGTATACTTTATTCCAAGAGTTGGATAAAATGCTCTCCCCCATAATGATTTATATAGTACATAATAACCAATATGAGTTATTTGTTATCTATTATGATCACAACTAATATAGTATATATAGTGCATATAGCATGGTTGTCATACTGGACAAGTTACTATTCATTTTTTGTCCTGTAGGACGAGTTACTATTCATCAAATGTACCTCTCAAGTACACTTGATGAATAGTAACTCGTCCTACAAGACAAAAAATGAATAGTAACTTGTCCAGTATGACAACCATGGCATATAGTGCATATAGTGCATATAGTGCATATAGTGCAAAGTAAACAATATTCATTATTGATATGAGTTATTTTATAGTGCATATAGTGCAAAGTAACCAATATTCATATGAGTTATTCGTTATCCATTATGATCACAACCAATATAGTGCAAAATAACCAATATTCATTATTCATATGAGTTATTCGTTATCCGTTATGATTACAACCAATATAGTGCAAAATAATCAATATTCGTTATTCATTATCCATTATTCATACGAGTTATTCATTATCCATTATTCATATGAGTTATTTGTTATCCATTATTCATACGAGTTATTCGTTATCCGTTATTCATACGAGTTATTTGTTATTTGTTATTCATACGAGTAATTCGTTATCCGTTATTCATATGAGTTAGAGCATCCCCACCAAGGGGCTACTGTATCCCTATCCGAATGAATTTCATCCGGATAGGGAAGAACCCCCATCCACCAGTGTAGTGCATATCTTCAAAATTTGGGGGAGGGGGGTTCCCAATCTTGCAAAAGGGCCCTCATTTGGAAAACTCAGAATGAATAAATCGTATCCCTTATTTAGTATAAAGTGATGTCAGTTTGCCTAGAGGGTGACTAGTACTTACCTCGCTCGTTTATTACCTCGCTCGTTTATTATTGGGTGATTCGTTAATTACCTCGCTCGTTTAGTACCGGGTGACTCGCTAATTACCTTGCTCGTTTATTACCGGGTGACTCGTTAACTACCTCGCTTGTTAATTCCCGGGTGACTCGTTAATTACCTCGCTCGTTTATTCCCGGGTGACTTGTTAACTACCTCGCTCGTTAATTACTGGGTGACTCGTTAACTACCTCGCTCGTTGATTACCTCGCTCGTTGATTACCGGGTGACTCGTTAACTACCTCGCTCGTTCATTACCAGGTGACTCGTTGATTACCGATGACTCGTTGATTACCAGGTGACTCGTTGATTACCTCGCTCGTTCAATACCAGTTGACTCGTTGATTACCTCGCTCGTTGATTACCTCGCTCGTTTATTACCAGGTGACTCGTTAACTACCTCGCTCGTTCATTACCAGATGACTCGTTGATTACCAATGACTCGTTGATTACCAGGTGACTCGTTGATTACCTCGCTCGTTGATTACCTCGCTCGTTGATTACCTCGCTCGTTCATTACCTCGCTCGTTCATTACCGGGTGACTCGTTAACTACCTCACTCGTTGATTACCTCGCTCGTTGATTACTGGGTGACTCGTTAACTACCTCGCTCGTTGATTACCAGGTGACTCGTTGATTACCTCGCTCGTTCATTACCTCTCTTGTTGATTACCTCGCTCGTTGATTACCTCGCTCGTTGATTACCTCGCTCGTTGATTACCTCGCTCGTTGATTACCTCGCTCGTTCATTACCTCGCTCGTTCATTACCTCGCTCGTTCATTACCTCGCTCGTTCATTACCTCGCTCGTTGATTACCTCGCTCGTTGATTACTTCGCTCGTTCATTACTTCGCTCGTTGATTACCTCGCTCGTTCATTATTGGGGCTTGCTGCAAACTTGACCCGCATTAACTCAATGAACTTCTGCAGTAAAATGATGGGTTTAGGGAACAGACTAGTGGGGGAGGGCTTCCCTATCCCTCCCCCAGGATGATAATGAGGTTGGGGGAGGGCTTCCCTATCCCTCCCCCCAGGATGATAATGAGGTTTGGTAATGAGGTTTGGGGATAGGGATACAGCAGACCCTGGTGGGGATGCTGTTATTCGGTTATTGGTGGGGATGCTGTTATTCGGTTATTCATACGATATCTGTTATGATGACAACCAATATAGTGCATCTAGTGCAGAATAACCAATATTCAATATTCGTTATTTGTTATGATCACAGACTTTAAGGATTTCTATCCCCTAGGGCATTCCCAATCAAACTCAAAATTATTGTTAGCCTTGCAAATTCCAATGAATCTTTGATGTTTCATACATTGTTTCAGCCTTTCTAGTTGACACAAAAGTAGACAAAACTTTTGTTGTACCAATTTGCACCTCCTTACTTCCACACAATTGCTCTTTAGTGCCATTCTCAACATTTCTCCTTGTGATCACATTTGTAGTTTATGGGACCAAAATGCTTCTCACAAATTTCGACATCCTCTTTGCTTGTCCGCCAGTTTGGGATACTGAATTCATACAAGTCTGTGGAAAGACTCACTACGCATGGATTGAAATTGTGTATGTGAATCGTGGACAAACCTCTGAACAATCTCTAGAAGCTTTGTCAAACACTTCAGGTGTGAAGAATTATGTATTTTATCTGGATAATAGCCCTTTATCAGAGAACACTCGTTCAAAAGGGTCTTGAAAATATGTAATATTATAAAAAAGTGATCAAGATAGTATCGCAATGCACTGAGTTTGTCGCCTGAAAGTCGAGGGATTTGATTTCCAAAGTTCATCCTCAAGACTCTAAGGCAAAGCATATTTTCAATTTGTCTATTTTATAAATAATTACTGACAAACGAGGGTCACTGCTACGGTGGATGCTTCATAAAAGCTCGGCTCGGAAAGGAGCCCACTATGACATATCACCAACAATCTCTCACTTCTGTACCTTGAAAATTGAGCGTCAGAATTGATTGCAGAGCAGGGAGCAATCCGCCGAGAATTCTGACGCTTAGAAAGTTATCCTGAACCGATCAAGAATCCTTTCTAATCACAATGGTACCTCAGTAGTAGGATGTATTCCACCACGTATCGTCCAAATGTCATAGTAATCAAAATTCGAACTCCCCAGTTGCCTGGCATAAACGAGAAAAACACACATCAGAGACTTCAGGAATTCTGCAATATGTAAACTTCTTAGTGCCTGAACTAAAATAGAAATTCCACTTCAGATGCTCTTAGTCAATATAGTGACTCCCAAAAAGACTTTTCAGTTGATATATTTTGCTACCGTCAATAAGATTTCGCAAATGAATCATTTCTTTCTTAAAGATATTGAACCAGCCACAATTGGCCATTTGGGTACTAGGGGATAAGGAAAGTCTCAATTTCATAATCTTAGGAGTGGTACATCCTAGAGCAAATCTTGTTATGATCTTGATAAACTCATATAAAGTTAGAAACCCAGCATCGTGCAATCAGCATTTTAAATCATCCGAGAGTGGGCGTTTTATCTCAAGCTAAGCTAAAAAATTGATCACCAGCGACTGAAAAGTTAAACAGAAAAACGTATTCGAGAACTATCAGTAAAACCCACTCAGCAGGGTTTAGTGTTGAAAGTCAGTGTCCCAGGATGCCCACCTTTACAAAGAGAATGTCACGATTATTCAAATGCATGATGCCATCCTTCAAGGTACACTTCCACTTGTTCTTTGACCTGGTAACCTGCTCACAATATTATATAAAAAACCATCTCAATATGTGCTTCCAAATCCAAGATTTTGAAAAGATGCCGACTCCGGAGTAGTAAAATGACTTTAAGAAGATTAAATTGAAGATGCTTCCAAGTCTTATTACTCCAGCACTCACAGAAACAAGGTCGGTTACTGCTGACCTTATCAAACTGAGCAAGCACTAAATGGTTGGTGGCCGGTTCTTCATCACCATTGTCAGCTTCATCAACATCATCGTCGTCATCATCTTCATTTAGAGGCGGTTCAGAGCCCTCCGACTCTGGTGGCTCAACATTTGCTGCTGGCGTGGTAGCGCTAGGTGGCGCGTTGTCTGCTACACATGTTGAATGTCAATGCACTGTTCATAAGTAATATTCTTGTGTCATATGACAATACGAAGTAGCCTACAACTATCATGGCTAGAAGTAACTAAAATGAGATCCAGATGGTCAGGCATCGAGTACTAGAAAGAACAGGTCAGTTTCTCACCGTCCTCCTCAGGCTCGTTGTAGTCCTCTGCTACAGCCTGACACAAGAAGTATTGAACACAAGTATATTGTTAATCAGAAAAAAAAGGTACCTCTAATCACAGGTAGGGAGTTCTCAACTCCTACAGGACTAAGGAGTCAAAGATTTAATAAGTAAGACCAATTCAATTGAACATATTAGAGATATCCTAAAAGCCATAAAATGTCACCTCTATTTGGTCCCCAGTTTTTTTTCTTATTCTAGATTGCATTTGAGTTCTTATCCAACCTGTATTCTGATTGGAATGACAATTAAGGCATGATAGCATGCAATCTAATCATATTGGGTTGTCTCGCAAAAAACATTAGGTCACAACCTTGCAAAAAGAAGGGATCATACACAAATTTGGACCACTTGAGGTCATTTGTGTTTGATCTCCACTTTTGTAATTCTAAAGTTTATATCAGAGGAGTTGATGAAGAACATCAACTCAGTTGGTCAAAACATAAAGAAAATCGAACAAAAGGAATTATCTACATGACCACTCAAAACTGCTAAAAATAACATGAGACCCGATTAGGACCATTAAGAATAAAGCAAAACTAACAAGGTAGTTCTAGAACTTTCAGAATCAACAAAAGAATAGAGAGTCAGACACCCACATCATCGTACTCGTCATCAATGCCATCCAGTTGTGGAACAACTGGCAAACTTTGCAAAAATTTAGCATGCATCATCCGCTCAATTGCAGCATCTGCACTCTGTCTGTGTTGCACCGACAAGCGTAAATCTTCATTTCTGGCAACACTTCCCTCTGTCGCCCAGTTTGTAACTGCTCCGGGATCCTGATCAGAGTGGACCAAAGAGTGTTATTATTAAAATAGGGGCATGAGGAACCAAGGCTACCTAGTTTCTGAAGTCCATATTAATCTTTGGCTGACGGTCGTGAAGCACATCATGCAATCTGGTAAGTTCAAAAGAGCAGATAAGAATTACGATTGTAAGGCGGACATGTTAAATTTCGGAGTCATCGTATCCTGCTAAGACAGTTTCAACAGCATATCCATATCAGACATTGATTACTTTTGACAGGAGGATTTTTTTCGGGGAACTAACCACGATTTGAGAACTCTCGCCCATCGATGTAGACAATTCATCGTCTACACCATCTCGTTGTGGGATAAAGTATCCAGAGCTTATTTCATCATGTTTTCTCTTGCCAGTTGATATAGTAAGAAAATCCTGTTCCAAGGCAGTGACTATAATCAGACAGCATTCCGTGGTCGCCTTTTCCAAATACAATAAAAATCCATTGCAACCAATGTGACGGAAAGGAAAAGCACCTAGTAGAATCATGAAATACCTTGGTAATAGGAGGCGCGACTTGTGCTGAAACAGGTATCTGTGCTAGGCCGTTATCTCCTTCCCTTTCCTCATATGCTGAAGCAAGGTATAACAAGTTCGATAGAGCAAGAAGAAGCAAAGTAAAGAAATTAACAACCAAACAGTCGATGAACAATCCTCTTGGGCTTCACCAAAATACAGTTCTTCCAACACTAAAAGATTCAGGTACCTCGATTTTGCTATAGCTACTACAATTACAACCAGTCACAAATTCAGAAAAAAAATTGCAAGTGCGATCGGGTGTCTTCCACAACACGAAAGTTGTAATTTAAAGCATTACTGAAAGCACAGCAACTCACTTTCATTCATATTGAGTTCAACTCCACGATGTTTATGATTCAGCCAGGATGCTGGTTGTTGCTGAAACCACCAACACAGATCAAGCTGTAAGATGCCTTGGAATGGAGACATTCTATCAAGCTTGTAGATCATGCAACAAGCAGACTTTCAGAAAGGATGAAAAATTCAGCACTGGCATTCTAATGACAAAATCATCGAAAGAGTGATCAGTCGTCTACGAAGCAAATTAAACGACAGGGCTGACCTGAAGTCTACAACTTCAGAACAAAAATCTGCTATACCAGAACCCACGTGACCAAACAATAGGACATGCAAAATAGAAATCTCCTATAAAAGTACCATGTATGTACTCGGCGTTCCATTTGCCATCCGAGGAGCATGATGATGACCAGAGTTTAGCTGCAAGGACTCCTCGCTAGGGCCTGGAGGCATGTACTGGAACATCACGGGCTCCCGAGAACTAGTTGACGCGGACACCTGCGAAAGGGAACATATAATAATATGCCAAAGAGCTGACATTTGTCAATACAAGCATGTAATGGCATCCCTGAATTTACATACAGGCCGGATTTGAGGTTGGGTCTTTTTATAAATAATAGCCAAGCAACAACCATACCCTTGAGAAATTCATATCATTGGGTGGAGCCTCGTATTCCTCGGTTGCCACATAAGGTTCATTCAAATCGTGTACAGGAGTAGCAACTGCTTGAGATGTCGGTTTGGCTACTGGGTTTGCAGGGGCTTCGTGACCAGAGGCTTCCTTAATTGCACCTGACTGCACCAACTTGAGCTCCCAAAGCTGATCAAAACATCGGAATCAAGACATCACTCTTCAGATCAGCGGATTGTTAACACAGAAAAAGTTCCAGCCCATGCACATGCATATTATATGCGAAACCTGGGAGAATGCACATCATCATCACCATAACAAAAAGTGCTTAAGACGTACAAATAAGAGCTACACACTTAACTCCTAAAGGACCAAAAGATCATGGTTTGAATATGACAAAATTCACTGATCATGTTGTGAATAATATAATTCAGATGAGGCAAAATTTAATATCACTAGAATCAATGAAGATCAATGCATGTCCTGGTCAAAAATTATGTAAAACTAAACAACAAAAAGTTCTCAAAGTCATTACTTGCATAGCAGTTTTCATACTCACTATGGCTAAGCTTCGCAACAAGTCCAAACCAGAAGAGAAAAGGTGCTTACCGATTGTAGCTCATTCAAAACATTATCATCTACTCCTTCGCTCTGGAAGTCAGTACGCACATTGTTGATCACATCCTCAACGACGTGGAGGTACACATTTGATACACTCATTGCCATTTCCTTCTCTTTCGCAAGTTGCTTCGTGTTCGCCATCTTGATGAAAATTTCCAAATTGAAAATTCTTCCCAACCCTTACTGAACTCAAGGCTTACTGATTCCCCTGCCAAAAATTTAAACCCCTTCAACTTCTAGTAAAAGAGGTCGGTTTGGAGCAAAAGGCGGAAGCGAAAAAAAACGACCAATAAATCAATAGATGGAGGGCAAAAAGAAAACTCTGCGGGATTACTCCTTCTGTGAACTCCTCAGTCCCCTGCAAACAAGTATCCGAACTTGGAAAAGACGTTTGCGAAATTTGGAAAAGAAAGAGGTGACGAGGAAAGAGGAAGGTTCGAGAATAAGGGTTCCGGTATAGGGTGCAGACCACTCTTCGTGCCGAGTACTCTTCACAGGAAGTAAACTGCGAAGTCACTTCACAGCATCTAGAAGGAAATGCTATACCATTTCGTGTGGTACGGGAAAAAAAAAATCACGACGATACTCAACGTAGAATACCCTTCTGCGGTTGTTATTCGATTTAAAGATCGACAGCACAGAAATTGCACCAAAATTAGGTCAAAGGTGGAACTTACAAAGGCACCGCCCAACTTGCCCAACTTGTCAAGCGCTCAATGCCTGGGGGCATTGAGCCTCTTCAAATGAGGTCCATCAAACCCCAAGCCTGACAGAGAATAATAGAAAGTCAATGCTCGGTACCAATAGTCAGTGCTCTACCTTTACAAACGACAGCAACTCACTCTTCAATAATCACAACTAGAACACACGACAACAGATAGCTATTTCCAAATCACAAGGCTCCTTCTTCTTCACACTGGAATCCAAAACGCCTAAATCACTGAATCGCACCATAAACTCTCGAAAAACGCTAGAGAAAGCGCCCTGGACTTGGACCAGATCTTCCGTGAAGGTGTGGACTCGGAATACCCGATTACCCTTGGAGCGCTCACCTCAATCCTTGCCAACAAGCGCACTTGTTCTCCTCCAAAATTAGATGAATTACAGCTTCGTCACCTCCGACTATCAGTCGTCTTCCTTCTTCAGCAAGGAGCAGAGCCTCTCAACGACCACACCTGCAATGGATCCAAATCAAGTCACAAAAAGCAAAATATTCACCACATGCATCACATTACACATATCACCTTATGTAATACAGCTCTTCACATAGTACCTCTTCTTTGTTAAGTCAGCACATTATCGAGCACTCAATCGAAGAAAAGAAAAGCGATATCGTCTTCACCAGAAAGGGAAAAGAACGGATTATCAAAAAATCCTTCACCATATCATCTCTCAGGTTCCAAATGTGCAATTGAATGTGCCTGTTGCTAAACAAACCCTACAGAAGAAAGAGCTGATTCCAAAACCCAAAACTTCTGGCCGGAGATGGGAAATCGGACATGCGAGTGTCCACAGCTAGCAGACTCCAATCCAAACCAAACCCTATTGCGAAAACTTACAGAATTTTCGCCTCCACCGTGCAGTGACAGCATCCGCATTTGTTTTCTGCGCAAAAGGGAGAAACGGGAACAGCAAAGCGTAGGAATTGTGCAGCTCGAAGTGAGGAAACTGCGACGGCAACGCAATTTGCAGCTTCTGGGGACTTATATAGTGGATGGGCACCCGAAAGCGGAAACGTCGGTCAGTCTCTCCCCTCGTGAAATTGGAGTGGCCTCCACGGTATTGGGTGTGGGGTCTCTTAACCCCTAAATGTCCAAGGCCCCATCTTAATAAATTAAATAAAATCTTATCAAACTACTATCTTTAGTATTTTCTATTTTCAATATATGCTTTTAGCATTTAGAAATCCAATCATTTTTATTTTTTCGGTTTTAGATTTTGTGCATGGTGAGCATTGCAAATCTTGATTTCCTATTGTTAAGTCTCTTGGAGAAGAGACTAAAATATATTGGGAAAAATCACGTTGGGAATTTGTTTGAAAATTAATTAGGGTTGATTTGGAGAAGGTGTAAATTGATTGTGGTTGAGTAGGATACATTCTTTAATTGCTTATTTTCTTCATGACTATAATTTTAGAATCGGTACTAGCGGTTGGCGCTTGCTATGCCACGCATTCACCATTAGAATCTCATTAGAATTTTTATATATTAGATAGAATGAAGAGCAAGAATTTCAATAAATCTTCAGATAAAAATTACTAAAATCTTCATATAATTTTTTTAATAAATAAGCATATACTGAAATAAACAATAGAAATTTAATGAATGATGAATGAAATATATGCAATGATGAATTCGATAAAAGATACATATACATTAGAATGTATTAGAAATTTGACTCAATTGTAACAAACAATGGCAACCCAAATAGAAGAATTAAAAGGAAAAACTTGTAAATCTCAAAAACTTTGTAAACAATTTAATTGTTGTGAAATCCAAAATCAGTGCAATCTAATAAATTTCTCAAATCATTTGGTAGTAGCAATAGAAAATTGAAATTAGAAGCTCAAAGATCACAAAAGCACAAAATTATAGAATGCAAAAGAAGTATAAAGCCAAGAAAAGCAATGGAATTGCTACCTTATTAATATCACCATATTGATCCTCTTTAATATCACCTCAATTGCAACGACTATATTATTTCTATAATATCACCCTTTATAAAAAGTGATATTACAAAGGTGATTGTGAATTGCTACTCTATTTCAATAATATCACATTGTGTGAAAATATGATTTCTATGTATGCATGATTGAAAATATATTTTTATAGAATAATTAAAATAATTATTTTAAAGACTTATCGAAATCATTATCATGCATTCTATTCAAATATATCAAAGTTTTACTAATATGTGATACAATGAATGCATAGCATAGCAAGCACGAGCCCCTAGTTTTAATGGTAGCATTTGTGATATTACAGAGGGACTTATGATTTTAGTAGTATGATGTAAAAAGAGGATTGAAGGGGTTCAATGCACTTTCAAATTTTTAACCTACTTATGATCAAAATTATGAACTTTCAATCCATATGTAATATCATTGTATTTTCTTTCCCAAAGTCTAGTTTATGATTGTGTAGTTTTATTTCAAATACAATTGACAAAACTTATCAAACTTCAAATATTTGTTTAGTTCAAGAAAATTCAGATAAGCTCAGAAACTTAGTTCTATTATCTATTTGGAACTAAATATTAAAATTTGGAACCAATAGTTAATTCCATAGTCTATTTTCCTATGTTGCCTCCAAATGGAGTTAAAACTACATTAAAGTTTGCATGAGGCTAGCTAAGATTGAAAAGATATAATTTTGTAAATTCAAAGAATACCACAATGTGGGTTTTACAAATGGAAAAAAAATGTTAATCCATTATTCCACAATCTTGAGGGATGCTTTTGGATTACCATTGCAACATTCTAAGGGAATTAAAAGAGGCATAGGAGCATTCCAAAGGACAATGATAGTCTTCTTTGGGGACAATATACAATGAATAGATACATGAATCACTTTAAATTTTCATTATATTATTTCCAAAATTAGTTGACCAAATACACTTAAAACATTATTCTATTTGTTGTCCTTTGAATTCATTTGTAAGAAAATTGTCAAAGTATGTATAATGTTTAAAGGCATGACAATAAATCATAATTATAGTAAATATTTATTAAGCAACAATCACTCAAGAGAAATACAATTTTTGAAGTGAATACTTGATTATATATTCCTCCTTGTGCAATGAATAAAATTGCTTAATTGCTACAAAATCTTCAAAGAACATTGCTCTATTCAAGGAAAATCTATCCACATTTACATGAATAAATGATTGCAATCTATATCTTGAGTATTTCATTTATGTCTACAATTATAAAAGGTTTCATGATTCTACTAAAGAGAAATCTTTGTAGTATTCCCCAAAATACAAATAGCAGTTGAATGGTTTACCATCTTTTGGATGGATGATTAATGTTGTGAAAAGCGTGGTTCACCTAATCAATATTTACTAAGGGTTTTTACAAAAAATCATATAATATATCAATGAAAAGTAGAAAAAATGCTCAATATAAATCAATAATATAGATATATTGGAAGACTTCTGATTTTCTTAACTAATTTTTCAAAAAAATCCTACTATAAATCTACAATTAGATTGAACATTTAACAACACTAGCATGTGAACTTAGAAATGTGAGCCTATGAGCCTTAGATGTAAGTAGGTTCTCTATAACTATTAAAGGTGCCTATGATGTAAGTACCCAATAACTATAGATGGTGGTTACAGGGGTGGTTATAACACAGGGGCCTATAACATAAACACCTATAACATAACTATCTTATAACTAGAGAAGGTGCATATAATATACACATCTAATATAAGTACCTATGATATAAATAACTATACTTAATCACAAATGGATTTTGGAAGTGAAATTTAAAATTTAAAATTGATTTTTGACAATTTTTAGTTCACTTGATTGAATTTTTAAAAAGTTAATTTACAATGCTTAAAGGAAATCTAAAGTTTTGGTGTGAATTCACTACAAAAAAAACAGTGAATAAATGACTCATCCATAGAGTCATTGTGGACAACAATAGTTGTTTTGTAGTCATTTTGCAGTCATTTTGCAGTCACTGTTGTCCACAATGACTCTATGGACAAGTCATTTATTCACTGTTTTTTTTGTAGTGAACACAATTACTTTAGCTTCAAATATCCTTTAATTTGTGAGGATTGATAAACAACAAACTTCATTATAAGAAGAAGCTCTTCACCCCTCCTACCCACAATACATCAATGAAATTAGCCCTTCACATCACTAAACAAAAATATCTTAATATTTGATGGTGCATTTGATATTTTTATGAAAATTAAACTGTTAAAAGTTTCCTTAAGTGACTTGAATTTCATTGTTTGGCCCATTTTCTACTCCCCTAATAATATTTAGATTTTTTTAACATTTAATTTATTTGTTTCCCAAATCTGCCCTAGAGTAATTTCCAAAAAATTTCAACTTTTGTTTTCTAATTTAATTAATTAATGCCAACCTTGATAGTCAAAATTGTCGTCAATATTTGTATTTTAACAAATTAAACAATAAGATTTTTTGATCAACTTGTTCAAGTACATTGTTCCAAAATTTTAAAATGAATATCCCCACTAATTGGATAAATTCAAATCCTCCTCGTGTATAGAAGGTATTATGCTTTACTATTCAATGCATGCATAGGAAAGATTTATCAATTAATTGAAGGATTGGATTTGGTTGAGGAGTTGTACAAGACAATTTTGTTCACTATAGGCCAATTTTCTTTTAAGGATGCAAAAGGGACACTTGCCTCATTGGTAAACAATGTTATGCCCAAATGAGTTAGATGAGGTAGTGAAATGAAAATTAATCTAATTACAAAATGAACAGTAGATGATTCCAAAAATATTTTAATGTTTTGAATTCTCTAGAGACAATGGTACTAGTATGTGAGCATGAAAATGCAAGCATTCGAGCTTTGATAAGTAGATATACTACAACCATTGAAGGTAATATAGACACCTATAATATAGGTGTATAGTCTTTTAGGCTCATATGCTCATGCTCCTAAGCTCACATAATGGCATAATAGCAACCCTCTCTTTCAAGATAGGGATCCTACCTTTCCAATAAAATCTAAAGGGAAGAAGGGGGGGATCTAGGAGACAATTTTCAGATGCAGTTTTTTTTAAAGTCGAAAAATTGAAGAAATCTCTTCTCAAGAAAGTTTTTTAAGCTACCAAAAAAAAATAAAGAATAAAATTTTAGATACATGCATGAAGATCTAAATCATGAAATGGGAAGTGAAATTTTTTATTGAAATAGTATGTACAATGTACTATACATTTACAAAGATATGAGCAAACTCTTAGCATGCAATGAGAAGGGGAAAATAATTGAAGTTTGTCTATGCATTGTGACAAAGTTTTGAAGGCTCAATAATAATTACTCAATAATGTCCATTTTCTTTTGGCTTCTAATACAACTACTACTCATCATGGCATGCTTTCTACAAGTCCATTAATAGTGATAGAAGAAAAGTTTTCTTTCATAAGTTCAAGACCACAATTCTATTAATCCCTTTGCTAGCATATCATACCAATTTAGTCTTTTTTCAAAATTGCTTGTAGATGTTCAATGGAATTATATTGGTGATTAAACAAGTCAAGATTATAAGAAGCTAAAAGGTACCATGGATTTATACTATGAAAGTTGTGTATAAGTGTGTTGTTTTGCTAAAATATGACTTTTGTATCATCACTCCAAAATCTCATAACAATTTGGATTGACCAAATTTTCAAATTAGAAACATAGAGACAATTTTGAAGGTCAATTTGACAATTGTTTTAGATCTTTTGCTATTGATTTAAATTCTATTCATATAAATGATATGTTTTGAATTTGAAATCAACTAATTAAATGAAATATATGAAGTCTAGTTCTTATTTCAATTTGAAATTTAAAAAAAAATTTAAAATTAGTATTTTAGCGCAATCTAAACTTTGGGCCTTGAAACATGATCTATCAATTTTAAAATCATAGAAAGACATGAAAATTTGATTTATCCCATACTGTTCTACACTATTATATACATCACTATTATATACATCAATGGAAAATTGCAGATTTTTGAGATAATGTTGTACAGATTATTTGATATAGATTTATATCACTTTTTCTCCAAAAATCGTTTTGTAATTTCAAATCTTCACACAATAAACGCTACACATACAAAAGGCACGTGCTTTCATCCTGAAAAATAAATATAAAAAATTCATTAAAAAAAAAAAAATGGGAAAATACTTTTTAAAAAAATAACAAAATGGGAAAATACAGACCGAGCAATTTTGACGTTGAGTCCCTGGTCCTTTCAGTTCACATGTACATGAAGATGAACATCAAAAGTTTTTTGATGATTTTTGCACACTATAAAACAAAAAGAGTTCATTTACTCCATGCACACTATTTAGTGTTAAATATTAATCATGGATGACAGTAAATAGGATGAACACTGTGGTTGCCTCATACTCTAAGTTTCAAGCACATGCAATCAATGCAACTGAACCGCATACCCCATCCATGCTAAATAACCTAAGAAAGGGTAGACACATGTTTCATTCTTGAAAGATATTTGGGATGAAGAACAAACGACGACACGGCATTCACTCCCTCAACAATCCAAAGGAGTCGCTGAAAACACACCAATTGCAGCTTAACCCCGATTTACCCAACAGCTGAGAACATGGTTAACCGAATAGATCCAACAATGAATTACTCAAACAAGCACTGCAGACTCCCCTAAACGAGGATCATGTCAAAAAGAAGTGGTAGGAAGTCGCGAGTGTTCTTCACATTGAAAAGATGACGTGCCCATTTAGCACACTACAAAAGTTGTGTAAATTGTTTATCGGCAAAGTCATGGTACAAAACACCCAAAAGTTCACTGTACAATACCTCTGTGAACTTACGGTTGGGAGCTCAAATAGATGACCCATCAACTTTGCTAAAATCTAAAACGTCCTCAAAAATCTAAACTGTCCTCAGATATGCCTTTGGCTGAGAAAGGGAGCAGTTGTAACATACCTACTAAACCGACTCACACCATTCGCGGGCGTTTTGAAAGAGACGCAACCAAGGGCTGGGTCCAGCAGCTTCAATGTGGGTCCACTCTTGAGGATACCACGGGAACTGCCACATCTGGAAGCACCGTTCCGGGTGCGGCATCATAGCCAAGTGTCTGCCATCAGGAGAACAAAGCGCTGCAATGCCCTCGGGCGATCCATTGGGATTGAAAGGGTAGGCCTCTGTGGACTCTCCTGCATCGTTGCAATACGTGAGTGGTACGAGGTTTGACTTCTTCACTTCTTCCAGGATCGAAGAGTCGGGAAAGAGAGCTCTACCCTCCCCATGGGCAATCCAAATACCTACGGTTGTACCGGCCATGCCTTTGAGCATGACGGCTGGCGATTCGCCAATCTTCACGGAAGAAAACCTGCACTCAAAACGACCGGATTCGTTGTGTACAAAGCGAGGTTGTGCAACGTCACCTCCGGCTCCAAGAGTACCGCCAACTCCAGCACCAGGAACCCAACCAAGTAAAGCCATAAGTTGACATCCGTTGCATACGCCCAAACTGAAGGTATCTGGCCTGCTGTAGAAATCTTGGAACTGCCACAAAAAAAGATGGAAATTACCTCAGAACTAAATGATGGAAATTAACCCTTATGTGACCAAATGGCTGAAAATGGCTGCTGCTACAGGAGTAGAAATAAATAATTTAATAAGCCTGACGGAAGAAAAACTCATAACCTACATTTTTTAACAATAGAAATACGTTTAGAAAGATCACATAATCGAGTACCGATATTAACTCCCAAGAGGGACTTAATTTTTCGAAATACTGACTTGACTTACGTAAAGCGCTAAGCATCAACATTCCGAAGTCCAGAATGAGGTCCGGGAAGGCTTAAAAAATCAAAACCATGACAGGTGTAAACAAATAATTGAAGAGAACTTCACCTGTTCAAGTAGAGAATTGTTGAACCGGATTGTGCCAGCCCAGCCTTTAGCAGAATCTAGAACGTCGGCATAACTGAACCCTCCAACAAAGACGACCCCTTTGTAATCCTTCAGAGAGGCACGCCCTTGAAGCAAGTCTGACATTGCAACATCCCAAGGCTCAAAGCCAGCCGCAAGAGCCATGGCTGACATCTCCCGGTCTCCATTACTTCCTTCCTCTCTGATAATAGCTACTTTGGGTTTGGTTGGTCTATTCAGTAAATCCTCTGAAGTTCTTGAAGGTGTGAAGGAGAGCTTCCAAGCTGGGGTTTCTCTATGTTTTAGTCCTTCTTGTTCAGCTTCTACACAAGACTCGAGACTTTGCAACTTCTCCAACGAAAAACTGGTCGATTCCCACTGATCACGCAGAGAGGCAGTGGTGTCAGACACAACCTCCTCCCCATTCACAGCTACGCTAACACGTGCGTTGGACGTTACACGGCCGATCACGTTGCACTGTACTCCGGCTGCCAGTAATTCGGCAATAACGGCTTCTTGTTTGGATTGATCAACCTGCAGGAAAATTCTGAGGTTAGCACAACATTTCTCAACCAAATCTTACCTCATAGCCTCATTCAAGCATAGATACCATCGCTTAGATTCTCGAATCACTTGAAAATGAGGTTACAAAAGTACAACACAAACCTCAATGACAAGACCTAGCTCCTCCGCAAACAACGTGGAAAGATGAGTATCCAGTGTACTCTGGTCCGTTGAAGATGGTAAATCCGCAATTATTCCACAATTCCCAGCGAACGCCATCTCCAGCAAGGCAACGACGATACCACCATCGCTGATGTCGTGGCCAGCAGATATTGCTCGCTTATCGATCAAACTCTGCCAATTTGATGAACCAACAAAAGAGTTAGGTCTCATATGTGCATGCGTTCATGGATAACTGAAAGATAAGAAATATCGAACAAGAACAGAACGATATGGAAGTAAGATATTATGATCACGAGGCCTATCGGAGAATTCAAATCTCGCAGCAACATAACTAACCTGTACGGCATTGAAAACCTTTCCCAGATAGGGGACATCATCAACATCCGGAGATGCATCGCCAATCTGCAGTCACCATGAAAAGATTTGGTTAACACCAAACGAAACCCCAGTCCAATTTCCAGTCTTCAGATAATGATCAGAAACCAATACATGTATAATAAAATATCATAGTTCAGTATCAGGCATCACCTGGTCATAAACCTGTGCTAAGCAGGATCCTCCCATCCGTCGCTTTCCTTTGCCGATATCAATGTGCAGCAGAACACCCTTGTCCCCAAGCTAAAGTGCACAACACTCACTCTCAGGATGATCCAAGAAAAGGTAGGAACTAGGAACAAACCAAACTAATTCTGTAGAAGAATTCCTACATAAGCACTGAATTTCTTTAAACTATTATATATAGAATGGCTGGTACGTATCGGATGGAAGCCATTAGCTCCTATTCACTATTTCATAAGGTTGCAGTGAATAAAATCAAATTCCAGAATAGTTCGCCATGTCCAAGAAATGCCAACGAAAGAGTCGAGAGATAGTAGCTAACCTTCAAGTCTGGAGTGACTGTTTTGGTGATATCCGGACAAGTAACATAAGCACTGATGACGAGGTTCCCCGGACACTTCACAGTTTCACCACCTGCTTGAGCAGCCATGGACAGACTATCTTTTCCACCATCAATAGCTACTTCCAGTTCAATCATCGCTTCCTTCAGTGCAACGGCAGCGTCATACATAGCAGCCCCCTCACCGTCCAACTTTGCAGCGTACATCCAGTTCCCACTAGCCTTCACATCTTTCAAAGCCGTAGCCTACACAATTCCAACACTTCACATAATTAACATTCCGAGAAACGAGAGATGGTAATAGAACCAGGTCATGGTACATTGAAGATACAATCCCCCCTACAGGCACACCAGTACTTACGAAATCAGCAGAAAACTCATTGATTCATTGAGGTGGATAGCAAAAGAAGATGCTTCAATGTTTACCGAACATACCTTAGCCCAGACAAGGTTTGTTAACGCTTCTCCCAGAGAAAGACGTGCCATTGCCTTAGGATCCAAAAGACCCTGTACAAATCAATAGTGCAGGACACTCAGTATTTTCAAGTCTAGATGATATATTCAAGTCCGCTCATCAACAAGTAACAAGGTCATAGAAAATCTACAAAACTGGTATACAATTTCCCCAAATGATGTCTCCTAATTAAAAATGAAATCGTGAAGAAAACTTGGGTACCTTAATAGGTTGCTCTCCGATTGCACATGCACCACCAGTAATTCCGGTGTGAGTCTGAAGGAAAAAAATCGAAAAAATAAAAAACAAATTCCACAAAATCCTTGCAATCTAACTTCGCAGCTTTGTCAGGCTTAAAACGAACGCAAGCATGAAAATGAAGGATGAGCTTTCAGTCCAAATCATATTTATGTGACGGCAAAAATAAAATTTCATACCTGAGCAAGAACGGCAACATCAGCAAGGGGAAGCTGCAGAGGCCCCACTGTTTGTTGCTGTGCCACAAGTCCTGTAACACATCTGTCCACCTGCTCCGCACATAAAGTGAATAATTAAAGAAAAGGCTGGATTATCAAGGACATCATAAATCAAAGAGATTAAAAAGGCTTGTGCAAATTAAGGGACAGCATCTTGGAAAACGAGTGGAAGCAGATTATATTACAATTTAGAGAATACAACAATGAGTAACATCAATGTGTCCAAACTGTAGCCATTTCAGTTGTTCAAAAGACAAAAATAAAATGGTCAAACAGAAAGCTCACCTTTGTTGTAAGGAAGCGCTTGGAGCAGACCGAAGGCAAATGAAGCACACGCTTCAAGGCGTCCATCACTGTTTGACCAGGTGCAATCTCAAGGGCTTCCGCAGGCTCTAGGATCCGAGTGAACTCGTACCTTTTTCTTGGCATGTCACCAAGCACCTGGTAAAGACACCCAAAGTCAATTCACAGGAAAACTGATTATCAGTAACTCAATAGCAGTCCAAGCCTGGAGAATATATAAGAATCTTTAATTTGACGTTGTGAGATGATATTAGATATCCTTTAATTGTGTCAAAGAAGGAGAGCTGGGTCAATCTATAGTTGTCCAACACATTGGTGATCCTGATTTAATCTGCGGGAGTTGGCAAGCCGCTTCGTCATTCTTTACAACTTATGCATTAAAAAAGTAACTCTTTTGCCAGAAGTAAGTATTACCTTTTCAAGGTCAAGATCGACGGCAGGCATTGGAGGAGGAAGTCCCCGAGCATCTGCGTCTTTCTTCAGTGCACTGTCTGACAGAACGATTCTTCCGTCGCCACTAAAAGGCACCAACACATTAATTCATCAATAATGGCCGCTTCCATTCTCATACCAGGAAAGGACATGTAAATAAGAGGTACCAGCTCTCGTGCAAAAGGAATTCCATACTTCACAACCCATTTTAATTCTTACACCACCAAATGAAATGACCAGGGATTAAATAAAGACAAGGATATTGAAAATCCTATGCAATTTCTATTGAACTGGAACTCTTGACTTTAATAAAATATTCTGGGTGAGCAATTTCAAGCCAAGTTACTCAATACAAGAATAAAATATGAAGTATTGTCAATGTT
Organism: Climacium dendroides; assembly: GCA_950106755.1. Lineage (NCBI taxonomy): Eukaryota > Viridiplantae > Streptophyta > Bryopsida > Hypnales > Climaciaceae > Climacium > Climacium dendroides. The sequence continues at coordinate 46,170,924 of OX467082.1, read as the reverse complement.
GTAGGACATCGCAATATTTGGTACCTGATTGTGCCAATCACAGCCATTGAAACACGCTCTCGAGCACAGATGGACCGCAAAAGTGCTTCACTCTCGGGTCTAATAAGCAATGCATCCTGTGTAGATATGCAAATAAACTTAGAGAAGAGATTCATCCCTTAAAAGAAACTCAAAACTGGTCATAGCGTAGGAAACACCCAGAACAATAGTAGAATAATGCAAATGCACATTTAAGTCCCCAAGGACACGAGATACACCCCAGACTACCTGCTCCTGATATTCTGCACCCCAGATCTCCAGTACAGACATGGTTTCATCTCCCACCACAATGGATCTTACATCGATTTCTGCACCCTGTAAGGAACAGAGTCGAATACAGTTAGAAATCACAACCAGGAAAGTCATATCCATTTGGAATAATAACAAAATACATGACAACAGCCAGACAAGAATTTGATTGTGAAATCAACATTATACCTCAGGATAGATAATCTCCTTCACTACGTTACAGTTCCCACCAGCACCCTGATCATGGATGCTGACAATTGGGTTGGCATCCCCCATCTCAACACAAGTGCGAACAGCCCTGTAAAGCTTCTGTGACATCTCTGCATCACCTCGCTGGACTGCATTAAAGTCCAGTTCAGCTGTATTTTGTCCACTCACCTGAACACCAGCAAGTACACTACAAGTAGGTTAGTGAAGGCACAAAGTCACAAAAACCTGTTTACGATTGCGAAGACAGAAAACACAGTATGCCCTTTCGCATAGCAGGTTACATGAGCTCAAACTTTACTCTCAAGTGATTTCTACAAGCTAATAAAAAGCAAAAGAGAAATCCTAGAATAAGTAACAACCGACCACACTGGTGTACATGAATTTTATAGCCCTATAAAGATGCAAGTTCATCCCAATTTCCACGAGAGTCGATTAAAGAGAACTAACCATGCTAGAAGCAGCACCACCACCCATACCAATGCGGTAAGCCGGTCCACCAATCTGCATACCACATACAAAATCCACCTTAGCATAAGGATTGAAACAGAAACCAGCAGACTCTCGTGTAATGATTAAGTCCCAATGCAAGACTATCTGCAATGCCCACCTTGACAACAAGCATACCAATCTGCGCATCCTCTTTTTCCAAGTGACGATGGTCAATCTGCATTGGACGTTGAATACAGGTCAGATATGGTTCTAAAACCCCATAAACCAGGATATTTAACATCATAAACATCCGACACCGAAACCTTCACAACTCCGACATTGCAGACACGCTTGACATAATAAGAAGTTTGTTTCGAAATACCTGACCAATACCGGCACTAAACATTATCGGCTTGAGCCATTCCCTTCGCTCACCACTGGGTAGCCGCATGCCAAAAGTTCGTGTGTAACCCTGGTCAGCGTTACGATCAGCAGAGATTAAATAATCTACAATTCAAGCGACATGGTACCAAGTTGTAGTTTTTATTCGAGCCGCTATGACTCACAAGATAAAAAGAAGTTTATCCTACTAAGAATAAAAGCTGCCGAGAAAACATAGCAGCGTGCAAGTACTACGAGATACATAAACAAGAGGGGAAACATGATACCTGAATAAGAGGCTCCCCAAATTTGTTGCCATAATCGGATGCTCCATTACTAGCATCAATGAGAATCTGTAATCCATGTCACGCTTTCATCCAGTTAGAATTATACAAATGAAGATTATCAGTCCCAAAACGTCGTAACTCTTTATAAATACTATAAATTCAACGCAGCAGGTGTTTACCTGAAGAGGAGATGCAAGGTTTGGAGGATACACAAAAGAGCTGTCTTCCCAAGGGGCATAAGAGCCCTCCATCTGCCAGGAGATTCCCAGTGAGTTTCAAGTTATTTTAATTCCTGTACTTGTAAGCCAAATTAGTACATCAAAAACAAATAATAATCGAAACACACCTGAAGATTTCCAACACAATATCCTGCAGTGGCAGCTCCGATCAGTGAACCGATTCCCGTTGCATGGGTATCACGAATGCGACCTCCAGCCCCAGTTTCAGCACCTGGAAATGGAGCAACCTGCACATTTGAACAGGAAAGTTACAAGTGAGGGTACAACACAATATACGTGATTGGCAATCAAAATGCAGCTCAGTGGCACTTATACGAAACAAAGACCATAAGCAGTGAACACAAATATCACAAATTATAGACATGATTTGGACTTACAGCACATGGAAAGTTGTGTGTCTCTGCAGTGAAAAGAACATCAAAATCACGATCAAGAGCATCCACAGGCGAAGGAGACCCCGGAGTGACAGGTAGAACGGGTTTGACAGCTGCGCCTCGAATAGCACTGCGCAACATGCAACAAGAAGTATCATACATACGCAATAAGTACGACTCCTCATGTACAATAACAGATGAAGATATATGCGACTCATATGAAGCGAAAAAGAGACACACCTTGAATTGTCCTTAAATCCTATCACAGAATTGTTCTTGTTCGCCTTCCAAGTGTCTTTGACGAGACCAAAGAGCGTTTCAGCAACTTTCTTCCCATCGATTGTCAACTCACCCTGAAAGACCAGAACAGAAATAATGTAAATAAAAGACAAGGAAACTTAGATTAAATGGATTTGAGGTGAACAGTACGAAAATGCAATAATCCAGGTGATTAGCCGCAAAGATATTCAGTTGCTGTGATCTTGCTTACATTGAAGAACCAATGACGACTGTGCTCACTGTTAGATTGGGCAATATCAAACAACTCAACATTCGTCGGGTTGCGCTTGATGTCCTCGGCAAAGAGCTTTGTATAGTACTGCATTTGACGAGTACAACATAGGTCATTTTATTATGATGCTGGAACACTCCAAGGTACTTAACCTCTATAAATTTGCGTAGAAATAAGACCCTTCACTGATGAGCCCTTTAGATATTACATCAGTGACTGTCTCTCGCTCCAAACCGTTACAACAACAAATAGAAAACTACAGACAGTACGAGACACTAAAGATGACGCAAGCTGTATTGGTCCCAAATTCAATAAAAAAAATGCTATCTCGTAATATCTGTAAGAAGTAGAACCAAGAACCATACCTCAAGATCAAACTCGTCAAAAGCAAGACCCATGGTTTTGTTGATGGCTTCCAATGCTGCTCTCCCTTCCTGTGATACAAACAGAACTGGCTATGTTAGATGCCAAAATACAGCAGATATCAGCACGACAGCACTCTCGCAAGACGCAAAAAACAAAACAGGGTAAACCAATCATCGAACCAGAGTCTCTTTACTGACCTCCATGACAGGAATCTGGATAAAGGGCTCTGGTACTACATCATTCTTGAAAGACATAAGCTTCTTAGGGTAAACGCACTCTGTCATCCGATCATGTACCTGCACGAAAGAGATACCACTCTTAGTAAGAAGTCCTTAGTCCTGATCAACGCACCTTATACTCCACATCATAGAGTTCATTCAAAATAAAGTAAACAAAGCTGAACTGCAACTAATGCATGCAACAGACTAGCAATATGAGATGCTGAATATGTGAAGTATCACTGACAGCAAAGTAGTAAATATAGTTTTCTTACAATTGCAGCAAAGGCATCAAGCTGACTTTGCTCCAATGGGGCCGCCTCTGGACCAACAGAGAGCAGGTAGCGACGAGAACGCTCGATTCGTGTCACTTCAGGTAGAGCACATGCCTGACATACGGACACGGCATTGGCTGACCATGCGGTTGTGAAGGAAAGGCGAGGGCCAACTTCTACAACTGAAACCCACAAGGAAAGTACAAAATAGTTAAAAATTAAAAATCCGATCAGTATATCTCACGAAATGCCCTGGTCACAGGCATTAAGAAGTCCCCCCATTTTACTTAAGGATATGGAGAACGACAATGAATTAAAATGACAAATGAATTAAAATGGCAAATGAATTTAAAGTGAAAATATCACTTCAAAGAAATGCTAATTTACGAACCTACTCCGCTTTCGCTCTGTAAGTTGCTTGACAACTGGAGATTGTCAGGCTCATAAGTTTCCCTGAGTAACCACTGTAATACTTCCCACTTCTCTGAAGAAAGTGGCGCATTCAGTGCGATATTGTAGCACTGCAAGTAATAGATTCGAAAGTCATTATAAAAGTTAACATCGGTAAAGGTTTTAAATGACATTCCATTTGCTAAATACTACACGAATTTACCCACAATAAGAGCAGATCAATTCGCATGACCATAAAAACTCACTTGTTCACTCTTTATGTTGATGATACCTCCAAAAACCTTCTCTTGAACCTGTATATTGGTTAAGAAAGACCACACCAAGCTTGATAATAAGTACATTCATGCGAATCACAATTAGAATCACTTGATCCGAAAGTAAGCAAACAATTGATCCAATAGAAGGGACAAAGACCACAGACCTGTTTAAGAAGAGCTGCAGTAGCATTCTCTGACAAGAATGGAGTTCGATAGACATGATAAACCTCTGCTTCCTGCTCAGTCGCAGCTGAAACCTACAAAGCCCAAAGCATAGAATGTCTCTACATCAATGAACTAAAAAGTCTGCTGCAGTAAATGACGAAACGGGAGAAGATATACAAGGGAAAAATATAATCTGTCCTAGTTGCCTAAAATCCAACAAGGGTGCCAACTCACACTCACAACTAATAGATACAGGGTCAAAACGATTCTCAATTGATGCCGATTTGACATCAATTTGACATCGATTTTACATGCCGATGTAAAAAAATGACAAAAACACCACCATAGCCGCAGCCAATCATCCAATTTGACATCAGCATAAATGACTAAACCTAAAATTTGACACATAATTTAACAACGCAAACCCAAAACAGAGGAGCTGTTTCAGCTTTTATATAACCTTTTTAGGTCCATGATGTGACATTCCTTAATTAAGCGGAATCCATTATTGGTTGCATGGACCGTAATTGGTTAATATGTTGCGGACTTCTTACTCTTGACAGGGTGAATGAAAAATGTCGAAGTAGTTTATTGCCCTTAATCTCTTCCATACCGCACAAAAAACGTGCATGATAATTTATAACGTGCAATTCTCTAAATTCGAGACCCAAGAAAGGCATAACCATTGTAAAGATAACTTAAAGCTCTTAAACCCTAAACCCTAAATGGTGGATCAGTGACAGTAGCAACGCCTCTGTATTTTAACTACATTATGTAAAAGGAGGAGCAAAAGCATACCTCGCAATTCACTAAGCAGTCCGGGTCCAAGGATTTCATTAAAGACCCGAATACATCACTACACAGAATGATAATAAAGAAACACTGATCCAAACCAGCACAATAAACACACACAAAAGCTCAACACTCACAACAGATGCTCCACAGGAGTGTGCCATACGATACCTCTGACCATCAGCTAACTGAAAAAAAGGGGGAACGGGTAGCTGCCACAGAACAGCTTGATGGAGAATCAAAGCCAATATGCACAAAAAGCAGTAGCGAACAATACCCTAGGAGTGTCAGAAGCAACAGCCTGCCGTTTAGCCTGCCTCCTTGCCCCATCATTCCTCGGGGAAGGACCTTCCAGAGCGGCAGTAACTCTTCCTTTGCCGGCAATCGACAGTTTCTTTCCTGGCCCCCTAGCTGTCACACGACATAACCTGCGATACCGATCGAACAAAAGTATTCTGTAAACGCAATAGAAAATGGCGAGAAAAACTATTGTTCTCAAAGCTCCTAAACAGAGAAACAACCAGGAGGCTTCCATCTCAGTCTCTGGCATTGTATTGCAAATTTCAATTTGGAATACAATTCCTGCGTTTCCGAACAACACCGATGCCAATCACGAAATGAACTCTTCAATTAAAATGTACACCAAAAAATGAAAATTCCTTCACAAAAGCTAATGCGCAGTCTCTCCGTCCTGATAAATCTCATCAATCGAAAAATCACTACAACAGGTAGATTCTTCTCCATTCAATCTTCTAAACGAAGACGAAATGTCGTAAGAAGACTGATTAGCAAATGCGCAAAAATCTCTACAAAAAGGTATTAAAAAAACACTCTAAATTTTTTTTTAAAAGAACCAAATCAGCTCAATTCTCTCTCGAATTATCCGTCTAACCTGCTTGCATCCACGGGCTTCACAAAACTGGACGACGAGCAAGCCAGCAGCGCGACGGCTCTCACGCTGCCGCTGGCCATCAGAGCCGCCTGCCCAGCCATCGCCACGCTTTTCCACAAAAATGCGTTTCCAACTCCTCGCCAGAAAAAGAAATTCCTAATCTACTGCGCCGCGCTACGAATTGAAAGAGCACCACGGCAGACAGCGATCCCTCAAATACAAGGGCCTCCTCAGGCTCAGATACCTCTCGAGAGTGACAGCCGACGACGACAACATGAAGCTCGTCGCAGAGCTCTCTTCAGCCTCCGTCCCTCTCATCAACAGTATGGCAAAACCTCCGCTGTATGCAGAACTAACATTTCGTTGCACTTTCGTAGACCTAGAGTTTTTATCGATATATGTAGATATGACAAGGAGGAATAAATCATCTATGGATTCTAAATATTTTCAAGGGTCCAAGAGATGCACATTTGGTAGATTTTAGGGTTACATGAGAGTAGATGTAGGGCTTAAGTAGATGAGAAGGTGGGGGTTCTGGGTAGGAACGAATGGGAATCTAGGTGGGAGGGAAGATTCGTCAGGGATATGATCGGCAGGCTAGTGCCTGTGGGTCTAATCCCTGTCCTTATCAGAAGTGACCTAACACTGAAATCTTTTTCTCAAGAAATTCTATCCATGTGACTCATCTCAGAACAGGGTGTCAGAATTGTGAGAGTTGGGTTCTGCAATGTTGTGCTTGTATGTAAGGTTGCCGAGGACCCCAAAAAAAATTCAGTGAGTCCAATGACTGATTTTCATGGAAATTGGGAAAACAACTGAGGATGCCCTTATTCATTCATGAAATTGATGAAAAAAACAACTAGTGTATCAATTGGGAAAACAACGAGTGACACTTGAATTTGTGCTTGATAAACATTCACTTCAATGTGTTGTTCATATAGGAAATCCCAATTTCTTGATCATTTCACTCAATTTCTATTATATATATATATATAATATTTTTTATATTTCTATATACATTTTATACCATACAAAAACTTGTCCTCTTCAGGTTCATTGGGGTTTAAGGAATCTTATTGCTCAATCAATTATACTTTTAGTTTACCTTAGTTTTCAAGAGACTTGGATAATAAAGACTTGAAAAATGGAAGAAATTCATGAGATCAGATCTTGCTAGAGTCTTGTAGACAAGGTCTTGCATGTTTAGGAATTGAATAATTTCAAACAAGTAAAGCCTTTAAAACAACACAAGACAAGAATGAAAATCATGCTCTCCAAGTACTTTATATTGTCACAATGTTATATAATCATATGCATATTGGGCACCTAGGAAGTGGCATCAAAGAAGACAAGATGTACTTCCATTCCATACATGCCAACAACTAAAGATTGAGATCAATATTGTCAATGAGAGAAGATTTGGAGAGTTGGAAATTAGAGATGAAAACATCTTAAATCCGTAATGTATCTTCAAAAACATTCTTGACATTTAGCAAAGCTTGTGGAGGTGAGGTAATTGCACCCAATTGTGGCATGCTTCTAAAACCCATTCTTGCCAAAATATATAGCCTCTATTCATGAGTTAAGGATTGATTTATGGTACACCTATTTTCAGCACTTTGAAAATTCATAGTTCATTCATAAGGTGTCCAAAAATGCTTTCTAAGAGAATCTAGAATCTCCTTTACATGCTCAAACCCTAATTTAGGAACCATGCTCAAACCCTAATTTAGGAACCATGCTCAAACCCTAATTTGGACAACGTTACCTTATTTGCATCGCAGCACATTGTACTGTAATGTAGCACATTGTACTGTAATGTAGCACATTGTACAGTACAGACTTATAGATTTATGATAGCCTTAAACCAAGAAATGTTCTATTCTCTACATGCTTTCATGAGACAAATGAGAATTGTTACTTCGGCAATCTAATGTGAATCAGCACTTATTCCTACGACGTACGCGAAGGAACCCGAACTGACCAGCTCCCATGGACGATCCTTCGAAAATATAAGGGTGATGACCTGTCGCAGCTTTATAACTTTCTTGGATCTGCAGAATCCACGGTGTAATATAAAACCTCGGTGAAAGGAAGTCAAGGATTTCAGCACCTCAATGATCGGCAGGCATAGCGAACATTATCTGAGGTTTGAGGAGCAAAGACGTGAATGGTTCACACAAGTACTAGGTCTGCTAATAACAGAACATTGCCGAGTTGATCTGTAGAATAAACAATCGAAAGCCTGCAAGGATTACATCATGAGTAGATTAACCCCAGGTTTATTTACAGCAGAAAAGAATTGGGTACCTTCATAATTTCGTCGCTGCTTCTAATACCTGCACGTCCTAAAACACATACAGTCCCTCCGCATCCGCCACCGGTGATTTTTGCCCCAAAGAGTGTCGACCCATCTCGACGAGCTTTCCGTTTTGTTTGTTTTACAAGCGCTACAAGACGATCAGTGCCATGGGATCCCAGACCACACTTCGAGTAGCTGTAATGTGACTGCAATAAACCAGTAAATATGTAAAAATTTGAAGTACTCCATGAAGAATCAGTCAAAGAGAACAGTGTTCATTTAGCCCGAAATATAGCCATCCCAATTAATTTATGCACCGATAGCTTCCTTCCATATAAGAGGAATCAAATATGTGACCAAACCAGACCAAGGAAGAGGTAAGCACCTGAAGCATCAGCTCTCCTAGAGCCTCCAGTTGAGCATCACTGTCTGCTGCTGTTAGGGCCACAGCAAAAGACTGCACCAACAGTAATCCCAATTCAACACAATACCTCGACATGAAACCGACAACTCATGATCAAAGAGTAACATTTTTAATACAAGGTATTTCAACAAATTATGAAAAGAAAGCAACTAGGTAGAGAAAAATCACAAGTAGAGATTTCAAGCACAACACGATTTGATTATGCACCTTCACCCTAAAGTCCTCAAAGACTGGGTGAGCAGCAGGAGCCTTGACAGCATACGTTTGGCAAGGATCAACCCTTGTGACGGGATCGTAATGATCGTCAAAGGTGTTCAAAAAGTCATCTCCCTTCATTTCCACAGGGAGTTCATTTGCATATTCTCCCTCGAGCCTGCCAGAAAGTCACAGATTACGGCGACATGAAGCAACCGCTGTCAAATATGCAAAATCAGGAGTAGGGTTGAACTTTTCTGACAAGGAAGATTTTGAGAAGACATCACTGGTAGTCAGTCTGATACAACTAATATGAAACAAGAGTAAGATGAATCCAACCAAATTATCCCCCTGGATGATAAATACAAGATCCTGACAGATTATAATTGAAAATCTGAGAAGATGTCAAAATTATAAATATAATATTGAAGATTGAATGAACATCATGTGAGATCTTCGATTGGTAAAAGTTGTGACCGCTGATTGTTTTTTTAATTTTCCTGTACCTGTGAGGAGGAATATTGCATAGATATTGCTCATTGGAATCTGCCTGTGACATGGCATATTCGGGGTCCTCGGCTTCCTCAGCTGCTGTGCGCAGTGCTTTTAAGCCTTCACATTGCTTAGCAGCAGAGCATTGAATGATGCGGCGACCCATGAATGCTCCTACTCGCACTGATCCATAATCTGCACCACCAACACTGAATGCCCACAAAATTCAGTTAGACTTCCTGCTCATGATTGCAAGCCCCTTGAGAAAACAATGACGACATCCAAGCAAAAGCAAAAGATTTTTCTTTCGGGCCCTATTCAAACCTGTGCCGAATGCCGGAATCAATCCCCCAGAATTGAACATGCAATGGAATGTTTATATGCTCCTTCACTTCTGCTGGCTGCAAACACACGATGAAGGTGAGTCGTGCTTTCAAGCTTACGCTTCTCATAAATGTTACGGACAATCAAATGTGCATATGTCGATTGAAGTCATCGATTACAACTATTCCGTCAGCGATTCAGGTGGATGGAGGACAAACCTGGCACACCATAGCCAATAGCTTGTTGGCTTCTCCACAAGCCGATGCCATTTGATCCATCACTCCACATGGAGCTCCCACCACATGATTTTCGACCTGTTTTCCAGCCATTCAGAACTACTTCATGAGCATTCAATAAAAGAACAAAGTTGTACGATGAGATTTCGCTGCAGCACGAACATAAGAACTCCGCTCTAAGGTTTTGGATGGAATTATGGGTGGAAATTAAATATTAGCTCCACAATGATACACCCAGAATTATTCTTTTACTTTTCAATAATATGTACAAGCTGGCCAATGCATGTATTCAGGTGAAGGAAGAATTCGTCATAAGCAGGAGGGTGAATCTAAAGATGACCTTCTGGCAAAGAATGGCAAGATCTCTTGGAGCAATCTTCAATCCTGCACATCCACAACTGATTTGAAGCAAACTTTTCATACACGAGGATTTTCATCCTGGAGTCCTCGTTAGATATCGGGGACATCTCCGAGCAAGGCATTGAGAGAATACACCAAAATCAAAGAAGACTTTCAATACATGGCTAGTGTGTTTGACGCCAGTGCAGTCCGGCTACAACTTTACCGTACGCAGCAGCGATCGCACTCATAGTGGCTACTTCAAGTGCCGCTGATGAAGACACACCCTTGCCTTCTGGCACATCGGAAGAGACCTAGACCATACCCAGATATCCTTTTTCAGTAAAACGTAAGGGTGGGGATTACATATTTTCAAAGCACCTCATAAGAATGATGACAAATACGACGCCAGTAACAAAAAAAATCAGAAATTTTCGAATACATTTAATGACAAGGGAGACGCCTAGAGTAAGCAAGATGTGACTATACAAGTACGCTAATGCTGTCGAGGAAGCGAGTGCCAAGCTCACGCATCAGAACCAAAAGAGTTCCTGCCACATATGCAGCCCACCTACCCAAGTACCACGTGCGTAAGGGACACGACTCACACAATCCGCTAAATACGAATCCTAATTCTTCCGAAGACAGGAACATAAAAATGACAGGGAAGGAAGTCCTTACACATATTGACTATAAATCACCTGTTTGGTGAACAATTCCCGAACACGTCATTGACATCATGAAATATTAATCAAGCTTACTAGCGAACAGGACTCAGCATTAATATCTTAAATTAAATAAACTGTCGGTCAATCAATTACATAAAGGTTGCTTGTATGTTTTGTACGGTTTGGCACATCGGGATCTCCTGAACCGTGAGGCCAAAGAGGGGGTGTATGGTATCCGTGCTCTCGACGAGGAGAGGGCACCAACGTGGCTCTATGACGTTCAGAGCCAAGGGACAGAAGATATCAAGTTTCGAATTAATATTGTTATGAACAATATAAACATAGTTAAGACAGCGAAAAATGATAATCCTGCAAGGGTTGGGCGGCACGGACACCATAATGAGCGGGAAGGTTGGCAACGTACTTTTGCGAAGAATCTTGCTCAAAATACAGGCGTGCAGCTTCGTAAGATATAGGGTCTCCATTCGAGTCGACAAAGTCAGACAAATTCATATCAAAGGTGGGTGCTCGGTTGTCCTTCTCAGACCCATATGACACCTGCAATAAACGAGCTCATATAAGGGAGATTGAACGAGCTGGAGTGGTCAACTACCTAGAACTTGATGACTACGTAAAGCAGTGGATGGCTACTTACAATGCAAAGAACAGGCTTCGCCCCTGCACATTGAGCTGACAGCCGTGCCTTAGTATGCTTCCACAATCTTTGCTGGGTGGGAAGACTTCTCTGAACAGCGACATGGCATGCTTCTTTTATTGGCATCTACAACGGAACAACATTCCCTAGTCAGATACAATTAGCTCTAACGTGCCAATGCTTGAAGAAATCGTGTCTCAAGATGTTAAATAGCTACATCAGTTAGATGTTGTGGCTGACAAAGTAAGAGAACATGCTTCTAATGCTCATTTTCAAGAAAAAAATAAGTCAGAAAGATCAATAAACAATGCAGTTGCAGAAGCAAAACAGCGAGTGGAGGCGACGCTGCATCTTCTCGTAATCATTGACGCACAACCTTCACACACTGGACGTGAAAAATTGTTAGGCCCAAGAATAGAAAATTCACCTGTAGAACTAAGCTACCTGAGTAATCTGCAATTCCTCCCATGACGTCCAAACGCCCAGGAGCTCTAGCAACAAATAAATCGTCCTGCATAAAAGACCACTGTCAGCCGTACTCAACTCACTCCATGCTAAATCAAATATTACAGTTTCATTTTCCATTAAGGATCATTTGCCCCTAAGCTTTCTTAGCAACAGATGACGATTATTCATATTCTCGCTTCAAACTCACTTTGACCTTCATGAAGACTTTTATGCATGCTTAGAAAAATTACAGGATGTGTCACTTTAACAGAGGAGAGAAATTACCTCCCAACGAAATAGGCATCCTGCAGCCAGAAGCTCTCGTTGTAGAGGCACTTCAGCAAGATCACAAGCTCGCACATCAGCCACCTCATCTAGCCGTGCTAATGTGCGAAGAAACTGAGATGTGTCTGCAAGTCCCTGAAGATCTCCCTCAAGGACTTCAAAATCATCTGATTGTCTGCATAAACCCAAGCCGCTGTAAGTACAAAGGACTTGTATTGTGCACGCCGTTCAGGTTTAAAACGCTATGTAAAGACACGAAACCATCGATTTCCTCCCGACATAATTTCGTGGGTGTAGTCACGTATCCCTGATACACTTACAAATCATGAAGAGGAGCACCCTGAATATTGAAAGTCTTGTGTTCATTGGACTTTCTGGCTGGTGAAAGTCCCAATCTTGTCTCACTCGGGCCATACCAATCTGGAATATCAATTTCCCGCCCAGGATGCCGTTGGAGCTGAAATCCAAAGACAATCGCATCCCTCAAGCGTCGAGCTCCACTTTGCTGCACTAATCCATTTCACGATGCACATGAGAGGCTTCGTCTTAGGTTGAGTCAAATATTGGTTCACTTGGTTGCGGTGTTACTCGCAAAAGTTACTATCGGTTCTGGCTCAGAAAATACTCTTGACCACAGATAAAACCATTACATTGTTTAATTCAGAAAAATCATCGAGAGACTTAAGTGACAATCTCAAGTATAAAAAATGAGACTACATATCGAATATTTGTCAATTAGAAGAAGCTAACCGGTGTAATAGTGTCTGCTTTTCCTCGTGCGGCATCCTCCAGAAGTGTTGAAGCAATCTGATCCATGATCAAGTATGTTAGCATACTACAGATTGCTAAAGAATGCAATTACAACCACATGGTTTGCTTTCAAACGATTATACCTTTCCTCCATTAAGAGACCCATTGAAGCATGGCTTAATGATCAGTGCACGCTCAAGATATGGCACCCAACGTCCACTCATAAAATCCCGTCTATTCATCTCCACACCTCCGCGAAAGGACTGCATAAAACAAAAGTTAAATCAGCATCAATATTTATTAGGCATGGAACATATCAAATCTGAGCCATCTGAGCCATTGAGCCATCAGAATTCAAGGGAACTGCAAACATAATAAAAACCTACATCTGTGCACCTCGAAAAGACTTCCATTGAAGTAACGGTACCTCAAGCATCTTTCTTAAAAATGGCTCTTCATTGAAATGGTCCCGCCGAACGAACACAAGAGGTGTTTTGCAAGCCAACGTTTCACTGACGGTTCCATAACCAATCTTCCCTGCAATAGTTACAGCTCTGAGTACCCAAATAGCAGGAACACCTGCACAAAACTTTCAACTGGCAAGAAGAGACAATAAACAAGACAGACTCCAGAAGCTAAAAATCTACATTCTAATACCAGGAGAAAATCGTACCAAGCATGCAGTCACTGGCTCCAATAAGATCTGGGACATAAACATCACGATCCATGCGCTTGAAGTTGGAGCCCAGCTTTTGCTCAGCCGGTGCACCACAGACCTATCCAACAAACCATTGAGGACAGTGTCACATTATTTAACCATTCCAATTGGCATGGCCAACCATTTCATTACGGAAAAAAAATTCTAGGCCTACATTCTCTGATAAGTAGATAATATGGTGCATTTGGTGCATCTGATAGTTTAGTTGATAAACGGCCTAACAGCATAGCAGGTGGAGAATTGGTATACCCAGCACAACCAGCCAGGTGGCAGGAACTCGTCGTTGAGGGACCACCTTGCATCCTGTTCTCAGCCATGTGCAGAAGCAAGAGCGAAAAAAATTAGAATTAATCAGCTGGAAAACTTCATTTCACACTTCAAACAGGCCTTTCATGCAGAAAACCGGAGATGACTGATGCATGCAGAAAACCGGAGATGACTGATGCATGCAGAAGATAACAAGTCCAACGCTAGCCAGTTTGCACAGAAACAACATTCTTCCAAATGCGCACAAGGAACGAGTCTTTGGTCATGCTCAAGGAGACTACCTGGCCACCAAAGTTGAAAAGAAGCACTTTCACATCTTCGCTAACTCCTAAATCTTTCCGCACCTGTCCAAAATCAGAACCAGTTACTTGCTAGATTTAGTCGGGTCAACAGAAATCTAGAAACTTGACTTACGGACTCTCTACTTCCAAAACGATTATGGGATGCACCAGCATTTCAAATAAGAGAAACGCATTACCTGATTTCGACTTCGACGTACATCTCGAACAACTAGGGGCACATCAATCACATCTCGAAATGCTGGCACTGCATCATCCCCAATTTCATAGTCACGAGAAATAATCTTGCACGATTTCAGCAATGTCAATATTGAATCCTAAATCTTGCATGCGAACTATCTCCAATTCTCCATCAATGCAGATCAAGTCTACAGATCTTACTCGGACAATAGCCAGGTAGACGAATCAGAAAGAGTGCATGAGAGTAATCCTCGGCAATCTGCAATGAACAAGAAGAAAGGTTACCAGCTTCTGTATGAATTCACACAATGACACTAGTTGTACCTGGATTGCATCACATGAGATACACTAAGTTTATGAGATAGATTGTCATGTAGTAGCCGCTTAAGATCTTGTGGGGCAAATGTGAACTCAAAGAGTATGTTTAATGTTAATATATAGAAATGGCGATGGTCACAGACAATGTCGATTCAATAAATGATTCTCTATTCATACATAAAGGACAGAAGGTTTAAACCTGCCAAACAATAGACTGATGATGTTTTCCAGCCACAGAGACGTACTCCGCGTAGATGAAGTCCCAGCTGTTGCAACTCTCATGTCAATGGATGCTAACGAGTATACAACCCTATCAGATCACATCCAATCTGCACTACTTGAAGAGTCTGACGTCTCCCAAAGCTTAGAAATTGTTGTCCCTTGCCTAATAACCAAGGCCTAAAAAGTCATAATCCACATAGCAGAGCCGATAAAACAGGAGTATAACTGAGGAGGAACGAGATACAAGTATACCTGAAGTTGGAAACACAGACGGATGGAACGCCCGCTAAGGCTGCTGCTTGACATGCGATTGGAACGATGTCTGTCGCCTGATCATGCGACCAAGTACATTAACGAACAGAGAGACAGTGATAAGTATTTATAATCAAAAGATCGCAGCCCATGCCTAATTAGTCCTCTCTAATCCATTTACTTCTGCTCGCATCCCGACAGTATCACAAAACAATCAGCTCCATTTGTGCCGACAATAACCGCTTACCACAAGATTGGCTCTGATTGATTTTAGCCAATTCACTTCAACAGTCAACAAAGCATCCCGATTCTGCACTGCAGTTCGAGAATACTTCCCACACATCACCAAATTTCGGCAAAATGTCAGCATCTTGAGCGAATACAGCATCCCGGTAAAAGATCTTAAGTACAAAAGTAAATGTAGTTAGAAGTTTAAATTCACAACATATCACACTTAATGAACCTCAGTAAACTTGTTAAAGGTGTTGAACTACACACAGCAATTGACAGCATCACCAAAGGGTAGAAACGGTATAAGACGCCAATAGGGAGCACACATCCGCTCAAGAATCATATCAAAAAATTTAACACGTCACGGGAAAACGAAATCTACCGTATTATTCCACCTTTTAATGGCCTTAGACTGCGTTATTTTTCCATTCTGTTTCCAAAGACACTTTTTGAAAGCTGTACGTGCACATCCAAAGATTGAAAAACGTCAATAAACTTTCGAATTATTACTGAACTAGAAACCAGGAACGGAATAAGGGGGGCTTAAATTCGAACCTCCTCAAGTGAGCCCTGACAATCCACTGTCAGAGCATCCGACTGCACTGCTCCACAATCCAGTAACACCTGCACGCAATTAATCACTCGAGCAAATTCAAATCGGATCCACAACTCACAGCTAAAATAGCTACATTCTATTTCCACACGCAACTAGAATCGTTGCCAAATGCTTAACCAAGAAACAACAATAGAAAGTTGTCATACATCTCGTATATGAAGCTTAGGAGACGCAATATCTCGCTTGAAAACAAATTCCGGAGCAGCCGTGACAATGTGAACCTCGTGCCCCGCCAGACACAGATGCCGCGCAACCTGCCAATCGCAACTCGCATTTATCAATCCAAGAACAGAGCGTCAATCTATCAAATCATTTCATAGAGCAATCATCCTCAAACACTACGAAAAAATTTATTTCAAAGAAAAGAAAAGCTCGTGAATCCGAATTGGCGCACCTCCACAACGCGCGTTGCGTGCCCGTAGCCATGGCCAGTGACATAATACGCAAACACCAAAGGCGCAGGTACCCCGGACACCGCCATTCTTGATCGCCTCGCACACCTAAGTGTTCAATACATCAATCGGAAACCCTAGAAGCACCACAAAGCTCGAATGGAACTCGAAATTACGCCTTTCGCACAACTGATCACAGGATTGTTGCATCTGGATTTTCACAGGAATCCACGTTGCTTTCGTTTCCTACTTCTTAAGAAAACGTGCGTAACTAAGGTGTTGTCTGTCACTGTGACTATGACTGATGACATTTCCTTTTAACTTAAAAGCCACTTTAAAAGCGTAAAGCTTGAGATGATTGATGCAATAACTGCAAATTTTATCCGACTAATATTCTTAGTTTTATCTCAAGCTTGACTTTCTAACATTTTTAGTATAAAAATATAAAATAAAGCACTTGTTTAACTGTATGCTTTATTACCACTAAGGTGATTCCATGTAGAATCACTCTCTACAAAGGCTTGTTTGATTGTCAAAAGGTTTTGAGGGATCTTATCATTGTTTTATGATAATAATCAAGTAAAGGTTCATTCAAAAAATTTAAGTAGAAAAAAAAACTTTCAAAAGAACAACTTTAGAAAGTTACAAGAGAATGTCATTGAACATCTTCTCTTGGAATAAAATTGTTTAACAAAAACATGGATAATAAGGAAACATATATTGTTCTTTACAACAAAAATTAATAGCTTCATAATAAAAACCATAACTATACTTCTAAATGTTCAAGCCTTCCCAATCTGTAAATCTAATCTACACTTGTTTTTGAGATGAAAAATCACTTTATAAATAAGACCTTATTTAAATCTTGATTGTCATAGCATTCTTTCAAACAAATGCATCTAATTAGAACAAGCCACATGGTACATTTATATTAATTAACCCCTAAAGGATCAAACTGCATTTTTTTGGCAACACAGTGATTTTAGACAACTCACTACAAATGGAAATTTTATTTTTTCATTGAAATTTTCGCACAACATTCGTCCAAGGAGTAGCTGTAAGGCCCAACAATTTTCATAACTTTTGACTACATGGTTAAAAAGCTATTGTATGATATATAGTTTTCAACATTTGGCAGGCAACCTGAGCAACAAAAAGAACTTTTTTTAATTTTTATTTATTTTTTTATATATAAAATTGGGGAGTTTTAGTTTGCAAGTAGTTTGTGGGTAGTCATGGAATCTCTTCTCTAAGATAAACTTTGAAGTCCTTTATTTAACTCAATTTTCAACATTTTTTGATAATTTAGGTGTACATTTTTTTATTACAACATTGCAACCTAGGGATTGACATTTTTCAATTCCATAAATAAATTCTTATGAATTTAGTATTTGGAATCATTTTCTACTTCTTTCTACTTACTATTTATTTGTATGTTATACAATTCCAAATGATCTAAAACTTTTCAAGCATGTAGCCAATTTGCCTTGAAGAATGAATCCAAAGAGTTACAATCATTTTGGACATTTTTTCATAATGATCTCACCTTGTAAAGTGTATCTGTCTAGGTTTTCGTAGGGAAAAAATGATTTTTGTCACTTCAAATGCTAATATCTTGTAATCTACATCCTGGAAATTTCTCAAATTTTTTCCACATCTTTTTAAACTAGAATACTACAAGATCCTATGGTTACATATGTCTAAAATTTTTTTTTTTCTAAAATTTGGTACTTGTATTAGAAATGGTAGTTTTGGAGTGTTTTGGTGAAAACATAGTAAAAAACCTTTAGGGATTAATAAGTCCAAATGGCAAATCACCCTAGGTGACTTTCATACTTTTGCCACTCCAACATACTCAACTCCATTGCCTCGCTTTGCTGACTTATATGTGATGCATTGGAGTAGAGGTGGCTTCTATCTTGCTACCTATCTAACGTTTTGAGTGGAGATGCTCTTATTGCCTAAATCCTCTACTGAATTTTTTAAATATTTTTGCTTATATCTTTATAAATATACATATTATTTACCTCAATTTCATCAAATTCATCATCAAAAAGTATTTCTTTTTAAAAGTTGAGCATTGGTTTGAATGAATGAAAAGTTTTACGATCCAAGATGTGGACATGAAAGCACCAAGGGCTTTCTAACCACAAACTTTTCATTCATTGTCCAAGAAGTGAAAGTCAAAGTATTATGGAGTTAATATTTCCATTCATCCATTTTTTTGTAGACTCTTATATTAAATTTTCTATACTTGTATAGGTGAAATTTCTAAAACTTATGTACACAAATATTCTATAATTCAAGAGTCATGATTATGGAATGATAGCACAACATATTCTTCAAAATTAAACTTTGTGATACATCTTCACAATTCATGGAAATTTAGACCTCTCAATCATTTCACTAGTTAATGGACTTCCAAACAATAGAACCCTGAAGAAGACTTGCTTCTTCATTGCTATATTCATGTGTCAACCAACAATGCCCCAAAGCAATCATATTCTCTTTCATGAGCTTTTCCAACATGGTACATTAATAATAGATGTGACTCTATAACTTAAAGGCACTTATGGCTTGGGGGCTAATCACTTCAAAAATTCTTAAAAATTAACTATGGAAAATCATCCTTTGGATACTATGTGAACCATTAGGTTTAATAAAAACCAAGAGCATTTATTGGAGGTCAAACTATTGCACAAGACCTTTACTTTTCATATAAAATTCTAAAGATGAACATTTGCACTTTTGTCTTATATAAAAGGATTCTATCATCCATCGGACACTTAGTATTTGCAACAACGTTACATGCTTAATACTTGCTAGAAAATATGATTTCATGTGTAGGTTCTCAACATGTGAAAAAATAAAATTGATGCCTCATTTTAATCATCCCATAAGAACATACTAGAAATTTTGGCCACAATGGAGGGGCTTACTTCATTTAAATTTCTTTGCATCCAAGATTAATTACCTAACATTGATTTTTCTAAGATGTTTATAATATAACTACATAATAAAAATCATCATGTATTTGTTCTCTCAAGTTTTGTTCAGTGTTGACTATGTTTAACTCATAATTACTATCAAATCTAGTAATTGAATATAGATAACTTCCAAGGTTGTTTTCTGCTCAAAAACACCTAACTATGACAAAAATCTTCATAACTAGAAGATTTATAATCCACAATATAATACTACATATAATTTTGGGACTAATAATTTCAAATCTAAAATAATTACAAATTTTTGGTATAGTCCAAATTATAAGAACAAATACAAAGAGGAAGTGGTTTTATAGCTCTAATGTGGCATGTTAAAAATATAAATGAAATAAGGGAGTTTAAAGCTAGCATTTTGAGGTGGATTATAAACATATCCATACATACCTCTATGAATGTGGTATAAGAGATTGTAAATGTCCTACATTGGTAAACATGATATCTACTTTTTATTGTACATTTTTCTCAACTAAATTCCTTTATTTTGAGTGTAAAGTTAGGTAAAACAAAGTAGAAATTATTTCATTTCAAATAATAGAAACTCTTTATAATAGTAATTTTCTTATTCTATTCTACAATGACTTCTTTGTATGTTCTACTTGTTGACAATGTATGGCATGATACTTCCTTCTCATTACTATATGTTTGAATTGGTCAGTTTAATTTCCTATAGATATAAAAGCAATCAATTTTGTCCCTTTAACACATTTGTAATCAATTTGGCCATTTTGTAATCATTTATAATTCAAAAACATACAAAACTAAATCTTTTGAAATAAATGGGGCAACTAATATTCTTTTTAAATGATGTCATCCTTCATAAGAGTTTCTAAAAATTCAAGTACAAAGTATAAAACACTTAATAAAAACCTCTTATTTTTCTAAAATTAAGTCTTTCAGAATTTTTTTAGAATATAGGTCTCCTTAAAACCCCTATTCAATGTAGAATACTAGAAGTTCACCAAACTCTACTTATAGTGCAAGATTGGTTTTTTAAATGTTATTTTTAGCCTTAATCTAAAACATTTGGTCCAATAGGAAAACCATTTTGGGACGGAGGTGGTAATTCATAGCTAGTAACATTATAAGTAGAATTACTTCAACAAATGTATGTGGTTGAAATTACAATGATAAAATGTAATTTCTTTCAATCAATTTAAGAAGTTTTTGACAATTTCCTTCATCTATTCAAATTTCCTTCATTTATTCAAATTTCCTTCAGTCCATCCACTACTCCGTCAACCCTTAAACAACCTTCAAACGACATGAATACCAGTATGCAAATATTTCTTGTTCCTCCCATTAGTTCATCAACAATTTTTACAAAGTGAATTTTCCAGACAAAATTTTATTTACATTATATTCGAAGCAATTGGAATGAAGTTTGAGTAAATACATTGCTTTCTAAGTAAAGAAAGTGGCCATGCAAGAACGAAAAAACATAAATCGAGAGATTCAAGAACTCTGTGAATTTAAGAATCTTACAATTCAAATCCATTACAACAAATTTCCTTCAAAAATTGTCAATAATTGCTCTATAAAGAAACCAAAAACGATTTCGGAGTTCAAGTAGGTCTTGGGAGTGTAGTTCTATTGCTCCGAGTCCTCAGAAATTCCTGCAATCGCTTCACAGCCATTGCAGTTGCCACCATCAAAATGAACATCGAACCTCCAACAGTGTGTGCCGGACCATGGCAGTGATGTTTGCCAGGAGCTCCAATTGTAGATATGGTAGCAAAAGCAGTCTTTCCATTGCTTCCAACACCACTTGATTGTGAACTAAGTACAACCGTCTCCTGAGATTGTGAAGGAATGCCGCTCACACCCTTTCCTGCAGAAGCAATCACAGAAGTGGCAGTTGCTGCAGTTTCTGATTTCTGGCGGAGAAATAGTAATGGAGCTAATCCCAGAAAGCAACCCAAAGTGACACCTGCACGTAAAGAAAAACAATCAGCAAATGTATTTTACAATTTAAATCAAACGAGGAGAATCAAAGTCCTTCCGTATGTTTGTGAAAAGATTCACATTCAAACAAAGAGCAAAACAACAAGAGGAAGGACCTGCAGAAGCGCCCACAGTTTCAGCCCACCATGCCTCCCTGGATTCAAGCTGGCGAGCAGTAATTTTCACTTCTGGCATAAATTTGCCACTTATGCGTTCTATGTAACCCCGAAATGCTGTTCCTATCAAGTCTGCAATTGCATTTCCAAGGCCTGCAGACTATCACACAGCCAACACAGAATTAGTCCAGTTGCATTTAAACAAGCATGACCCTGAATGCATGTCTCGTTCAAATTTTGATCTTCGTCATGATGCATTAAACCCTTTATGAATAACAAAACCTTCAAGAGTCACGAGGCTCGAGAAAATTGCTACCAGTTTTTTTCGAAACTTAAATCTCTGAAAAAAATGTTAAAATCAAGATCAACTTGGTTTAAAAGAAACATTGTACCATGAGTGTAGAAAGGCCAAGTGTTAGTCCAATGGTGTTTTGAATCACATCTCCGGCAAGAATCATGATCGCATTGTCTGCTCAAAGGCACATGAAGAACAATAGTTAAAGTATACCGAGGCAGGTTAGGATGAATCAATTCTCAAATGAACTGCTTATATCTTGGAAAGAAAATAAAAAACGAGAGGAAACTCATTTTGACAAGATTCAGACAGTAGAATACCTGTGAATCCAAAGCCGACCATTCCTGCAATTGGACATCCGAAGTATAGAATTCAATCTCTTCAGTAATAACCAGATAAATAGGAGATACAAAAAGAAATCTTCATTACACCGCTGCTACAAGGAACCACTCCAATAAAATTGTAAGTGAAACAATGCCTTCCAACACAGTAGAAACTCCTAGAGATTTGTATGTATGAGTACACACGCCGGGAGTGAACTGCTGAGACAGCAAAAAGTTTTGTGCTGAGGATGATGTTTCACGAATATTCAATACTTGTTTCGTTAAGGATACAGTATGAGATGACCTACGAGACCTACGAGAGTCAGGAAGCTCAAGAGAGCTATTGAACATAAGTAATGCTAAATGAGAGAGTGACACGGTTGCCTCAACTTGGACTTGAAATTACGACATTTAAGACTTCTAAGAATATGAAAGTGGTAATAGTGTTGATTACAAGCATGACGTTCGTTTTAGGTCTACTCATCCTATTAGCTCAAATAATCAGACCAGCTTACCAATGGCAGCACGGGACCCCAAATGATAGAGTTGTTTAGTTGTCAATGGCCTGTTTGAATCTTCATAGAAATAAGCTTGCGCTTCAACAAAACAAGCAAACTCGGCCGCGTCCACCATCCCGTCTGAATTTGCGTCCGCCTGCTCGAAGAAATCCACTGCTTGCTGTGTAGCTGCACAAAAAGACTGAGGGTCAAAGTTCTGCGTATCCGGCTTCAAGTCTCAGCATAGGGCATTTTCACATCTACAGTAAATCGATTTCAACGAGTGTCCAGAAACCAAGAGGCAAGTACTACATGGATCCACTCAGTTATTTGACCTAAAATTTTCTTCAATATGATAATCTGATAAAAAAAATTCCATAAATTTTGAGATGGACAGCTTACCAGGAAACAGCGCAGAAATAAGCACAGTCCGACCTTCAGTGCTCATAGAGTTAACTAAAGAAAAGGCTGCTTCACTTGCTAACAGGCCCTCACTTTCCAGCAACAATCGCATTCGCCGGGTAATAATGTTCAGTTTCGCCCTTTCATGTTCAGTTCCTCCCTTCCCCCGACTATGGCACACGATGCTCAGCCTTTGAACCCCACACCCGTGAACACATTTCTGCACATTGAAACTACCAGATGGCGACAACCTTCCTAATGGCCAGAGTAAGATGCTGGAGCTCGACGCCATGGTCGAAGCTTGCTACCTTCGGCAACCCTTGGAACGCACCAGGCTTCCCTACCTAATATACTTGCAATAGAGACTATTTTAAAATAGATTCAATCGCAGGTCCTTGCCCTGCCTGAAATTTATCTAACTTCTTGCATCGTTCCCTGTCGCAGAAGGACTTGAATTTCATAGAGTGCAATTCTCGCAGCTCCGGGTGCGGAATGTCCAACTCGCGCCTACGAGAATTAAATGCGTCGACAGGACATTAAACTTCTACCATATTTGAAGCAAGCTTCCATTGAAAAAATTTCACAAAATTAGGGTTTCCTCAAACATATATCAGATACAATCTTTACCCTAACCAGACAGTTCCTGGCCTGCTAACGAAGCTCATCCAAGCATCCTTGATCACCACTCGCCAATTCAAACCGGCGAATGCAATTCCTCTATCTCTGCGAAATTGCGCACGCGGTGAAGACATTCCACAGGCAGCCCAAAGTCAAATCATTCGAAGCGGACGCGGTCTTTCACCACCGTCAGCTTGATGAAAACACGCAATTCTTGTTTCTTCTTGTTTCTGGATCTGAATTCCGCCGGCAATCCGGGTCTGTTCTCCGCAGGCGCTGTCGTAAGTTCTCAGCTCACGCTCTGCTGAGTCTGCTCCGCCGTTGCATGCCCAAAGCATGTCGAAAAATCCGCGATGAAAAGTGGCGCCACTTGGTTGGTAACCACGAGCGATTGTGTTCATCGTGAGAGAGTCGAGCACGCCGCAGACGGACTAGATTTTCTGGGAGAGTTGGCGAGCACCAGTGGATAGCGGCTCCATCTGTCGTCGCCATAGCCACTTGGAGAAGACAACAACTGTTTGTCAACCAATGGAATTTGAATCTTTTGTAAGTGTCTACCTCGTTAATATCACCTTCGTTTGAGATTTTCATCAAGTGAACGGAGATTCCTAATAATCCATTGTGTTGGAATTGGAAAACAAATTATAATAGTGAGTTTAGAGTAGCCAACCCATTTCTGATCACCCCCCATTTGGGCACTATAGGGTGCTCTATTTCTGTGCACATAAAGATGAATAAGGTGAAGCCACACATAATTGACAAGATATGCAATTGTGGACATGATTTGGAGTAGTACAAGGCAAAGCAATTATTTCTTGAGGTGAAGAAATGTGATTGCCAAAAATTTAGTAATTCTATTAATTGCTTGAACTAAAATTACTATGAATTTTGAAAGGCAAAAGTTGGTTTGGACATATATCCAATGTCTAAAATCATCCAATTCCAATCATTCAAGAACTACTTTTCCACTCATTACTTTGGAACATGCTTAGAGCTCTAAAAACAAAGACCTATGATGATTTGACAAACGTTTGACAATTTGGAGAAAATCATTATAAAGTGATATTTAGAAGAATATTTTAGAATTAATATATAAAGGAAAGTTGTAGATTTTGAATTTTAAATTCCACTTGTATGGTTAAATTCACCATTGCTATCACCAATATTTTTTTATAAATATGGAAAGGGAAATTTCAAAATTCCTTCAAAATTTAATTACAAGCAAAATATTATTATTTTTTGAGCAAAACTTATTGGAATGGATCCAAAATGAGGTTATCCTGACATGGTGATTTTTGAAATTTTTGTATTCTTTACATTTATGACCTCATTTTTGCAAATTTAGTTTTGAATTACAGTCAATGCAATTTGACCACTTGACACACTTCCACATTTGTAATTTTAGAAAAATTTATATTCTAATAACACCAAATCCAACCATTAGATAAGACAAGAACTTGATAAAGTATCACCAAAAATTAAGATGACTTTCATCCAAGTAGGAACGAGACAGAAACAAGAACTTCAATTTGTTCATCATCCAAAAAATGGATGCTGGGAGCGCTCCAGGGTTAATAACCATTATAAACTAATTGCACCCCTTTCAACTCAAATTTTAACTGATCCAAAAATTGGAAGTATCAAAGATTCAAACAAATGATATAGAAATTTGGAGTTGATCATGATTTCAATTTAGTGAAATTTTCACCATAAGTTTTAAGTTTTAGGGTTTAGGGTGTTGATTTTTTTTTTTTTTTAAAACACATGTCGAGGCAATCATGATTCAAGAATCTCATTTGAGCACTTAAGTATTAAGGAGTTGGAACGTCATCTTCGTTCAAATAGAATCTTTTGAAGAGATGCGCACCCTCACAGAACCTGTCTAGAACCTTCATCACAGGTCACTGTTTTCAGAGCTCTGAGCAAGTAAATGTCACAATTTTGGAGCACTGAATGACTCCATGAATCCTATGACCACAGCACAGTGTTGGCAAAATCAAGTCTGTAAGGCAATTACAATTAATTTGAGAATTCTCCCAACTGTCCAGATGAGATGCACAAGCGGTTTTCCGTTGATATCTAGATCCAATTACTAGTACGAACCCGGAATTTAGAGAAATATAAACAATAATTTGTAGGATTTTCTGACATAAACGAACTCCTCCGAGCTGGTATTTACAAATCCACTCTGTTGAACAAACTAATAAAAGGCTATATAATGCTAGTTGCTCACCTC
This sequence comes from Climacium dendroides, assembly GCA_950106755.1. Taxonomy (NCBI): domain Eukaryota; kingdom Viridiplantae; phylum Streptophyta; class Bryopsida; order Hypnales; family Climaciaceae; genus Climacium; species Climacium dendroides. The sequence goes on along the minus strand of OX467082.1, from coordinate 46,144,784 downwards.
TGACTACATTCTTGAGTGCAAATACCCTATCAACTTCGCTTTGTGTTTTATGTTGCAATTCTAAAAAATACCCTTAACACTTTCATATCTCTACAAGGTAAATATATACAGCTATTGTGCCGGAGTCCCGGATGCAGTGTGGGGTCTGAATCAACAGACAGTGGAACTTCGATTACAAGGTGGCGATCAAGAGTCTCCAGCAACTTCACTGCGATGTAGCGAGCCTGCAAATTCTCGGCACGATCCCTCCAAGATCTGCGTTCCTCATCAAATTTGAAGTCCCCTATTGACTCCCAACGTAAATCAATTTAGACATTTAGTAATGGGAAACACGCTCAGATGCTCAGTCGGAGGATTTTAGGTGCTGTTACCTTTCCCAACTGCTGCACAACCATACATACTGATCCCTCACTAAAGGCCGAGGATCCATGATTTGAAAATGATCCGCATCCAATTCATCACGTCTGTTAACGAGTTGCAAAAAACACTCACAACCAAATCTGCCACTTCAGTTGGTGATTGAGAATGACTGTTCTGCATGTAGCCGCATGGTGAGAATAATTGTGTCTTTCTTCTGCTTCTACCGTGCCGCTCCAATTGTTGATTATGAGTATGTTTTAAACAGGGGAAGCTAGTTTCTAACTCATGAAGCTCTTGATCGAAGTCTGAGGAAGCACCAGGCCTCGTAAGAGTGGTTATGAAGCTTTACCCTTTCTGCCCGGAGAGTGACGTACTTTCTGCCTGGGATTACTGTGATCATGCAGTCTCAGGAAGAATTTACAGTGTGCAGGCTTCACAGAGAATCAGCTCAGGTCTTACGATCCATTTCATAGTACAAGTTGGTCTCGCACCCCTGTCTTCATTCCTATGACCAACGAACAATAAAGAGAACCTATTAAGCATTAACCACTTCAGGATACCCTTTAGTACAGTAGACTTAGGTGTGATGGCAAGTTACACAAGCGTGGAGGATTTCACTCTATAACGAAGCTCAACAAGATTGAATTGCCTGGGCTCTTTGCGTGCATCGGTCCCTCTCATCAGAGTCGAGACAATGCACCGAAACAATCATCCTCAGGACTCAGAATGCACGCAAAACCAGCTCGGTTAGTTTTTGTTTTTTTTCATTCGGAGAAGTAGACAGCATTGCACATATGATATTGGGGTGGTACTTGGTGATGTCTATATGGAACCTCGGTAAAATCTGGTTATTCTGTTGAAAAACAACAACTTCAATGTCCTGTACAAAAAATACCCTCCGTGTTTTCTCAGTCTGTAACAAAGTGGCGAAGATTTCATGAAAAAAAAACCGACTCCTCAGTTGTCAACTTTATATAACCTCATCAAAGTTCATGACTGGAGTAGACTGCTCACCTCCTCCATTCGTCCATCCATCCATGCCGCTGTCGGCTTTCATGCCAAACTTGGAGCAACGTCTGCTAGCATCTTCACCACCTCACGCATCGACGGACGACTTGACGGCATGGAACTACTGCACGACATTGCAATTCTCAGGACCTGAACCATCTCACTGCGTGAACTCGTCCCACAATTGGAATCTAAAACCTCACACAATTCGTGTGGTGTTACCACTCTGTTATGAACCCATTCCACCAAGTTCGAGCCTGCTGAAGGGTCTGCTGCTCTATTTCCAGTCACCAACTCCAACAGAACAACACCAAAGCTGTAGATATCAATTTTCTCCGTCACTCGCATTCCATATGAGTACTCTGCACAAGTTTTCACACAGAAAGCACACCACCATCGCACCATGAGATTGGTGGTGGAATTGAACAACACCACTAACTAATTACAGGCATGACCAACTTCCAATCTTCAGGGAATTGTCTATGCACTGCATTCAAAGCCATGAATGGACGATTCAATCACTCAATCGATCTTCACCTGGAGGAATGTAGCCCAACGAGCCAGCAACTGAAGACAAGTCATGCGATGCCTCCGGATCTATCATCCTCGCAACCCCAAAATCAGCCAAGTGAGCTTCATACTCCAAGTCCACCAGAATGTTGTTCGACTTGATGTCTCGATGTAGGATTTGTGGTGAGCAGTCGTGGTGCAAATATTCTAGTCCCTGTCCGCACAGGGAATGCCAAATCCCAGAATCATTCACCACCCAGATTCGAAAGCATTTATGTCAAGTGGAAATGTGACCACTAAATTAAAATTCACAGTTGCTGGGTTTCTTGGACAAAGTAACCAACCTTGGCTGCTCCCATGGCAATCTTGTAGCGAATTTCCCACGAAAGTGTATTTGCCTCGGACCTGTGCAAGAGATCTCCCAAGCTGCCGTTGGGCATGTATTCATACACCAGCAGGTTGCTGTCGCCCTTGGTACAACTACACAAAAGTTTCACGATGTGCCGGTGACGGATGTTCGCTAGTGTCTTCAACTGCACAGCATGAGAGCACTACATCACTTTCAAATCCACTATCAACCACACTCACAACAAGTTATCATTCCGAATGACCAGCCCAACATTGCAGCTTTGGAAACAATTTGTCAACGCATTGCAAGTAACGAGTGGAGGTTTCATTTGCAACCTCGGTACCGAAGCCATGGTCACCGCTGCGCTCATCTTTCTTCACATTCCACAGTTTCTTCACAGCCACAATCTCCCCGTCGCTCAGTGTGACCTTGTACACTTTGCCCGAACCGCCGGCTCCAATCAGATTACCTTCATCCAAGGCCGAAACTTCATCCTCGTGGTACACTTTATTGTGAAACGACGTCAACGTCCATGATCTTTCGTCCTGACTTGATGAGTGTAGAGCTTCCTTAGCGGCACTCCTGCTGCAGTTTCTGAAAACCAGAAACAACAACAAAAACAACCCAAACGCCACAGCACCAAACACCCCCGCGACCACAATCCAAGCCTGTTTTTTGTCCCGCTCGTCCGCCAAGCCTACCACAGAAGAATCGGTGCCACAGGAACCCTCCACACATAAGTTCGGATTTCCAGTGAAATTCACATTCACAAACCCTGGGCCATTGCCCTGTTTGGGAATGACCCCTGATAAGTTGTTGAATGCCACATTCAGGACCTGCAAATTCACCATACTGAACAGGCCTCCAGGGATGGTTCCCGTGAGGTTGTTCTCCGAGACATCCAGAGTGCTCAATAGCTTGAGTTTGGTCAGCTCGTCAGGAATGGTGCCGTCCAGATGGTTTCTGGAAAGATCCAGTTGAAAAAGCTCAGAGCAATTACTCAGGCTGGCAGGAATGGCGCCATGGAATGAATTAGCACCCAATACGAGCTGCGTCAGCCTCGACAAGCTTCCCAGCAGCGGAGTGAGGGTGCCACTAAGCTGATTGGAGTCGACTTGGAACTTGACCAAGCTGGTTTGTCCAATCTCTGCAGGAATGGAGCCTGACAACCTGTTATTTTGCAGATACAAAATGGAGAGAGACTTGGCGTTTCCGATGCTGGCGTCAATCCTTCCAGTCAGGTTGTTCCCACTCATTTGCATCCTCACCAAATGGGCGCCTCCCCACAAGCCCGCCGGCACAGGCCCCTCCAAATGGTTGCCGTCCAGTCTCACTACCCCCAAGTTTGTGCAATTGCCGTATGTTTCGGGAATCGTACCAGTCAGTCTGTTTTGGTATAATCCAAGAAACTGCAATGTCACATTGTTGCCCCAGCAAAGATACGGAGGCACGGGACCTTCAAGAAAGTTGTACCCGAGGTCCACACGCTGCAGCAAAGTATTCCTCCCGAGATCGTATGGGATTGCACCCGTCAGTTGGTTCTGGAAGAGACGAAGTTGAGATAGTCGTCCCAACTTGGCGATTTCAGGAGGAATCGATCCACTTAAATTATTTCCACTCAGATCGAGATCTGTGAGTTGCGACAGGTTACCCAAGGTACGGGGAATCTCTCCAACCAGATTACTTCTAGGCAGAGAGAGAAATGTGAGTTGCGACAGGTTACCCAGCCAAGCGGGAATCCCTCCACTGAAATTGTTGTCAGCCAGATCGAGATATGTGAGTTGCGACAGGTTACTCAATGTACGAGGAATCTCTCCAACCATATTACTTCCATGCACAGCGAGATATGTGAGTTGCGACAGGTTACCCAGACTAGCGGGAATCCCTCCACTGAAATTGTTCACACTCAGTTCGAGAAATGTGAGAAGCGTCAGATTATCCAGACTGGCTGGAATCTCTCCAGTGTAGTTGTTCATCCCCACGTCGATGTGGGTCAAGCTGCCCCTCAAGTTTGCCGAAACGCCTGCCAAGTCCCCACTTAAGCCATTATTGAACACTATGAGTTCCCAAAGCCGTCTGCACTGCAAAAGAGAGTCTGGAAGAGTCCCCGTCAGCTGGTTCGCATAAAGCCAGATTCGCTCTAAGTTGGGCATGCTTCCGAACATGTCTGGAATATGGCCGCTGAGCGAGTTATTTCCCAGATTTAGGAATTCCAGATGCGTCAGGTTCTCAAAAGTGGGAATGGGGCCTATGATGTTGCATCTCTCCAGATGCAGAGTCTTCAACTTGGTCAAGTTCAATATCGCTTTCGGAAATGAAACTCGAGGGAAATTCACGCCGTGCAGGCGAAGATCCTCCAAGCCCTCCCATAACCTCGTGTTCGGCCATGGCAACATGTCCATCACGTCCAAGTCTGAGCCTAACCATAAAGCTTTCAGGTTTGGAATTTGGAAGAGGTTCAACGGCAGGGTGCCATTCCAGTTGTTATGTGACAGACTCAATTCCTCAAGCTTCGTCAGTGAAGGAATGGCCTCTGGCATCTGGCCTTCGAAGTAGTTCCCGCCGAGACGCAGAACTCGCAGCTCCTGGAGCTCGTCAAATCTGACCACCATGGTGCCTACCAAGGACGCATAGGTTAGGTCCAGCACCTGCAGTTGTTGGAGTTTAGTAAGGTTTTCCGGTACCTTCCCGCCGATGTAGGTGTAACTCAAGTTCAGGTACACAAGCTTAGAGCAATTCACGATGTCTTGAGGGAAGGTTCCATTCAAAGTCGTGTTTCCCACGTTCAAGGATGTAAGATTGCCAAACTTAGCTGCATTCCATCAAACATGCACCATGATAACAAATATCAGTACACCCATGTCCCGAGTCACTCTTCGGCGTCTATCCGAACGAATTGACAGCAAAGAAAATCAAAGACGCATAAGCTGATTGAATATTCCACGATAGTACTACGCCACTTACCAAAACTGAGGGCCTGGATTTCGCCAGTCAGATGGCAGAAAGGGAGAGGGGAGAAGTCCAGTGCAGATACAGAACCCTGTGTGCAGGTCACACCCCTCCATAAACAAGGGGTACTGTCCGAGGCGTTCCAGTTGCTCATGCTGTTGTCTACATCCTTTAGAAAACCTTGCTTCCACTTGAACAGCAGCTGGCCTTCTTCATTGAGACACAGCACACATCCAGAAAACACACTTGTGCATGCCATGGTCCAGAGAAGACAAGCCTTCCATAGCCGCATGCCGTCGAAATTCCACTTCTTCATCCCGGCAAATTTTTCCCCTACCAACACTCCACCGTGAAAATTCCTCAAATTCCCGAAGTGCCTCATCAAAGCATCCCAATGTCAAAAACAATGAGGACATCTTCAATTAAGTTGTGCAAAATATCACGTCGTACAGTTTGTGGTCGATTCGCCCAAAGATCCCCTCCCCAAACTGCATGCAACATCGTCTGTAGTGTATTCAACCTCGTCAATTACTCCTGATGCCACAATTTCGGACTTCACTGGACGGAACTCACAAATTGATCAGGTCGCAGAAACATGTGAAGAGAACGCCAAGAGAGAGCCTTATTAATACGTGGTCTCCATTCACCTGTTTTTGCAACGTCTCTTTCCTTTCCGCTTGTCTCAGAGCAACAAGAGCTCCAGGCCAAACCACACTCAAAATCCAACGAACCGCTCCTACAACACCGAGACTGAGCCTCAAAATCATGTGAAACACATCGATCGAATCATGCAATGATCTACCCTGCGCCACTGCTGTCTCCCGTTCGATCTTCAACGTGGCTCACTTACCCACAATAAGTTGGGAAACGGTTCCATAAAATTTCCAAATGCTGATGGAGTACTGAGCAACAACCAGCTGCATTCTTAATGCCAGCATGCGGTACTCGGGCACTAATCCGTTCCTATGCAAAATGTCAGAGATAGCAGAAACTAAGTTGTTTAAAATGAAAATAGTCACTTGCGAGGGGGGAATAATGCCAGAGCTTCATAGCGTTGCTTCGCAATTCCAGCTCCGGATCGTGCTGTCAGACATACCATGAACCCTTAGAAATGCCTGAAACGAAGACCAAACCCAAATCGCAATAAAGCGACAGAGAGGAAATCGCCACGTTTCTTGGCCAATAGCCTCGACAGGTGCTATTGAGATACCCTTCTCCCCACACAGAGTATTCTCAGTGAGTCATGGCTGGTCACGGATCGAATCGCTCTTCATCCACTGAGTCTACAAGACACGATGAAAGCACATAACTCAAGAATAGGGCTTGTAGAATCCACATACATAATCGACTCTCGATCAGCATACCCCTATTCAATTTTCCCGAGTGAGATAATGCTTAACTATCTATCAAATCTACATCAACACAATCTGCATAGCGTCTTAAATAGTTTATCAGCCAGCTCCCGGGGAGTCTCGCCAATTGAAGAAAATACAGGAATGTTGAACCGGAAGCATCTTCCAGCAAGCAGGATGCCGGGTGATTACGGTCGGCGTGAACTGACCACCTCGAGATAAAACGCTGAAAATTTTCATTTGCCACACATGATAAAATTTTCAAATTTTGAATCCATATTTGCAATCCGAGGCCCCAAATTAGCTAGGGGAGGTGAAGGAGAAAAATTGACCAAGCACTAAACAGGGGGTCAGGGTGAATTGCCCCCCTCATTGCCCCTCCAGGGCAAGCCCTGGAATTTTTTATTTGCAAGGCTTAATTTTTTTGAAATTCTGAATTCAAATTTTTCAAATTCTGAATTCAAATTTTTATTTGCAAGGCTTAATTTTTTTGAAATTTTGCAAATAGAGATCCTCGACCCGATAATCGAGTATAGGCAGACCCATGCTGTGTGTATCCCTTAAACGAGGAGCCGGTCACCGTGGAAATCATTTGTTTGGGTACCTTGTGAATTGTCGGCTTAACCCCTAAAGGACCAAGGCCTTATTTCTGCCAAAAAACACTCAAAATTGCCATTTCTGTAGCAAAGAGTAAAAAAATTTGAAAATTATTTTTTCTACACATCCAACCATAGGATCTTATAAGTTACTAGTATGGAAATGTGTGGAAAAAATTTCAGAAATTTTGACCACATAGATTAAAAGATATTTGCGTTTAAAGTGAAAAAACAATTTTTTCAGCACCTTGCGGGACTGGATTATTTGACTTTGAACTTTTTTAACTTAAATTTTTTGCACTACAGAGTTTTGAGCTTTAAATCCTTATTGTGGGAAATTGAGTTGAGAGTCTAGGAAAAAAGAAAATTTTAAGAAAAAACTTAATTTTCATGCTTAAAAAATTTGTTAAGTAGATGTAGGTATGAGAATGAAGGAAAATCTAAATTATTAATATCTTTATGATGGAATTAAAATGCACTAATCCCAATGGTGAGATTGTTCTAGCAAGAAAACAAAATCATGTAAAAATTTTTTTTCAGAAAAATTGTAAAAATTGCATTCAGAAATGAATTCTATAAGTTATTTTTTCAGGAAGATGCTCTAATTGCCCGATAAACAAGATTATCCATAACTTTCTCATAATAAGTCCAAATGGAATGAATCAAAGCTTCCCATGTAGAAAAAAATATAATCTACAAGAAAAAAATCCAAAAATTCAAAATTCAAAATTTTTAATTTTTTTTTTGTTGCCCGGACTGCCCCCCGTCTCCTACTTTGAGCTTATTTGGTCATAACTTTTGTTTCCGGGCACCAAATGTGAAAAAAATTATATTCCCACAGAGCTCATCAGTTTTTCTATCTTCAAAAAAAGTTTCAAAATATCATGACAAAATTTCAGCCCGTAGGTACCTGCCCGAAATCCAATTTGTCCCCCGAAGGGACAATGGTCTTTTAGGGGTTAAGAAAATGAAAAAAGCACTCATTAGGCAAGCTACGTTTCCTTTTCCCACAAAATTTGAAGGATGAATAGTTGCACTTCTACCCTGCATGGAGTCATTCATCCGCCGAAAAACGTCCTCGGCATCGTTTAACCCAGAAATGACGACGAGGCCATTTTGTGGCTTTTGGATGAATGATTCTTGAATTGTAGAGAACTCAGAAGCAATTTTTCATCCACTTCTTTCATGTTGACCTTCCATGTTGGGTTATGAAGATAATCTAGTTGAGTTTAGAGTTATGCTATTGTTTGTCTTTACATAAATGAGAAGTTACTAAAAAAAATGGATAACAAAATATGTTATTTTAGTATATTTTAGAAAGTTGTTGCTCCTTGCTTTATAATCTCTACAAAAATGATATTTTTTGAATTTGAGACCAACTAACAAAATAAATGTCATTCACTCTAATTTCTACTCCAATTTGAATTTTGAAAAAATTCCTAATAATCAATTTTTTATTGCAGTTTGAACTTTGGATGCATTTTCAATGTCTACTACGTTTTATTTATAGAATGGCATGGAAAATGAGTTTACACCATTATGTTCATCACTATAGTATGCACACATGGTGAAATTTTCAGATTTTTTGAAATAATTTTCTATTTGATATGATTTTTCTTCATTATATCTACAAAAATTCATTAAAAAAATCAGTTATTTACAAAAAAATCTAAAATTTTGGTGAAACAAAGAAGACATTTTGTTTTATCTCTGAAAAACAAATTAAAATTTTTTCATACATATCTTGTTGCAAAATGGCAACAAACTGAGTGATGACAGTGAGGCTTGAAATCAGCGGTCGTAGGTCCGTCATTTAGGGGTTAAGGGATATATATCACAGAGATACCAACAAAATCTTCCTGATGCTCGCCAATTCGCCATGGTGGCGTGGCCATTACTGTAGATCACAAGCTCGCACCTGGCAGATCCAGCGGGAGAGAATGAAACTCTTGTTTACCCATCACCAGCCACTGCGCCAGTGCCGGTGCCGAACTAAAGTAAACCCGTATTCGAGGCAGGTCTCCAAATAGTGAACGACCCGGAGATCATTTCTGCAATCACCGCCATTGCGACAGTGTGCATTACTGAACTCACTGAAATTCCATGGTCAACGGACTCCAAATTGGGAACTCCCTAGCCGGAGATTCTGGAACATTCATCATTGGCACAGTACCGTTACTTTGAAACTCAATATTTTACAAAGAGATTTTCAACTGTTGGCGAGCTGTTCAAAACGAGTACGCAGTCGGAGATTATTCACGACTGCCGCCACCTCCGGATTGTTCAGTTTCGCCCTTTCATGTTCAGCTCCGATCTTCCCTTCCTTACGACTGTGGCATACGATGATTCCCCTGAGACACACACTCGCGAATCGAACACATTTCTGTACATTGAAACTACCAGATGGAGATGACCTTTGTAATGGCCAAAGGAAGATGCTGGAGCCTCGACGACATGGCCGATTCTTGCTACCTTTCGCACCGCACCACTTCGATCCCTACCTAATATACTTGCAATAGATTTTATTTTGGAACGGATACACTCGCCCTGGCTTCCTCAAATTTTAACTTGTTGCACGCCTCGATTGTCCCCTGCCGCAGAAGGGCATGAATTTCATAGACTGCGATTCTTGCAGCTCCCGGTGAGGAATTTTCAACTCGAGTCTACGTGAATTGAATGCGTGGACAGGACATTCAAGTGCTACCACATATGAAGCAAGCTTCGGTTGAACACCTTCCGCAAATTCAGGCTTCCCACAAACATATATCAGATAGAATCTTTACCTTAAATGAAGCTTGCCAATGGATTTTCGGAAGTCTAGAGCTTGAAATGTGCAAAGAATTAACGCCATTTTTCTTGGAGTCACTTTTTCCAGAGTCCATTTCTCATAAAATAGTCTTCTCAGTTTGCAGTGTCTTTGTAATTTTCAACACAAAGTAAGTTATAGACTTAGTCCTACATCTGTATAAAATTCTTGAATAAAAAGGTTGGTGGTCTTTAAGTAGTGTCATTGTAATAGGAAAATTTCCTTGTTTATTCTTTGTATAGTGGTCTCTAATTCATGGACAAGTTTGTATACAAGGCATTGTACATTGAAAACAAACTTAATTTGTGGGAAACAAAGGGAGCATTTGCCTTGGAGTTCAAGAATGTTATGTTTTGTTAAAAGATTTGCAATGAGAACTAATGCTACTTAGCAACCATTGTGGGAATCCCAAAACTGAAGATGGATTCAGATTTGAAGAAAACGGGTAAAAATAAGTGAAAATTTCAAAAATTTTAGGTTAGAACTTGAATTTAATCTAATTGAACTCGAATTAGAGAATAGACGTTACGATGAAATCCGTAACCGGATCCTATCCAGATCCGGAATCCAAAAATTGCCGGAACACAGGAACCTATAGCATAGACCCTCGAGGCTACAGGATTAGGGTACGGTTCCTAAAACGGTCTTGTAACCGTTACCCCAATAACCGTTGACAACGTGTCTATATTTAAGTTGGTTGCTCACGAGTTCCCTCTTCATTTTCTTGTTTATATACTAGTCTTCTGCATTGGAAGCTGAGTGAAAGAGTAGTGAGATAGCGACTACATTAGGTTTTCCTTCCCTTGTAATTCATTTCCGCTTAGCTTTATGGGGTTGGGTCCTCTCCGGAAACTAGTTGTTCCAGCCCGGATCATTTCTCCGTTCATTCCAGAGACTACGGAACAATATAAGAAGTTAGAGGAGGATCTGACTAGCATAGGATGTATCGGTCTGTTACACCAACCGTAGAGTGTGAAGAGTGAGGCGGTGATTCAGGAGTTAATTAGTGGGGTTCCGTGTTGCAACCCGACTTTTTGATTTTTTCTCTCTATCGTGTTTTGAAACACGGAATCCGAAAAAAGTATATCCGGATTGGTACAGGAAGAAAAAAAAACTAAAAGTTAGAATAATTAGGAAAACAAGCAATGATCAAACCGGAAAAGAAATAGAACACATATCGAAAACGAATCCGGTCTAGATTCAAAGCCGGAAGAATGGATCCGGAATCTACGCCTAGAAAAGCGGAAAAAAGTAATGATTAGGTTTCTAGTGTACAAAAAGACTCCTTTAGGATTTGGGACCCCCATTTGCACCTAAGAGCTCTAGCCTACCTGCCACGCTCTCAGCTGTTTGAACCACTTCTGTATGTGTGAAAGTGTGTTTGTTTCCTTTGTTCTAATTAGAGATTAGAGAAGTGTTAGTTGTATGTGGCCGAGTGTGGCCGATTGAGATTGGGTGTGGGAATGTAATTCCACATGCTAGACCCAAAACACTAGCATTTGACGGAAAATTTCAAAAATTGTTTCCTTAAAAAGGAAAGTTTTTTGAGTTCTCATAAGAAATTAGAACAACTCAAGAACACCAGATCTCTGGATCCGGAAAAATTCCATTAGGGATAAAAACCTAATTCCGGAACCCTAGGAAGTCCCGAAAATTGGATGACGGCGCCGGCCCTAAGAGCCAGAAACCGGATCCGTATTAGGGTTAGGTTTTTGCCGCCAAAATCTATCCCGTACTTCCATTCGACCGTCTGTCCATTTGGCCAGTATAAGAACAGAACTGTAGCCGGCGAAAGGCACGATTGCTTTCTTATTCTCTTACATCTGCGTTTTCCGTCTTTTTAGCTTTTTGAGAATTCCGGTAGACTGAAGAACTGTGTGAGTTGCGATCGTGCAGGGGTTACCGGAGTGAATCGTTGTGAGCAAGAGGAGTAGGGAGAGATTGTGTGAGGTTTTCCTGTAAGCGCAATGTCTTCCAGGGCGAGCCGACGCAAATTGAAAGAGCTACCAGAAGACTCGGACGAAGAGATGTCATCGCCGCCGCCCCAACCGAGGACGATTTTGGTGATGAAGGTGGTGTCGGAAATTCCAATCGAGGAGGACCGGTTGGAGCGTTTGCGACGGAACCTCACCAACATGGGGTGTGAGGGTTTGATGGATGTTCCCTGGGGCATCCGAGAGGAAAATTTAGTGTCGGACTTAATTCGTCTGGAAAGCGGTATCTTGGATACCACCCTACCGGCGAAGCCAGAACTGTAGACGACCAACGTATGGAGGGCCGTCTACAAGTTTCGGGAGGCGCTGGACAAAATCATGGAGAAGAACCAAGAGTGCATGGAGGGCGAATTCCGGGCGCCGGCCAACCCGAAGGAAGGTAACAAGGTTTCCAACCTGGTGAATCCGGAGTATCGGGATGTAGTAGCGTTTCTCAACCCTATCCTTCACCTGACCAAGTCAAGGAGAGTAGTGCCCAAAGTGGCTTCCGCCATCCTCGGGAGTCTTCAGGGTAAACTGATGATGGATTGGACCTTCGTCATCCACAAATTAATAGAAGACCTTGTACGTTCCCTCCGGCTGGAGAAGAAGGGTAGGAGCCCTCTTTTGGCTTACGTCTTCCACCTATATTCCCACCACTCCTTGCTCAAGGCAAACAAGGAAATTGCCTATCAAGAGCTAGTTCAGCTCCAGAAGTACGAAGGAGAAGAACCTTCTCCCCGAGATGGACCGGACGATGAGGAGACAGATGACGAGGGACCGCCCACTCCTTTGACGAAGAAGGCCTGGCGGTAGAGGACTCCATTGGCAAAGCCAACAGAGGATCCTCCTACGCCGTAGCCACTGGAGGAGGAAGTTCCAGACCGGAAGGAAGAAACCAGACCGGTTCCACAAGAAGTCCAACCTTCTTCACAAGAGGTTGGATCGGTGCAGCAGCAAGTTGGTCCCGCTCAGACCGAGGCCGGACCTTCTTGGACTAGACTTACGAAGGCAGAGGAGGGAGATAGAACCGAACTCCAATTAGGAGGATCACTAATGGAAGATATTGCGGAAATGGCCTAGCACATCGTATGGCGGGCAGAAGATCTTATAAAAGTTCTCTACAACTATGAGGAGACCCTCAAACGGGTGTACCGGAAGATGGCACTAACCGACCGGAACGCCATCTTCCGGACGATGAATGCTCTGGTGGCGGCGGAGAAACAAAACTCCCTCTTGATAGAGGAGCAAAAGCGGTTGGTGACGGAGTTGAGGGCTTTATGAGTGGAGAAATGGACATTGTTGGATCGAGTCCAGGAATCGGAATCCAAGTGCGTCAGATTGAAGAGTGATCTATGCACAGCCCAAGAGACGGCCGGAGTCATAGGAGAGGACCACCGCCAACAGATAGCGGCACTGTACTAGGGTGTGGTCCGGCTCCCGAGTTCCTTGGAAGTACCAGCGGACTGCATCAACAAAGCCCAGCTGTTCAAGGCTAACTTTGACGCAGCCGCCAGCTCGAGCCGGGTATCCATCATCAAGTGTTTACTGGAGTAGGCAAGACGGATGGATGCTTCTCGGGCCGAGATGCGTGATATGATGGAGTATCTAGCTCCCTCAGAGTCAGATCCGATAACTCCTTCTTCCCCTTCCGCCCAGACTTTGGTGGTTTCGGAAGGTAATGATCTGGAATCTATCGTTACAGAAGTATCACCGGTGATACCTACTGGTCCGGAACTTTCACCAGTGCCGGGGAGACCAGAAGGAGTGGATTGGGGTACCATGGTACCCCAAGATAGTGAAGACCTCTTTCCGGTGACTCCAACCATTGACCTTACAGGTACCCTTTCGGAGACTCATGGGGGCCGGTCAGTACAGTCTTTTTCCCGTCACAAAAAGACCCAGAACAATTCTCGGGGAAGTCCGGAAGTTCCGATAGTCGAAACCCGGAGTGTAGACAGGGACACCAACATCGTGGGAGTCCCGAGATGGGGAGCAAAGGGTCCGGATGTGTTTTCTCCAGGGACACTACAACAATGGCAGTGTTTTATTATTGCAGAATTATGATTGAGGATGACTGGCGACTGCTTGCAGTCATATTCTTGAAGGCCAACACTTTGGGGAGAAATATGACTGCAAAATATGACTACCAGTCATTTTTACGCCTTGTACTTCACAAGTGTATACTATACGGCCATTAGGAATACCAAAGTACTTTGTAGGGAACATGTTTGGGAACGTTGAGTCATATTATCAATTATATTTTCATAGCAGTGAATTTTTTTTTGGGAAATTCAAGAAAAATATGGGCAATTCTAAAAAAAATATGAATAAGCCATCATTTAAAATTTTGAAATCCTAGTCACCTACTTTTTTGGATTTTGAATCCTAGTCACCACTTTTTTAGTGTTTTGAGACCCTAGCCATTATTTTTTTAGGGTTTTAGTACCCTAGCCGCCACTTTTTAGGGTTTTGAAACCCTAGCCGTCACTTTTTGTGGTTTTTCTTTCTTACCTTCTATTGTCTCTTAGCTCTCATTTGTTGTTGCTTTTTGTTGCATCTCAACTCTTGTTTCTTGTTGCTCTTTACTTCATGTTTCTTGCTTTTTATTGTTGCATCTAAATTCTTTTTTTCTCTTGCATTTGAACTCTTTCTTCTTTTTAGTTCTTGTTTTGTAGTTCTTGCTTCTTGTTTCTTCTTGTTGCATCTACACTCTCATTTCTTGTTTTTTTTTGTTATGTCTTAGTTGTTGCTTCTTATTTCTTCTTATGTCTTAATTGTTACCTTTATGTTGTGTCTTAGTTGTTGTTTCTTGTTTTATGTTTCTTCTTGCGTTTTAGTTGTTGTTTCTTGTTGTGTCTTAGTTGTTATTTTTTGTTTCTTGTTGTGTCTTAGTTGTTGCTTCTTGTTTCTTGTTGTGTTTTAGTTGTTGCTTAATTATTGCTTTTTATTTCTTGTTGCATCTGAACTTTTATTTCTTGTTATTTCTTAATACTTATCTTTTTTTTCTTGTTTCCTCCATCATCAATCTTATTCTTCCTATCCTAAACTTGACCTACATATTTTGTGTTGTTATAAGCCTTTGAAGGTTGAGCTTTGTTGTTCAATCACTAAAAATTAACCTCTCATTTTTTTAATTATATATGCAGGCACCAAAAGTTGAAAAAAGACATTGGAGGCTACTTACAAGCCAATAAAGCCATCTTCACATTATTGTAAGGATTGTAGGCCTTATTGAATTGTGTAAATGATTCATTGTGATATATATATTTTGTATTAGTGACTAATAAATGTCAATGAAGATAGTTGTATTTGTTCTTGCATTCTCCTTCTTTAATATGATTATCTCTCATACATCTCTAAAATCATATATTATGTATTCATTTTTAATTGCATGAGGCTTTTTATTCAATTGTCAAATCATCTTGATGTATGATAGTTATATATCATGCCCATTTAAAATGCATTAAAAATGTAATTGTAGTTAGTAATATGACTGATGAGAGTCGTATTCTACATCATTCAAAAATATAATTCATGAGAATCATTTTTCACATTAACAAAAATATGACTCACTGTAGTCATATTCCACATTACTGCAAAATATGACTCACCCTAGTTATATTCCATGTAACCAAAAAATATGACTCATTGCAGTCATATTCCATATTACTACAAAAAATGACTCACCGCAGTTATATTTCACATCACTGCAAAATATAACTCATCGCATTCATATTTCACATCACTACAAAATATGACTCACTGTAGTCATATTTTATGTTACTGCAAAATATAACTCACCCTAGTTATATTCCATGTAACAAAAAAATATGACTCATTGCAGTCATATTCCATATTACTACAAAAAATGACTCACCGCAGTTATATTTCACATCGCTGCAAAATATGACTCATCGCAGTCATATTTCACATCACTACAAAATATGACTCACTACAGTCATATTCCATGTTACTGCAAAATATGACTAACCATAGTCATATTCCATATCATCAAAAAATATGATTCACCACAGTCATATTTTACGTCATCAAAAAATATGACTACATCGCAGTCATATTCCACGTCATCAAAAAATATGACTCGACACAGTCGTATTCTACGAAGGATTTTTTTATTTGCCCGGGCAACCTAAGAAAAAGTCAACCCCCCCCTAGGATAGTCAAAGTATACGCCTAGTTGGCATACTATGGCTAAAAATGGGTATTTATACTCATCAACCCATATGACTGCCAATATGACTGATGTCTGAAGCGACTGCTTCTAAACGACTGGAGTCAGTCATATTTCGAGTCATCTACAGTGATTTCTCTGTGAGTCATATTTTTTTATTTTACGACTCACTGCAGTCATATTTTGCAATCATAAAACACTGCTTTTGTTCTAGTGGGAGTAGCCAGAAGCAGATCAATCTGGACTCGTTGAAGGACCTTGCTCCTCTCACGGATAAGGATCCAGAGGACTAGTGGGCAGTAGTGTATATATTAGCGATAGTACCGGAGTTTGGCCGTCAAAGCCGGAAAAATAGGATCTAGGATTACTGGAAATCTAGCAAACCAGTAGAAGTGTTTTGAGGGATTTTTAGGATGATGTTAGTTTTAGTATTAGTTAGGTTTTGCTAGACCCTTGTGGTCATTCACATCCGTCCCATTATTTTCAGCGTGTATCTTTTTGAGCTTAATCCAAGTGTTTAGAGGTTTCCATTCTCTATCTTTTTATTCGGTACATGCTTGTGGGGGTGTGGGTCCATTCGTGCCTTTTCCGGATGCTGAGAACTTACCTTGACTAGTAAGAGTCGACTTTGTGAGTGGTTTCCGGACGTCATTGACTTGATGAGGAGATTAGTCGAATTGTTCCGACAGTAGTGTTAGTGTACTACTTCTTGGATGCTAGTATAGCCTGAGGGTAGGATACGGCCTTAGGTGTAAGGGTATCTGAGAGGCTGCTAGCAACTTCCGTGTACGGGAGTTTGCAAGACATGCCCAAATTCCGGATGCTGGAATTCCCCAAAGACGGAGTCAAAGCCCCGGCACAACGCCCAAGAGAGTACGAGGAGATCCACCCAGTCGACGGGAGGCTCAGTGTTAGGGTAATGCTAGGATGTCGTTGTAGTCCTTGACCGTCCTTGCGTGACCTGGTCTGGTAAGCATTCCGGATTTGTGAGGTGACAGAATATGAGGACACTTCCGGTCCCTGAAGAGTTCAGTTAGTGTTAGTATTAGAGATTGAGAGAGAGAGAAAGAGAGCGTGTTTCCGGACACGATAAGCATCCGGACGGTGGATCTGGCCACTCGTCATCTAAACCCAGGGATCTCGGAAGGGATAACTGAACGTTTTCCGGAATTGTCCGGAAACCATCCGGCACTAGTGACCGGACCGGACCTATAGTCCGGATTAGTAAGTAGGAGAGAAAGTGAAAGCTAGGATCAAGTTAGCCTATGGATCTGTAAACCTCAAGTCCTCGTGGGAACGATTCCGGAGCGGTTTACTCTAAGTGGGCCTTTGGTGCGAATTAAGGGCTAACTGGAGGAATACTAGTCCGACTAATCACTACATCGGGTGAGTGCTGCAAGAGTCTGTGTGAGGATTGGCACAAGTGGTAATTCGGTTGAGACCGAAGAGAGATTGTGAGGAAACGGAACGAGCGGCCAAGAGAGAAGTAAGGTAGCCAATCGGTGAGGAGACGGATACTGCAACTAAAATGTTCTAGAGCTCAGGGATAGGCGAGCACATCAAAGGTAGAAATTAAAGTTAAAAAGGTGGCGCCTTTAGAGCCTTGTGGGGATTGGGGGAGAGCGGAGTTGATGGAGGATCTCTCCGCCATAGGGTGCGCGGGTTTTTACGGGAAACCCTGGGGCTTCAGGAATGAAGCCATAGTTAGGGAGCTCATAGAGGGAGCCCCTAACCAATTCAATAAT
The DNA here is from genome assembly GCA_950106755.1 of Climacium dendroides. NCBI lineage: Eukaryota > Viridiplantae > Streptophyta > Bryopsida > Hypnales > Climaciaceae > Climacium > Climacium dendroides. The sequence continues at coordinate 46,126,941 of OX467082.1, read as the reverse complement.
TCCCTCCAACTAGTTCCGCCCATGTGGACACGAGACATCTAAAGAGGAGTATAAGAATTTGAAGAAGGCGGCACGGCACAGGCCAACCGAAAAGGAGATTTTGTGAGGAGGAAATTCAAGGGCGCGGCCAACCCTAAGGACGGATTTGCCATTAAAGATTGTATCAATGAGCGACACTACCGACTACTGGAGTTCTTGGTGCCGATCCTACATCCGGAAAAATCCACACGGATTACTTCCACGATCGAGAATGCCATCTTCAGAGCCTTAAGCGGGGAGAAGAAGATGGACTAGGCGGGCTACGTCTATGGGCTGATGAACGCTCTGGTAGCCAATGTGGGAAAGAGTAGGTATGCTCCTATCTTTTCCACCTATATAAGAGCTAGAGTCTCCTGACCGCGGAGGAGAGCAAGGAATGGAGAGCCCAGATGGCTCTCCAGAAGTTCGGAGGATTGAATGAAGAGAGATCCGCGACCAAACCAGATAGCCCAGAGTCAGAGGACAAGGGTGAAAACTCGAGGAAAAAGGCTTGGGAGGAAGAGGAGGAGGAAGAGGAAGTTCCCCTTAGTAGGAGAAGGATCAAACGGACACCAAACTTAAGGGGTTTCCCTTCCGGACCACGTAAGGACAAGGAACCGGAGCCGGTGGTTAGAGCGGAATCGGCCATTCCAAAGAAAGTAGAGCCAGTGGAGGTGGTCAAACCAAAGGCGGCTCTGTTGTCCCAATTGATAGACCTTACAGGTCCGTTCAATGACCTGATCCAGATTCTTAGCGCAGTGAAAGCAGATTGGGAAGTGTCGTAGCACAGGAAAGCAAAAATCCTTCTCTAAGGATCAATATTTCTTAAAAGAGGCCCTAAAGTGACTCGAGTATCGTTCCCACGAAGATCGAATTTCCTAGGTTCACAATTACCGGAAAATGGTAGAGTGATGGTCACGAAATACACACAAACACAAAACCCCAAGCAAAACAATAGACCGGAACTTTCACTTGGCCTCCTTGTTTCCTTGGACAAACACGACCGGATCCCTCCGGTCCAACAATTACCAATACACTATAGACCGGATCTTCCCGATCTAATAACACTGACCGGATTGATTCCGGTCTAACACCCACTGGTTTATCACACAGACTCTCTAATTGGTTAGTTTACTATCCCACGGCTTTACACTACCCTGTAACTCTCCCAACACTTCTATTCACATACCTTTGGTAGTTATATGTATTTACGTTTTTCAGACCGTAACCGGAACCCGCGTTTCCACAGATTTAACCTTAACCTCTAGTATTCACATCCGGTCTAAATCTCTAATTGTAACCATGTGGATTTTAACCTCTCGACGAGGAATCTGCTTAATTGGGCTTTAGGAAGGAAGCTTAATTCCTACCCTTCCATTTTAAAGTGTTAGAAGTTTCACTATGTGATCAAACTTTCAAAAATAAACTTTCAAATCCTACAAATGAGAAAACAGACCGTCCTCACAATTGGAAAGGAAACGCAGTCGTGTCCAGCAGGTCACGCAAGCCGGTCTAATTCCTCCTAACCAATGCTACAACGACAGCCTACTGAGTTAGCCCTAAATCCGGTCTAAACTAGTGGGGACAATAAGGACAAACGAGCGCTGCGGAGGCGTGCTAACCCTTACTCTTTCCGGAGAGTGGTCCTCAATCCGTACTCCTTCCGAGTCCATTCCTAGTCTACACTAGAGATCCCTTCTGTCTCTGCCCACACACACTAATTCAATACTGGACCGGATAAACTCAGCATTCGGGTACACCTTGTATCCACTCACACTCACTTTCCAGCCTAGACTTCCAAAACATGGACAAGTGTCAAGTACACACAACTATGATTTGTTTCAATCACGCCAAGAGCGAACTCCCAGGTACTCATGAATATAAGAAGGTAAGATAAAGATGCACACCGGGACCAAAGAAGTCCCGGATTTAAATACTAAACTACTCCCTCAAAAATCCTAACCTAAAAGTAACGCTCCAGCCAATCAGGGCTCAACACGTTTCATTCCCTTACTAATTTCTAGCCCTGTTGACTTTCACTCAAACTCCCACTACTTCCGCTAAAAGTGGATCTCAGATTCTATAATTACGGACCCGGTCACTTTCCAACTGCTAGTGGCCGTGTCACTCAAAAAGTGAACTTCCTAATTATGTACAACTATCCCAAAACTTCAGATTTTCACTACCCTATCCTTAGAAATTTACCCCACGTAACTTTCTAAGTTTTTAACTTCTTCACGGCCGGCTTCTTTCCGGTTCCGGTCTTCTGTCCCTGGCGTACCTTACCCCGAGCGGCAAGCTTCTTCTTCTTGGATGCTGCAGCCTTGGTTGCTCAAGTCTCTGCCAGTGCTTGATCCGGGTCAGAATACGGCTCTGAGTCCTCCTCAGTACCGGATTCTTCATCCTCGTCCTCTTCTTCTTCCTCTTCGTCATTGTCCTCTTGAATCGTCCTCTTCTTATGTGTCATAATTGGAGACTTCTTCTTCTGCGTGGTTGGTGTGGGCGGAACATTGGCCCTAGCACTCTGAGGAGTGGTTTCCTCAATCGGTCTACTCTTCCCAGATCCTTGCCCCTGTGATCCGGTCTTCCTTTCCTCCATTGACCCAGTTTTGCTTTCCAAAGCTAAGTTGAGTAGGGTGGAAGGAAATACCTTCTGTGTCTTTGCAGGAGAAGGCGGAGAGATTGGAGATAATTCATTGAGGTCGATAAACTTGGTACTCAGCCCTGGTTTGGGCACGTTCTTCTTCTCGGATGGTTCCGGTCCAGATCTCGTCTTCTCTTCAGCTGCGGCCTTCACCTCTTCCGGTAGTTCCCTCGCCTTGCTTGTTGTCTCCACTTCTCCGGTCTTCTCTTCCTCAGCAGCTTCTACTGCTCGCGTTGCATTAAGAGCAACGTCCGTTACTTCCCCCAGTAGGGAAGTCATTTCTCTTTTAGGCTCTGATCGGATGGAAGAGCTTGGCACGTCCTCCATCTTGTCCTTCACCTTTACTTCTTCTTCGGTGATCGGAAGGGGTGCTGGTGCGAGTTCCGGTTCCGTTTCCGGTCCCTGCTCCCGCTCTCTTCGTTCTTTTACCTCCTTCATCACCTCGCGGAGTGGCTCCACTATTGCCTCCATTTTGCGGTAGTAGGACACTAATGCCATCATCAGGTTGGCTGGAATTTGCTTTCCGGTCTCCATCACCTTCTCGTCAAACAACATTGCTTTATTGATGACTTCGCCCGGATTGCCGATGAACTCTCGGATCGCCTGAAGGTTCTTTGCGGCTGTCTTGGAGAATTTCTTCTACTGGTCCATTTCTTCTCTCTTCTCCTCCAACTCCCTCGTTAGCCGGTTCACCTTACTCGCGGCTTCGCTCAACTCTTTCTTCACCGCTTCCTTCATTTTCCGGTCTAGTTAGGCAACGAGCTGTTGCGGCTGACTGACCTTCAACAGTTGATATAGTTCTTGAATGGTCTCTTGGCTCTTTCCGTACTGGACCCGGAACTCATTGAGTTCCCTTAAAATTCGACCTAGGGGATCCTGGTTCCATACCGGATCGACTCCCTTACTACCCTCTCCTATCTCTGAGTCTTTCTCTTTCCGGTCCTGCCTCCTCCACTGAGACTTAGCTTCTTTGACCGGTATAGTGTCTGTCATGGCACAAGGAAGCACAAATCCTACCTTTAGGTGTTAAATTGATGTAAAACACCTTAGATGACTCATGTATCGTTCCCACAGGATTTCAACGTTAGTTTCCTCAAGATATCCGGAACAGGATTCGGAAAACACCAAACCCAAGCAAAACCAGATCTAAATATTTGCAACATAAAACTCTCTCAATACCCTCTCCTCTCCATATTCCAATTCCCTTACATCCACTCCGAATCTTCCACCAGTAATCGAGCAAGGAGGATTGTTATAATCTTGTACTTCTCTCTATCCGGATCAATTTAGACGGATGCGGAACCGGAAAGAGGATTTCTATCCAGTTACAGTAACTCACAAATTCTCAGTTTAACCTCTACCAAGAGGGTTCTGCTTTTTGGTTTTAGGAAGGGAACGTAAACCCTACCCTTCAAACGTGTTTAGAGTGAAATGAAGATCCACTTAAAATAACAACAATAAACACCAGAATAGGAAATAGTTACTTCCTCACAACTAATCCGGATGTTGATCCAGACTAGCAGGTCACTCAGGAAACCCCTATTATCCTCTCAATACTACAATGATAGACCTATCTGGACAGAATTCCAAGAGCGTGATCCGACACCCGATAACTGAGAGATCCTAACTACCTTCCTATTCCTTTCTTCCGGATTCAGTAGAACCTCATCAGACGTCGGTTGGCGTTCATTCTCCCTCCTGAAGAATTCACCCAACCTAAGAATGGCTATCCTACTCAGAAGACACCCAAGGAACTTCAGCAACCAGAACTCCCTCTCAGTACACAAAGTTTTCCTTAACCAAACCTCAATGCTCTCAAAATCAGATCCTAGACAGAATCCGGGGGCTACTTGTCTTCCTCCACACCTGCAAACCAACTATCCGCACTAAACAATGGTTCTAGCATTGCACGGCATACCAACACAGAACTTAGCTTTTTTAGGCCAGCACTTATAAAGTGGAAATCTGAAATCAATTTGCAAAGTGTTGAAAAACACAAATATGAAAACACACCCGCTTGGGGCTTCAAGCTAACTTCAGCCCCCTAAATACACATTCCAGGGAACCCTAAAGGTCCCAAGGAATAAAACTAAAGGACAGGAGAATGACAGGTATCATTTCTTATCCTTCTAAGTTGACTTTCCTACCAACCCCATCCGATCCACAAAATGTGGATCTCAGATCCTAAAAATCCGGAAAGTACAGTCCAAGTGCATGCACTTGAAAAGCACCTCCCAAGCTACTTCCTACCTACCAAAAACTTGGGTTTTCAGCTGACCATGCTAGGGTCGCTTCCTAGAAACTTCCTAACTACTTTCCTACCTATTTCCTAGCCTTCTTTGGAAAAGGTTCCTCTAACTTTGTTGCCCCTTTCCTAGCTAGTTGTTTCCTACTAGCTGACGGTTTCCCACTCAAGGGCGGCTTCCCCTTAGATGGTGTGGAAGTTTTCCCTTTGAACTTCGTTGGTGAGATTTGCTCAGGTTCCGACTCCTCTTCTGATCCGGTGTCTTCCGAATCTTCTTCTCCGGATCTCGACAGACTTTCCTCCTGCTCGGATTGACTTGGAGATTCGTCCTCCGCAGATTGTTGACTCCTTAGAGGCACATCTTTTCCTCTGATGGGAGTAACCTTCTTCACAGTCTTCTTGGCGGTTGAGGGTTGAGAGCCTTTACTTAGTGGTGTGCCTAAGTCGGATTCCGACTTTCGAATTTGAGTCTTCGATCCGGATCCGTGCACTGATCCTTCTTTCCTCCCCTCCATACTCTTAGACGTTGGTGTCAACTCCTCCTCCTGCCTTTCCTGCTTGGCTGGTGTCTTCGTTGGAGTCTTTGTAGGCGCATCCTTCTTGGTTGGCTCCATCTCCTCATCCTTCCTCTTTATTCCGAATTCCGGAAACTGTTCTGCTTGGTGAAGAACATCTCGGACTTCAAACATGAACTTCTCCATCTCTTCGGAATATTCTGCCAAAACCAAGACAGCCTTACCTGCAGCTTCCAGTCCTGCCTCATGGATTCTCTCATCATAGAGTTTGGCTTTGTTTACAACATCCGCAGTGTTGGAAACAAAGGCCCCAACTCTCCTAATGACCCCCTTAAATTCTGAGGTAAGCCGTTCCACCTCTCTCTTCTTTTCCTCACCCTTCTCAATTTGCCGCTGGAGATCCGCATTCCTCTTAGTCAACTCCTTGATGCGGGTTTCCCACTTCCGGTTTTCACTATCCCGGAGCAACCTTTCTACTTTCTCTGCGAGCTCTGACACTTTGATCCCTCCAAGTAGTCCACATACATTCCTCATTGCTCCTCTCTCCGTGTCAAACTCCTCCCGGACTCTCCCTAAGTCCGAAATGATCCTCCCCAAAGTATCCTCTCCTAGAACTTCCGGTTCCGGCGAGGCTTTCCCTTTTCCTTTGGATCCCTTCTTAGAAGAGACTGACACCCTCTTAGCCTTTGTCCTCCTTTCGGAAAGTTCCTTTCCTCTCTCTGAGGATTCCCCCTCAGATCCCTCATCTGGTCCTTTCTTTCTCTCTTCTTCCTCTTCCTCTCGGGGTGGGGTAAGATTAAATTTCACTAGGGTGACTGCGGCCTTGTACATGGTCTTCTCTGAAGTTTTCAGAGTACCTAGGGAGTCATACAAGTGAAAGAGGAATGGCCCAATGGGGGTGGCCTTTGCGTTTCCTAGGGCGTTTACCATCTTCCCTACCAGATCTTTCACTATCCCTCCCCAAAACACTTTCCTCTCCCCACTCAACGCTCCGAAGATCGTATTGGCCCACGTTACCGTGACCCGGTTTGGCCGTTCCGGATACAGGATTGGTACTATAAATTCTAACATCCTCCTCTCTCTTGCCACCTTGCAATCTGCTACTGCGTAGCCATCCTTAGGGTGAGGAGGATTAGAGAATTTACCTTCCGCGAATTTGTGAACCCGCGAAGCCATTCCCTCTCCAGATCGAGGAAAGTCGTAGACCCTCTTCCAGATGTCCATAGTCCACTTTCCTGGCAGAGCTCGGACGGTCTTGATCCATTCGTCCGATTGCTCATTCATCAGCTCTCGGATCATTTCCTCGCTCTTCAAACTCCATGGTCGGCAGAGGAATCCCGCACACCCAAGTTGGCCCAGATCCTCCTCCAGCTGCTTCCTCTCTCCGTCATCCTTCAGAATCACTGGACAGATGCTCTTGATCTTGAAAGGAGATGACCCGCTTGCTTCCGCCTTCACCATAGTTGCAGAACTCTCCAAAACACTCACCACTCAAACCTCCTACCCTTTTTTTGCCACAGCTCCCGGTCAATCCTCTTCCTCTCCACGATAGGATCCGGAAAGTAAGATTACCCAATCCTCTCACACCTCTAAAGACAGACCTCGCTCTAAGAGTGCTCCCAAACCACAAAGACACAATGAGGTTTGAGGAACCAAACCCCTGCGTATCATTTCCTAGCAGTCACAGCCGTTGGGAAAGTAGCCGTTTCCGCAATCATCGTGAAGGAATCTAGCCGTTGAACGATCCTCCGTGATGTATGGGATTACCGTTGGATCCGAGATTTCCTCTTCCCGTCCCGATAATCTTCCGGTAGCGTGCGGATGTGTTTGCTTCCGGCCCCGGTATATTTTTCCGATCCCTGTTTAGTTCCTTAGATGCGGATCTAGTTCCGGATCTTTAGGAAAACAGGAAACTTACAATATCTTTCTTAACCAAATTATCTATCTACTACTAATCCAATAGTGAGGTAGAGTTAATATTGGTAATATAATTAGTTTACCATTTTGTAAATCAAAATTTTTTACCAATGTCAACTCTTTACTTCTAAATTCTATATAACCAACTTCATCCTCTCATTTTGGTCTACGACAATGTCTGCCTCTGAATCTTCCTCTTCTTGCCCAGCTTCCTCATCCGGGTCTTCTATATCGAATTTGGACATGGCTCTGGCCGTATCATATGAATCTATCTCTCTATTTGTAAGCCAGCCATGTGTTTGATACAAGTGGTAGAGAAAAGGGGTTATAGGGGAAGGCTTAGACTTCCCTATACCTCCTACCAATCTCTTGATCTGATCTCTCATCACTACGCCCCAATCTACCTTCCGGTCACCCGACAGTGCACCGAAAATAGTATTCGCCAAGGTGACCGTAATCCTGTTTGGTTGCTCTGGACTAAGGATGGCTGCTAGGTATTTCATTAAACGTTTCTCCCTACTATTTATGCACTCTGCCACAGGGAAACCATCCTTCTTCGTTGGGGGATTTTGGAACTTACCCACGTAGAAGCGATCCGTCCAGGAAGCCGGTCCCTTATCCGTCTTCTTGAAATCGTACGTCTCCCTCCACAGCGTTGGAGTCTAGTCTTCAGGCCGGCTTCTCGACGTCCCTTTCCACTTCCTTAACGGCGCGCCGATTACCTCCCTCATGATCTCCTCGTCTTTCAAATTCCATGGCTGGGCTAGAAATCCCTCACACCCCATCTGTCGGAGGTCTTCTTCTAGCTTCGCTTTCTCTCGTGGATCCACTGATACCACCAACTTCACCATGCGCAAGGATACAGCTACCTCTTCTCTCACCATCGTGGGCTGTTCTCTCAAACCCTCTCAGTGACCGGAATCACTATTTGAGGTCTCACAATCACTCGCACTCTAGTTTTCCTATTCCGCTCAAGGACCCTCCTCAAAAGTCGTCTCACCAGTACACTCCTGACTCCACACTCATACGTGAACTTCTAAGTGAACTCTCCTCTCAAGACCCGTCTGTCCTTAATCCGGTCCATAAACTGAGCCCGTAACTCCTTTTCTTTGGCTAACATATAAGTACACCTCAAATGCTCCTCACCAATCTCTTCTCAAGGTAGCTTCCGCGCAAAAGGAGGTCTGAGCCACCTGCCCCTCCTATTTCTAGGGCTGCACTCACCCGGCCCGTTACAGGTGACCGTTTTCCCCAAAATAGACCCGCTCTCAAGTATGGTCTAGAACTAGGTAGACACCCGTTACACCCGGATTGCCTGTCTTCCGTTTCCGGTCTCCGATCTTCTATTTTATTCCGGTTTCTGGTTTCTAATGAAAATCACTCTGACCTACTCCTGACCTATCTATGCCGTTTCCGGACTTTCGGTTTCCGGTTTCCGGTTACTTCTGTTAACACTAATATCTATTCTAAAGTAACCCTATTCCGGTATCCGGTCCCTAACTACTTATGGTCTACTTTTCTAAAGAAAAACAAAAAAAATAGGGAGTAAAAAGAGCTCTATTCCCCTTATTTCCCTTCTAAACCTAAAGACTGGATTTCCGTGCTCCCACAGGAAGTTAAGACCACCACGCTCCATAAAGTAGTGGACCTGGTGGGAGGAAAGGTGAGTAGTTCGCTACCGGAAGCAGTGGTGAATTGCATCAACAACCCGGATATAATCCGAAAATTGGAGGACCGGGTGCTAAAGCAAAATATCCACCTGCGGGAGATGGACGAGTTCACGATCCGGTTGAGAGGGAAGATTCAAGTCTTTTGAAAGGGCCTAGAGACCAGCCACGAGCAGGTGAGAATTGCCAAGTCTCTGTAGAAGGAGACCGGGGCAGCGATAGAGCAGATGACCCTAGTGGTAGGGGCATCCGGCGATGTGATGGTGAAGGCCAAGTTGTTTGACGAGGGGGTGCAGAAGGACCAGAAGCTTTTTGGAACCTGGATTTCCCGCATCCTTGTTGACTTTGTTGGAGAGATAGAGGACACGATGAAGGAATTCCGGAAGGATGCTAGGAGTATAGAGGAAAGCATCCGAAAGTTCCAGAGTGAGCCGATCTCTTTATCCGGGATTTCGATCCTGGATGAATTCGATGACCTTGAAATCCTGGAGGGAAAGTTTGAGACTCCAGTCTCAAAGGAGAAGGAAGAAAGAAGAACTTCCACGTCAGGAGCTCCAAGGCCAATGACAAGGACAACTTTCCCTGTGGAACTGGAACGCGTTCTGGAAGGAAGAGATAGGAGTAAGAATTTGAACGAATTATCACCGATGGCTACTCCAAATAGTGGTGGACCCCGATAGGATGAGTAGATAGTTAGGAATTTAGAAATAGGAAATTTTGTTAGACCAGACCTTATCCCGAAAAAATAGGAAAAATTCAGATCCGAAAATCTCGGCTAGATCAGTGCCGGATTTCTGGGGACACTTTCTGTAAATTTTGTATATAATTCAAGTCTTAGGACTGAGACGGGGAGTTCTTTTTCTTGCATATTTTGTCTCTTCTTGTATTTTCTATTGTTTTCCTTGTCTTTCTAAAGAGTGGTTGGGTGAGGAAATGAGGGATTGAGTGCAAATGAGCGGATTGTAGGAGGAATTTCTCCCCTTGGTATTTTCTTGTGATTGCATGTGCATGTGAACGGGTTGTAAGTGTTGAGAGTGAGTCATTGCACCTTGGTAGATTTAGGGTTCATTATTCCGGGTGAAATAGCCAGTGTTAGGCTAGGCAGTTAGGGAGGGGATTCTTAATTGTGCTAGAGCTACCGGTTAGGATATCTGGATTAGCATCCGATCGCTTGAGAGGTTTCACCATCTGAAATAGTAAACAGAAAAACTCTGGATTGTGCTGGTACGGGCGGACACACTTGTAGCTACTTTAGTTTTGTACGGATCCGAGGAAGCATTAAGGTCGTTGTAGTTGGAGGGGATCGTACGGGGGATCTTTGTGTGACCTACAGGCGAGATTCATTCCTAGTCTGTTGTGAAAGATCAAACCGGGTCCTGTTAGAATAGGAAATTAGAATAGTTGAGTGAGTCTTCCGTCACTATAAGTTCCGAAAGGAGTGGTGGGCCTACCTCTCTAAAATCAAGTGGCGGATCCCTCTGAAGTGCCAACAGAGGTTAAGCAAAACAGGAATGAAAATCGAGGAAGAAGAGATTATTGGGTGTAGTAGCGAGATCCGGACGAATGTGTTAGTTCTGGCTAGACTTGAGTTGATTGGGTGACCAGATTTTGGTTCGGATTGAGTAGAAGGATAGTCCGGATTGAGTAGAAGAATAGTCCGGATTGAGCAGAAGGATAGTCTGGATTAGTGAGCATCGGTCAAAGGAATTATCCAGTTTTGGGGGAAAGGAGAACCGGAGAGTGTGAGCACTTATTTATGCACCCTTGGTAAATCAACAAACACAACCAGGTGCTTTTAGTTAGTTCTATCCTATAGGTGTTCTAACATCGGTCCATTGTGCCTTCCAAGCATGGATCTTTCTAAGTGTCCTAAATGTCCTACACTTGCAAAACAATTCTTGTTCAAATCCAAACTTTAGTTCCTAAAAAAATAATAAAAAGGGAGACACTTGAGATTAGTGATAAAGCAAAAGCTTCGCCGTCTTTTAAGAAATCATCAAAGTTCTATCACAATCCTAGGACTTGAAGTCAAAGCTCCGCCGTCTTTTAGGAAATCATCAAATTTCTATAACAATCCTAGGACTTGAAGTCAAAGCTCCGCCATCTTTTAGGAAATCATCAAATTTTCATAACAATCCTAGGACTTGAAGTCAAAGCTTCACCGTCAAAATGAAAATAACTAAGAGTTCAAATCCCACGAAGTCAAAACTTCGCCGTATTTTAAAGAATATACAATTTCCTCCTTTACTCTAAAACATGCAAAGTCAAAGCTTCGCCGTTCCAAATGAGACAAGAAAATTACAAGAAAATACTCCCATTTCCACTACAAGTTAGTACAATCTTAAAAAAAACTCGAGAGACCCCCACAAAGCGGCATCGCCAAGGTACGGAGTGGGATTTCTCTCTAGGATTAGTACAAGCCAAAAATCCAACAATAATGACCCAAAACCCAAGTTTCAATGATAAAAAACAACTAAGATGAAGCCAAGATTTGAAAGAACTTGGCCAAGGACAATACGAAGGAATTAACTTATCGAAAGAACACACATTCACGAGCTAAAGGCTCCCCTAAATGGCATCGCCAATCACAAGGGAAGAACCTCTAGGATTAGTACAAAAACTCCAAACTCCAAACTAGTACACAACTAGACTTTGAGAGTTTTGTTCCAACCAAAACTTCTCCAAATGACACAAAGAAGAAACACAAACTATGCTTCAAACTAGTACACAACTAGACTTTAAGAGTTTTGTTCCAACCAAAATTTCTCCAAATGACACAAAGAAGAAACACAAAATATGGCCCAAAGGGCCAAAATTTAGAAGACCATGAGACTACAAGAGAGATGGAGTGAGTGAAGAGTGGAGGCCTTATATACGTTCTTCAGGTCCCCTAAATCAAAGAAGACTTGGAGTGCACTCCAAGCAATCCTATCCCTTTAGATTTTCATCCTAATTCTAATTTTTTAACTTTCTACACTAGTCTAAACTTCTAACTTTTGGAGAAATGCTCCAAATCACAAACGGATTGCGCCATTGGCTTCAGAAGGCCATTTTTAATTTTAGTAATCCCCCACCCCTTTTTCCTACGTCAAAATCACAAAGATTTCTAGCGCTAACTAGAAGACCAAAATTGGATAAAAACCCAACTTTTGGAGATCAACTTTTCTAAGAAAAGTAACTAGCCTAGGCTCTTTAGTAGGAGTAAGGGAGTAAGAAAAGACCCCACTTTGACCTTAATCCAATTCCATATGCTCCCCGTATGCCGGTCCACTCCACAATTAATCTTTTAAATTTGCTAATTTTGGAGGATCTTGATGGTTTTGCATCTTCTGACTATCAGAATGCCACGAAACTTATTGGAGCTTGTTATTAGCAGGCTAACAATTGGAGTTTCTACTATTTTGCCAATGGAATGGAAAAATTGAAACCTCTCTTTGGGAATCTATACTAAGGTTTTTACATAGTTCCCTTGGACCAATTTGGTTAGGATCTGTCACTGAAAGGCAAGTTTAAACAAGTTGGGCAATTTCTACTAAACATGGTTATTTTGTACAATTTCTGGATTTCTACCCTATCTACATGCCGGATTTGGTTACAAATAACAAGAAATGCCTCAATTAGGACCAATGGTCATCTTGGTATGTGACATCTCCGTTTTGGTTATTCACTCTTTTTTAGGCTTTTTGTATATAAAACTACACTCAAAACTTTATAAAATCCAAAAAAAACAATTCCAAATCATGAGTGACCAAATGGGCACTCACAGAGAGAAAGAAGGGCAACTGTATTGATATTTACTCCCAAACCACCTAGTAACATGAAACATTTCACAGAGTCTCTTGGGTTCGATCTTTAAAGTCACTTTGTTATGTTTTAAAGTGATTTTTGTGAGCATAATAGGGAATTTCACTTACCCTGTACTGCAACATTCCGAACCAATTCGAACTCACGTTGAGAGGTCGGCCGGTCACGTGGACGGAAAATATCTGGGTGGATGTTTACCAATTTTGGAAGAGTGGAGCCGGATTAGCCTCGAGGACGGATCGTTTCATAGCGGGGAAGTTCTCAGGATTGGCAAACCCTAAAGATGAGTTTGCCATTAGTGATTGTAAGGACAAGAGACATAGGAGAGTCCTAGAGTTCCTCATCCCGATCATGTATCCGAAAAAACCCACATGGGTCACCATTATGATAGCCAACACAATTTTTGGGGCTATGGAAAATAGAATTGTCCACTGGGGTAGGATCATAGCCGGAATTGTTGCCAAGCTAGCCGAGCATGTGACCTAGGCTAAGGCTAGTCTAGTTAGTACTTATCTCTTTTATCTGTATCACCAACAAGAAATCCTGAGTAATGAAGAGGTAGTCTAGTATGATATAGGGAACACCATTTTGTAGTACGGGCTTACGGGAGAGGAGCCAGAGGATTTGATTGAGTCGGAACTAGAAGAGCCACCCGATGAGCACTTGACCGATCCAAAGGTGAAGAAGAGGAAGTCGACGGATCTAGGGTCACGGATCAAAACTCTGGTTATAGAGAAAGGCGAACCAAGCAAGGATTCGGAAGAGGACCAAAGATCGGCACTTTTCAATGCCGGATTCGAATGGATACAAGAAGCCAAGGTGCTTCACGACAGCTTGACGGATCTAGTGGTTGAGATTGCAAATGTCATGAAGATGGAACCGGACCAAATTGTGCAGGCAGTCAAGCAATTGCCAAAACCAGAAGACTTGAAGAGCAAAGAGGACCAGATCTATGAGCTGGAGAAGGAACAGGACCAACTTCAATCTTGGTTAAATTGAGCAAAAGGAAAATTAGCAGCCATGAAGCAGAGAGAGAAGGAGGCCCTGACCCTTGTCAAGATCTTGTCAAAATCGATAGACACGATAGTAGATGTCATCATGAAGGCGGCCCTATTCGATGCTAAATTACTACGAGAGGGTCACGTGATCAGAACGAAGGTGGTGACGATCTTGGTAGATTTCACCACACGGATAGAGCGGATCCTAGGAGAAATGAGGCATCTGTTGCATAGCATGAATTCAAATCAGATGATGGATTTCTTGAATTTTCCGAAACTTCCTTTTGTCTCAGGCACTCCAAGGCGTCTATCAACGCACCAACTGACTCGGATGGAAGGGATGAGGGATGTACTAGTGCCAGTGGAGCCTACTTCTACTAAGATGTGCATGACAAAGTTGAACTTGAGGCTAGCATCGGATTTGGAGCACGAATCCAACGCGAAGTCCGTTCCGGTGCCATCCAGATTTTCAACGTTGGAACCTCCTACATGGTTGTCATAGTGGACGGACGTCCGGTTCGCCTATCCGTCCGATTCGCTCGTCCAATAAAGTCAACATGTAGTTGACTTTTTGATAACAGAAAAATAGGCCACGTGGCTGCCATGTGGATTCAGGAACATGTAGGGCCTGGACGCTATCGTCAGATACGAACGGGATTGTCAGGGCGCGGATGGGATTTAGGCAGGGGCGCGGACCACCTTAAAATAAATTAATATGCTTTTACATATTTCAATTTCATATTCCATATTCCAAGTCACTCCAACACTCCATATTTTTTTTTTATGTTAGATCATGTCACTCTAACACCCAAACCATTTCCATATCCAAATCACTCCACCATTCCATATATTTTTTGGGTGTTAGATCATATCACTCTAACACCCAAACCATTTCCATATTCTAAATCACTCTACCATTCCTGCATTCCATATTTCTTTTAATGTTAGATCATATCACTCCTTAAAAATAATTGGACACCCTAAAATAAATTGGTATGCTTTTCAAAAGCTTGGGTCACTCCATCTCCCCTTTTGGGCATTGATTTTCAAAGCACACTTCCATTCCAAGTCAATGCCATTTTTTTTTGGCGGAATAATTCCCTTTCCTATTTTTTTGGCATCATTACCATAACTCTTCCATTTTAATTCAATGCCATTTGTGTAGGGTGGAATGACTCATTTTTCCTCTTTTATTTTGCGTGATTAGCAAAATTGTTCCATCCCAACCCAAGGCCATTTATTTTTTGTGATCATTCCCTTCCCTTTCATTTTTTGCTTCATTAGCAAAACTCTTTCATCCCAACTCAATTCCATTTTTTTTTGTAGTATCCCAACTCTATCCTAACTCAATAGTAATTTTTTGGGGTGTTAGATGAAATCACTTTGACACCCTATTTTTTGTGGACTTATCTCTCTCACATTTTGTTTGCTTTTATTAGCAACATTTTTTAACATTAAGCTTAAACGGTATTTTAAAACCCAATGACATTTTATTTCCTTCCTTATTTATGTTTATCATTCATATCACTTTAACACCCAAACCATTCCAATTTTTTTAATGTTAGATCACATCACTCTAATACCCAAACCATTTCCATATCCCAAGTCACTCCAACATTCCCAATTTCTTTTAGTGTTAGATCATTTCACTCTAACACCCAAACCACTTTAATATATTATTCCATCATTTCTTTTCCAATTTCTTTTGCATCATAAGCAAAACTCTCCCATCCCAACTCAATGCCATTTGTTTTTTCTAAAATCATTCCCTTTTCTATTTTTCTCGCTTCATTACTTAACATAACTCTTCTATTTTTTTTCCTTCAATCCTAAAGCTTTTTTATTCCAACTCATTGTGATTTTTTTTGTTGAATCATTCCCTTTTCTATTTTGTTTTGCTTCATTATTTAGCAAAACTATTTTATTCCAACTCATAGTTCTTCTTTACTTGTTGAATCATTCCCTATTTTGTTTTTGCTTATTACCTAAAGTTCTTCCATCCCAATTCAAAGCCACCATTTTTATTTTTATTTTTATTTTTCCATATTTCCCTTTTCTTTTTTTGGTTTTTCTTCATTCCTAAAATTTTTCCATTCTACTTCAATGTTATTCATTTTTTTGTTGGATCATTCATTTTCCCTTCTTCATTTCATTAACTCCTAAAACATAGGCATAGTGAAAAAATAAAGTGTACGTATTTTTATACCAAACTATTGCATTTATAGTTTTTATTTAAGTTTTATCATCAATTCATAGAAGTCATAAAAATTGCCATGAGGAAAGAACAATGAAATGGCACATTAATATATTATGGGATTTTGAGTATGGTATACATCCGATTTTATATATATTTAAGGAGTTTGGCAATTGCCAAGTAGGTACACATGGTCTTCTATGAGGATGATTTACCTTCTACACCTGAACTATATGCTAAACTACAAAAAGTCATGAAAACAAAATACTATGTACGATAACAACAATATGGCATAATCCAACTGTAGGGGGCCTTCTTCAATGTATCTAGATCATCTGGCACTGACGCCCTTTCACGCACATCTTTTTTTTACGAGGCTTCTCAATTTGATCCTGGGATTTTGATATTGCTCTGGATTCTTCGTTGTAAAGTATTCATGGTTCCATTCTTCATTCCAAATTGCAGCAGCTATCCATCCCGCCGCATATGCATCAACAGCCATGGAGTGCAAATGTTTTTTTTGCATGGCCTCAATTGAGTTTGCTGAACCCTGCTCTCCGTATACATAAAACAATTCTGGGGCCACAAACCTTCGCAATTTTTTCTCCTTTGCAAGGATCTCCATGTTGGGATAGCCATACTTTGATGGCTTTTTCTCTACAACTTGACTAGAAAGTCCCCAATCATATATCCTTATGTACACTCTATTTTCTTTCTAGTCATCAAAATGGAGCAAAATATTGGATGGAGATATGTCGTTGTATATGTACTGCACATCGTGGCATTTCCCCACAATGACAAGTAATGAAAGTGCCAAGTTCACTCGGTTTCTTCGATAAGTTGCAACCCATGCAAGTTCCTCTTTCGTCAACCCCGTACTTTGTTCACGCTCAATTTCATCCAAATCAATTGATTCGCTCACTTAAAAATTGTATTTGGACAAGAAAGAAATTAGAGATCCTTCATTCCATCATAGCGTGTAGCCTTCCATTGTTTTAGGGTGGAGGTACGCAATTTGAATGATGCCAAGATGCTTCACTGGACACCCTCCTATCCAACGACGCTAGGAGGCGAGTTTGGAGCGATGAGCTGTGAGCGTGAAGCTTGTGAGTGATGAGCACCAAAAGCATATTTTTAGAATTTTTTTCATTCAAAAACTTACTATTTATAGTAATTTTGTGACCTATGACCGTGGACCCTATAACTGCAGCCATATGAAAATTTTAGTGATTTTTTTTACTCAAATTAAGGCTTTCCAAATTATTTGCAAATTTAAATCACTTTCTTTCTATACTACTCAAAATAGGAGGTCACAGAATTTAGAGTAAGTACTTAGGGTGAGAAGGAAAAAAGATAAGATGATAAGAAGAAAGATGGGAAAAATCCAATGGCCCTCCTAGGAGTCCCTAATGGTACTGTCGTAGCACAGGAAAGTCAGGTTGCTTCTCTAGGACCGGAAATGATCCTAAAGTGACCCGTTTATCGTTCCCACAGAGATTTAGTTGGAGGAATCCTTGTTTGTTCGGAAGAGAGGGATTTGCCTTGCCACAACAAACCCAAGAACACCTACTCTAATCCGGTTAAGTCCCAATTCTAACTATTCTATTCTATTACCCTACTCACCCTTTAACTTCTCCTATTCACACATTATCTACAATCTATTTACAATCAAACCGGAACTAAAAAGGGGGTAGCTAGTCCGACTTTCCCGTTCTTGGTAACCGGAATTGAGTTTAACCTCTGAATCAAGAGGGATCCGCGTATTGGGCTTGAGGCAGGAAGCTTAAAACCTACCCTCTAAGTTTTAGAGTGATAAGAGATCCATTGTAAAAAGAAGAAGAAAAACACAACACAACAAAGCCTAATTCTGCCCGAACTCTCCTTCACAGCTGAACCAGATAGCTATCAGGATCAGCAGGTCACGCAAGGTATAATTGGCTAGAATGCTAACTTGGACTACAACGACAGCCTATTAGTTAATCTGGATTCCTAGTAAAAATCGGGATGGCTGAGTTAGGGAGTTGTTACCTCCCCTTCGGGATTCCGGTTAAGTTTGAACCTATCGACCGGAAAACGGGAGCTGCTTGGGAATAGTCAACAGTTACACTCTACACGCATCCGGAACTATCAAAACTCAACTAGAAACACGAACCGGTCACACTTGGGTCCGGAAAACACCCTCGCTCGCAGTCTCTCTTCAAGAATCCGGACAATCTTAATATCCGGGCACACTTTCTCCTTACCTATTCTTGCAATCTCTACAGAACATACATCAATGGTTATCCACCACCAAAGCACACGCCGCCACCTCAAATTGTGAACCAGAAAGTTGATTTGGATTGCACAATGCTAGGAAATCAAAGTATGGAAATGCACACCGGATTAACAATAATCGGCTAACTAAATACTAAACAACCCATAGGACTCCTCAGTCCATAGGAGTCAAAATCTACCTTTCCTGAATCAACACGTGCCCTCCTCTTCATCTACAAAAATGACGTTGACTACTATAATCTTGGAACTAGCCGTTAACATTCCCGTTCCGATAAATCCGGATCTAGGAAGTCAATTCTACCTTTCCGACTAAAAGTGATTTACAAAATACTTTCTACCAAAAACTTGGGTTTTCAGCCGAGATTCTAACCTACCTACCTGTCCTATTCTAACTTTTCTGCCGCTTTCCTGGTGTTGCACTTGGTTTCGGGGTGCCCTTCCGCGCTGGTTGTTTCCGGATGGAACCGGAAACTGTCTTCCGTTTCTTGGCCTTGGAGGACTAAGCCTTGGTCTTGGCTCTCTTCTTCTTTGGTGCGGCCAGTTCTTGATCCGGATCAGAGTATGGTTCGGACTCCTTTCCGAATTCAGAACTGGAATCCTCTTTTTCCTCCTCTTCTTCTTCTGAATCCTCATCTTCTTCTTCTTCCTCTAACTTCACCCAGGTTGGTTTCTTTGTTGATGGAGGCCTTGGAGTCTTCATCTTCGTCTGGCTGGGAGTGGGAGAGGCCTTTGAAATCTTGCTCTGCGGCGTTCCTAAATCTACCTCTTCCTCTTTCGCCTTTCCCCGCAACACTGATCCGGGTGTTGGTCTGCGCGCAGTTCCGGTTTCTGGGGTAACAGTCTCCTTCGTAGGAGTGACTATCACCACATCTTCGGATGAATGTACGGATTTCTCCAGTGTCATTGGGGATGTCTACTTGGTCTCTGACCGCAGTGGCTTGGATGGAGTCGCCTCTGTTGTACCAACCAATTCCGGTTTTGATTCCTTTGGGAATGAGATCCCACATGCTAGGCCCAGAACACTAGCATATGACGGGAAAATTCAAAAATTGTTCCTTTAAAAATGAAAGTTTTTGAGTTCTCCTAGGAAGTTAGGGAATTTTAGAAAAATGGGTTTCCGGATCCGGAAAAATTTCATTAGGTCTAAAAACCTAATTTCAGAACCCTAGAAAGTTCCGGAAATCGGATGACGGCGCCAGCCCTAAAAGCCGAAAACCGGATCCATACTAGGGATAGGGTTTTGCCACCAAAACCTGTCTTGTACATTCATCCAACTGCCCGACTATCTGGCCAGTATAAGAGGAGGACTGTAGCCGGCAGTGGGCACAAGTACTTCCTTGTTTTTCCTTCCTCCTGTATTTTCCATCTTCCTAGCTTTGTGAGAATTCCGGTAGATTGAGGGACTATGTGAGTTGCGATTGTGCAAGGATTACCGGAGTGAAATTTTGTGAGCAAGAGAGTTAGGGAGAGACTGGGTGAGGTCTATTTGTGAGCACGATGACTTCCAGGGCAAGCCGGCGCAAGTTGAAGGATCTGCCCGAGGATTCAGACGATGAGCTTCAGCCGTCGCTACCCCGGCCAAGGACTATTCCGGTGATGAAGGTAGTTCCGGAGGTTCCTACCGAGGAGGACCGGCTGGTACGCCTGCGAGAGAACCTCACCAACATGGGGTGTGAGGGGCTCATGGAGGTTCTGTGGGGCATCAGAGAGGAGAGCTTGGCGTCTGACTTACTTCGTCCAGAAAGCGGTATCTTGGATACCACCCTCCGGGCGAAACCAGAACTGTGGGCGGTTAACACATGGAGGGCCGTCTACAAGTTCCGGGAGGCGCCGGACAAGGTCATGGAGAAGAATCAGAAGGTTATGGAGGGCGAATTCTGGGCGCCCGCCAATCCGAAAGAAGGTCACCAGGTTTCCGACTTAGTGAATCCGGAGTACCAGGATGTGATAGCATTCCTTAATCCTATCCTCCATCCGACCAAGCCACGGCGAGTGGTAGCGAAGGTAGCCTTCGCCATCTTGGGGAGCCTCCAGGGTAAAATGATGATGGATTGGGCAACCATCATCCACAAGTTAATAGAGGACCTTGTACATTTCCTCCGGTCGGGGAAGAAGGGTCAGAGTCCCCTTCCGGCATACTTGTCCCATCTGTATGCTCATCACTCCCTACTTAAAGCCAACGAGGAGAGTGCCTACCAAGAGCTAGTTCAGCTCCAGTAGTACGGAGGAGAAGAACCCTCTCCTCAAGATGGAACGGACGATGAAGAGACGGAGGACGAGGAGCCGCTCACTCCTCTAAAGAAGAAGCAACAGTGGACTAGGACACTGTCGGTAAATCCGACAGAAGATCCTCCCGCACTAGAGCCACTGGAGGAAGAAGTTCCGGAGCAGAAGACGGAGACCAGACCAACCCCGGAAGAAGTCCGACCTTCTACACAACATGTTGGGCTGGTGCAACCGCAAGCTGGTACCACTCAGGCCGAGGCCGGACCCTCTCGGTCCAAGATGATGGAGGTAGAGGAAGAAGATAGGACCCACATGCAACTAGGGGGGACACCATTAGAGGACATCCAGGAGATGGCCCAGCACCTGGTATGGCGGGCGGATGACCTCACAAAGCTCTGCGAGAATTATGAGGGGGCTCTCAAGCGGGTGTGCCGGAAGATGGCACTAACTGATCGGAACGCCATCTTCCGGAGGACGGATGCGTTGATGGCAGCGGAGCAGCAAAACGGTCTCCTAATAGAAGAACGAAAGAAGCTGGTAACGGAGCTAGGAACGTTACGCGTAGAGAACCGGACGTTGCGGGGACAAGTCCGGGACTCAGAATTTAAGTGTGTAGGATTAGAGAGCACTCTCCGTACAGCCCAGGAAACGGCCCGGCTCATAGAAGGGGACCACCGCCGGCAGATAGCGGCATTGTGTCAAGGTATAGTTCGGCTCCGGAGCTCTTTGGAAGTACCGGTGGATTGTATCAACAAAGCCTGGCTGTTCGAAGCCAACCTCGACGCAGCCGCCAGTACGAGTCGGGTGCACATCATCAAGTGCTTGTTGGAGCAAGCGAGACGGATGGATGCATCCCGGGCAGAGATGTAGGAGATGATGGAGTATTTGGCTCCCACCGAGTCAGAACCAGTCACTCATTCATCTCCCTCTGCGCAAACTTTGGTGGCTACGGAAGGTCATAATCTGGAATCCATGGTTACTGAAGTACCGCCGGTGGTACCGGTTGATCCGGAACTTTCACCACCACCCGGAAGGCCAGAAGGAGTAGACTGGAGAGCCGTGGTACCCCAAGGAAGCAAGGATCTACTTCCGGTAACCCCGACCATCGACCTGACGGGTACTTCTCCGGAAACTCACAGTGGTCGGGCAATACAGTCTTCTCCTCGTCACAAGAAGACCCAGAAGGATTTCCGGGGCAGTCCGGACGTTCCAATAGTTGGAACCTGGAGTGTAGACCGGGACCCCATCATCGCGGAGGTCCAGATGTGGGAATCTGGAATCCGGAAACGGATCAATAATACAAGAAGTAGGTGCGAAAAATTTAAAAAAATTAAAAAAAATTATAGTTAGAGTGTGATTTTTGGACCAGATAGCTTGAATTAGGAAATAAGTGTTCCGGCACAACCCGTAACCGGAACTTATCCGGATCCGGAATCCGGACTTATCCGGAACACAGGAACCTACCGTATAGGTCTCGTAGCTACGGAAGTAGGATACCGTTAATACAACGAACATGTAGCCGTTGTCCTTAAGCCCGTAAAAAGACAGTTTAGTATTTAAGCTGTCTTCCTAGGGTTTTCCTCTTCACTTTCCTGTTCTGTGTTCTTGAGACTGTTTGTGTGAGTAGTTGAAAGAAAGAGTGGTGAGTTAGCGACTGAAGTAGAGCTACTTTTCTCTCATTCTGACTTAGATCTTATGGCATCCGGACCAGTACGGAAGGTAGAGGTATCTGCCCGGGTTATCTCTCCGGCCATTCCGGATAACTCGGAACTACACAAGCAGTTAGAGGAGGACTTAACTAAGTTAAGATGTGTCGGTCTACTACACCGACCATGGAACCTCAAGAGTGAAGAGATGATTCAAGAGCTACTTCACGGTGTTCCAAATCAGTATGAGCTCACTTTGAGAGGACGGCCAGTCGCGTGGACCGAGGACATCTTGGCGGACATCTATCAGTTCCGGAAGAGTGGGAACGGTTTAGCATCGAGGACGGACCATTTTGTAGCTGGGAAGTTCATTGGGTCTGCAAACCCTAAGGACGGATTCGTTATGAGCGAGTGCAAGGACGAGAGACATAGGCGGATACTAGAGTTTCTGATTCCGATCTTGTATCTGGAAAAGCCAACGCGAGTTACCATTACGGTGGCCAATACTATCTTTGGGGCTATGGAGAACCGGGTAGTGCACTGGGGTAGGGTCATAGCCGGGATAGTGGCTAAATTAGCGGATCACGTGACCCGAGCAAAGGCGAGTCCAGTTAGCACCTACTTGTTTCATCTGTACCATCAATAGGAACTTTTGAGTGCAACTGAAGTGATCCAATATAACACCGGAAAGGCGATCCTGTCGTACGGACTTTCCGGGGAGGAGGCGGAAGATCCGGTCAAGTCTGATCCGGAGGAACTTCCCGAGGAACGTTTGACCGATCCGAGGACCAAGAAGAGGAAGTCAACCGATCCGGGATCGCGAATCAAGCCACAGACGATGGAGAGGGGGGAGTCCAGCAAGGGACCTGAAATGGAAACGGAATTCGCATTTTTTAATGCGGGGCTCGAGTGGATACGTGAAGCCAAGGTACTCCACGACGGTCTGTCGGATTTGGTGATAGATACCGCGGAAGTTTTGAAGGTGGATCCGGATCAGATCGTAGAAGCTGTCAAGCGACTGCCCAAACCGGAAGATTTGAAGAAGAGGGAGGAGCGGATCCAGGAGTTGGAGGCAAAACGAAACCAACTCCAGGCCCGAGTGAATTGGGCGGAAGGGAAAATGGCAGCTACAAAAGAAAAAGAGAAAGAGGCTCTCTCTCTTGTCAAGAATCCAACCGGAGCAGTCAACATCAAGGCCGACATCATCACCAAAGCTGACTTGTTTGACTCGAAGATGATATCGGAAGGCCACATTACTGGAACCAAGGTAGTTACCATCCTCGTAGACTTCACCGCGAGGATAGAGCGAGTTTTAAAGGAGATCTAGCAGTTACTAGCGGCTATCGACCCAAACCATGGGATGGATTTCTCCACCTTTCCGGAACTTCCTTTTGTCTCAGGTACCCCATGGAAACCAGTGGCGGATCATGCAACTCGGATGGAGGGTTTGAGGGGGATACTCACACCAGCCGAGCCTTCCGCCAGCAAAATGCTGATGACGGAGTTGAATTTGAGGCCAGCCTCGGAACCGGAACCTGAGTCTAGCGCGAAATCGGTTCCGGTGCCATCTAAGTTCTCAACCCCGGAAGTTCCCAAGTCCCAAACAATGCCGAACTTGATGACCGGATCATTCAAGGTTCCGGAATAGTAAGTCAAGGGAGATCTCATCAGCCGGATCGGTGGGATGACCAATCCGGCTCGGACTAATCCGAAAGGATTTGTGCACATGCTAGAGACCACGCCGAAGAAAAGAAGCGAACCCCCAACATTGGAGGATACAACACCAGAGAAGGAGAAGGAAGTTCAAGTCATCGAAGATTCTGAGGAAGAGAGTGCCCACTCCACTTCCAGAACCGAAGACGACAGCGATCCGTCTCCCGCAACGCGCCATATCCAGACTTGGGCCACAGCAAAAACTACGCCAGCAAAGAATACGAAGGGGACGCCTACCAGCCAAGCGGGGAGCCGTTCAAGGAAAGGACGGAAGCCAAAACATTAGAATTCGTAGGAGAAGAAGTATAGAATCCGGAACGGGGTTCTGAGCATGGACCTGGTTTCCGGAATCTTAGGCGGATAGTCAGGAAATCTGACAATCTCGGACGGTAGTTAGTAAACTTTCCGGATATCCCGGGAGGTTCAGGGATTGGTGGCCTGGATTTCCGGGTTTCCTTTTCAAGCTTTTAGGAGTTGACTTTGGGTTTTTGTGTTAGTATTTTAAAGGTAGGCAAGTTAGTTGTCTGCCATTCCATCCCACTCCATTCCGTTTTAGTGCTTTCACGTATGTATTACAATTTTCTTTTCTTAATCTAAGTCAGCGAGGATACCTCTAGCTGCACTTTTGCTTAGACAGGGTCTTTTGGCTGAGTATATGCATGTGTGTGTAACCTTGTACTAGAGAAAGAAAAAGGAGGGAGAGGAGGAATCCGGATCTTGAGCTACAGATCAGCTGGGGGTGGAGCTAGTGAGAAGGAATGCAAGCCGAGTAAGGGAGTGTAAGTGTGACGTGCTTTTAAATTGCCGGAACAACGATCCGGATAAGACGGTAGAGGTCCCTGCGAGTCTAGAACCAGGAGGGTTCTGTGCGGAGTTAAACAACCGCCAAAGGAAAGGAACTCCCGCTACTTCAGAAAGTCTACCAACCTCCCCCTTGGTACATTGTCTTCTCTTTGAGATTCTATTCTTTTGGGTCTATAAGTTCTGATCCGTCGTTGTAGTAAGAGAGGTGTGAAAATTGCTCTGTGTGACCTGATTCCGGATCGGCCAATCCGGAAACTGTGAGAGAATACTCCTCCCTCCTCCTACAACTGTGTTGTCTTGGGTGTGTTGTTTAGTAGATTTAGAGTACAGAGAGGATAATTGTACAAGTGGTGAGTCCCCACCCCTTTCTAGATCAAGGGCGGACCCTCTGAGGGTAAAACAGAGGCAACAAAAACCAATGACGGAAGAGAGACGGAACTCAGTTCCGGAGGTATCCGGATCTGGAACGAAATCTGGAAATGTACTAAGTTTCCAGAATAAAGTAGGGACGTGAAAGAAGAAGGATTAAATGAGTAGTCACAATCCGGATGCTTCTAACTCAATCGATATCTTACTAGAAGTTCCCTGGAACGATAATTCGTGTCATCTTGCAACAATTGGTTGTTGTAAGGATACTTACGGCTAACTGCGCGTACGACACCAGAAATGGGGACAAAGGAGTCCAAGTCTGTTTCCTCCTGGGAGTAGCCGAAAGGAGAAGAAGTTGGATTTGTTGAAGGACTATGTTCTTCCCGAGGAACGTTACTGTACAGTAACGTAGTGTTGCGGCAATACCGGAGTTCGGCCGTCAAAAGCCGGAAAAATAGGATTTGGGATTTACAGGAAATCTAGCAGACCAGTAGGAATGTTTTGTAGGATTTTTAGGATGATGTTGGTCTTAATATAAGTAGGAGTTTCGATGGCCTTTCTAGTCATTCGCATCCATCCCATAGTTTCAGCATTGTATCTTTTTGAGCTTAATTCCAAGTGCTTGGAGTATCCATTCCCTTATCTTTTTGTATACGGTA
Source organism: Climacium dendroides (assembly GCA_950106755.1). NCBI lineage: Eukaryota > Viridiplantae > Streptophyta > Bryopsida > Hypnales > Climaciaceae > Climacium > Climacium dendroides. Next base: position 46,101,248 of record OX467082.1, on the reverse strand, counting down.
CATATTTGTGGGGGGGGGTTGGGTCCATTCTCGCTTTTCCGGAGACTAAGAACTTACCTTCAATAGCAAGAGTCGATTTTTTGAGTGGTTTCTGGGTGTACTAACTTGATGGAGAGATCAACCAGATGGTTCCGGCAGTAGTGTTAGTGTAATATTGCCCGGATGCCGGTATAACCTACGTGTAGGATACAGCCTTAGGTGAAAGGGGTATCTGAGAGGCTGCTAGCAACTTTCGTATACGGAAGTTTTGCAAGACATGGCCGAAATCCAGATTGCCGAAATTCCCCGTAGAACAGAGTCAAAGCCCCGGCGCAAGCCCAAGAGAATACAAGGAAACCCACCCGGTCGACAGGAGGCTCAGTGCCCAGTTAAGGTTAGAATGTCGTTGTAGTCCTTGACCGTCCCTACGTGACCTGATCCGGTAAGCCTTCCGGATTTGTGAGGTGACGGAACAAGAGGACACTTCCGGTCCCTAAAGAGTTAAGTTAGTAGTAGTGTTAGAGATTGAGAGAGAGAGAAAAAGAGCATGTTTCCGGACACGGTAAGTATCCAGACGGTGGACCTGGCCACTCGTCACCCAAATCCAAGGATCCCGGAAGGGGCACTGAATGGTTTCCGGATTCTTCCGGAACCCATCCGGCACTAGTGGCCGGACCAGACCTGCAGTCCGGAGTAGTCTGACGGAGAGAAAGTGAATGCTTAGATTGGGTTATCATATAGATCTGTAAACCTCAAGTCCTCGTGGGAACGACTCCGGAGCGGTTTACTCTAAGTGGGTCTTTGGTATGTATTAAGGGCTAACTGGAGGAATACTGGTACGACTAGTCGCTACAATTCCAGTTGAGGAGGTGGACTGACCTCCCCCATGACCTCTCTCAATTGAACAAGTAGCTGCTCCATCTTGGAGTTGAAGGATACTAGGACATGAATGACTTTGTCCCCTAGCTTTCCTACCCCTTTCAAAACCTTCTCATCAAATAGCCTAGCCTTGTTCAATGCTTCTGCCGCAAGGGCGATGAACTCCCTAATCCGGTCAATCATCTCTTCAGTTTGAACTGAATATTTCCGGTTACGCTCACTTTCCTATTTCTGTCTACTCAGTTCTTCTTTCAAGGACAGCAATTCATCCGCCAATTCTTGATACTTCGCCTTTCCGGATCTTCCCTCAGCATCCTCTATCAAATTTTCGATTTGCTCTACACACTCTGTCCTAGGAATATCCCCCAACAACTTACATACCTTTTTCAAGGTACTTCTCTCTTTCTCATGTTCTTCCCGAACTTTCGTAAGGTCCCTTATAATTGATCCTAAGGGATCGCTGTTCTAGATTGGATCCTTCTCTTTTTCTATCTGGACCTCTTTCCCTTTCTCCTTTTCTGGTCCCGGTTTTCTCGACGAACCGGAAGCCTCTCTCTTAACCTCTATCTCTTTCATCTCATCATCGGAGTCAAGTTTCATTCCGTGGGTCAGTTTGACCTCCTGGACTTTGTATTCCTATCTCTCTTGCTCCCTCATACAATCTTGGGCATGATACAAATGATAAAAAAAATGGGGAAAGGCTAGATGGTTTAGTCTTTTCCACTCCCTTGCATAGTTTGGCGACATAATCTTTCAAGACTAGCCCCCAATCTACCTTCTTGTCTCCGGACAGTGCACCAAAGATCGTATTTCCCAAAGTGATGGTCATCCGGTTTCCTCTATCCGGACTGAGAATCGGAACTAGAAACTCTAGCAACCTCTTCTCTCGTTCATCCTTGCAATCACTCACTGTGTATCCATCTTTTGTATGAGGGGCGTTCCGGAACTTACCCACCGTGGTCTTGTCTATCATCCCCAAGGGGAGAAATTCCTCCTAGAATCCGCTCGTCTGCACTCAATTTCTCATCCCCTCACTCGGCCACTCTTTGGGAAGACAAGGAAAACAATAGAAAATACAAGAAGAGATAGCATATGCAAGAAAAAGGACTCTCTCTCTCTGTCTCAATCTTGAGACTTGAATTATATACAAAGTTTACATGAAGTGTCCCCGAAAATCCGGCACTGATCCGGCCAAGATTTTCGGATCTGAACTTTTCCTAATTTTCCGGGATAAGGTCTGGTCTAACAAAATTTCCTACTTCTAAATTCCTAACTACCTACTCATCCTATAGGGGTCCACCACTGTCTAGAGTAGCCATTGGTGATAGTTTACTCAAGTTCTTACTCCTGTTTCCCCCTTTCGATTCCACAGGGAAAGTTGTCCCTGTCATTGGCCTTGGAGCTCCTGACGTGGAAGCTATTCCTCCTACCTTCTCCCTTAAGACTGGGGTCTCAAACTTCCCCTCCAGAATCTCCAGGTCATCGAATTCATCCGGGATCGAAATCTCGAATAGAAAGATTGGATCACTTTGGAACTTCCGGATGCTCTCTTCTATCCCCCTAGCATCCTTCCGGAATTCCTTCATCATGTCCTCTATCTCCCCAACGAAGTAAGCAAGGATGCAAGCAATCTGGGTCCAGAAAGCTTCTGGTCTTTTTGCACTTTCTTGTCAAGCAGCTTGGCCTTCGCCATCACATTGTCGGATGCTCCCACCACTAGGGTCATCCGCTCTATCGCTGCCCTAGTCTCCTCCTATAGAGACTTTGCAGCTCTCACCTGCTCGCGGCTGGTTTCCAGTCCTTCCGGAAGACTTGAATCTCCCCTCGCAACCGGATCGCCAACTCGTCCATCTCTCGCAGGCTGATGTTTTGCCTCAGTACCCGATCTTCTAATTCTTGGATTACATCCGGGTTGCTGATGCAGCTTGCCACTACTTCCGACAACACACTATTCGCTGTACTACCCACTAAGTCCGCCACTTCGAGGAGCGTAGTGGTCTTAACCTCCCAATCCGCTCTCATCGCACAGTGAATACGGATTAGGTCATTGAACGGACCCATCAGGTCTGTCAATTGGCTAATTGGAGTAGTCTTTGACCTGATCACCTCTATTGGCTCTTCCTTCCTTGGAACGGTTGGTTCCATTCTGTCCACCGGTTCCGGCTCCTTGTCCTTGTAGGGTACGGAAGGGGAGCCCTTTAGGTTAGGCGTCTATTTGATCCTTCTCCTAGTGACTGAGGGGGACTTCCTCTTCTTCCTCCTCCAGGGCCCTCTTCTTCAGGTTTTCACCCTTGTCCTCCGGCTTTGGGCTATCCGGTTTGGTCTCGGATCCCTCCTCATCCGATCCTCCGAACTTCCGGAGAGCCATCTGGACTCTCCACTCCTTATTTTCCTCCGTGGTCAGGAGGTTCTGATTCTTGTATAAGTGGAAAAGGTAGGGGCATACCGGAGTAGCCCTACTCTTTTCCACATTGACTACAAGGGCGTTCACCAGCCCTTGTACATAGCTTGCCCAGTCCATCTTCTTCTCCCCGCTCAAGGCTCAGAAGATGGCGTTCCTGATTGTAGAAGTAACCCGTGTGGGTTTTTCCAAATGCAGGATCGACACCAAGAATTCCAACAATCGGCGGTGTCGCGCGTTGACACAATCTTCAATGGCGAATCCGTCTTTGGGATTGGCTGCGCCTTTGAACTTCCCCCTCACAAAATCTCCTTTCCAACTGGCCTGCGTCATGCCGCCTTCTTCAAACTTGTATACTCCTCTCCAGATTTCCCGTGTCCACATGGACAGAACTAGCTGGAGGGAGTTGTCATATTAATTAGGGGCTCCTTCTATGAGCTCCCTAACTATGGCTTCATTCCGGAAGCACTTGGGCTTCTCGTAAAATCCTATGCACCCCATGGCGGAAAGATCCTCCATCAACTCTGCTGTCTCTCGATCACTACTAGGCTCTAAAGGCGACACCTTTCTAACTTTAATTTCTACCTTTGATGCGCTCGCCTGTCCCTGAGCTCTAGAACGCTTTAGTTGCGGCATCTGTCTCCTCACCGAATGACTACCTTACTTCTCTCCTGGCCGCACATCCCGTTTCCTCACGATCTCTCCTCGGTCTCAACCGAGTCACCATCTGTGCCAATCCTCACACAAACTCTCGCAGTACACACCCGATCTCAACCGGCCGCACTCAAATACAACTAACTCTTCTTCTAATCTCTGATCAGCGCAAAGGAAACAAACACATTCACACAGAAGTGGCTCCAACATAGTTGAGAGCGTGGTAGGTAAGCGAGAGCTCTCAAGTGCAAATGGGTGGTTTAAACCCTAAAGGAGTCCTTTTGTACACTAGAAAACCTAATCATTACTTTTTTCCGATTTTCCGGGTGTAGGTCTCGGATCCGATCCTCCGGCTTTAGATCTAGACCGGATTCGTTTCCGATATCTATTCTATTTCATTTTCCGATTTGAATATTGCTTGTTTCCCTAGTTATCCTAACTTTTAGTCTTTTCCTTCTTCTTGCACCAATCCGGGTATACTTTTTCCGGATTCCGTGTTTCAAAACATGATAGAGAGGAAAAATCAAAAAGTCGGGTTGCAACACCACCACATATACGTTTGCTAAATAAGGTAGGGATCAATAGAACTCATTTTTAGGATGACACCTCCCTTTCCTCATCCTTCTCTTCCTTCCTATGTGAGAAAGAAATTTGGTGCACTAAATATTTTGAGTAGAAGCTAGGAATTATGTAAACAAAGATGGATCCTTCAGAAAAATCCGTATTCATATTGAATATTTTTGATATCCAGTGTCTTATTAACATACTTAGTGAATAGCACTACAAGTTCTAGAATCTAGAACCTAGGAAAAAAAACTTTGATTATTGGTAACTTGTAAATACCTACAAAGAATGTTGAAGGCCTGGTGTGCACCTCAATAAGAAGGTACACCATATACTCTTATTGAGGCTTTGCACTTCCAAGGGAGGAGGTGGGCTTTTTTTTCTTTTTTCTTTTTTTCCAGATTTCAACAAATATAAAGCTCTGCCCTACCTTATGGCAACCTTCAAGCAACATAAAGGTACGTACCGGTGGTTAACTAATGCTTTTCATACCATTTATTTTGGAATTGCTCATTTATTAACTATTTCTACTATGTTGATACTTGAGTCAGTAAAACTTTAGGCTGGTGAAATTTCTTCTTCATATAAGAATTTCATGCAGGCTGAGACATCATTATTTCGGGTGGTTAATTTGGCTGTGGATGTGGCCCTTAATCTTCCAGAGTCCCTCTCTGACATCTTTCAATTGTTACAGATGTCACAAGATGCTATGAATCAATTCCATTAAAAGGAGATGATAACCTCCTTTTTGCTATTGAGCACCTAATTTGATTGGGGTTTAAACAAAATGCAAAATTATATCCTGGATCCACTTCTAAAATATGGATTAGAGTGGATCAAGATGGACAAGCTGTAAGGGCTAAGTGGGCCTCATCTGCCCCCCCTGACAATTGGTTTAGTTTAGATAAACAACGTCTAATTAAACTTCATAGTTGGTTGATGCACAACTGTTTTGTTAATCTGGATGACCATGTATGGCAACAGATAACTGGCATCCCCATGGGTTTTGCATGTTCACCTTTATGGTGCAACATGTATTTATTATATTATGAGATCCAATTTATTCAGAGGTTGGCTAGACTAAACCGTCCTGATTTCATGGCTAGGTTTCGATTATCATATCGATACATTGATGATTTATGTCTAATCAACAATGGTATGGCTAATCAATTTCTATCACCTCTGCAAATGCGAGTGATGGACAACCCTTTCTGGATTTATACTCTCCAAGTATTGGAGATTAAACCAGAAATTGCCAAGTTTGCAGAATCTGATCCTACAAAGGGAATTGTTGCTCACTTTATGAACCTTAATATTTCCATAACTACCATGGACCAGGTGCCTAATAATTTTAAGCTGTAAATTTGACAAGAGAAGAGACTTACCATTCTCTTATTCTCAATACATAGTCTTCCGTCTAATAGACCAGTTCGACAATCATATGGGATAGTAATTTCCCAAACAGTTCCCATACTATATCTTTCAAGTGATATTTCCTCTGCAGCCCATGAGATCCACATATTGATTTCTAACCCATGATTCCCATGAAAAATGGTTTCTACCGCAACAAATTATGGGATTCTGTTACTAATTTCCTTAGTACCAATAACTTTCCAGGATTTCGATTTGACATCAATGAACTCATAGGTGTTTTAAGGTACGTGCCAATTTCTTTGAGCTACAAATGTCTTGCTTTAGGATAAAAAACATCAAGATTTTAATCTTTGTTTTCAAGGTAAGCCTGGTGTGCCCCCTTGGTATGGGATACACCAATACACTTACCAAAGGCCGCTATCCAGGGGTGGAGGCGGGTAACCCTAAACCCTCAGTCACAGTTTGTGGGTTATATAGTTTTTCAAGGGCTATGATAAATAAATCTCCTTTGAAAAAATATTTGATATTTATTAGGATGGTGTTTTGTCCTTTGTAAATATCTTATAGCATGTTATTGTTCTATTTGTTCATATGTTGTAACAAACAAAGGCTATTACATATATTTGGTGGTTTTGGGTTTTTTACTTATACCCCACCAATGTTTAGTTACCTAATTACTAGGTAAAAAAATATTTTAAAAGACCTTGGATGGAATTTTTATTTCACCATTCAAGATTTGATAGTCCCTCCCTCCCTCCCAGTTCTCTAAAAACCTTTCTTTCTTTCTTTCTTTCCTTCCACTTAGATCATATGTCTACATATATTTTTATTGGAACGAAATTGTGTGGTTTTTCCATTATGGGGTACCATACTTTGCAATTTAAATTAACTTTGATGTGAGATTGGGGCAACGCATTATAGTTAATTTGGTTTTGGTGGTTCTAATTTCACCTAGAGGGTGTAATTTTGTTTTTATCATTTGATTAGACAATGTGGGTCTTGGAGGTTAAATCAACTAATCCCACATAAATAATAGCTAAGTAGTGACATGGTGGTGCCATCACATGTCTACGCTATTCCAAGTCTATGGATAGGGGCTATTATTCCAACTCTACTTGCACATGGGTCTTATGTGACGGTGTAGATTGGACACTTGAATTTTTTGGTGGGCCTTATGGAACATGAGGATTTGACTTGACCTTTTTTTTTCTTTGGCCACCAAGGCTTGTTCTAATGATCTAAATTAGGGTTTTTTGGAGTTCGAGGCGTTCTCCCTTGGTTCCCTACGTTTTCTTCTATGGTTCTCAATGAGTTTTTTCTTGGTTCCCGAGAAAAGATTCGACATCTGAACTTTTTTATTTTATTTTTGGCGGGCCTTATGGAACATGGGGATTTGACATGATCTTTTTCTTGGCCGCCAAGGCTTGTTCCAATGATTTAAGTTAGGGTTTCTTGGAGTTTGAGGCGTTCTCCCTTGGCTCCCTACGTTTTCTTCCATGGTTCCCAATAAGTTTTTTTGGTTCCCAAGGCAAAATTGGACACTTGGACTTTTTTATTTTATTTTTGGCGGGCCCTATGGAACATGAAGATTTGACTTGACCTTTTTCTTGGCCGCCAAGGCTTGTTCCAATGATCTAAGTTAGGGTTTTTTGGAGTTCAAGGAGTTCTCCCTTGGTTCCCTACGTTTTCTTCTATGGTTCCCAATGAGTTTTTTCTTAGTTCCCAAGGCAAGAAATTAGTATAAAGGCTTCGTTGTAACCACTGCCTTAGCATCTTACACCTTTCTCTTGCAGCTGCTAAGCCAGTTACTACAAGGTTTTGGGATAGAGACTGTGTGTGTGAAGAGGGATGGCGTCTTCACAGGTTTTTTAACTCTCAGTCTGTTAGACTATGTTTATTGGTCATTTTCTTGTCTGAATTATTAAGTTGAGGGGTGTTTTTTCTACTATGATTGCAATAACACGCTGCTGTGAACTGTAGACACCTTGCATATGCAATTCTAACCTACTACGTGTTTGTTGAATTGTATGGGTGTAGGTGAGGTTCACAACCTCTTTAGTTTTTTCACCTTGACAACTTACTCCAAGACCTTGACTATTATTTTATGGGATACTAGAATCATGTTGTGTGCTGGTTTTAGTTTTGGGCTTGATGACATTTTTTAGGCTCTAAGTTACTTGGCTTTTTGGAAAATCCTTCCTTATAAAGATTCTTTCAGAAAAGATTTATTTGGTTTAGTATGTATTACTTCTTTTTTAGAGGTATGAAGGAGGATTTGTTGGCTCTATTTTTATTTTTATTTTACCTAAGTTATGCCATTTCTATTGGAAGTTATTAAGTACTATTTGGATCTATAATTTCTTTGGAAAAATTTCTAGAACCTTATTAATTTGGTTTTACTTATGGAAGTACCAATGTTTTCAATTTAGGGTGGAAATGTACAAGCTATGTATTTTTTCTTTAAGGTTTTAAGAGCCTTGATGATTTGATAGTTTTTCCTTGAATCATTTGGGAATACTTATCTTATCAAGTACAATTTAGGAGTCATTAATCATTTTGTGACTTCCTTGACTTAATATTTGGCTCGATTGATTTGATGGTCTTACTTAGAAATAACCTATTTTATCAATCATCATATGAAAATTATTAGTACTATGATGTCTATGATTTCCTTGTGAAATTTTAGTACCTTATTGATTGATTAGTTTGACTTAAAACCTATATGATCAATTAAGGATTTAAGAAATTATTAGTCTATGATTTCTTAAAATTCTACTAGAAGCCTATGTGTGTTGATAGTTGAAAATTCCTATCCTATCATTAAACACTTTGGAATCATTAATTTTGCTTAATCAATGATTTCTTTGGCGCTATTAAATTTTTATGGCTTTACTTGGGTAATTCATAATTTACCAATTTGGGGATTATTAGTACTACTATGTCTAATTTCCTTTGGTGGTTTCAGAGCCGTAATGATTGGGTGGTTTTAAGACTTATGGAAATTACCATCCTATCAATTCTTTGAAAATCATTAACATATGATTTCCTTGAGAGATTTGTTGGAGCCTCTAAATATTACTTGGTAATACGATTAGTTGAAAATCATTACTTGTGATTTTGCTATGGCTCTATTGACCTCGGGGATTTACTTTGGAAATTCCTATATGTTCAATTACAATTTGGAAATTATTAGCACTAGTGTGTCTATAATTTCTATGGGATATTTGTTGATTTAGAGGTTTTACCTCATCAACAATTGTTTGGAAATTAATTATTTACCTAGGGATTTTTTTTTAAAAATAACCATGATTTGTTGGGTTGTTTTTTTATAAAAAAAGTATCTTTCTTATTTAGAAATCAGTGGTCATGATTTCTTTATAGATTGATATGATAGGCTTAAAAAAATGCCTTTCTTTAGAAATTATTAGTCATGTAAAGTTTATGGTTTGGAAATTTATAGGAAAGGCCCTGTATAGGGATGTCCCTCCCACCCACCCAGGTTTCCTAAACCCTAACCTTAAATCGATCGTCCAATCCTGGAAGTGAAGGTGAAAGTGATAAATCCCCTAGCCGTAAATGCTGCTCAAAAACTCCTTGAGAAGTGACTTAAATTCTACTTCTGCATTTCATACCAAGCAACATTTATAAAAGTCAACTGCATGCAATGACCCACTCGCTGCAATGATCTAAACTTGGAGCAAGTTTACTACCGAAAATTCATAAGTGGCGTCATTAATTTGTGGACCGAATGTTAATTAAAGATTCCTCTTAAAATATCACCTTCCGATAGAGCTGTCAGGAAAAGAAAGCCGCAAATCCGTGCCCCTATCCTTAAAGTCGGGTTTTTTGAATTGGAAGTTGCTGGCGCCGTGCCGCTATTCTTGCCGCGCCGCTATCATTCCCGCGCTGCTATCCTTGCAGAACTATTCAACCTTCTCTCCCATGAACCTTATTGTATTTTGTTTTGGCCTTGCTGCACAGTTTTCATGCATGCAAGAGTTTCTTTTGTGCTGCTGTTCCTCCATCGCCGTCCATTTTTCTGGTTGCACATTGTTGCTTACGTGTGTGTTGTCTTACTGTTTTGAACATGAATGGATTTGAAATCAAGAGCTTTTTAGTCAGGTGAGGTCTCTTCAGGTTCTTCCAATTTTTAAGTATTTTCTGCTATCATCGTTTTGCATGTTGTTGTTGTTGTTGATGCCGATGTGCTTTATGATTGAGATGTAAGGCATATTTGTACACCGTATTCTGTGTGTTATGAATCATTTTGTAAATTGGATATAATTCAATTGGTTGCAAGTGATTCTATGCATTGCTGTTCAATTGAGTCTTCGTAATGTTGTAGTATGTTTGGAGTCCGAAAATTGCGGCGCAAATGTAGGAATTACTTAAACCCCAGAATGAATTTATCCTCGAATCAATGATAATGAATTTGTTTGTTTGTTGTTGGGTACGCTTATCTTCGAGTCGATGATGATTCATTTCTTGAAGTCATTTGTGTGTATCATTATCTTTGAGTCGACGATAAGTGATATTTTCATTTGTGACATTTCTGGATATAGTTATCTTCGAGTCGATGATAAGTGATAGTCACCTTTGTGGATATTCTGGGTACACATATCTTTGATTGAACGTTAACTGATTCATACCTTTGTGCTAATTATGGGTACACTTTTCTTCAAGTCGACGATAACTGATAATAACTTTAGGCCAATTCTAGGTACACTTATCTTCGACTCGATGATAATTAATCAATTGTTACCTTTATGTCAATGTCGGGTACACTTATCTTCGAGTTGACGATCGTTGATTACTAGCTGAAAGGAATATTGTGTATATAATATAAATTTACTTTGAATGAATTATCTTTAAGTCCAGGATAAAATCGATAGATCACTATAGCTTATATTCATTTTGTATTGAAAATTTCTTCTAGATTGATCTTTAGATGGATGGGTCTTTACAAGTTAAAAGGACCTGAAGTCTTTAGATTTCTTTATCAATTAGAGAGTTCGGTGTATTGATTTATCTTCGAGTCGAGGATAATTTAAGTAAAATGTTTGAAGTGAACCTCCGGTGAATAATTCTGATTTTCTGATACACCTGTAGGTGTCATTTGGGGTTACTGCACGAAACTCAGTAATTTGAGGAACTTATAAGTGGCGTACAAAGTGAATCTCATTTTGAAGCTATTGTTTGTTGTTTGTGGTTGGATTAAAATTGTTTTGATTTTTTATCGTCGATTTGAAAATTATTAGTGTAGATTCTTGTTTGAATCAGAAATAGTTGTGTCATTTCATCCACGTAGGATTTGTTTTTATTAGTGGTGGATTTTGTATTCGTCGTACATATGGATAGCGTTTAGTTTTATTTGTAATTGATATCAGTTACTTTTGTCTGATGGTTTGATATATATTCAATTATCCTCGAGTCGAGGATAATTGTGGATAATAGTTTTCTGTCATGGTGGCTTTTGAATTCTTCGTACATATGGATAGCGTTTAGTTTTGTTTGTAATTGATATCAATTGCTTTTGTTTGATGGTTTGATATATGTTCAATTATCCTCGAGTCGAGGATAATTGTGGATAATAGTTTTTTGTCATTTGATTATATAGTTTTGATGTGTGAACTTGTATTTGTACTATGTCGTTGAATACCTTATTTTTCTAACCGTGGACTACTGTTTTGTAGTATGGATATTCATGGGCCTGATGATTTCGTCAATCCGGTCCCCACTTTACCCGCTAGTGTTGCAATGTCTGATGGAATCCCACGGATTTCTTGGATCACAAAGGGTGTCACTTTGAGGAACAACGCAGGAGATGATGTTGCAAGAAGAGTTTGTCATAGCGTGGATGCGGAGGACGTCATCGATGCAGATGGTAAACCTCTTGGTGATGATCGGGTGGCCATTCAAATTGTAGTGTCTTTATGCGAGGAGGAGGTGCTGTCTATTTGGATGTGGTCTATGCATTCTTGGCACATAAAACTCGTGTTTTTGAATGGCGTGAGTTTATATGAGTATGACCAGACACACATATACAAGGCAACAATGAATGCCATTGGTCGTCGTGTTGGTGTTGGTGTTCGTTCCTATGAAAGCTGTCGGGAGAGAAGAGAAGCAAACCTTCCATCCAAGAAAGACTCCCTTCTTACTATAGAAGCAATTATAGAAGTGTCTACGAAGACATGTTGCCCAAGCAATTGCCTGCAACCGTTTCCTCGCGGAGATATTCAAGCTCTACGATCTGGACTTCATGTGCATGGTGGGGTGTATGTTCGCAAATGGTGTCTCATTAAGGTGCACAAGCAAATCCACAAAGATTCTGCTGGGAAGGAGTGGATAACCTTGAGAGGTCGGGAAGTGTGTCCTATGGCTTGGTGGACAATTCATGGTATTTCAAAAGCTACATTCTATAGGTACAAACAAATGGCTAAGAATGGGCAAGAGGCTAAGGGGCACGGGAACTTGGGGACTAAAAAACCACGCACGCAAACTCTACAAGCTACTGCCACACTTCGCATGTTGATTGAGAATGATACTAACAAAATGCCACACAAAACAAAGACATTGGAAACTGGGGAAAAAGTGTCGTCAATGGTGTTGCCATCATCTTTTTGTTGGAGTGACCAATTACCAGCAATGAATGAAGCAAATACGACATTTAATTTGCCACCGATTTCTTCTAGTGGCTTGAGCAACATCCGACGTGCTTCTTTCCCAGAGTTTGCAGCGAAAGCCCGTAGAGATAATTTTTCAAGGTGTAGCCTCTACGATAGGTACAAGCAATTGAAGAGTGCTTACACTCCGCTTTCTACTTCAGCGAACAAATGGGCGTACCTTTTGGGTACTCATCGATTGGGGTAGCAAGCTCATAGACTACTTTATTATGGGAATCGGTATATGTCAAAGATGTACCCCGAGAAGATGTTGTGAGTTATTCATGACAAAATGGATCACTCAAAGACAACTTCTCCACACTACTCTCATAAAACCAAAGTGACAGACTCTTTCATGAAGATGTCCTTTGCTATTACAGGAATGATTGCTCATGGTCATGGTGACTTCCGGTATCTGTACTATGGGCTGGATATTTTTCCAACGGATTCAAATCATACCATTGGCTCCATTACAAAATTGTTGCGTGACTTGGAAGGACCACCTACAAATTCATTGCGCCAACTATTTTCTGTAGAGGAGGGTCAATCTACCTTGACAAAGGCAGTACTAGAAGGATCAATTGCCTTGATTCCCTCTTACCTCCTCCACAAGAGACCATTCCACCTAAACCTTTACCACCAATACTTACTTTGCAGCTGGACAATGCATCAGGGGACAACAAAAACAGATGGGTGTTAGCCTTTTGCTCTCTTCTTGTTTTTAAAGGCATTTTTTGAGAGATTTACATCAACTTCCTCATTGTTGGGCATACTCATGAAGACATTAATGCTCTTTTTGAGAGATGGAGTACAATGTTGAAGACAAATAGCTACTCAACTATTCCGAGGTTGATGAAATCTTTTATGGATTGTAAGAAGTATCCAGTGATTCTCCATTTAATAGAGGAAGTTCCTGATTTCAAGAGGTTTGTCCACGGGTACTAAGGCACAGTTGGGGACTCACTAGAAGAAACCCGCGTTTTAGGTGACGTTTTGTAATTTTTTCAGACGGATTTTAGGTGACGTCGGAAAAAACAACTTGTGTTTTTTTGTGTCTAATATAACATCCAGATGTTATATTAGACACAAAAAAACACAAGTTGTTTTTTTCGACGTCACCTAAAATCCGTCTGAAAAAATTACAAAACGTCATCTAAAACGCAGGTTTCTTCTAGTGACTTCTTAGAAGTTCATTTGGCTTGCCAACAATTCAAGTTCTTTATGGATTCCAATGGTTGGCCCCTGATGGAGTACAAATATTTATGTACGGATCCAAATTGGTTGCCAGAGCATGGTCGAGGGATTCGTTTGTGATTTGAGACTGAAGATGGACGTCCAAAAGTGCCAAATGGTAGTCCACCGCCTTTGGCTCCGGAGGAAATGAAAGCGTCAGAGGAGATCAAAAAGGGTTTGGATGGTTTTATTTCATATTGGACAGAAATGGCCAATGAAGACCATTCATGAGAGTTTCGGAGGAAGAATGATCCGATAAGAAATTATTGAAAAGGTGTGAGAGCTGCTCTAGATGCACCCCTTTTGGTGCGTAATACATTGCAGTATGGATTTTGGCTTGCTTCTAGAATCAACAACGAAGTGGAAGACCGAATGGAAGACGATGGCACACTACGTGAAGAATATGCAAAAGATGTGCCTTTTGTTGGACGTAGACGTGATCGTCCACGGCCATCGTTCTGTGTTGGTTGTGATGTATACGCAGGTTATTTTATTGTTGTGCGTCTCGTTGATGGTGACCCAAAGCCATTTTGGCTAGCTAGGGCGATTACAAATCCAAATCCGGATCCAGGGCATGTTCACTTGATCCAAATTCAATATTGGACGCTTGTTTCAAGTCGTCACATCAACATGGACACATACGCTGGATGGGACACAAAGGCAAGAAATGTGTGGTGTGAAGATTTAGCTATCCCTCCAAGTTGGTCAAATACTGACTGTATTATGACAACTTGGAAGCCACGCAGAAAGAAGGGGGCTATTGATGTACCTCAAGTTCTTACAAAAGTCACTATCCCTAAACCACAAATCAACATCATTAAATCATCCGTAGAAGCCTTTGTGGTTTAAGACGCAGTGTGCCATCGTCTTCCATTACGGATCATCCTTAGCGGTTTAAGAAGAATAGTTACTTTGATTTTATTGTCTATATATTAGTATTTTATTATTAGAAGGATAGAAGCTGAATGCACTTTTTCATTTTAGATATTTGCAAGTATCAATTGTGTTGTTTTGAATATGATATTATGGTTATATGCCAATATCAATTTCTATTAATAGTATGAAATTGTTATGTTTCTTATAGATGTGATTTGAACCTTCAATGCGCGCATTTGCAATGCATTTCAAATATTTGAGATGTAGAAGCTGTTCTTGCAAATTTTTTGTAATTCAAGTTTACAAATCAGTTTTCTAATACCCCTAAACCCTAACCCCCCCAAAAAATTCATTTTATAGTGCCTTGACTCATTCAATCAACATATTTATGTTCACAAGATTCACCACAAATTATATAAAATATAATTTGACATGAGAAATGAACAATTATTTTAGTCTAACTATAGATTGGATTTAAAATGAGACTCCTAATTGTCTCAATTTAACGAATAAGGCCTTTTGTGATGCTACTTGTCTCAAGGTAAAAAATAGGATGCTTATCAAAAGATGTGAGCAAAAAAATATGATGTTAGAAAGAAAGGCTCTATAGAGGTAAAACTCAAACAAAATTAGCTTTTTCTCTAGGCAGAAAACATTATACTAGGTGATAAGTAGAATGATGCCCTTGAACAAGGGATGTTCCAAACAAGATTTTATTTTTCTATTCATTTTCAATTTCCACTATGCACTGCTTACCATCGGAGATTTTTTTCCACTACATATATATAAATTTCCCCTACTACTCACTACTTGCCATTCAAGATGTTTTTCCATTTTTTCCTCCATTCCTTTTTTTTTCCAATACTCAATGCTTACCTTTTGAAATTCTTATCCACTACATATTTTTCCCCATTCTTTTTTGGGTGGCATTACTCACTACACATTCCAAGGTTTTTTTGCACTATATATAATTTTTTCCATTCCTTTTTGTTTCCATTGTGCACTACTTACCATTGTAGATTTTTTCCCACTACGTATATTTTTTTTCCATTCCTTTTTTTGCACTACTAAGTATTGACCATTCAATTATTGTTTTCCATTCCCCTTCTATTTTGCAACCTCTATTTTCCCAATACAAAGTATTTACCATTCTTGATTTTTTTTCAATACAAATCCTTCTTCTTTCTAAAACTCGCTACTTATCATTTGAGATATTTTTCCTGTACATTTTTTTCCATTCCTTCTAAAGCTCCTAGAAAATATTTTGCAATTTTTTCTAGGTGCCCTCTTCTAAGCCAAAAAACATAATAATGGAAAAAACTCCACATGCACATGTAGGTGTGTGTGCATGTTCAAATGATATTTTCTAGCGCTTGAAAATCATGTATTATTATTCTGTACGTAATTGAATTATGTCTAATAGTCAAGCCTTACCGTGACCACAATAGTTACCTTTGTTTTTTACCGGAGAATCTTCATCAACTTTATAAATGTACAATTAATAACACTCTTCAATTATTTTTCAAAAGGGACATGGGTTTGTTTCCCATACTCTGCGCACTTTGTTTTTTGGAGGTAGACAACATTAAGTCCAACAAACTCTTCTAAGGTCTTGTCACAAATCATCCTAAACCTTGAAGTAAAAGCTCATTTCTAGGGATCTATTCAGAATGCCCTTTTTAAAAATTGATTGCAAAACAAATGAAGCAAATATGGCACTATTCCAATTTTTTAAAAATTGTCATACACTTCTCAAATTGTCTTGCTTATTTTCTTTTCCAACTTCTGAAATTATGCATTTCCCGCATTTGTGGCAACAATCCTTTCTCTCCCTTCCAACAAGAATTAATTGGGCAATAATCCCTATACCCTATTAAAAAATACAAATACTTCTTCACATTTTAATTTTTCTGTTATGATACACATTGTGGATGGACATTGGCTTTCTGCTCCCTAATGTCTTGCAAGATGTTGTACTGACTACACACCCTTTCTGGTTGAATGAAAACTGGGGTGTCATCAAATCTAACTCGTTTCGGTGAGCTAGGTGGACCGGAAACCGGAACTTCCCTTTCCTGTGGTATAGGATTGGGTTGCTCCAGGTCTTGTCTAACCTGCTTGCTGATGTCTTCAGGAACCTCTATAGGCTCTACCCCATTTTCTGCATTTGCTAAGGGTGGTCCTAAGTTGGACTCATCCGAGTGATGAGAATCACTTGAATCCGGTTCCCAACTCCTAACTATTCTATTTCTCCTACCAGGTCTTTTCCTATGCCTTTCTATTCTATTTTTCTCGGTGGAGCTACGGGCAGGGTTGCTATTCTGTGAGCCTATGAGCGGGAATGTGTGAGCCTGTGAGCGTGTGAGCATACAACTTTTTTGTCTAGGGTTTGATGAGGTACCTATGACCGTGGAAATTGGAAAGAGGACTACACCTAATGATGTATGATGGAAAAAAATAAAATGTGATATATATGTTTTGATTGTAGGGTAACGCAATCCAATTTCAATGAAATTCATTGCAAATTTTATTGATACTATGTTAGGGTTTTTAGGATTGAAAAGATATTTGGTCTATAGTTCACGATTGTAGTGAAATACGGTTATTTATTTTTGGGGTTTGTGATGTGAATTTCATCCCTTCAAATATAATGTTCATGATGTTTGGCTACATATTGAAATATAGGGTTTAGGGTATGAAAATGTAGTTTAGGGTTCAACAAAAGATTTGAATTAGCGTTTAGGGTATGAAGGTACTTTCCACGATTATGAAGTTCTACCTCTAAGCATTCATTCTTGATTTGGATTTTGTAGGTAATCCTAATTGAAATACACAAAACAATGTACAATAAACAATAGAATAAAAATCAACATGTGAAAAGTAACTAGAAACAGAGTCACATAGATGATAAAGACATAGACTGAGAGTGGTCACTACTCTCAGTGGATGAGGTCTCCTGCTTTGATTCTACAGCTGTCTCATCTACAAATTGCAGAATTCTAGGGTCTACAAATTTAGACTTTCTCTGTCTACAAAAATCCTCTTGACAGGCCAATATCCCAGCTAGAGCCTCTGCATACGATGGCAACACAAAGGGCTTCTTTGGGCTTGATAAAAAAGAGGATAGAGTGAAAAATGGCCGGGGAGCAAGTGGATTGTAAGTTACGCTGCAAATGAGAAAATGATTATTAGGAATGATAAAAAGATCATGTTCATGAAGAAAGAAACTTGTAGGATAAAGTCAAATTAAAGTGATCGAATAGTATACAGCTATTTGTAGAAAATGTAGAAAAAACAAGCAGGGATAGACTTACTTACTGAAACGAGACTTCTTCACGATGTGGGGAACTTCAAGTTCTTGAGCTCCATCATCGTCAAAATCTTGTACGACAGGTGCAAGTGACGGTGGAACATCTCTCTCCACGCGAATCATTGGGGCCAAAATAGCCTCAAAAATGCCCTTGTCTTCTTCAAGTGCAATGATGTGTCTGCTCAAAATCCTGCAAGCGTGGATGGAAGCCCCTAATCCCCAAACAGAACAAAACAAATTACAACAGCACTCAATAAGAATAGAAGAACAAATAATAATCAATCTAAACAATAAAAGACAGTAAATGGCATTGAGCAAATACCTGTCGCTGCAGTGCAATCAATAACAACGTCGTTGGCAAATGTTGATGCTTCTATCAACATCTGCATGAAACGGGGATCCTTTTCTCTTGCACCCCTCCAAGGTTTGAAATTGCTATCCATGGTCAACGTCTCTCTCTTCGTGAAATTCTGAATAACATCATCAACTGCCACGTTTATTCCTAGCTCCTTCAGCTTGGGGCATGGCTGGAATTGAAACTTGGAAGGACCAATACCATCCAAGTTCCGGACCAGCAACATGACACGGAAGAACTGTGTCTGCAGAAGTGAAGTGGTGCCAAGTGAATAAGTCCAAATTGAATGAACAAATCTAAACTATTAGTTGCCATAACAAACCCATTGAAGCACAGATGTAATCAATTAAGACAATCCAAAGAAAAGTTACCCAAAAAATCACTACTTGAAATAGAAGATGGAAAATTGAAGAATGAAAGTATGCACGTCAACAAAGGATGAGTACATGAATAAAACAAGGAACAATGAAGGATGTACATACCGTACTTTCAGTAGAGATCGGTGAGGCTAGGTGAAGCCAATTGGTTCCCCACCAATCCTTCATCTTCTGAAACGAATATGTTGCAGCGTACTTCAAAATCATAGCCTTTGCAAGAGGACTCCGAGAATGAATAATAAGTAATGCACCATCATCGTTCAAATGACCATCAGCAAACTCAAAGACCGCCTCCAGCCAAGAAGGGTCGGCTGTGTTCCATTTCGGAACACTATTTGTAGGTACTGATAGACCTGGGACAGGCAACCCCTCAGGCATGTCCGCAATCACAAGGTCTACTCGGGGTTTATTGCTTGGAGCACCATGGAAGAAGCGCACCTTCTCTCCTTTGTGCTGCAAAATCATTCAATTGATTAGGAACCAAACCAGGCATGTTTGAAAACCCCAACATACTCAACAAATGGATGAAAATGAAAATGCCAACCTTGTCAACAAAATTGACAATGTCGTGGTATACTTTGGGAAGAAGATCGGCCAGGACATCCGTAAGAGAGTAATTCAGAAGCAACTCGTGAATAGAAATCTTTGAATCTGGCAAGTACTCCACAGCGGATGGACCATGCTGCATCTCGTCATTGCTGAGTGAAGCATACTCAGCATCGCGCTTAGTGCCACGTGAATTTGTGCGTTGGTGCTGGGAAGCCGCGTCATTGCAAGATGAAGGTAAGACATCCTTTTGGGGCCTCTTCCCCTTCTCCTTCTCCGCCAATGGTACCCGATCGGACTCAACAACCTTCTTTGTCTTCTTCGTGGCTCTCTCCTTTGCCTTGTCCACCGCCTCGAAGTTCTTGAGTGCAATCTTCTTGTCTGCGTCGTCTCTCTTTTTGATTGCCTTTGCCTTTGCATCCTCATCAAGGCCAGCGAACTCATCAAACTCCTCGACCACGTTTTGGGTATTGATTGACTGCTTTAGATGCTCCTCAAGCAACGGCGTGAATTCCGGCGGGCAGTTCAAGTACCACGCACCGGATTTCAAATGTAAGCTCGTCCACCATCTCAATTGTGACGCCGAGTACATGCAATGCTCTGAACTGACATCCAACCATGTTCCTAAAAATGGAGGAAGGTCACGCTTCGCAATTGCCCCCTTGGGTAACAACTCATACTTGAAATACCTGTAAGGAACAAATACTTCAAAATACAGAAACTGATTCAACGGCCGCAATCAGAAAACATACTCAAGCATATCAGGATGGCATTCAAATATCAGATGTTTACCGATAGATCACCTGTTTGACAACTAGGTCAGAGCCTTTGTATTTCTTGAAGTCATCTAACTTCCTGAAGACATCATGTCCCTTGAACTGGGGCAAGAAAGCATGGTCCCAAACTCGAATTCTCCAATCTTCAACATAATCTGGAAAACTGTCGGGCTCCATGGGAGAATCCAAAGCCAACTTGAGTTGGTCTTTCTTCACAATGTTATCAAACATTTCAGCTCCCGTGTCTTGTATCTGCAAGGCCATTAAAAGTGAAGTGGTATTCTACAAAATACTTTGCACTCCAAATTACAAAAACGGCCAAATGTTACAACGGAACAGATGACAACCAAGAAATGAGATGAATGAAACATGATAGAAATGAAAGAAAAACATTTACTCCAGCATACCAACATACCTTCACTAGGAAAGACTTCAGTTCTATCTCTCCAGCTAGCTTTAATGGAAACCTTCTTGCCTCCCTTGTCTGAACTGATGAGTTCCACCATCTGAGCCACTTTACCTTATGCTCCTTGCTAACATTGCAAGTTGCCACGGACTGCAACTTTTCTAGAGTCATCTCTGGAGTGATGTTTGAGCTCCAGTGACGCTCGATCTGACACCACAAATCACATCTAGTTAAGTGAACAAAATGAGATGAGAAGAATAAAAAAAGGTAAAGTCTAAAGGGATGTTATCATACCTCTTGAAGCCACTCAATTCCCAGGTTGGGATTGGCAACGGCAGTCAATTTCCCCAATTTTTGAACTAACTTAGTTGTCTTCTCTTTCGTACCTAACCTCATGGCATCCAAGACCCCCTCCTCTGATTGTAGGTCCATAGGTGTCTCTTCCCTATACAACCTAACTGCTAGGTCAGCGGCCATTGCTATCTCATACTGCAAAACCACATGGAAGTGAGAAAACCATTGAAAGCATTGATGTTTCTAAACACCTCTACTATAGAAAAAATATGCACATGATTTGAGAGAATCGTTACCCGATAGATGAATGAAGTGAACACTTCAACCGACATTGAGTACCAACTCTTATATAGATTTTGTTGGCATTGAGTCATCTCAGTCTCATTTAAATGCTCAGAGAACTTCTCAAGTTGCAGCATGCCATATTTTTGAACACGGTATAGCGTATGGACAAGACTGGTCTTGATGAACGAGCTTTCTGTATGCCTGAAACGGAGGCAAAAACACATCAATTTCTTCCTACACGATCACATAGAAAAGACAAAATGATGAACTACTTGCAAAGGAGCACTTACTTATTAATGTCGTGCATAGCATGCATGACATCACCAATCCTCCCCTTAGTGTCAAGAATGATGGAATCCACCGAAATATGCCAATCCCGGTCACGGTTGTGGTGTTTGCTGATGTAAGAGGTCCATGTTAGAAGTCTGTGGTTGCCGTCGCAAACGAAGAACTTAGACCCTTGAAAGTCTTGGAGGCCTGGGGTGGAAGACAACATTGCATTGAATTTGTCGTTCTCTTCATTCCACATCGGCCCCCAAGCCTCTCTTTCCGCATCAGACACCATCTCACTCTCCCCTTGCTCATTAGTGAGGGACACATAAAAAACATTCGATCCATCTCTGTACCCATGAATGAACTCCTGCTCCAATTTGGTAAGATCGCTTTGAAGTACGGGTCTAACCATGGGCATTTGGACAAGGCGACACAATGGAATCCGAATCCGAGATATAGAGGTAGGTTTTAGATGTAATTCGGCAATGGAGGCTACAGAGTTCACCTTTTGAGACCTTCTATAGGCGTCCTCGGTTTGGAATTTTTCTTCATCTTTCCCTTCGTCTTGGTGAATATTCTCAACCTCAATGTCAACATCAGCAGTGGTAACAAGCTCCATTGTATTCTCCAAAACTTGAATTGGTGAACCTACTTCCACTTGAATCGAAGTCATACAAGCCATCCAATAATGTCATTAATAAGAAACAAGTCGAAGAAGTGAGTCACTCATGAAGTACATGAACAATGAATGAATTATATATCCCGGGGTCCCCCAGCTCACGGGGTGACCTAGCAGATCAAAACAATAGCGCTCCCCCCTTCCCCTCGGTGCTGAAGGCAAGGCCGGGGCGGAGGAGTCTTGATGCAAAAACAGGCAGACTCAAGGAAAACAGGTGTGACCCCGCGGACGAATCCGGGGGCCCCGGAGCTCACCTTTGACGGAGCACATCAAAACAGTAGCGCTCCCCCTTTCCCCTCGGCGCCGAAGGCAAGGCCGGGGCGGGGGAGTCTTGATGCAAAAACAAGCAGACTCAAGGAAAACAGGTGTGACCCCGCGGACGAATCCGGGGGCCCCGGAGCTCACCTTCGATGAAGCACATCAAAACAGTAGTGCTCCGCCCTTCCCCTCGGCGCCGAAGGCAAGGCCGGGGCGGGGGAGTCTTGATGCAAAAACAAGCAGACTCAAGGAAAACAGGTGTGACCCCGCGGACGAATCCGGGGGCCCCGGAGCTCACCTTCGACGGAGCACATCAAAACAGTAGCGCTCCCCCCTTCCCCTCGGCGCCGAAGGCAAGGCCGGGGCGGGGGAGTCTTGATGCAAAAACAAGCAGACTCAAGGAAAACAGGTGTGACCCCGCGGACGAATCTGGGGGCCCCGGAGCTCACCTTCGACGGAGCACATCAAAACAGTAGCGCTCCCCCCTTCCCCTCGGCGCCGAAGGCAAGGCCGGGGCGGGGGAGTCTTGATGCAAAAACAAGCAAACTCAAGGAAAACAGGTGTGACCCCGCGGACGAATCCGGGGGCCCCGGAGCTCACCTTCAACGGAGCACATCAAAACAGTAGCGCTCCCCCCTTCCCCTCGGCACCGAAGGCAAGGCCGGGGCGGGGGAGTCTTGATGTAAAAACAGGCAGACTCAAGGAAAACAGGTGTGACCCCGCAGACGAATCCGGGGGCCCCGGAGCTCACCTTCGACGGAGCACATCAAAACAGTAGCGCTCCCCCCTTCCCCTCGGCGCCGAAGGCAAGGCCGGGGCGGGGGAGTCTTGATGCAAAAACAAGCAGACTCAAGGAAAACAGGTGTGACCCCGCGGACGAATCTGGGGGCCCCGGAGCTCACCTTCGACGGAGCACATCAAAACAGTAGCGCTCCCCCCTTCCTCTCGGCGCCGAAGGCAAGGCCGGGGCGGGGGAGTCTTGATGCAAAAACAAGCAGACTCAAGGAAAACAGGTGTGACCTCGCGGACGAATCTGGGGGCCCCGGAGCTCACCTTCGACGGAGCACATCAAAACAGTAGCGCTCCCCCCTTCCCCTCGGCACCGAAGGCAAGGCCGGGGCGGGGGAGTCTTGATGTAAAAACAGGCAGACTCAAGGAAAACAGGTGTGACCCCGCGGACGAATCCGGGGGCCCCGGAGCTCACCTTCGATGGAGCACATCAAAACAGTAGCGCTCCCCCCTTCCCCTCGGCGCCGAAGGCAAGGCCGGGGCGGGGGAGTCTTGATGCAAAAACAAGCAGACTCAAGGAAAACAGGTGTGACCCCGCGGACGAATCCGGGGGCCCCGGAGCTCACCTTCGACGGAGCACATCAAAACAGTAGCGCTCCCCCCTTCCCCTCGGCGCCGAAGGCAAGGCCGGGGCGGGGGAGTCTTGATGCAAAAACAAGCAGACTCAAGGAAAACAGGTGTGACCCCGCGGACGAATCCGGGGGCCCCGGAGCTCACCTTCGACGGAGCACATCAAAACAATAGCGCTCTCCCCTTCCCCTCGGCGCCGAAGGCAAGGCCGGGGCGGGGGAGTCCTGATGCAAATACAGCCAGACCGGAAAGAAATTGAGCAACCTAGAATCCTAAACCTTCTTAATTTTTCTGAGAGAAACAAGGATTGACAGGAATGCAAAGTTTGAATACCTGTGAGCTCTAAGTTGTTGGTCCTTCCGTCGACTTCATGGAATGGGTCACTTCTTCCTGATCATTGTTGTTCTCATCGTGTTCTTCGCTTCTCTGTGCCTCCGCAGCTGTGCTCCTAGTTTTCCGTTTCTTCGCCATGTCCGCTTTCTAGGTTAGAAGAAGCACAATGGAAATGTGTAGAGAGTAAGGAATGAGCCCTGTCACTAAGACATACAAAATAACGTGGACCCCTACTTGTAACGGGGACTTTCTCGAGTTTGTATGGTCATCAGTTGATTCATTCTTGGATATCCAAATGGTACTTCCAAGATACAATATTGCAAAGGGAAAAGGAACTACGAATACCAAGTATATTTACTTACCGAATGATGCAATCTCTCTTGGCCAATGCTACACCTTGGTGGCTCTTCCTCAGGGACACTTACAATATGCTCACTCTTTGAAATGAGATCTATATTGAAGTCGTCTACATGCATTACAGCACTTTGAGTTTGTTCACGTGGCTGGGACTCAGTCAATGATACAACCTTCTTACTTCTATTTCTTGACCTCTGCAACTCTTTCCTAGAAGAAAATAATGTTCTTCCTCTCTTCCTCCGTTTCCTAGAACCATGCTGAATTCCATCACTCGTAATATCTGGTGTAAGCATATGACTAACACTACATACATACGACCATTGTATGTACTGATAATTATCAATGAGAAATAGGGTAGTGTAGTTGGATCGAACCATCCCTGCGTTCAGGATTTAGGGTAACCAATCATATTATTGGGACTACTTTCGTTCTCAAAGCGTCAGAACTATTCAAATTCAAATTCCTCTAATCAATTCATGATTTCACCGTACTCAACATTTGAACCCCAATAATTATTTTTGGAAGTACTTCACGATTTTCTAATTTGATTTATGAATTCCCACATCACAGAAGTACCCTCTTTTATAGGCTTGTGTCCATAATTCAGTTATTAGAATATTGGTGACTGTTGGTGGTCCAATTTTTATAATGTTCGAAACTCGCGTACAAAGAAGATCTACATATTTTCATGTTGTTATTGTGCCACAATCTAACTATTAAGCTTAATAAAGTTCAATTCATTTGGCGTTCGTGTTACTTTCATTCAATGGACAGTTGAGCGCATTTCCTTAATTCCAAGCGCAACCGTCTGTATCAGTAACTCTTTAAAGTATATTATATACGGGTCGCTATTATATTAATGAATATTAATTGTAGATGCTAACGTTGCAAATCCTGGATTGTCAAATCCATTTTAATCTCATTCATATGGCCATGCAGTACGCTTAGGAAGGGTGCTCAGTTCAAACGTACTTGATCGTTGAAATAGTTTAGGTCATATTGTTCTTGTCAATAGTGGGATTCGATTTTGGGAACATGGCCTCCCTTCGAGCGAATGGCCATGAGGTTCCTCTCTTTCTCCCTCTTGGAGATTAGGATTTTATTGTGGTTTCTGCTCACCTTCTTCATGTACGTTTTGGATTTGTCATGTCTAGTATCTATGTTGAAGAGGAGGTATTCTCTGAGTCTGGAACTTTAAGAGAGTCAATCCATATACAGAGAATGGTAGTTGATGACAATCATTTCTGGCATCTTCGGGAAGGGCGCTATCGAGCTTACGGTTTACCATTTGTTATGAGGGTAGACTCCACTGAGATGTTACATCGGCATTCCGAACATTCTACAGTGGACATGCCTCCTTCCCATCGTGACAACCGAAACACTTCTGAAAGTGAGCATGTCACAAATATTGTCACTCCTTTTCCTTTATTCACTGTAAAGCAAGAACCCAATGACCTTGTTATAGATCTGTCAAGTGAGTTTGAAGGAGAGTCTCCAAACCAGCCAATACTTCCTAGTACAGTCTCTGACGATGCCCTCAACACATTGTCTACGACAAAGCTAATGCCTTCTAGTAGTCCTGCTTTATCTACGTACTCGCGTTCACCAACATATCCCGGTTGTGCATCCGCAATTAGTATTGTGGGTTGCCTACGTAAGCTAGCATCTATACGTGGTTCTCGAAATGAAGTAGCATCATTAGACTATGATGCACTTATCCATCACAAGGTTCAGTACCTTCCTGCTAATTTTGACGGAGATGTAGTTTTTGAGTTGCCTTCTCTTTCGATGCCGACTTCATCATCTGCTGCTGGGAAGTTACAGGGCATGGATAAACGTTATGATGGACACGCTTGGTGTAGGACAATGACATCTAACATCAACAATCACGATGGCTTGAAGTTTAGAAAATCTTGGTGTGCAGGCCATCTTATTTGTAAGAATTCAGAATGCAACTACTTGAAGCGTTCTTCTCAGCCAAACAAGACTGAGTGGTGTGGTTTCACTCCTGGACCATTTCGTATTGGTGCCATTCCTCCAAAGGATTCTACCCTCCTTTGTAAGATATGCAAATGTCCGCCTCATTGCATTAATGTCTGTGATGCTCAAATCTATTACGTTGTTGGTGATTTTGCAAGCATGACAAGAGCTTGCATTCATTTGGGGAATCATGTGCATCTGGTCGCTTCCGAAACATGTAGAGAGTCTTTAGGTGTTGTGTCCGAACTCATTGCTGGCGAGGTTTCCAAAACCCCTAGTGCCACTAACTCTGCCATTGCCCTAGCAGCTAGCAAGCAATTTCTTAATAGCCACTTGATACACAACGGTGAAGGTCCAAAGCAGATGTTGCAAGGGAATTCATTAGATGATGTAATGGACAAGTTCCAGATACTAAATTCTCCTAATATCCGAAATGTTATTTCATCTTTCCGTTCAAGTGGCAAAAGTGGGATAATAGATAGTATCATGAATATGAAAAGGAATTTGAGGTTTGAGTACATCCATGATAGTGTGTTTCCTGGTCAAGGCAAAGAGAAGGTTTACTTGTTTAAGATGCTTGTAGAAGGGCCAGGGAGTGGTGTGGACCTTGTCAAACGGATGCAACCGGGTGGAGATCTGGAGAACGCATGGCTCATGTTTGACCATGTCAAGCGGGTTAAAGACTGGACAACCATGGCTTGCCATGTTTACGATACAGGATGCCGGAAAGTGATGACAATAGCAGTGTGTGATATGCAATCTGAGGACACTGAGGTTCAATGCATCATGTGGAGATCTTTGAACGGAGTCATGAGACGCAATGGCATTGAGAATCCGAATTTTAAAGGCTTTATGGCTAATAGTGCACAAGCGAATTGGAATGCCGTTCGAATTGTCTATGGATCAGGAGATCCCAAAACAAAGATGGTGAACCGAGAGCGGACATGTCTTTTACATTGGAGTACCTCTTTGCATCACCATACACAGAAGCTCATCAAGTCGGACTTGCAACACCAACATACTCAACTTTGTAAGCAATACAAAGACTCCAAAAGTATGGATGAAGCTGAGACGCGTTACCTAGCGATACGATCTTGGTGGCTTTCATCTAGAGCAGCCTCGGAAGATGCTATGAGGGAACTCGAGTTGTGGCTTGCATTTTGGCACTTTCGATATCGTCAGTGGGGCGGGTTCATGCAAATGGTAATTTTCCTACCTTATCTTTCTTATTTTGCAATCTTTTAGATCCACTTTTATTTTACTGAAACAAAGCTTGGAGCAAATATTGCTACCTTCTTTGAAAATATTGATCACTCCAGAGTATCGAGGATTCTCCCCTCGGCGCCGAGAGGAGCCTTGCCCGTATAGTAGAGAGATCAAAGTTTAAGTATTTCATTGTAACTCAGAACTCTGATGATACATAATTTTGGATTTGATTTGTCATTGATATTGTTGTTTCAGGAATTAAATGTTGAGGAGATGGCAGACATGCCATCATGCAACTTATCCGAAACAATCCATAATAGGTGGTTGCAGCAATCGGGTAATCGGGGTAATGATTTGTTTGCCGCAACTTCTGATGACTGCATTCGAGCTTTCATGCAAATGACCAATTATCGAGCTTTTCTGAAAGGCAACATATCAAGGTCAGGGCCATCTAAAGAGGAGTTAAAGTTACGAGGCGCTAGACGTAGCGGGGATCCTAAGAAGATTGCGGAGGCGCTGAACGACCTTCTTGGAGGGGTTGGTGTTGCATCACGTATTCCCCATTTGGAAGGCGAAGAAGTATTTGGTAGTAGTAAGCGAAAGCTTGACCTCCCAATTGGATCAGATGGTGACTCTCATCGTCCAGACAAGGTCAACTTCTCTCAGCCTCGAGTACAAACACGATCAACATGTTCACCCACGGTTGCTTCTAATGAAGTAGACACGTTGGTTGATTCTACGCATGTACCACATGTGACATTTGCAATGGAAACTGACTGTGATACTTTACAGTGGCATATCGCAAGAATCTCACACAAGTCCAGTTGCAAATGTCACGCGCAACAACGGAATTCAAACATCCGCTGTGTTGCCAAAATTGCAAAGGGATCTAGAGGTACTCCAGCTCCGACCTACCGTGGTAGAAAAAAACAGTACGGCGGAAAGAAAGAGATCATGACTGACTTCTGGTTTTGCCTAGATGATATTGAACGATGTGTCCGAGGCTCCAAACGAGTTTGGGTAATTGATTGGCCCCAAGTTCCGGATGTGTGGCCTGTACTAACAGGCACAAATTTGACCCGCCAAGAAACATTGTTGTTGCAAGAGGTTGGTTTCCAGCTACAACAACGACCATCTATGTCTCCTCGACGTTTATTCACCATGTCCAATGTATTCTAGGCCATCTACTATGATCATCCTAGTCCTTTGCATGCTGACACATATCCAACTACTCAAAGGAGCAAAGCTATTCGCCGTATTGCAAATGCTCCTACAACAGAGCACCGCAATAAATGGGAGAGTGCTGGTAATGTCAAGGGAACAATTCTAGGAGTAACCTTACTCCCCTTCCCTGGACTTGGAGCCATAATCTCCCTTCAATCCGGACTTGAACCTCGGCAAAAGCTTTATCGCATTACACTTGGCATGTATCCAAAGTGCACTTGTCCTGATTTTGTCGACATGGCCATTTCAGCAATTGGTGGACGCCAACAGTACGTGCATTGCAAACATCTTTATTACTTACTTCGCTACTTCAGCAAAATGAATCCGGCAGAGGATAAGTTTATACATTCTCCAAGCTTCAGCTTCAATGAAGTGAAGCTCCTTCTCACAAAGGCCAACATCATCAAAGTTTCAAGGGACAGTCTTTAACATGTTTAGAAGTCCAAGAAACCCTAGGTGATTGGTATTAATGATTGAAGGACTATACACTAAAGTGAAATGTATAGCTTTAGAAGTACCAATTTGTATGTTTGAATACTGTAATTTCTTGAAGTATTCAATACAACCTATTTTCAATCTCGACTTACTTTTTCTTGTAGGTCATATGTTTGCCTTTCGCAACATGCACTTCTATTACTCTAACCAGTAATAGCAACTCAAAATTGTATACAAATTGTATATAACCACGGTAATAGGTCCACGACAATAGGTCCACGACAAAAGGTCCACGGTAATAGGGTACGAATATCCTGAAAATAGAATTTATTTGAATCCCTTTCTTGAAAATTCTATTTTTATAAATATTATTGAATTTTTTACAATTCCAGAACTCCACGCTCACATACTTCATACTCAACGCTCATAGGCTCACGCTCACATGCTCACAATCTAGCACCGTTGGAGCTACGGGTACTTACTCTATGGACTAATGAATCTACTACTACTGGTAACTCTACTCTACTATGTCATTTATCCGGATTCTCAATTCCGGTCTAAAAACCATAGTTTAGTGCCGTCTGCTCCCGTGGTGGAACCTCTACTTGTTTGTAGATCACATGATTCTAGGCAGGTTTCGGACACTGAGAAGAATGGTGACTGTATTCCTGACAATTCTGGCAAGGAAGAACTAAGGGTGCACCCTAACCGAGTCTGTATTGACAGACATTGGCATAGTGATCCCCTCCTCCACAAATAAAACAAAACCCAAAAGGTTTGGGTGGGGTGATAGCAATTTGGTTACTTGCCACTGGAGTTGACCTTGGTACAAAGTTGTTTCTTATGATTTGTTGTGGTGGTCGTCCCCTCACATAGGTCGGCTGAATTTGGTAGACCGGATTCATCTCCATATCATCTTCTTCTTCTGGATTGGTGTAGTAGACCTCGTCCTCTTGATTCACGTAGTTGACTCGCCTGACGAAAGGCCAGTTACACTCACTCGGGTAGTGTCCCATTTCTCCACACCTCGGACACCAAATGTTTGTTCGGTTTGTTGGTACGGTCCGCCTAGGATTCCGGTTCTCCGTCAAGTTCACCTTGATTGCCTCCAAAGTCGCTGCAACCTTCTTCATGAACTCCTTTGACTCGTCCTTCTCGATCTTGACTTGACCAAGAGCCTTAGCCTTTTTCGCCTTTTCTCGCTGGTACGTAGAGTGATGATATCGATGTCTGGATTTGGATCCAGATGCTTCTTCTGGTTCCGGTCCAGAATCTTCTGATGAAGACTCCGAACTTTCACTCGACTCTGATTCAGAACTGCTGGAGTACTTCCTTCTTCTGCTTTCCTTCTGAGAGTGCCTCTTCCCCTTCCGGTCGCTTCTCTTCAAAGCATTCCGGATGGAGTGAGATGCATTCTCATAGTTTTGGGCTACTTCCATGGCCTCCCGTAATGTAGCTGGGTGTTGCTGCCGGATGTGAAACCCCATCTCGTCTGGAAATCCTGCAACATACCACTCAACTTGGACGTTTGGGTTTATCTCCATATCTAGCTTTTGAATAAGAGCTTTCACCCATTGTCCATACCTCCTTACTGATTCTGAAGGTCTCATAGTCATGACACTAAGTCGTCCTAACGCTCTGGCTTCTCCACCGGATTCTCTAAACGTTTTGACGAACAGGTCTGTGAGCCGGTCCCAGTTATTCCGGGTTGCGTCCGGAACATCTTGGTACCATTTCAGCGCCTCACCTTTCAGTAGTCCTTGGAATATCCGCTGTTTGGCTTCAAATTCCTCTTGGTTGGCCAAAACAAGGGAGTTAAACTCACACAGCTAGTCATCTACATTCTGACTGCCGTCCCCTTTGAAACTACTATACTTTAGGCGAGTAGATCCTACCATAGTGTCACTTTCCGGTTCCGAGTGGACTGATTCTACCTCCTCCTCAGACTCGATCGGAATCTCCTAAATCTGAACTGTGACTGGCTCAGGTTCAGGAACTTCAACAATTACTTCTAACGCTTCAACTTCTGTTGGTACGGTGTCCCTAGACACAGGGTGTAATCTTGGATTCACGGTTACGCTAGGTAGCGCATGAACAAGAACGTCTCTACGAATATTCTGGGTAGATCTTCTAGACGAAGTTCCTTGTCCTCCCTTTCTATTCATGGATAAGTTCTATGTTCTCTATTAAGCAATTCTCAGATATGCTCTGAACAGATTAACGAACTCAGATACTACACTCATACAGAAGTTTTAACTTTCCGTGACCGTCTCTCCCAGAGACCGGATCGCTACTTCTAAGTACTTTCAATCCCCGGCAGCGGCGCCACTTTTCCGTGTCGTAGCACAGGAAAGTAAAAATCCTTCTCTAAGGCTCAATATTTCTTAAAAGAGGCCCTAAAGTGACTCGAGTATCGCTCCCACGAAGATCGAATTTCCTAGGTTCACAATTACTGGAAAATGGTAGAATGATGGTCACGAAACACACACAAACACAAAACTTCAAGCAAAACAATAGACCGGAACTTCCACTTGGCCTCCTTGTTTCCTTGGACAAACACAACCGGATCCCTCCGGTCCAACAATTATCAATACACTATAGACCGGATCTTCCCGATCTAATAACACTGACCGGATTGATTCCGGTCTAACACCCACTGGTTTATCACACAGACTCTCTAATTGGTTAGTTTACTACCCCACGGCTTTACACTACCCTGTAACTCTCCCAACACTTCTATTCACATACCTTTGGTAGTTACATGTATTTACGTTTTTCAGACCGTAATCGGAACCCGCGTTTCCACAAATTTAACCTTAACCTCTAGTATTCACATCCGGTCTAGATCTCTAATTGTAACCATGTGGATTTTAACCTCTCGACGAGGGATCTGCTTAATTGGGCTTTAGGAAGGAAGCTTAATTCCTACCCTTCCATTTTAAAGTGTTAGAAGTTTCACTATGTGATCAAACTTTCAAAAATAAACTTTCAAATCCTACAAATGAGAAAACAGACCGTCCTCACAACTAGAAAGGAAACGCAGTCGTGTCCAGCAAGTCACGCAAGCCGGTCTAATTCCTCCTAACCAATGCTACAACGACAGCCTACTGAGTTAGTCCTAAATCCGGTCTAAACTAGTGGGGACAATAAGGAGAAACGAGCGCTGCGGAGGCGTGCTAACCCTTACTCTTTCCGGAGAGTGGTCCTCAATCCGTACTCCTTCCGAGTCCATTCCTAGTCCACGCTAGAGATCCCTTCTGTCTCTGCCCACACACACTAATTCAATACTGGACCGAATAAACTCAGCATCCAGATACACCTTGTATCCACTCACACTCACTTTCCAGCCTGGACTTCCAAAACACGGACAAGTGTCAAGTACACACAACTATGATTTGTTTCAATCACGCCAAGAGCGAACTCCCAGGTACTCATGAATATAAGAAGGTAAGATAAAGATGCACACCGGGACCAAAGAAGTCCCGGATTTAAATACTAAACTACTCCCTCAAAATCCTAACCTAAAAGTAACGCTCCAGCCAATCAGGGCTCAACACGTTTCACTCCCTTACTAATTTCTAGCCTTGTTGACTTTCACTCAAACTCCCACTACTTCCGCTAAAAGTGGATCTCAGATCCTATAATTACAGACCCGGTCACTTTCCAACTGCTAGTGGCCGTGTCACTCAAAAAGTGAACTTCCTAATTATGTACAACTATCCCAAAACTTCAGATTTTCACTACCCTATCCTTAGAAATTTACCCCACGTAACTTTTTAAGTTTTTAACTTCTTCACGGCCGGCTTCTTTCCGGTTCCGGTCTTTTGTCCCTGGTGTACCTTACCCCGAGCGGCAAACTTCTTCTTCTTGGATGCTGCAGCTTTGGTTGCTCGAGTCTCTGCCAGTGCTTGATCCGGATCAAAATACGGCTCTGAGTCCTCCTCAGTACCGGATTCTTCATCCTCGTCCTCTTCTTCCTCTTCGTCATTATCCTCTAGAATCGTCCTCTTCTTATGTGTCATAATTGGAGGCTTCTTCTTCTGCGTGGTTGGTGTGGGCGGAACATTGGCCCTAGCACTCTGAGGAGTGGTTTCCTCAATCGGTCTGCTCTTCCCAGATCCTTGCCCCTATGATCTGGTCTTCCTTTCCTCCATTGACCCAGTTTTGCTTCCCAAAGCTAAGTTGAGTAGGGTGGAAGGAAATACCTTTTGTGTCTTTGCAGGAGGAGGCGGAGAGACTGGAGATAATTCACTGAGGTCGATAAACTTGGTACTCAGCCCTAGTTTGGGCACATTCTTCTTCTTGGATGGTTCCGGTCCAGATCTCGTCTTCTCTTCAGCTGCGGCCTTCACCTCTTCCGGTAGTTCCCTCGCCTTGCTTGTTGTCTCCACTTCTCCGGTCTTCTCTTCCTCAGTAGCTTCTACTGCTCGCGCTGCATTAAGAGCAACGTCCGTTACTTCCCCCAGTAGGGAAGTCATTTCTCCTTTAGGCTCTAACCGGATGGAAGAGCTTGGCACGTCCTCCATCTTGTCCTTCGCCTTTACTTCTTCTTCGGTGACCGGAAGGGGTGCTGGTGCGAGTTCCGGTTCCGTTTCCGGTCCTTGCTCCCGCTCTCGTCTGGTTTCCGGTTTCTAATAAAACTAACTCTGACCTACTCCTGACCTATCTATTCCGTTTCCGGACTTTCGGTTTCCGGTTTCCAGTTACTTCTGTTAACACTATTATCTATTCTAAAGTAACCCTATTCCGGTATCCGGTCCCTAACTACTTACGGTCTACTTTTCTAAAGAAAAACAAAAAAAATAGGGAGTAAAAAGAGCTCTATTCCCCTTATTTCCCTTCTAAACCTAAAGACTGGATTTCCGTGCCCCCAGAGTCGCTCCCGCAGTAACATCTTGAATAATACATGGTTCAGGCGTACCCTTGACTACCCTCCGTCATGCAAAAGAACTCCATCAACTCTACATCTACTCTGTCAATGCGGCACCCATCCATATCTAAAGGGCCCGTAGTTATGTGGGACCACGGAATATTGAAAGATAAAGCTAACTTCCCCTATCACTACAACAATGATTCTTGTATAGGTGGAAAAGGTAGGGGCTTACCGGAGTAGCCCTACTCTTTCCCACATTTGAGACTAAGACATTCACCATCGTTTGAATGAATGCCGCCCAATCCATCCGCTTCTTTTTGCTCAGGGTCCCAAAGATTGCATTTCCGAGCGTGGAAGTCACCCGGGTAGGTTTTTCCGGATGTAAAATCGGGACCAAGAACTCTAGCAGTTGCCTATGCCGCACATTGACGCAGTCTTCGATTGCGTTCCCGTCCTTGGGGTTAGCTGCTCCCCGGAACTTCCCACGCACGAAGTCTCTCTTCCGGCTGGCCTGTTCCGCGTCGCCTTCCTCCAGCTCCTAAACTTTCCTCCAGATCTCCCTAGTCCACATGGGCGGAACCGATCGAATAGTGTTGTGGAATTGGTTAGGGGCTCCTTCGATGAGCTCCTTCACTATCGTCTCGTTCCGAAACCCCTAGGATTTCCCCAAGAACCCCGCGCAACCCATGGCGGAGAGGTCCTCCATCAATTCGGCTCTCTCCCGCTCACTACTGGGCTCTAAAGGAGCCATTTTCCTCACTCTAATTTCTATCCTCTGAGCGCTCGCTGGTCCCTGATTTCGACTACGCTTTAACTGCGGCATCCGTCTCTCTTTTAGCTCACTACCTCTCTTCTCTCCTAGACGCACGTCCCGTTTCCTCACACACTCCCCTCGACCTTGGTTGAATCACTCAATGCACAAGTGCTGCGGTGCTCCCTTTCCCTCTCTCTCTCTCTTTCTGAATTTCCGCCTTGGTCACGCACTCAATTCTATTCTAATCTCTACGCCCGTGTAAAGAAAACAAACGCGCTTACTCACAACTCTCAGACTTTGCACAATTCACACAAAAACACACTCAATTTGCAGACACAAACTGAAAGCACTGAGAGCGCGCCAAGTACGTTGGTGCTCCCAGGTGCAAATGACAAGCAAACCCTAAAACAGTCTCTTTTATACCCCGAAAACTTCATCATTACTTTTTTTTTCGATTTTCTGGACGCGAATCCTAGATCCGTTCCTTCGATTAGGGGACTAGACCGGATGCATTTCCGATATCCGTTTCGCTCCCTAATCTGGTTCATTTAGGGCTTATGTTTCTAGTCTTTCTAACCCTTGGCTTTTCTTTCCTCTTCCATGCTAATCCGGATCTATTCAATCCGGATTCTGTATTACAGAACACGATAGAGAGAAAAATCAAAAAGTTAAGTTGCGACAATTTCTATTTAGCTTTATGGCGGTGGGACTTGTCCGAAAGTTAGTTGTACTTGCCCGGATCATTTCTCTGGCCATTCCGGAAAATACAGAACAGTACAAGCAGTTAGAAGAGGACTTGATTAGTTTAGGGTGTGTCGGATTATTGCGCCAACCATGGAACTTAAAGAGTGAGGGTATAATTTAGGAATTGATCCATGGGGTTCCAAATCAGTACGAGCTCACTCTGAGAGGATGGTTGGTTTCGTGGACAGAAGATATTTGGGCGGTCATAGCCGGAATAGTCTCCAAATTAGCCGAGCACATGACCCGAGTGAAGGCCAGTCTAATTAGCACTTTCATGTTTAATCTATACCACCAGCAGGAACTTCTGAGCATTGCGGAGAGGGTCCAGTACGATACTGGAAAGGCTATTCTGACATATGAACTTACCGAAAAAGAGTCGGAAGAACCGGTCGAGTCGGAATTGGAAGAGGCACCCGAGAAATCTCTGACCGACTTGAGGACGAAGAAGCGGAAGTCGATGGATCCGGGGTCACGGATCAAACCCCCGGTGATGGAGAAAGGCGAGTCAAGCAAGGATCCAAAAGAGAAATATGATTCAGCATTTTTCAATGTTGGATTCGAATGAATACGTGAAGCCAAGGTGCTCTACGACAGCCTAGCGGAACTGGTGATTGAAACGGTAGAAGTCCTGAAGGTAGAACCGGACCAAATTGTAGAAGCAGTCAAGCGACTATCCAAACCGGAGACTTGAAGGGCAAGGAGGACCAGATTTAGGAATTAGAAACGAAACGGGATCGAATCCAATCTCGACTGAACTAGGCGGAAGGAGAGCTGGCAACCACGAAGCACAGGGAGAAGGAGGTTCTTGCCCTTGTCAAAAACCTATCCGGGGCAGTCGACATTACAACGGACGTCGTCACCAAAGCGGCCCTATTCGATGTGAGGCTGATACAAGAGGGTCACATAACCGGGACTAAGGTGGTGACAATCTTAGTAGACTTCACCGCACGGATAGAGCGGATCTTAGGGGAGATACGGCACCTATTGAGTACCTTAGATCCAAACCAGCTAATGGATTTTTCGAACTTTCCGGAAATCCTTTTTGTCACAGGTACTCCAGGGCGGCCATTAGCACATCGTGCGGCTCACCCGGAAGGACTATAGGAGATACTCATGCCGACCGAGTCCACTTCTAGTAAGATGCGGATGACAGAGTTGAACTTGAGGCCAGCCTCGGATTTGGAGCATGAGTCTAGCGCGAAGTCTATTCCGGTGCCGCCTAAGGTTTCAACTCTGCAACCCCCTAAAGCCCAGACGGCAACCAACCTCTTGAAGGGAACTTTCAAAGTTCCGGGGAAGGGAGTTAGGGGTGATCTCGTTGAGCGGATCGTAGGAATGACCAATTCGGCTCGAATAAATCCAGAGAGTTTTCCACACATGTAGAAGACTATGCCAGAAAAGGAGAACGAACTAATGAACTTGGAGGAGATGTTGCCAGAAAAGGAGACGACAGTCCAAGTCATTGAGGACTTCGAGGAAGAAAGTGCCCATTCCACATCCGGAACAGAGGGGGATAGCGATCCGTCTCCAGTGCAGCGCCACATTTGGACCAGTGCGGCAACAAAGACAACTCCAATGAGGAGCATTAAAGGAACACCGACCAGTCAGGCGGGCAGCTGCTCAAAGAAGACTTAGAAGCTGAGGCATTAGGATTTTCAGAATGGATAGTTTTGAATTCGGAACGGGTTTCCAAGCGTGGGCCCGGGTTCCAGAATTTTAGGCAAGTAGTTTAGGAATCTTCGGTTTTCTCGGGACAACTAGGGCTAATCTTTCCGGATATCTTAGGTGTACAGTGATTGATTGCCTGGATTTCCGGATTTCTTTTCAGGCTTTTAGGTGTTGACTTTTGGTTTTCAGTTAGTATTTAATGGCAGACAAGTTAGTTGTCCTGCATTCCATCCTAGCGCTTTCACGTATGTCATTTCATTTCCCTTCTTAATCTAAGTAAGCTAGGATACTAGTAGCTTGGCTTTGTTCACAGAGTTCTAGCCTGTGTGTGTGTATGTGCTTGAGTATTAGAGTGAGAAAGGGATAGGTGAGGAGGAATCCGAATCTTGGAGGACGGATCTTTTTGGGTGTTGGAATAGCCATGAGGAGGTGCAATCTAAGTGAAGGAGTGTGAGTGTAACGTGCCTTTAAATCGCTGGAACAGTGATCCAGATAGAGAAATAGAGGTCCTTGCGAGTTTGGAATCATGGAGGTTTTGTGCGGAGATAAGCAACCGCCAAAGGAAAGATCTCCTGCTATTTCGGAAGGTCTACCAACTTCCGCATCGGGACGCTAATCTTCCCTTGGCATTCTATTCTCTTGAGTCTAGAAGTTCGGATTTGTCGTTGTAGTAAGAGGATTGTGAGAGTTCCTTTATGTGACCTGTCTCTGGATTGGCCAATCCGGAAACTGTGAAAGAATACTTTTTCCCCCTCATAATATAGCTATGTCGTTTGGGTGTGCTGTTAATTAGATTGAGAGTGTAGAAACTTTAGAGAAACGAGTGGTGAGTCCCTACCCTTTTTCAGATCAAGGGTGGACCCTTTGAGGGTAAAATAGAGGCAACAAAAACCAGTGATAGAAG
The DNA here is from genome assembly GCA_950106755.1 of Climacium dendroides. Classification (NCBI taxonomy): domain Eukaryota; kingdom Viridiplantae; phylum Streptophyta; class Bryopsida; order Hypnales; family Climaciaceae; genus Climacium; species Climacium dendroides. The sequence goes on along the minus strand of OX467082.1, from coordinate 46,063,230 downwards.
AAGATGGATGTGGAAGTGTGATTCCACATGCTAGACCCAGAAAACTAGTATTTAACAAAAAAATTCAAAATTTATTCCCTTAAAATGGAAAGTTTTAAGTCCCTATAGGAGATTAGAAAGATTTCAGGAATACTGGAACTTCGGATCCGGAAAAATCCTATTAGGTGTAAAAACCTAATTTGGGAATCCTAAAAAGTTCCGGAAATTGGATGATGGTGCCGGCCCTAAAAGCCAAAAATCGGATCCGTACTAGGGTTCAAGCTTTGCCACCAAAACCTATCCCGTACTCTCGTCCGACCGTCCATCCGTCTGGCCAGTATAAGAAGAGGACTATAGCCGGTGGAAGGCAAAGTTGCTTTCTTACTTTCTTGCATCTTCGTTTTCCTACCATTTCCAGCTCTTAGAAATTTCCAGTAGATTGAAGGACTGTGTGAGTTGTGATCGTGCAGGGTGTTCCGGAGTGATCTTTTGTGAGCAAAAGGATTAGGGAGAGATTGTGCGAGGTTTTCTGTAAGCGTGATGACTTCCAGGGCGAGTCGGTGTAGGCTAAAGGAGGAGCCAGAGGATTCAGACGAGCCAATTCCAGCGCCACCACCCCGGCCGAAGGCAATTCCGTAAATGCGGGTGGTGCTGAAAATTCCAACCGATAAGGTCTAGCTAGAGCGCCTGCGACAGAACCTCACCAACATGGTGTCGCAACGTAAATTTTTGGTTTTGTTTAGCTTATCTAGAATTCAGAGCGGAAACTAGTGAAGTGGAACCAGAACTAAGTGCAAGTTGTAGGAAAATCGGATATATACAGGCGAAAAATGAAATAGTAGGTAGACTGGATTTCATTCAGTTGGAAATTTCAAATTGGTCGGGCCCGGAAACCCATCCGAAATTAGGGTAGATACCGGATTAGGGTTGGACCGGATGTCAAGCCGTCAAACCGGAACATAGTCATTATGACCACGGCGGAGTCCTGGGACTATTTAAAGAACAAGCCTGCCAGTCTTACCCCTTTCATTTCCTCACGAGATTGGGCGCTCCTCATGTTGTTTACAGCATTTAGTACCCTTGTGTCAGGAGAGTGTGATTCAATAGAATTTTAGTACTTTCGGTTGAGATCGGAGAGAGAAGAAAGGAATGGGACGTGCGGCTAGGAGCGGGTGAGGTAGCATCGGTGAGGAAATCCGTGTGAGAGGAGATCCACTCCATGCCGCTGATACGTCGGAAGAAAACGGGGTCGTCAGGATCCGGTCCGGTCAAGGTGAAACTCCGGAAGATATTTCTGGCGATTCCCTCAGACGACCAGGAGAAGGACCAACTCATAGAAGACTTAGCTTCTATGGGTTGCCCGAGGTTCATTGAAAAACCTTGGGGATTCCGAGAGGAGAGAATGGTGAAGGAACTCTTGGGCAAATTGTCCAATGAGTTTAATAACACCTTGAGAGGGAATCCGTCCCTCTAGACTGAGGAAGTCTGGAGAAGAGTGTATGATTTCCGGGTAGGGGGTCTTGGGATGGCTGGCCGGAAGGATGAATTCACCCAGGGGAAGTTCTATGGCGTTCCCAACCCTAAGGACGGATATGCAGTTGACGACTGCATAAACGACCGACGCCGTTGTCTTTTGAGGTTTTTGATTCCGATCCTTCATCCGGAGAAACCGACGAGGGTGACAATCACCTTAGGGAATACCATTTTTGGTTTCTTGAGCGGAAACCCAAACGTGGATTGGGCCCGGATCATTTTTGATCTGGTAACCCAGCTCATCGGGAGGGTAGGAAAGAGTAGGGCTACACCCATATGTCCGTACTTGTACCACCTGTACCACAACCATCAGCTCCTGACAATTGATGAGGAGAAGGAGTGGAAGGCTCAAGGAGCTTTCCTGAAGTATGGGGAATCAGAAGAAGACGATGAAGCGGAATCGTTTCCGGATTCGGATCCGGAAACGGAAGAGAATGAGGAGGATGTAATGCCGCCGATCAAGCGACAGAAGACAACTCCTCCCCATGGGCGAGGAACACCTCCAGGTCATAGCCCATCAACTCCAGATGAGAAACGGAAGGGTGTTATGGAGGAAGAAGTGGATCCACGGGATCCATTCAATAATTTGATTGGCATTCTTTCCAGTGTCCGGGCAGATTGGGAGGTGAAGCATCTGACCCTACAAGCGATCGGAAGATTGATGGATGCTTCGCCAGCCAGCCAGCTACCAACGAAGGTAGCCGACTGTATCACCGATCCGGCCAAGTACTGGAGGCGAATGGAAGAAGTAATCCGACTTCAGACAGAGGCGGATACCCTGAAGGCGGAAAATCTCGTCGTGAGAGAGGATGCAGCCGCCTCGTTGGAGATAGCAGAGGAAATACGACGGGTAGCGGATCAAGTGAAGGACATCTTGGAGTACTCGGGGTGGCCGCCACCAAGGCCAAGCTATTCAACGACAAAGTCTATAAGGAGAAGAAGCTATCCGGTGCTAGGATAGTAAGGATTCTCACGGACTACGCGAGCGGGTTGAGACGGCGTTGAAGGAGGTGCGGATTTCAGCGGATCGGATTGAAGAGAGCAGTCGGAAGCTGATAGGAGCTAAGGAGGTCCCTATGTCGGAACTCTCCCTACCTGAAGAGTTTCCGGATGTGACAGTTGCTGAAGAAGAGAAGAATAAGACTCCCAAGCCCAAGATGACTGCATAGGCATCTAAACCGGCAAACACCCTAGAATCCGCCATTGATCTGGAATCTACACCCGATTTCGGTCAGGCCGATCCAGTTCCAAAACCTGTGGATGGGGAATGGAACTGGAACCTGACTGAAATCTTCGAGGGGATGGAAGCCGAGCCGAAGAGTCCTACCCTAGGGTTAGGGTTGTAGATAGTAAAAATTCTTGTACATACTAGAGGAATTAGATCAGAACCGGATTCTATCCGGTGGATGGTAGGTAGGTAGGATCGGAAGTTTAGCCGGAAAATGCGGCTAGATTCCGTGACACTTTTTGCCTTTTTACACTTTTGTGGTTTTGTATATAAATCTGCCCTTAGAAGGGAAGGGGGAGAAAAAAAGCCTTCTTTTGCAAAATTCTTTGGTGTCCTCTGTTTTTGCTGTTGTATGTCTGTACTATGAAAGTTGTGTGCCTGTTGTATGACCGAAAGTGAGGAGAGCAAAGAGAGAAGCTAAGAGTTGACATCTTCTCCCCTTGGTGTATTTTAGTCTTCAAGTTTCAGTACATGAGAGTAGGTATTAAAAGAGTTGGGAGTGCACTTCAGTTCCTCAGCGTGTCTAGAGTGTGAGATTCTGGGTGAGAAAACCGTTGTTAGGCTAGGCGGATAGGGAGGGATTCCCTACTTGCGCTAGAACTCCTGGGTGGGAAATCCGGTTGAGTGTTCGATCTCCTGTGAGGTCTTGCTACCATACTTGATAAACGGAATAGCTCTAGTAAGTGTTGGAATGGACGGGTTCACTTGTAACCACCTAACTTCGCACGGATAGGAGAGGGTGCCCAAGGTCGTTGTAGTATCAGAGGATTGTACGGGGGGTCTTTGTGTGACCTACAATCCGGATTAATACCCAAGTTGTTGTGAAAGACCAAACCGGATCCGTAGTAAGTAGGAGAATAGAAGTTAGAAGAGTGGAATCTTCTGCCACTATAAATTACGGAAGGAGTGGTGGGCCTACCACTCTGAAAAACTAAGAGGCGAACCCTCTGATGGTGAAACAGAGGATAAATTAAACCGGATGGTATTCAGAAGAGTACCGTTAGATTGGAATGGATAGGTCTACAGAGGTAACCAGGGTCGGAAATTATAGCCTCCTGGGGTTGTGATTGTTGTTTAGACCGGATAGTTGGTACTTAGAACCAGAATAGTGGTGGGAAGCTAATTCTCCGTTTTTCGGATATTATAGTTTTTCCGGTAATTGACCTGAAACCGGAAGTTGGATTTATAAGCTAACTCATCCTAAATCGTGTAATGAAGCCAAATATTTCACAGGATCTCGTGGGTTCGATCTTTAAAGTCACTTAGTTATACTTTAAAGGAGTTTTCGGGAGTATAACAGGGAATTTATTTACTTTGTACTGCGACACATGGAATGTGAGGGTTTGATGGATGTCCCTTAGGGCATCCGGGAGGAGAGTCTGGTAGCGGATTTGCTTCGACCGGAAAGTGGTATCTTGGATACCACCCTCTGAGCGAAGCCTGAACTGTGGATGGTCAACGAGTGGAGAGCTGTCTACGGGTTCTGGATGGCGCCTGACAAGGTGATGGAAAAGAACCAGGAGTGCATGGAGGACAAGTTCCGGACGGCGGTGAACGCAAAGGATGGCTTCTAGGTCTCAGATTTGTTAAATCCAGAATACTGGGATGTGGTAGCGTTTCTCAACCCTATCCTCTATCCGACCAAGCCCAAGCGAGTGGTGGCCAAAGTGGCTTCCACCATCCTAGAGAGCCTTCACACTACTAGAAAATTTTGTTTTTCTGTTGTTTTGGTGGCGTTGATCCGGTCAAAATCTGACAGAAATCTGTTGAAATCAACAGATTTCTGTCAGATTTTGACCGGATCAACGCCACCAAAACAACAGAAAAACAAAATTTTCTAGTAGTGTCAGGGGAAGCTGATGATGGATTGGGTGTTCGTCATCTTTGAGTTGGTAGGGGATCTCATGCGTTCCCTCTAGCAGGGGAAGAAGGGTGGGAGCCCTCTTCCGGCTTATGTCTCCCACCTGTATTCCCACCATTCTTTATTCAAGTCAAACGAGGAGGATGCCTATCAGGAGTTGGTTCAGCTCCAGAAGTACGGAGGAGAAGAACCCTCTCACCAGGAAGGACCGGATGACGAGGAGACGGAAGACGAGGAACAGCCCATTCCTCTGACGAAGAAGTCTCGGCGGCAGGCGACTCCACCGGTAATGCCAATGGAGGATCCTCCTACACCAGAGCAAATGGAGGAGGACGCTTCGGACTGGAAAGAAGAGGCCGGACCTTCTTAGCAAGAGGCCGGACCTTCTCAGTCGGAAGATGGTCCCTCTCAGACAGAGGCCGGTCCCTCCCGAACCAGATCTACAGAGGTAGAGGAGGAAAAGAGGACCGAGCTTCGACTAGGGGGGTCGCCCTTGGAGGACATTTCGAATCTGGCCCAGTACATTGTGTGCCGGACAGAAGACATCATGAAGATTCTCCAAAACTATGAGGAGACCCTCAAACGGGTGTGCCGGAAGATGGCACTGACCGACCAGAACGCCATCTTCCGGAGGACGGACGCTTTGGTGGTGGCGAAGAAACAAAACGCCATCTTGATCGAGGAGCAAAAGAAGTCGGTGATGGAGGCGGGTGTTTTATGAGTAGAGAACCAAACTTTGTTGGAACGAGCCCAAGAGTCGGAGTCCACTTGTGTCCGGTTGGAGAAGGAGCTGTGAACGACCCAAGAGAAGGCCAAAGCCGTGGAGGAAGAACACCGCCGGCAAATAGAGGCACTGTGCCGGAGTGTGACCCAGCTCCGGAGTTCCTTGGAAGTTTCGGCAGACTACATCAACAAGGCCCGGTTGTTTGAAGCCAACTTCGACATAGCCGCAAGCTCGAGCCGGGTGCCCATTGTCAAGTGTTTACTGGAGCAGGCGAGATGGATGGACACATCGCGAGCCGAAATGCGGGACTTAGTGGAGTATTTGGCCCCCACAGAGCCAAATCCGGTAGACACTCTTTCTTCCTCTCCCGCACATACCTTGACGATTCCGGGAGGCAATATTCCGGAATCTGTTGTTACAAAAGTATTGCCGGTGGTACCGCCTGTTCTGGAACTTTCACCACCGCCGGAGAGACCAAAAGGAGTGGATTGGGGTACTATTGTACCTAAAGACAGTGAGGACCTCCTCCCGGAGAATCCGATCATTGACCTTACGGGTACTCCTCCAGAGACTAAGGGAACTCGGTTGATTTAGTCTTCTCCCCACCACAAACAGACCCGGAAAGATTTCTGAGGAAGTCCGGAAGTTCCGATAGTCGGAACCCGGAGTGTAGACAGAGGAACCAATATCGTGGGAGGTCCAAGTTGGGGAGCAAGAGGCCCCGATGTGTTTTCTTCGGGGAGTAGTCGGAAGCAGATAAACCTTGACTTGTTAAACGACCTTATTCCTCCTAAAGACGCCAAGGAATAGGGGGCAGTTTTGTACATACGTGTGATAGTACCGGAGTTCGGCCGCCGAACCGGAAAAATAGGATCTAGTAGATTATCGGAAATCTAGCAGGCCAATAGGAATGTTTTGTGGGATTTTTAAGATGATATTAGGTTTAGTATAAGTTAGATTTTGGTGGACTTTTGTGGTTATTCACACTCGTCCCATTATTTTCAATTTGTACCTTTTGAGCTTAATTCAAGCGTTTGGAGGCTTTCCATTCTCTTCCTTCTTATATTTGGTGCATACTTGTGGGGGTATGGGTCCATTCGTGCCTTTTCTGGATGCTGAGAACTTACCTTGATTAGCGAGAGTCGACTTTGTAAGTGGTTCCAGACGTCACTGGATTGATGGGGAGATCAGCCGGATTGTTCCGACAGTAGTGTTAGTATACTACCTACTTGGATGCCGATATAGCCTGAGGGTAGGATACAGCCTCGTGTAGGAGGGTGTTTGAGAGGCTGCTAGCAGATTCCATTCATGAGAGTTTGCAAGACATGCCCGAATTCCAGATACTAGAATTTCCCATAGACGGAGTCAAAGCCCCGGCGTAACGCCTAAGAGAGTGCGAGGATATCCACTCGGTCGATGGGAGGCTCACTATCGGGTTGATGCTAGAATGTCGTTATAGTCCTTAACCGTCCTTGTGTGACCTAGTCCAGTAAGTATTCCGGATTTGTGAGGTGACGGAATAGTAGGATACTTCTAGTCCCTGAAGTTAAGTTAGCATTAGTAGTAGAGGTTGAGAGAGAAAGAGAAAGAGAGTGTGTGTTTCCGGACACGGTAAACATCCGGACGGGGGATTTGGCTACTTGTCACCTAAACCCAAGGATCTTGGAAGGGGCAACTGAACAATTTCCGGACTTTTCCGGAACCCATCCGGTACTAGCGACCGGACCGGACCTTTGGTCCGGATTAGTAAGTAGGAGAGAAAGTGAAAACTTAGATCAAGTTAGCCTATGGATCTGTGAGCCTCGAGTCCTCGTGGGAATGATTCCGGAGCGATTTACTCTAAGTGGGCCTTTAGTGAGAATTAAGGGCAAACTGGAGGAATACTGGTCCGACTAATCACTACAGTACCCTGGAATTTGCCTTGGATGAATTCATCCTTCCGGCTCACCATCCCTAGACCCCCTACTCGGAAGTCATACACTGCCCTCCACACTTCTTCAGTCTAGAGGGACGGATTCCCTCACAAGGTGTTGTCGAACTCATTGGTCAACTTGCCCAAGAGCTCTTTCACCATCCGTCCTCTCGGAATCCCCAGGATGTCTCCACAAACCCTTGGTAATCCATGGAAGTTAAATCTTCTATGAGTTGGGCCTTTTCCTGTTCGTCGGAGGAAATAACCGGAATTACCTTTTGGAGCTTCACCTCAACCGGAACGGAGGTAGCCGATCCCGTTCTCCGCCTATGCAACAGCGGTATGGACGTAGGTTGTCTCTCCTGGATTCCTTACTGATTCTACCTTACCCTCTCCTAGCCGCATGTCTCGTTCCTCACTTCCCTCTCCGATCTCAATCGGAAGCAATGTCACACACTATCAAATTCTACGAGTACATTCTTACACGTCACCATACAAATACTACACGAAGGCACGAGGTGCTGGAAACAGCACAAAGAGCGCTTAAACCGCAAGAAAATGAAAAGGGGTAAGATTGGCAAGGTCAATCCTTAAATAGTCTCAAGACCCCATACTGGCCATTGTGACCTTTTTCGGTTCTAACAGCTTAACATCCGGTCTAACCCTAATCCGATTTGTAAGTCAATTTCGGATGGGTTTCCGGTTTCAACCAATTTGAACTTGGAACTGGATTAGATCCGGTCCATCTACTATTTTGTTTTCCGTATCTAATTCTAATTTTTCCTACAACTCTTAATCAGATCCGATTCCTTTCCATTAGTTTCCGTTCCAACTTTTAGGTAAGCTAAATAAAACCAAAAATTCACGTTGCGACAATGTCCGATCTCTTGTGAGGTCTCACTACCCTAGTAGGTAAATGAAAAGGCTCTAGTAGATGTTGGAACGAACGGGTGTACTTGTAACCACCTAACTTCGCACGGATAGAAATTGACCTCCAACGTCGTTGTAGTATAAGAGGATCGTATAGAGGGGGGTCTTTGTATGACCTGCAATCCGGATTATTATCTGGATTGTTGTAAAGAACCAAACCGGATCCGTAGCAGTTAGAAGATTAGGAGTTAGGTTAGTGGGTCTTTAGCCACTATAAATTATAGAAGGAGTGGTGGGCCTACCACTCTTAAAATCAAGCGGCGATTCCTCTTATGGTTAAACAGAGACTAAATTAAATCGGATAGGATTAAGGATACACGTAGATAGTCCAAAATGGATTGGTCTACAGAGGTACACAAGATCGGAATTAGTAAGATCTTGGGGTAGTGGTGATATATGAACCAAATAGTGAGATAGTTAGTAGGACCGGTGTCAAGTAGAGAGGCCTTGCCTTGGGAAATCGCGGGGAATTTAGCTGCAACTAGATTTGGCTTGAAATAATGAAAGAACCCCAATTAAATACTCCCATCATATATATATATATATACTCACAAATGCCCCATATGATGATATATAGGCCAAGTAGAGTAGCCCATTCTCATATAATTCCCATAATATGCTATAGAGTATAAGAAAGTTTCACATATTTGTAGAAAATGGTAGAAGATATACCAAAACCTCTATAACTTCTCTTAAAAGAGTACTCAACACTAAAATGAGTGCCACAGAAGTTTCACAACTTCAAATTAAGATTGTAATATCTTTCTGGAAAACTAACAAAAATATCTACAAACCCTAAAAATCTCAAGTAAAACTAAGATACTTTCCGAATTCTACAGTTGTTCAAAGTTCACTATTCACAACTCAAAGGCAACTCACTACTATTCTGCTTCCATGCCTATAACTTTTGCATGCTAAATCAAAACTGAGAGGGAGAGATCTTTTTGGAAAGCTAACAAGAATATCAACAAACCCTGAAAATCCCAAATAAAATTAAAATAATTTCCGAATTCTACAGTCATTCAAAGTTCACTATTCACAATTCAAAGGCAGTTGCTCACTACTTTGCTTCCAAGTTCATAACTTCCTCATACTAACTTCAAATTGAGCAAATGATATCTCTATGGGAAGCTAACATCTCAATAAACAATTTCACCAAGGATCATGAGAAAATACTTCCTCACCAAATAGTTATGAGCTCTCAAAAGTTCAGCCTCCATTCTCCATGACAAACATCCCTCCCTCCCTTCCTCAAGCATAACTTTTGCACAAAAACTCCAAATAGAGCGATCGATAGGGTTTTAAAAAAACAAAAGTATGAAGAACAACATCCCAAAATTTCATAGCCAAAATCCTCCTGTACAAAAAAAATGACCCTCTAAAGTCACGATTTTTTTCAAGCAAACCTTAAGGAGGAAGAAGAAAACCTTTCACCTTATCCTCAACCTCACCCTCCATACTTTCCACCTAAGCAACCCCTACAAGTGCCATATGGACCACAATTTGTTCGTTGGTCACTTCTTTTCTCCCATAATCCTATCCTTATCTCCTACATAGCCTTCTAATCTTCTAGAAGTCAATAGAAAGGTCAAACAAGCTTCACCTTTCCATTTAAACAACTTTAAATACAAACTAAAAAATACCAAATGACTTCAAGTGTAAAAGCAAACATTATAAACCCAAATAATTGTTTAATAGAGGTAAAAAAGGTTGAGTCCAATCCATATGGATGGATTAGGCTCCCCCAAAAACCCTTTATTTCAACAAGAAGTATTTATTTCTACATAATGTACGTATAAACAACACATCACCGGAATGGTGGGAGTAAGCCAATTCGCAGCTTTCCGGGTGTTGTAGTATTTCCGGTTTCAGACATAAGACTTGAAAGGAGGATTTGAATACCAACTCAGCTTAATCACTTAATAAGGTTAGATACTTCACAGGATCTCATAGGTTCGATCGTTAGAGTTACTTAGTTATGCTCTAGAGTGGTTTTAGGAAGTATAACGGGGAATTTACTTACCTTGTACTACGATAGGAAGTTTGGTGGGTAGTTTATGGATTTTCCAAAAGAGGAGAGGGACCAGCTTTCCGAACTGACAAGTTCGTGGTGGATAAGTTCTAAATGCTCCCCACTCCAAGGATGTATATATAGTGAGCAAGTTGTCGCAGCACAGAGTAAGCAATTTCCCTATTATACTCACAAAAATCACTCTAAAGCATAACAAAATGATCCTAAAGATCGAATCCACGAGATCCTGTGAAGTAGCTAACTCTAACAAGGAGATAAACTCAATTAAACCCCTTAATTCCACTTTTCCGGTTCTACCTCTAACGACCGGAACAACCAAAACCAACCGGAAAGTTTCAACCGGACTGTATCCTACTTCCGGTTTTATTAGTTCCCCGATTTCTGGGCTGACTTATCAATTCTGGATCCTACAACTTCCGGTCTTATGTATCCTCCTGGGCGGATCCCATCCGGTCCACCCTTCCGTACCCGGTTTAGTTTTACCTCTGTTTTACCATCAGAGGGTTCGCCGCTTGCTTTTGAAAGTGGTAGGCCCACCACTCCTTCCGTGACTTATAGTAGCTGAAGACCCACTTTCATATCCACAGATCCCCTAACTAACACGGATCTGGTTTGATCCTTTACAGTAATCCGGATAGCAATCCGAATCACAGGTCACACAAAGACCCCCCGTACGATCCTCTCATACTACAACGACCTTGACACTGATCCGTTCCGCACGAAGTTCAGTGGCTACAAGTGAATCTGTCCGTTCCAACACCCACGAAAGTTCTTCCGTTCACCCACAACGGTGGCAAGACCTCACAGGAGTCAGGATACTCGACCGGATTTCCCACCCAAGAGTTCTAGCGCAGCTAAAGAATCCCTCCCTATCCGCCTAGCCTAATCAACGGATCTCTTACTCGGAATGCTAAACTTCTGTAGCTGTTAAGGCACTGGAATCCACTCCTAACTCTTTCATAACCTACTCACATGTACCTAGAACCGGAAACATACATCAAGGGGAGAAACTCTACCAACACCTCCGTACTCACCTTCCTATTCTGACTCCGTGCACTCTTGTCAATACTCGGGAAAAATACACAAAAGTTAGTTTAAAGGAAAGTACACAAGGAAATGCCATAAGAACTCTCTCCTCGTCTCCAACTCAGAGACTGTTTTATATACAAAAAGCAAAAAGCAAAAAGCAAAAAGTGAATACATGATTTCCGCCTCTGAAGGCGCTGACAATCCGGTCCTACCTTATCCTAACCGGATTCTATTCTGGTTCCTATCTATAAGTCCTATTTTTACAATCCTTCCTGTTCCGTCTCATACACTCGGGATCCAATGGTAGGGCTCTCATCAGGTCTCTCCAACTGCTCGAAGACCTCATTTAGATTCCGGTTCCGTTCCCCATCCGTAGGTAGAACCGGATGTTCTTCCTCAGCTTCCGGGGAGTCCAAATCTATCGGCTGATGTCCGGTCGAGGGCGTCTCCTTCTTTGCCCTACTTGACTGGGGCGTCTTGTCCTTTCCCGGCTCCTGAGCTACGTCTTCCGGAAACAAGTCCGGAAGAGAAATTTCTGAGAGCCGGACTGGAATTTCTGTCAACTTCTAGCTACTCTCCACGATCCGGTCCGCTGACTCCCGTGCCTTGGATAGGAGCTTCTCCATCTACTCCTCAAAATCGATGAGGATGTGCACCACCTTGGTTCCGGATATCTTCTTGTCCTTGTGCACCTCCTCTTCGAACAGGCGCGCCTTGGTGACTGCGGCTCCGGGTCCTCCAAGCACGTCCTTTACTTCCGCGGCCAACTTCTTCATTTCCTCCGCCATCTCCTTTGTCGCGGTGGCGTTCTCAAGCAACGCGAATAGCTCGGCCTTGAGGGTGTCCACCTCATCGTGCTGCCGCTTGCTGTCCTCCTTCATCTTTCGGAGCTCTTCCGGATTGATAACACTCTCAGCCACCTTCCGTGGCAACTGACTGTCCGATTCCACTCCGATTAATTCCGCGATCTCCCCGAGCGTCCGCTTCTTAACTTTCCAATCCGCCCGGATTCCGCAGAGGATCCCAACCAACTCGTCGAACAGATCTACGGTCCCGGATCCGGATGCCACATCCGATCCGGTTGGAGTCTCACTTCTACGCGGCCGCGGATGTCTCGGGGGCGTTCCTTGATTCCGAGCCGGTGTGGTCTTCTGCCTCTTGGCGGGAACATACGGTTCCTCCTCTTCCTCTTCTTCTTCTTCTTCCTCCTCGGTTTCGTTTCCGGAATCCGCTTCTTGGTCGGACTCGGATTCTCCGTACTTCATGGTCCGCTCCTGGGCCTTCCACACCTTCAGCTCCACCTCCGTCAGCAGTTCTTGTTGCTGGTAGAGGTGGTACACATAAGGGCACAGTGGGGTAGCCCTACTTCTCCCCACTCTTGTAGTAAGCTGGGACACCAGATCAAAGAAGATCCGGCCCCAGTCTACTTTCCAGGTTCTGCTCAGCGCTCCGAAAATCGTGTTAGCCAAGGTGATAGTCACCCTAGTGGGCTTTTCCGGATGCAAAACCGGAACCAGGAATTGGAGCAGGCATCGCTCCCGGTCATCGAGGCAGTCTTCGACCGCGTAGCCGTCCTTCGGGTTTATTACGCTTCCGAACTTGCCCTAGACGAAATCATCCTTCCGGTTGGCAAGGCCGAGTCCTCCTGGCCGGAATCCGTATACGTCTCGCTACAAAGCCTCGGTCCATTGAACCGGATTCCCTCTCAGGGTGTTATCGAACTGATTCGATACGCCACTCAGGATTTCTTTAACCATCCTCTCATCTTTGAAACCCCAAGGTTTCAAAGCTAACCCCTGACAACCCATCAACAACAAATCCTCTCTGAGCTCTCCATGTTCCGGTTCCTTGGTCGGCATGACCGGAACCACTTTTCTAAGCTTTACTTCACTCGGGGGCGGGGTGTTAGAACCTCTCTTCCGGTTCAGCCGCGGCATGAGGATAGCTCTACCCGGTTTTCACTCTTCTATAGTCCTAACAAGGGAGCGCCAACACTTAGATGTTCCGCTCCGCTTGTAAACTAACCTACTGGCGTGCTCACACTCTTAGCTTCTCAAGTATCTGCTCGCACTCAAGGTCTCACCCACTCATGTCCAGAGGAGATCTCTCCGTCTCACACCACTCACTCACTTCCGTACCCTCTTGTACTTCCTCTCCCTTGCCGTGGTCAACGATAGAAATGTCAGGCGCTAAATCAGGACACGACAACACGTGGAAATCCAGAGACCTGAAAATGGGTAGGGCCAGGCTTTATATAGTCCTGACGCCCTGGACTGTCTTTATGACCGGTCGGATATCCGGTCCGGTTCTTGACATCCGGTTATCTCCTAATCCGGTCAACAAGATTCCGGTTGGAAATACTATCCGGTTGTACATCTAATCCGTTCCGCTTTGACCTAAAACCGGATTAGTTCCATAAGGTCCTTTTGGTGACTACTTTTGGATTTATTTTTCTCTCTAGATGAATCCGGATACCTATTTCTAATTTCCGGTTCACTCAAAAGGATAAACAAAAAAAATCAAAAATATGAGTTGTCACACAAGTGCAAGGACGCAAGAGAGAAGAGGGTATTGGAATTTTTAGTTCCCATCCTCAATTCAAATAGAGGCACTTGACTTACTATTACGCTAGGAAACACAATTTTCAATGCTTTGTCCGGAGACTGGAAGGTCGACTGGAATCTAGTGTTGAGGGACCATGTAGGAAAACTGTGCAAGGCGGTGGGGAAGACCAAACCTTCCGAATTTTCCTCGTTTCTCTACCATTTATATCATGCCTACGATTGTATGAGAGAGCAGGAGAGGGATGAGTATCAGGTCCAAGAAGTTAAGTTAGCTTATGGAATGAGAAGTGACTTAGAGGAAGAGGAAGAAGAGAAAGAGAGAGAACCTTCTGAGTCTACCGGTAAGAAGGAACCGGAACAAGAAACAAAAGCAGAGGTTCAGAGAGAGAAAAGAGAAGGACTCAATATGGGATAATGATCCTCTTGGGCTAGTCATCAGAGAGCTTACTCAGATCCGAAGGGAGTATGAAAAAGAGAAGAACACCTTGAAAGGGGTGTGCAAGTTGTTAGGTAATATCTCAAGGGTTGAGTGTGAGGAACAAGTCCAAAACCTAATCCAGGACGCTAAGGGAAAAACCGAAAAGGATGAGATCCAAGGATTAATGGATGACTTGTTTAAGATGAAGAAGTAGGAGAGTGAGAAACAAACCTCTATCCGGTCGAATGAGACACTTGACCGGATTAGAGAGTTCATCACCCATCCTACAAAAGTGCTGAACAAGGCTAGACTCTTTAATGAGAAAGTGTTAGAAAGAGAGGGAAAATTGGGAAACAGATCATAAGTATCCTAGTTACCTTCCATAAGCAAATGCAAGAGTTGCTTGTTCAGTTGAGTGAAGTGCTAGGGGAGGCCAGTCAGCCTCCTAAATCGGAAATCAAACCGGAAGTGGTGAAGGGAGAGAAAAGTACACCCTCTAAGCCGCCAAGGCCGGAGGTACAAAAGTCATCACCAATAGTTCGGAAGAGGTCCGAAAAGTCTTTGGAGGATGTGGTAGTTATCACATCTACCAAGGCAAGTGGTAAGTAAGAATCTGGGGCTGAGCGGAGATCCACGCCCAGATCTGTACCACAAAATGAGATCAAGGTAGAAAAACGGGAAACACCTTAGAGCAAAACATCAATCGTTTCCCCTTCCCCGAGTGATACTGCGAATAAAAGGAAAGTACCGTAGTCACAAAAGAAGCCAGTCCGGCTAGACTCTATAGAGGAGGACAAATCAAGAAAAGAGGATGAATCCAATTCTGAATCAGGGGAGGAGTCTGACCCTTTCTTAGACCCAAATCAGGAGTTGGCGATTTCAAATACACTGAGGGCATCCTATCCAACTAAACCTACTCATCCTATTCTACTCTAATACTTTAATAATACACTGAGGGCACTGAAAACCTAAGTTTTTGATGGGGTATAGCTCCTAAGTTGCTTTTAGGTGAGTAGGACAAATTTTAATCTGCTTAGATCCGGATTGTTGGGATATGAAATCCAATTTTTGCAGCTAGTTTTGAATTTTAATGAAAGTCAACAGAGGAAGAGATAAGGAAAATGGCACGTGTCATTCCCTTGCAGCTATAGTATTATTCCCTTGGGTTGTAAAGTATTTAGGAGTAGAATTTTAGTTTGTTAGTGTGTAGTCCCATACTTTGTCATCCTAGCATTGTGCAATTCAAATCAGCTTTACTGGTTCACATTTGAGGTGGCGGTGTGTACTTTGATGGTTGAACCTATTGATGTATGTTCTGTAGAGTTGCAGGAATAGATAAAGAAGGGGGGTGTCTAGATGTTGGATTTTGTCTGGATACCTGGATTGTTAAAGTGAGTTTGTATGCGAGGATGTTTTTCTGATCTTAAGTGTGATCGGTTCGTGTTTTCTGATTAGTGTAGATAATCCCAATCAACCTAAAGTTACAACCGTTGATTTGCCGGACTAATTTCAGTCTTCTAGTCAATAGGTTCTACATTAATCAAAACCGCAAAGGGCGATAATTTCCTAACTCATCCATCCCAGGTTCTGCCAGGAATTAAGAGAATGCAATAGGTTGTCGTTGTAGTATGAGTTAGTATTTCAACTGGGAGTTCTTGGCGTGACCTGTTGTTCCCGATTGCTATCCTATTTAGCTGTGAAGGAAAATTCGGTTGAAATTAGAATTTTTGGTGATGTTTTTTTTCTTTTTCTTTTTACAATGGATCTCTTATCACTTTAAAACTTAGAGGGTAGGTCTTAAGCTCCTTGCCTTAAACCCAATACACGGATCCCTCTTGATTCAGAGGTAAAACTTGATTCCGGTTACTATTGCTAGGAAACTAGATATAAGAAAGACGGATTAGCTACCCGGTTTTTCGATTCCAATCCTGACTGTGAATAGATTGTAGATAGTGTAAAGGAGAGAGAAAGAAAAGGAGAAGTAGAATTAGGCTTAGGATAGAATAGTGTATTTTCTTGGGTTTTTCGTGATAACTATTATCCATACTTCCGAACATTAAGAAGTTTGCTAACTAAATCTCTGTGGGAATGATAAACGGGTCACTTCAAGACCATTTCCGATCTTAGAGAAGCAACCTGACTTTCCTATGCTATGACAACAAGATTAGTACTAACAAAGCATAGCACAATAAAGAACTACACAAATATAGATAAAGCTATGAAGGACTGCCTACCATACCATGATCTTGTATTGCAAGGCTATTTGCATTGTAATGAGCATGAACACAAAGCTTTGAACAGAAGCAATACGAAATTCACCATGAAGCTCAATTTAAAATAATAGGGTGACCAAAAAAGACAAAGTATTGAATGAAAAAAACAAAGACCTGTACAAAACATGTTTGCCCATGCCCAATGGTCATGAATTTAAATTCCAAATCCTCACATTGTGAAGTCACAAAATTAGGGTGCATTTATTATAACAAGATAAGCATATCTTTCAAGTAATAACAACTAAATGCAATGTCTACCATTGAAAGTAAACAATAAAGAAATCTAGGAACACACCCTTATTGAGTGCTTGTACAGTTATCCCAAAGTGATATCACTGTAGACTATCTTCTAAAAACACCTTCACATTAGATAATGAAGACAGAGGATGGAAGGATCATCACCCTCTTCATAATCCTAACGAAACACAGAAATCACCTGCAACATACAAGCAAAATTGATTGAGATACATCGCTCCCTTTACAACATTCTTGAATGACTGCTTGAACAACATGAACTAGCTTATGTCTTGCAATAGTGAGGAGACCTATAACTCTTTCAACCAATTGTTCGATTTTGAGTACTTGCATAGTACTTGAAGTCATATGAAAACATACCCATATCACACTACCAGATGTGCCAAAATCTCCCGTTGGTTTGAGCAAATGTCTTCTGCTGCTGTTCCACGAGTTTAGGCACCCCTGCCTGCATTCCACAGTGATTTGTCTCCATTTTAGTTAGACATTCTCCGCATGTAGTCTCCTAAAGTTTGCTTGACACATAATACATGATTGTGCAAAAATTTAAAATTACAATGCTAGTCTGTTAGAAAAACAACAACTGTATATGATTCAATGTAAAACTTGCAGACATGATTCTCTTCTAACTCCTGCCAAGTTCAAGGTGAAGGCAGATCACTAACAAAGACAGAAGAGAGCAAAATTGAACATCGGAATCAATTAGAACCCGGAATGGTGATATTGAAACGTGCCAAGCAGTGATTCTACATAATGAAAGATGAAGAGAAGAGAAAGGCTATGTATAGATGACAAATACAAGAAGATCAGCCCACTTGAAAGCTTTGTACATCTTGATTTCACCTTTCTTTACAATAGCACCACTACTAATATTAATACACGCTCACTGCACCATAATTGAAAGCTACATTCCACTTTTCACATGATCATACTTGTCCGGAGAAAAAGATTCAAGGACAGCATAGAAGTTGTCTATCCAATCTTTCTTCACATCAGCGGTAGAGGCTTCCAACAGGGCTGTGACGCCATAGACAACATCTGCCATTGACACTTGGTCGCCACACCCATGAAATGGATATAGATTTCGGAAATGAAGATCACCTAGGCCAGCCTCCTTGCACACATTCTGTAGCATTAGTTTCAAGCCTTTCCTAGTATCATTCTTGATGCACTAGTACTATTGTTGACACTCTGTAGGAGAAATTCCCGTCTCGGTAATCAGAAGCTTCATTGTTTTCAAGCTCGTCACCCCAGGTCTTGAACTTCGGTGCTATATAGAAGGAGCACAGCATGGCTTCATATGATCTGCATTTCTTGAGGAGCATCAGGCAAGGCTCTTCGTCGAAGATGATCCTTGAATCATCTTCTGCATGTACTCGCGTCGCGTCCTTCAATGTAACACTCATGTCACCCTCCAACTTGCCAAACAACACTAGAAACCCTTCAAGCTCAGATTGGGTCGAGTCGTATCGCTCTTTGCTTAACCACCCATGTACAAAGTCATCTGTCAGTGCCACACCTGCAAGCCACAGAAGCTCGTTAGTGGTGTTGTGCATTGTGTGGGCAATTTCGAACATGAGGTAGCCCGATGGCTAGCCATGGAAGCAACCCATCCGATAAAACTCCGCCTTCAGAAGCTCCTCTTTGCAATTGGGATCATCATCCCATCGCCTTTCTTTTGCCTTGTCAGTCTCTTTTCCTCGTCATCAGAATCAGAATCGGAGTCCAACTCATCAAAAAGATCGAGATTCAAATCATAAGTGGAAGCAGAACTTGACAATCTACTCAATATGAACTTGTACAGCATGTCCGCTTGCGCTTCATCATCTTGTGTGAACAACACCGTAACCTCGAGATTCAAGTCACTGAAGTTGTGCAAATGAATGGGTCGATGGTTATCCACTACACTCACCTACACTTCGGAACCCAGTTGTAGCAGCTGGTGCAAATTGCGAGAAGCGCCCTAGTTGATGAGGAGAATCACGACAGTGTCATCTTCTGATCGCAGCGATTGACTTGCGAGGCTCAAAATGCTTTGGAAACCATCTACAGGATACACAGAATAGCAGACTGAATCTTGGACCAAGAGGTGGATGACGATTTTCAGAGCGCACAAGGAATCCACATCTGCAGCGAACAGAAACATCAACAGAGGGGATTGCAACGGCCTTCCTAAGCTTGTCATAGAAAGCTTTCTCATCATTCATTTCTCAATGGAATTCTCAATTGTCAACTAAAAAATTACGAAAACATCAATCATGAAGATGACAACTTGCACTTAGAGAAATATTTGAATATACTAAGACAAAAGGCAATTCACACGTAGTAGACACATATGTCCCATCCATAAAAATGGAGACGAAATGTACATGGAGATTATGAAAATAAGAAGCAGATGATGTTGGAAAGACGGTATGTATTGGCAGCAAACCTCTGCGATGGCAATGGAGTTCATCAACGCATCAAGTGCATGAACGTCTTCCTCGTCGTTCTCCATTTCTTGTTTAACCTTGACAGCATGAATAGCTGTAGAAGCAATCTTGACGCAGTTCTCTTCTAGCTTCAAGATGATTCCCTTTGGAAATTTTCCTTCAGAACTGTTGTTTCCATCCCCCCTACATCAGCCATGACCAAGTCTCCATTGTCGAAGGCTGCAACTCTAGTGCCCTAAAATTCTGACTACCATCATTGAAGCATACAATGCACGTAAAAAAATAGCTTATGTTCAGAGTTCTATGAAATTAGCGATTTCACCCCAGAAATGGCAATCAACATTTCCTACGTATGTACAAAATGAAATCAGAGCAAGCGTTAGTGACAAGACCCCACCATGACGAGCATCGACGCAATAGCAACAACCCAAGGGAAAGAAGGCAAACGTCAACTGAACCCTAGCAAAAAGACAACCACGTATTGAGAAACCCTAAACTGGTGGAACGAACTTCTCAGGATATGGTAGGAGTTCCAGAGGTGAGCGGCCCATTGTCAACGTACTTTTGCCACGAACTACTGTGCAGCAGCGGAAGGCGAAATACAGTCGCTTCAAAAAAACTGCACTCAGTCGCAGTGACAAGCGGAGCAGACACCACCAACACAAGGAGCGTAGTAAGTTCTCTATATTGTATCGCTCCTACAACACAAGCACTTCCTCAAGAAGCAAAATTTTTTGAACCTGAACATCCTCAGCTCTTGAGGGAATCATGATGAAGTTCTATAGTCCTAGGCGAAACCAACGTATACAATTGAAATGCAATTCACAGATACAAGAAATAGTACTCGGAAAACAAGTGAGAAGTGGAAATAAACTTACAATCTGTCACCATATGTGGTCACACTCTTGACAATGCGCCTACAAGCCATCGGCTTCACTTGAGCAGCACACATAGAGGATACAAAGCGCCACAGTGGAAATGAAGGCTGACAAGCAAATGTGGGATAACTTCAATGCTTTGTTATTTCAAAATGTGCATAGTAGAATCCAGTAAGCACGATGGTGATCCTTGTTCCCATCATAGGATTCTTGTCATTATTTCAAGCGGGAAAATTCTCAACAGCTCTCTTGCAGTTCAGATGCAGTACTTGACAACTGCATCAGGTTCATTAAAAGGATGCCAAATAGGATTTTTAGGGCGGTTGAATGCGATATTTGGAACAAGCTCCGTCAATTCAGGTACATGTTACAAGCATCAAAGCTTACAAAACGCAGCATTTACATCTCTAACTCACCATTATGTTGTTAGCTAGTTTATTATGTTGTTTATTTTTCTTCAACAAAATAGAATGATTTCACCTCCATTTGTTTAGTTCTGACACATCGAGAGGGAGAGTTCTTGAATGCAAGCACTTCATTTTCAAGTGGCCTATGAGCAATTTTAAGTACTTTACTTCTAGAATTTTGAATGCCTACTATGCTCTCAGATTTGCAAGAATCCAAAAATTGATCACCGACCTCTTTGTTCTCTACTATTACCTCCATTGTCTTGAATTTGATATTTACTATTTATAATGTAAATTACCCACAAACCAATCTGTGGTGGTTTTGGGTGTACCCACCATGGCTGAGTTTCTCAACATCTGCTCCTGCACTAACATTCTAGAAAGAAGGCCCAATTTCCACCAGAAGTTCACTCCATGTCTATGTAGCACTTGTTTAGGCCATGTCGAGCTCCTACATATGCCCCATAAGCGCTAAAAAAAACAATAGAATATGCATTTTGTCACCCCCACAAGCCGCCCTTCAACAAATTTCCTGCCTTCTCTGCTCCCCGAAACCGCCATTTTAACGAAATTGCCCATACAGCTATGTTGCTGGAATCCCGGATGCAGTGTGGGGTCTGAATCAACAGACAGTGGAACTTCGATTACAAGGTGGCGATCAAGAGTCTCCAGCAACTTCACTGCGATGTAGCGAGCCTGCAAATTCTCGGCACGATCCCTCCAAGATCTGCGTTCCCCTATTGACTCCCAACGTAAATCAATTTATGGGCAATTTCGTTAAAATGGCGAAATTCCATTGAAATGGCGGTTTTCCGGTAGCCGAGAAGACCGGAAACTTGTTGAGATGCGGCTTGCAGGGTTCTTGAAGTGCATACTCTATTGTTTTTTTAGCGCTCATGGGATGGAATGGGGCCCCTCCCCGACTGGGAAGCTCAAATTGAGGTCATGATGGAGGATCATACAATAGAAGACTCAAGCATCTTCGCCTATTGGAAAATAGGAAAGCCAAAGAGACAGTGCAATGCGGGATTCTTTTTGGGCAATTCATTAGTCTGAGGTCTTAACTAGACTCCAGTCACTCCACGGTCTCAGAGGAAGATGGCATTGAGGGTCGGTTTAAGGTAGGGGGCTCATGAAGCGACCCTTTACGGGATGGTCGGCCTTCTTAATGGTCTTTAGATGCCTGAAATTAGTTTACTTTATTTTTCACTTGAAGCAAATCTGATTTGGAATTTAACCCAAGTGGTTTCATATTTTTCAAAGCATTTATGAATTACTTATGAATTTTCAAAGAATTCTGCCGTAGGTACCTATTTATGATCCCTAGGCCTTGCAAAACCCACACATGTGCGGTCTGAAAACAAGCACTGTAGCATGCAAAAATATAGTAGACAAGGTTCCTAAATGTGATGTGTACTAAACCAAACTCCTAAAGTGCCAAGGCCTATTTCTGGTCCGAAAACACTCAAAACTGCCATTTTTGCTCAATTCATCCAAGGCACCAGAAAAAATAGTTTAAAGAAAATCGAACCATAGGATCTTGTACTTTACTTATATGAGATCACGTGGTAACAATTTCATGAAGTTTGACCATATGGATTAAAAGATATTAACATTCAAAGTTTGAGTGCATTTTTTTTCGGAATGCACACACATGTTTTCAGAAATGGACCCACATTGGCTCTAATTATGTCCCCTATCAAAGTATGAACAAATAATAGATAAATGATAAACCTCTTTTTCATCATCAAAGGAACATTGATTACCTATTTACCAACCTCTTAAGGTCCATTTTAAAGCCAGCTAGGGGACGGTCTGAAGAAGAGGGTTGGAATTCCATCCACCTACCTTAGTGGACAGCATCGTTCACGGAACTTGCTACAATTTCCTCCATCGCCACTTTGCGTAGCCAAATGTACATGGGAGCAAAGTCCTTGGAAGAATTAGATTTTCAAAAAGATTGCAATAGACCATAGAATTTGATTGCCAGCTTACTACTTCCTTCACACAGAAACTAGCATCTACACGGTCACTTGCCTATCACAATTTCCCCAATGGAGGGATCCCCTACAACTTGTCTAATCCTTTTGTTTCAATTTCATCACTACAAGAGAAAGTGTCCTAATTGACAGAAACTGGCCTGAATCAACTAGTCCTAATTGACAGAAACTGACCTGAATCAACTAGTCCTAATTGACACAAAATTGACACAAAATTGACAAGTTTAGACAATTCGGACACTTTCTCCTGTAGTGCATCGAATACCACTCCAACGGATGGCCTTCTTGATTAGATATGCACTAAATAACGTGATATGTTTTATTCAGTACTTGAACATTTGAGTCAGTCGTGGGGGTGCATTGTGGAAACAAACAATCAATGAATAAAACAGTAGGGAACAAAAAAGCTCATTAAAATCAACGTGCGTGCATGCCAACAAAAACACGGTTTTGGTTTGAAGAACAAATACTTTATTCAATTTGAATATGGATTTCTCGGAGGGATCCACCATTGTTTACATCATTCCTAGCTTCCCCTCAAAATACATGGTGCACCGACTTTCTTTCCCAGACAGGAAGGAAGGGAGGGACGAGGAAGGAGAGGTGCCCTCCTGAAAAGGAGGTCTGACCATCCTACCTTATTGGCCAAAGCTTGCATGGTGACCCATAGCTTTCCAATGCCCAATAGCTTGCCATATGATAAGCTGGAGGGTCGGCAAATTTGCACTCGGCATTTTTTCGATCGTGCCTCTTGAATCGATCGTATCCTCGCACGTGTGGGGAGTCTTCCGCTTGATCAACACCAGCAAGTATCTATTTGCCAAGCATGTTGTTGAGAAGACTCTACAGGGCACTGTGAAGTCCACGATCAAATGTTGGTCAACAGCAACGCGAACCAATGTTGGCATTGCCTTTGTGCCCAATGAATCATTGTTAAATTTGTGGCTTGTGTGGTGAAGAAGCGGAAACAATGACAGGCCATCCACATTCCAATCAGGAATATTCATAGGGGAAGTTTGCTTTATCTTTTAAGATTCCGTGGTCACGCATAACTGCAGGTCCTCTAGATACGGATGGGTGCCGCATTGACAGAGTGGATGCAGAGTTGACAGAGCTCCTTTGCATGACGGAGGGTAGTCAAGGGCACGTCTGAACCGTATATTATTCAAGATGGGATGGCAGGAGCGACCGTCATCCATTTTCTATGCCACATCCCTTCGCGTCTGTCAGCTCGATTGGACTTGATGTACTATTGGTGGTAATGGTAGGAGGATCGATCTATCTCAGAACTTGCTCACTATGCACAAACGAGCTCCGTGAACACTACATCCACTCTATCAATGCTGCACCCATCTATATGTAGAGGGCTTGCAGTTATGCGCGACCACGGAATCTTGAAAGAGAAAGCTAACTACCCCTATGAATATTCCCAATAGGAATGTGGATGGCTTGTCATTGTTCCCGCTTCTTCACCACACAAGCCACAAATTTAACAATGATTCATCCCGCACATAGACAACATCAGAATTGGTCAGCATCGCAATTGACGAGCGTGTGTCCGAGGTTCTCATAGTGCCCTGCATGGATCTTGCAACGACATGATTGACAATAGATGCCTGCTGGCATTGGAGAAATTAATGGTGATCCGTAGATGCTTCTTGTTATTTGCAAGAGCCCCGATGAAGCAATTTGAGAGGGGGCCGATTTGCTACAATGGTACCAATGACACTATGCTTTGGGAAAGAGTGCTATGCTATGTAGTGATGGGGAAGCCAAACTATTCATAACAACGTGGATATTCTTATTTCTATATTCAATGTGGGGGGTGCACTAGAGTGTATTGTAGAGAAGAATGATCAAATGAAAATGATTTTAGAATCCAATATTCATCTACAGTTCTATAGCTCAACTACATTCTATATCCAAGGCGGAAGCTCCGCGCAACCTTCCATCTTGACCTCCGCAAACGAGTCGAGGATGTCAGCCCCGGTTTAGAGCAGGCGGTCTGAACCGCTTGTAGTGGCATTCGAACCTCCACATCGACTTGCTCATTCGTTGTGTGGGCTGCTTTGGGAGGAGGTCGGCTCCGCAAATGTGAATGGTGCACCCAGGATCCTGCACAACAAGCCAACCGTGAGGGTCCGTCGGATAAGAGTGGCCGTTCAATGACGGCATAAATAAGCCCATGACATGTTCAGAGTGGAAATGGAGTGCAACAGAGTGTTCGATGGAGAAATAATTTCTCCCCATCCTAGACTACGTCATAGGGTAGGGCGGGAAAAAATTATTTCTCCATCAAAGTCACCCGTCAGCCCTTGCGTACCTGAAATCAGCCATCCCCATTAGCTATTGATGAGCCCACCTTACAATATGTGCAGCCCGTCGAATCTCCATGCGGCCGCCGACCGCGTCCTCCATTTAAATTGGAGCGGACGTGACGTCCTGGCCCGCCTCGTCGGGGATCATAGAACCGTCGGAGGAGCCCACCCCTTACGTCATCTGCATCCGTCGCTGCTTGCCGCGTCCGGTGCCCACTCGGGAATCGGCGGCAGCATGCCTGCCCAGAGCGTGAACGCGTCGGCGCCCCTGCACACGCATCAAGTTTTTGTGTGGGCATCAGATTTTTTTTTGGGCTTCCTCTTCCCTCTTTGTCGGGTGAAATAATCGTCCCCTTCTCTAGTGTATTTGCCGACAATGTCCGGATATTCCAGGACGAGGTGCCTGTCCTGCCACGGGGCTAATACGCGAACGCGCAGTCCCAGATATGTTTGTCTCAAGGGTATCGTGAGGTGTCCGAAAAGTGCGTTCTGAAACACGTATTGCGACACGCTAAGACCGGATGCGAGCAGGCCTTTGAGATACGGGCGCACAGTCCCCAAGAGGGTGGAATTGTGTTCACTGCCCACATACGACAAAGGAAACACGGCGTTGTGCACGGGGTTCAGAATGCTGCTCTCCGGAGAGGAATCGATGAGGAGGGTATTGGACGAATTGGCCCGGAAGTTCTTGGTGACGAACGTCTCGGTGTCCCACACAACCTTGTGCAACACCTTCAGCCGCAGCTGCCCCTCCGGATGGTCGGGGAACTGCACGTAGGTGTTCACGTCGATAGTAGGATCACATGAGATATGGGCGGGGTGCCCCGGGCAGGGTGCGTCGGGAAGGGATGGCAAGGGCGGGCACCTGCACTCCCACCACGGCCGCCTCTCGATAATGGAGGTGCAGTTCTCCAACGCGAGGACCCGCATGTAAGTGCGGTCAAAGTCGCGAAAGAGGAAATCGACCATGGGTTTGGCAACGACGGCGGGCAGCCGAGTCCAGACGGAGACGTAAAATCGATTCGTCAAGCCCGTGAGGAAGCGGTGCAAGTCGGGACGGCAATGCATCGTGTATTTGCCAAAGACGTGGCGCCGTCGAGGGTGGTAATCCTCCTTCGAGGGCTTCGCCTTCGAGGTCGAGGGAGTTGGCTGGACGCGCCCAACGTCCTCAATTTGGGCGAGGACCCCTTCCAACTCCAGAAGGACGAAATAACTATACACAAGCAAAGCGACAGGGGGCGCCATCGCGGACACCGGCAGTGGAGCTTACGTATGCGAAATCCCGGGCTCAAAGTCCTCTTCTTTATGAAGAAATGAAGTCCACAAAAATGAACATGCGACTCCTCAAGCTTTGCCTTGCTAAGAGAGAGACGACAACCCCCTCTCTATGAAGATCCTAGTTCTAACTTGAATGAGATGTGCACTTCCTACAAACTATTTAGGCAAGTGCTGGACAGAGACAAGGAGCAGAGGGTTGCAAGGACATGGAGTCTCACCTTTCTTACATCCTTGGGAGTGGTGGCCGCAAGAGGAGGTGGTGCCGGTGGCGTCAGGACAGCGAGAGTGTCGACATCTACGAGGGAGGGAGGCACCATCTTCATAGGTACCGGAGTGGCGACCTCATCGACAGCGGGAGCATGGACGTCTACGAGGGAAGGAGGCACTAAGTTTTGAGGCACTGGAGTGGCGACTTCCAAGTTGACGGGAGGGACGACCTCGACAATAGCAACAACAGGAGAGCCGACTTCCATGGGGATGGCAGGTAGGACTTCATCATTCCTCAGGGCCGAAACGGGAAGTGGGGACAACGGAGACTCGTTGTCACGTGCGAGAGCATCGACAACCTAAACCGAAAATGCAAAGGGCGTAACTACAACGTCCAGAAGTAGTTGAAGACAAATCCCACAAAGCATCTCAACGAAACAAGAGTCATGTATAAAGAAAAGCACCCAATATATTACAAGTGGAATACAAAGTTTGTACAAATTGAACGGTGAATGTAGAGGTTCAGTGGTCACGTCCAAGTCTAGTAGTCTACACCTAACAGGACCACTACAATCCTAACCAAGACGACAGTCCCCAGACTCCCGGTCTCGCGGCTGAACAGACTCAAGACAGACTCGTCGAGATGATCTTCGATCGTCCCGACGTAACACCCTAACATAGCGTCCACACCACTACGACTAACTACAAAGATGGGAGCTATGTGTAGGGGTTACCCACCGCGGGAGCCTCATCGTCCTTGGCCGGCGAGTCCACCGGGGCTTGTTCATCTCGCGTCACCGAGGGCTGCGGTGGAGCAACTGTTGCCTGCAGAGGAGCATACTGTTGAGTCAAGTTAGTGAACGAGGCCTCCATATCCCCCAATTGAACGTCCAGGTCGTAAGGATCATCGTCGACCACGCTGGGACGATGCATGGGTTCAGGGATATGAATAAACGGAAATTGACTGAGGGCCAAGTCATCGTAGTCTGGGTTGCGAGTGACACTCACCGAAATAGTTGCAGGCTCCACGGTCCCCAGCAATTGCAGGCCCGTTGCCGCTGTGGCCGTCGCGGAAGCCGAGTTGGTGGTGGACACTCCAAAGAGGTTCTGGATTTCGCTGGCAGGATGGGCCGTGGGAGTGACGGGTGTGGGAGGTGCCTTGGGCATCGCCGAGGTGATCATCTCGAAGCGCTCGTTCATAATCTTCAGCATCTCCCGATCACGCCTCCTGTCCTCCTTGTACTACCTATCCTTCTCCGCCTGCTGCCTCCTCTGCTCCTCCAACTGCCTCTCCTTCTCGGCGAGCTCGCAGTCCCTCTCCGCTTTTTTGGCCTTGCACTTGGCCTTCTTTTCCTGCTCCAGCCGCTTCTTCTCCTCTCTCTCCCTCTGGAGGGCCTCAATGGTCTCAGCACACTTGTCGACCACCACGGAATGCTTCCTCCTTAATCGCTCGGACATCATCTCCACAAACGAGAGGTTGAGGCCCGCCTTTGTGTCCATGGTGTCGGGCTTCGTCTCCTTCTTCCCCACGTCCGAGCTCCCCGACGCCTGAGGTGCGGCCATTCCACCTCTAGATGCGGTCTCCACGTCCGACGGAGTGCAATCCCCCCCTTGGGTGGTAGCCCTGACCATCTGGCTGTACTCCTCCCTGTTCTCCTTCGCCGCGGAGAGCCGCATATCCAAATCCTCCTCATCCACGTCGTCAAGGTCAATCGGGTTCTCCTTGGCATTTTGGAGAGCCAAATTGAACTTCTGCTTCATGGCCCACACATGAGCCAAGAGAACGAGTTCCTCGGGGCCGACGGGAGGCAGTTGTAACCGCAAGGTATCAACGGCGACATGCACCGTGATGAGCTTGCTTACTCCATTGGAGTCCAGCGGGGGTCCGGCAGACTTGAACTCCTGAAGAACGCCCTTGACCTTATTAATTTTTTCATCCATCGATCCCCGCGCAGGTTCGGTGGAGTAGTCTCTGACGTTGGACCGAACATTCTCCAGCTCCACCCGTTGCTCTTCAGAGAGTCTCGCCTTGAGATCATCCAACTCCGTCTGGAGATCCTCGATCTGCATCCTGGGAAGGGCGGGAGGAGAGCCCTCACAAGAAGTGCCCGCACTGAAAGATGGGCCTGTGGAGGTACGCGGAGCGGGAGTTTTGAAGATGGGGCCACTCACTTCAGACCGCACGGTCTGAACCTCTTGGAGGCAAGGTTGACTACGACTCGATAGGGGTGAGGCAGGATCGGTCTGGGCCCTCTACAGTTCCGGAACTCTTGCTGGAGGAGAATCGAAATGCAGAGTTTGAACCTGTGGATGGGAGGATGGAGAAGTGGGAGACAAGAAAGGGACTGAATTAGACCGCCCGCTCTGAACTGCTGTAGTGGGAGATGCGTAATCAGACCGCACAGTCTGATTGTTACGAGGAGCACCCGTCGATCTGATGGCAGCCTCCTCAGACTGTACCGTTGCCTCGCTCTCCATATGGTTTTGTGACGATTCCCCTATGATTTCAGGGCCGCTATCTTCTTCGTCACGGTCGAGCATTTGATCATCCAATACGTCTTCGTCTAGATCGTCTTCCTCATCCTCGTCCTCTTCTTCATCCTCGTATTCATCATCATCTTCGAGCCCCTCCACTTCCTCCAATATTGCCCCCCTTTGATGAAGATCTTCTCCCCTTCGTTCAAGTAGATCTTCTTTGTCCTCCCCTTCCTCTTCTTCTTTGTCCTCTTCTCCTCCCTTGTCCGCTTCTTCATCCTCGATGAGGTGTTCCGCGTCCACATGCCCGGCATCGACGATGTCCAACACCTCGTCCGACATGGCTTCCTCTTCGGTTGGTGCGGGCTCCTCCTCTATGGTCGGTCGACACCTCTGCGTCGGGGACTGCCCGTCGTAGTCGTACTTGAGGGTGTACCCCGGCACGAAGACATGAGGCCACATTTCCGCACCAATTCGCTGATGCACGGAATGGAGGAGAAGGGCTTTCTCGGTGGAGATCATGAAGGAGACGGAACTGCGACACAACATCTGCAAGACACAATGTTAGTGAAGGGACAAAATGTGAACGTGCAATATCTATTCTTCTGGACCATATAGCCCCTGCAAAGAAACAAAACACGAGTGGTGAAATCATTACCGTGCATGCCGAGACTGCTTTCACTCCAGCGAAGACGAATATGACCGTCCCTTGATCCCTGCAGAACTTGTCGATGAAGCGCAAGTACACGTCGTACCGTAGCTCGTGCTTGGACAAGATCCGAGGGAAATCGTGACGGCAAACCTCCCGAGTCTTATACATGGGATCCGTAGCTATGAGGTCGTTGTCCTCGTCCTTGGACAATTTGGACACCTTGCCCTTAGCGTCCACCAACTTGGAGTTCATGAAGGTCTTGGCACTCCGCTGCAAGTACATGACCTTATCCCTGTTCCTCTCCTTGAAGGTCGGCTCTCCCTTGCAGATCACGTAGTCACATTCCTGCCTAAGTGAATAGGACGGGAAGAGCTCCGTCGCTAATCTGTCCACCGCAGCCGCCCGCTTCGAGTTGAAGATGAACATCCACGTGTGCACGGTCTTGGACATAGTGGAGTTGGAGACCTCCCTCACTTCCTCCATGATTTTTGCATGCCCAGAAGTGACCTCCATGCCTTCCACCTTCGGAAATAGTCAGAAGTCAATAATGCCAACCTCGCAGTACTCCGTCTTCGCGGCTCCAGTTTCCGATCGATACGGTGACCACGCCCCATTCTTATGCACGTACAATTGTGGGTCGAAGTGCTTCTCGCTTCATATCCATCGGCAGACGGTGGCTCGGGAGCACTTCCTAACCTTCTCGCATCGGTCGGCATTTTGTACGACCTAATCCAACGCCACTAGGAATGGCTTCTTGGGCTTCTCCACTGTCCTCCCTGACCGGCACTGGGACTTCACCCAATTCCAAACCGAGGCTTATGAGATGCCACATGTGGAAGCCACCGATGCACAACGCGGTCTTCAGATTCCGCCAAGCCTTGACATTCATGTCTCCGGGCTCGGGAAATACGCCCTTGGCCTCCTCGATGCCGAAGGTGTCGGCCTTGTCGACAATCTCCTTCGCCAGTTGCATCTTGTGTTTCTTGTTTGTGCACCACATGAGGAAAGGAATGGCCGACGTCCAGACCGTGGGTCTCTTGTTGAGGTACACCTTGGGCGGCACATCCAGGATTTTTTGAGCCAGCTCGCCGACGGCGTCATCTTCCATTCCGAGCAAGGCCTTCATCATATTATTCGTGATGGGTTGGAACTTGTACACCTTGGCGTTCCCGTCCTTGCTCACCGCTTCATTGAATGGACCGCCCGTGTCCGTGTTGTGCAGCGTGCCTTACTCGTGAGCTTCAAAGACCTTCAGCCAAGCCGACCACGTTTCCTCCGAGGCCATGATGATTTTCCTCTCCCCCATCTTATCCAAGTTGTACGTTCTTCGATTTCCAGACAACGGCTTGAGGAGGCCGGTGGACTCGAAGCTCTGTTCCGCCTTGTCTCGGAAGTCCTGCACATCGCAATTGACTAGGTTAGAGGATCACAACTCTGAGAACATGCATCAGACCTCCCGCACTAAGCTTATTTGAATGGATCTGAAGGACAGCATCCTAGGTATACAATATGAAAGTTCAGAGCGATCGCTCTGAAGTGGCTTGGATTCATTCCATTACAGTGGAACAATGTGACACGATTGTGCCATTGTCCAAGGCATTGGAACAACATGAACGTGGACTCGACAATATCTACTGTATTACAGATCAGAGCGGGCGGTCTAAACTGACCAAGTGGAGGAGACATACCTCGTAGGCCTTGAATTCGTCTCCTTTGTCCGCCTGCCTCGTGTTCTTCCGGAATTGGGTTGGTCTCCGCGCGTTGTCCTACAGATATCGGCAATGGCGGATTGTGGCAAGGAGCGACGACAGGTACAGGCCGGTGATGTTCCCGTCATTGCACTTGCAGGAGAGCGCGTGCAGGTGGTCCTTGTTTTTGGACCAGACGATTTCACAAGTCCACTTTTGCACCCACTTCTTGACCGCCTCATCGTCGACGGATGCTGTCCCTGAAATGATTTCGGTCGCAGCCTTCCACGTGTGCTGGCCGTTGATAATTTTCAGTGGGAAGGCCTTGATGCAATCCGCCCAGCAGGTAGGCCTCTCTGGCATGTCCGACATGACGGTCAGAATTTGCTTGGTGAAGTTGACCTTCACCATGCGGTCGAGGACGGCAAGGACACCCTTCTTTTCCAATGGCCTGAAGATCATTCCCAACATCTCGTCCGCACTTGTCATGTCCTCGAGGTCCAGCTCAAAGAAGTTGCCCAGTCCGAATATGTACATGTAGGCGGACAACTCCTTGAACTTCTTGTTCACCACTGCCTCGACCTTGAGGCGTTTCCGGGCTTCCTCTTCTTTGTTGCGCTTGGGCTCCTTCTTGATCTCCAGATCCACAAACAGCTTATCCGGAACAGCTTTCCCATCGAACGGCAAGGTCACCGGGTTGTGAACCCAGTGGCCATTCACCTTCTTGAATGCCACCTTCTATGCCTCCTCTTCGGATAAGTCGGTGGACTCCGGGAAGGCGCTCTGCATGGATGCGCTTGGGGCACCTTCACCCTCTTCCACATCGTGCAAGGTCCGTCGTGTCTTGTGAAAGCGGGACGCCCCTTCATCTTGTGGGGCTGAGTGGTCACCGGTGGCGACGTTTGCGGACTTCCTCTTCCGCGCCTTTTGTTTGTCCCGTGCCGTGGGCCTAGGACGCTCTGCTACTACCATGCTAGGTGGATTGGGCCAGGACGGAGGGGATCGGGATGGAGTCGTCTGTGGCGCCACCGTTGCGGGAGCAGACCGTGCAAGTTCAGCCGGCATATGAGTTGTCATGCCTGCGGACCCTGGCAGCGCTGACGCTGTTGGCGGCCGGGAACGGTTGGCAGGCACCGAGGCGGACACGACCGCTTTTTTCTTCTGGGTCCGCCCTTGCGCATCCATGTCGACGTTCCCTACTCCCTGTGATGCGTTACCACTAGTCAGTGACGACACGTATAAGGTGTTTGCATTAGTGAGGTACGCGCTCGCGACCCGTGCGGTCTTCACGAAGTCCCCAGCGTGCGCTTCACACCTAGCTTGTATGTCCAGCATGAGGATTTGGAACACATGCGAAACCCGGTCATAATTTTTGATGAGGCGCTCATGGCAGAATATCATCTCGTCCTCTACGCAGATGATGACTACTCTCAGAGCATTGTTGCACGAATTCACTACGTCGACGAGAACGGCCTCTCGCATCACAGTAATGTTAATGACTACCAAGTTCTTAAAGGATTTCCATCTAGGCCCTCCCAGTTTTGTGAACCCCAATTCTAAATTAAATATCAGGGATCCGTGAAGGTAACTCATTTCCACGGTCCACAATGCTTTGGTTGCAATGAAGGTCAGTGGAATTTTCCCTTCAACGTGCGCCTTCCACGACTCCATTAGCCGCTCAGGTGGTATTTGTGTAATGTAGCCCGTGAGAGGTGGCTTGCTCTCGAGGAAGGACTCCATGTCACTGTCCACATGAATCAAATCAGACCGGCCGCTCAGAATCAGACAGGCCGCTTAAAATTGCAATCTTCTCAGCGGCCCCATATTACTGGTGTTCTAGCCCTTCGATTAGTTCAGAGCGACCGCTCTGAACTGATCTGGATCCACGACCTATTCAGTGTAGATGTTCACAGTAGTCTGCTTATAGACAATTCTGTACCATTGACCGTACGTGATATCTAGTGTTTGGGCTTGGTTTCCTGCTATTTAATTGGGTTTCAATTAAATTTCACAGCGGCTTCACTATACTAATCTATCGGATTCTCTGGATCCTATGGTACAATGTGAAATGATCATAACCTAGGTTCGATGCCCCTCTATCCTCTATAGTCATCCTAGATGTATCATTCAATTCATAGATGACAGATACTGGTCTCACCGTACCTGATCTACGCGAAGATGTTATTTCATTGGATGCTCACTTCAGTGAGCCATCCGAATGAGTTTGGAGCGACCGCTCTAAACCTCCCTATTGTTGAAAGAGATGTTACAAGCTCAGAGCTGCCGCTCTTCACTGTAGGGAGCACATACATCTAGTAAGCTCCGGCCATGTCGATACAGGTTCAGAGCGACCGCTCTGAACCTGTAGCTCTAATTCCAACCCTGAGGATGTTGTGAACGGTCTGTCTGAATCTTGACAGCGCTCATTGCCGTCGTTGAGAATCAGAGCGAGCAATGAGAACCTTGACCCTAACTACCAAGTGGAAGCTTCAGTGCGTTCCCTCTGGACCGCTTTCACTCTCATTGTGGAAGTGGTGGTTTGGAGTGACCACTATGAATCCGCTGCACTTTCACTAGCGAGTGCTTCATTTCAGAGCGGACACTCTAAACCGTGATCACGCTCCATACGAACGATTGCGCTCAATTCTACCATTCCAAGTACCGGTATCTTTTGGTTTAGAGCAGCCTCTCTGAACCTCTACTTCGTGATGAGCATGGTCACGGTTCAAAGGGACCGCTCTGAACCACCTTGTACACGATTTCAATGCTGCAGGTTTAGAGCGGTCGCTCTGATCCGTGAGGGAGTTTATAATGGAGTAGGAAGTTCAGAGCGACCGCTCTAAACCTCTCTCTGAACGAAATCAGAGCTCTGTCATTTTGTTCAAAGGGAGATTTAGAACGTCCACTCTGAACCTTCTACTCCAATATGAAGTCGCTCATGGTTCAGAGCGACCGCTCTGATCCTCCTTGTGCTGGATTCCAATGCTCTAGGTTCATAATGGAGCAGGAGGTTTAGAGCGACCGCTCTAAACCTCCCTGTGAACGAAATGACAGAGTTGTGATTTCGTTCACAGAGAGGTTTAGAGCGGTCGCTCTAAACCTCCTGCTCCATTATAAAGTCGCTCTAAATCAATCTGGCCGACTTCACTAGTGCAAGTTCAGAGCGGTTGCTTTGAACCTCGACAGCGCTCATTATGGAGCTGGAGGTTTAGAGCGACCGCTCTGAACCCTACCAACAACATCAACATGTGCACGGTTATAGGGGGTCCTTATTTTAGCAAATTCTTCTATGTTTGCATGGTTTCAAATTGTTCAGGAATGGTTGGCATTGCAATCAATTGGGATGTGGTGATTACCTGGGCTAGGTGCCTGTTCAATACTCTGCTTTTTCAGCCTAGAATAGCAAAATTGCTTCGTTTGTGAAGACTCCAGGAACTCGGAATCCCTAGCAACTGCAGATGAAGTGCAATGGAACTCAATGAAAACTAATAAGATACGCAATTGCATTGAGAGAATGCAAAATAACAGCAACAGACATCAACGCAGAGTGAAGCCACCGAACTACAGTGCAAGAGGTATATGGATTTAGGGTAGCTCGCACCAAGATTCAAAAAAGCAAAGAAACGAGATAGCTCGCAATGAAATGACCTAAACCCTAAACCAATGGAGAGCGTACCTTGCAAATGAGGTGTCCAGAAGCAACACACCAGGTACTGAAATGCGCGCAGGAGGAGCACAAGAAAGGAACAACACTGCGCGCGGGAGGAGCGCAAAAAGGAAATCACACTGTGCGCGGGAGGAATGCAAAAAGGAAATCTCGCTGCGCAAGAAAGAAAGGCCACTGCGCGGGGATGAACGAGCACAAGAAACGAGCGCGAGCAAGAACGAGCAAGAAAAATGAGAAGAAGAACGAGCGCAAGAAAGGATGAGCAAGAACGAGCACAAAAAAAAATGAACGCTGCGCGCGGGGGAACGGAAGAAAGGAAGAGAGAGGCGCGGTACCGGTGGGAAGAGTGTGCATGCAAACCCTCGGAACAGGGAAGACGACCAACCAAACCTGGAGCCGAACCAAAACCCAACCTCCATGAAACCCAAACCGAAGCTGAAGCGAACCTCCGCCGAACCTGAACCCAACCCCCTCAAACCCAAACCAAAGTTGAACCGAACCTCCGCCGAACCTGAACCCAACCCCCTCAAACCCAAAACGAACCCAAAACGAACCTCTGCCGAACCTAAGCCGAGTCTAAACGAAGCATCATAATATTGGGGGGGGGGCTCCATCATTTGATAGTCAAATAATACTTAAGTATATGAGTGTATCTACACTTTTTTAACCCTCAAAAAAATTTGATGTTTTCATATCCAAAATTGCTTCAAATTACTTAAATCCAATGCAAGGCTAAAACCTTCATTTATATTTCTTCATTAACAATTCCAACCATAGGATCCCTTAGTTAAATTGTTAAATTATATCCTCCTAAAACTTTAGAATAAAATACCTTACCATCTACAAGATCAAGTCGTCTAAATTTCAAAAAAAAATGTTTTCAACTCTTCTTGAATGGTTAGATTTCATCTTTCAAACTTTTTGTAGAAGGTTTTTGAGATTCTATAGCTTGTTGCTCTCAAGAAATGAGTTGGAAATACATATACAAAATTTCAAACAAAAAATATTTCATATTCATGCTAAAAAAATAATAAGTAGAAGAAGCTAGAGTATGATTTAAAACACTAGAGTGTTAAGAATGTAGTTATGGAATTGAAAAATGTTAGTCATACTACTAAAATCATAAGTCCCTATGTAATATCACAAATGCTACCATTAATACTAGGGGCTCATGCTTGCTATGCTATGCATTCATTGTATTACATATTAATAAAAATTTGATATATTTCAATAGAATGCATGATAATGCTTTTCTTGGCTTCATATTTCTTTTGCATTTCTATAATTTTGTGCTTTTGTGAGCTTTGAGCTTCGAATTGCAATTTTCTATTACTACTACCAAATGACTTGAGCCGAGTTTCAATTTCACAACAATTGAATTGTTTAAGAAGCTTTGGAGGTTGATAAGTTCTTCCTTTAAATTCTTCTATTGGGGTTGCCACTGTTTGGAACAATTGAATCAAATTACTAATGCATTCTAATGTATGTGTATCTTTTATAGTATTCATCATTATTTATTTCAATATATGCTTATTTAGAAAATTATAAGAAGATTTTAGTAATTTTTATCTAAACATTTATTGAAATTCTTGCTCTGCATTTTATCTCATACATAAAAACTTCTAATGAAATTCTAATGGTGAATGCGTAGTATAGTAAGCGCCAACCGCTAGTCATACTACTAAAATTAGAACTCCCTCTGTAATAGCACAAATGCTACCATTAATACTTAGGGGTTCGTGCTTGCTATACTACGCATTCACTGTATCACATATTAGTAAATTTTTGATATATTTCAATAGGATGCATGATAATGGTTTCAATAAGTCTTTAAAATAATTATTTTAATAATGTTATAAAAATATTTCCAATCAAGCATACATACAAATCATGTTTTGCACATAATGTCATATTACTGAAATAGAGTAGCACTTCACAACCACCTTTGATATCACTTTTTACTAAGGGTGATATTATAGAAATTATATAGTCGTTGCAATTGAGGGGATATTAAAGAGAATCCAGAGGATGATATTATAGAGGTAGCAAATGCATTGCTTTTCTTGGCTTGAAACTTCTTTGCACTTCTATGATTTTTTGCTTTCATGAACTTTGAGCTTTCATGATTTCAATTGTCTATCACGACTACCAAATGATTTTGAGAAATTGATTCAATTGAAGAAATTTGGGATTCCACAACAATGAATTTGTTCACAAAGTTTTTGAGATTTATTAGTTTTTCTTTTCACTTCTTCAATTTGAATTGCAATTTTCTGTAACAATGGAGTCAAATTTCTAATGTATGTGTATCTTTTATAGTATTTACCATTGCATATGCTTCATTCATCATTCAATAAATTTCTATGCTACTTTTCTATATATGCTTACTTAGAACAAAAATTATACAAAGATTTTAGGCATTTTTATTTGAAGATTTATTGAAATATTTGGTCTACATTCTATCTCATACATAAAAATTCTTATGAAATTTTTATAGTGAATGCATAGCATAGCAAGCGCCAACCACTAGTCCAGTATTGCAACGATTCTTTTCCTAGTTCGCATTTCTTATACATGTAATCATATTAGCAATAGTATCGTTACTCATGAAAACTCCTTTTTACTATTAATATAAATAAGAGTTTTAATAAGTTAAAAGCTTCTAAGACATAAAAATAATTTTAATTTAAAAAAAAAAGAATTTGCTAATTTGCTAATCTGCGAACTTAATGTTTTTGCATAGTTCATTGCAACAACATAAATTTGTTGGGTCAACACTACAATAAAGCATCTAACGACCAAAAAGAACTATGGAGGACTTTGGAGATTTAGGGTTACCTCATGTGATTTGAATTTCAAACATGATTTTATGAAATAGTTTGAAGATACTTAAACAAATGAGCTATCAAGGAATGTAATATTCATTTTAATAATTGTCCTAAAATATAAGTTATGCCGCTACAAGTCCCCCCAAAATGCAAGAAGTGATAGAAGAAGGTATTTTGAAGACAATGTAAGCATCTCTTGCACAAAAGTACATACTTGAACATCTCCTACAATGTAAAACACAAGAGCATTAGAAAGATTCTGAATGCTTGGAAGAAGTTCCACATACCATACTAATCTCATCAACTGTTCACTTTTAATGAGCAACACACAGATAATGTTGTACTTTAAATGTTTGATAAAAATTAGTTCTGCATGTAAAGTCTTTGGGGGGATCTACTAATCATCCAATTAAACATGTTGAATAGAAATGTCATGTTCTCCTGATGTGGCCTACAAAAAGGTAAATCCCAAGGTAACAAAGTGACTCCAGTTTATCTAAAAAGTAAGAAAGCTACTTGTTAGAAAAACTTGTACAAAATAAAGAAACAAAACATAACGTCTTTTTCTAATAAAACTACTCCCGGTACTATGGTACTTAGCAAAAATTCATTATGTACATACAACAAGTAAGTAGAAGTCTTCCTTCAACGATAGTGGCGACGGGACGCTCGACGCTCAGGTGTGAGGTTATCCAAATTTGCTTGTACTTGATTGAGCCGGGCACGAAATTCATCAAAAATATCCGTTCCAAAGTGAATTGTTTGAGACTCCTTATGCAAATGTTCAGTCCCGTACTTGTCATTCTAAACAATGAAGTACCAATAAGACATATTTCAATGAGAAATCTTTTATAAATCCTTCAAAATTCAAAAAATCACAACATTACCCAAGAAATTGACATCATCAAAAATTCAATATTATGAAAAAAAAATCAAAGAATGAAGAAATATCGAAGGGCATCATTTTTTCCTTTGCTATTGGAAGGTCAAAAGCAATCTATATTACAAACCTCAATGAGTTGTAGAAGCAAGGAACCATTCTTGGATGCGGCGAGCTCATCCTCATCATCGAATTCCTCCATGAGAGCCCTACATGCCATGTGAATCAAGACATATTATAATATCAAAAATTAACATGTCCAAGTACGTACATACTGAAATCTCAAAAACCAAGCAAAACCTTTGCAAACCTAAACAATTATCAACAAATGAACTAAAAAAGATACAATGCTAACAAGAATTGAGCATCAAAATCAATCAAGAAATGTTAATATATAGTATAGCATGTTGTACTTGACAACCAAAAAAACTCACCGAAGGTTTGTGCAATCTTTGTTGTGACGCACATGGACATACTCCTCCATCATGGCCCACACATCTCGAATTGCAACATCAAATTGTGCTCCCCAAGGAACTTCAAGTGTGCCCTGCAATGCACACATAACATGACCTGCAACAAAAAACCAACAAAGATTGCACTAAGGAACAACCATGCATGTGATACCTACATATTATCCAAAACTTAGAGTTTTGCACATGCTTTTGAAGTACATAATTCTACAAATGGAAGAAGGAAAACATAACCCATGTAGTATTTACCCATCTTGGTGTCTTGGAACATCTCCTTAGACGTCTCGCAGTGAGAATAATGGGCAAAGCAATATAGCTTGTAGCCTTGCCAAAAATCGCGAGCCCTATTTCAAGCAATTTTGAATCAATTCCAATGAAGTAATCATAAGTATGGTAGAAAATCATGCAACAGCTGCAAACGCAGAAAGCCCAAAAAACATGTGTAGAAAAAGAAGAAGTCACTTACCCAAAGTCCTCATTGTTCAAAAGAACTCTAAGCTGCTCGGAGCACTTACTGAAGTTTGCAGCGCCAGCCATTGAATCTGTTTAGAACCAAAAGTGTCCTACAATGAAACACATCAACCCTACTAATAGGTAGAGAGTGAAGATGAGGCAATCCTTCCATCAAATCCTTCAGCCCTAGAATGAAGAGATGCAAAATTGTTATTCTATTACAATCAACAATCCTTATCTTTCAATTTGCAACATCTTGCTAAAAATCACTGTTGCATGCATTTTCTTAGGTTCCACATCTTTGTTTCTTGCTAAAAAACATGATTTAGAAAGAATATAGACCAAGAAGAACAATGAAAAAGACAGATGAGCCCTTACAAGAGCTCTTTTATAGCATACAATCTCACAAGAATGAAAAAGAAAAAGTCTTAAGAAAATATAAATCTCTTCTACATGTGCTAATAAATACAAAATGAGAACTTGAAGGCTACTGAGAAGTTGCAAATGAGAAGCATTCCCAATGGAATCTCAAAACCACTTCCAAGTGGGTTCATTGACATTGGAAATTGACTACATTGAAAACTTTTCCGCAAACCTTAAACAAAATCAAGAAACCTTTCTTTCTTCTCTACCACTTAGAATTCCAGCATTTCCATTCCCAAACTTAAAATGAAGAAATCTCAAGCTATTATAGAAGATGTAGCGAAGTGGTGATGGTGGCAAATGAAGCCATGATGAAAGCCAGAACAACTATTTTTTGGAGTTCAAACCCAAAAAAATTGCTGAGGATTATGGAAATTCAAGAGTGGCGGTGAACAAACCTTCTTGAAGTGCGTGCGATTGTGATCTCCACATGCAATGTCCTCCGCTCTCACCCTTTTGCTATAGAACTTGCTGGAGCGTCGTCGACTCCCTTCACCGGAGGCAAATGACTTTGGGAAAGCAATTGGGGTTGTGCAAAAATATCTTGTACCCTCCGAATGCAAAAACCATGCGGTCGAGAACTGGTTCTAACAACACACTGAATAACCTAGCGTAGCGACTGGCGTAGAAACTACGCGTGACAGAGATGTCCGAATTTTTCAATTTTATTTATTTTTTTGTCGAAATCCAACGTGGCCCTACGCTGGCGACGTGGCAGCCGCCATATGTGGCTGCCGCATTGAAGTACAGCCTCATAATACAAAACCGAAACCGGCTTCTGTCATTCTTCTTTCGTCGTCTGCAATTGTGTATGTCGATATTAGAGCGCGCACCGCTTTCTCCTCTTCCATCGGCGTTGTGCAGCACGTTGTCGACCGTTGAAGGCCATCTTTGTTGCTGAGAAGCGCCAATGACGTCGCACGTCCTCATTTCAGGTTCGATGAACAATTTATCCCCTGTTTCTCTTCTCTCGGTTCGCAGGATTGTTTTTTGTCTCTAAGAACTCAATTTCAACGGATTTCAACAAATTTCATGTTTTTCTTCAGTTATTTTGCATCTGTAGTACTGCCTGAGCCACATTCCTAGAATCTCACACTAGCAACAGGCGAGGCGTGTCTTCGCGTTAGACAAAATGCTGCATTTGCTGAAATGCGAATTTTAGAACTGTGCTCATTGTAGTTTGTGCTCATTCGGTTCCGAATTTTAGAACTGTACTCATTCAGTTCCGAATAGTTATTCACATTTTCGTAGACAATCAATTATCCACAATACTGTGGTATTTTAGAGTCATGATTTATACAATGCTGATATACCTTAGCATTATCATCTATTACATGAGACAAAGTTTAGATGGCATTCCGTCCAGATTAATTTATGATAAGTAGTGTCACCCGAAATTAGTGTTACTCAGTTTAGAGCGCCCGCTCTGAACTGAACGTGGGGTGACGTTTCGGAAAGCTATCCTCCGTTCGGTTGAGAGCGGTCTCTCTGAACTGAACGTGAGGTGACGGAGACAAATGTTATCCTCCGTTCAGTTCAGAGCGGCCGCTCTGAACTGATCGTGAGGTGACGGAGACAAAAGCTATCCTCCATTTGGTTCAGAGCGGCCGCTCTGAACTGATCGTGAGGTGACGGAGACGAAAGCTATCTTCCATTCGGTTTAGAGCGGCCGCTCTGAACTGATCGTGAGGTGACGGAGACGAAAGCTATTCTCCGTTCAATTTAGAGAGGCCGCTCTGAACTGCACGTCAAGTGACCGAGGCGAAGGCTATCCTCCTTTCAGTTCAAACCTGTCGCTCTGAACTGAACAAAGGGTGACAAATCATGAACTCTTGGAACGGAAGGTGACGGAGCTCAGTGACCCTCCCTGAAGTTCAGAGCGGCCGCTCTGAACTGAACGGAAGGTGACGGAGCGCTGTGACCCTCCTTGGAGTTCAAGGAGGCCTCTCTGAGCTTAAGGGAGGATCATAGAGCTCCGTCACCGTCTGTTTCGAGCGTTCATGATTTGTCACCCTTTGTCCAGTTCAGAGCGGCCGCTCTGATCTATGTTTTGCATGCGCATTATTTAGATCCTAGTCCTCCGTTTTTCCAATTATGCACGATCACGTGGATGAATTACGCATGCATCCTGTTCCTCGCAGTTCAGAGCGGCCGTTCTTAACTGTTATTCGGTGGGGTTCTTTCCTGGAGACTCTGGACTGTTCAGCATTCATTGTAGGAACGAGTTCTTCTTTGTGATTCTTTACATTGTGTTGTCTATCCTTTGGCGCGCTTCCTCTATATTGGGTGTGGAACAATATCTGCGAGAGGTGTAACTCTTCCACGCAGTTCAGAGTGGCTCAGTGAACAGGCCTTGGGGGAATTTGTGCGTAGACTCCCAGTCTTCTCGGACTTAGACTATTCAGTCCATACTCATGTGCGGTTGATTGTCTTTCTTGGACATAGTGGCATTGCACTGCGGAATGGGGTCCGCGGTAGTCGACGTTCTATGGGAACCGTTAGTTTCAGACTTCATTGCATTCTATACCAAACCTCACAGCAAGTGGGCGGGTTCGAGACAGTTGCTACACTATTTCATACTGTATTTGATTATGTAATGATGTCCTCATATTCCCCGCTTTCGCCACTCGCCTATTTATCATTTCTTCTAATACTTTTTATTTTACTGCTGTCAGGCGTATTAGCCCTTGTGGGCTGAACAAAGAGGACGTATATGCTACCAATTCTTTCAAGTGTCACTCTCATGCTTCCTACGAGGCCGCTATTTTCTATTAGAAAACACTTACAATTTTAACGTCTCCTATGTTTTCTTCGGACAACTCTGATGGTGATGAGGTATTGTATATAACTTTCTACTCTCGTCAGTTTTCACGTTTCTTATTGTACATTGCGTTCCTTTGTCGTTGATGTCGTGTCAATTCTTCATCGTTCGGTGTGCAAGGGTTTGTAGAATGTCAGGAAGAGGACGTGGACTTGGAAGCATATGCCAAGGCAAACGTAGACAATAGTCCCATCCCAGATTGCGAGGGCATTGATCGAGACGGATGGTCTGGAAAGGCATTGCTCGCAAAACATGCGGACGGCTCCGACTTTGCGGAAGTCATCATCATCAATGCCAATCCCAACGCTTGCATTGATGGACAGAGCAGGCTGGGGATGGATGACATTGGCATTGTTGTCTTGGACGTGTACAACAGGGACCCCAACGTCAAAGACATGTGCTTGCGCTGGCCTATGCGGCAGGTGTTTCACCACGGCGAAAATGGGTACGTCAGTGTTTACGATCACGCTCGCAAGCGAGAAGCTCTGGATAAAGAAATGGAAGGGAGTAGAAAAAATGGGGGCGTGCGACGGTATCGTTATGATAGGAGAGCTCGAGCTGTCGCTTTACTAGATAAGAAGACGAAGATGGTATCACATGAATCCATTGCAGAGGTCTTCACACAAATCTGCTGCGATAATGAATGCACTCGTAAGTTCCGTCCTTCCACCATCCGTGTGCTTCGCACGGAAATACACCTACAGACATTTCAAGTGAAATCTAGCAAAAATTTGGATGTTCATAGGACAATGCACAAAGCGGTTCTGAAGGGGAGGCAAGTTGTCACCTTAGAAGGCATAGACGTCTGTCCACGTGCTTGGAGGATTCTTCACAACATCCCCCTCCGCACATTCGAAAGATACAGGGCCAAGGCCAAGGCTGGCGTCAGAGGCGCTCCACACGGGAACTCCAATCGAAAAAAGACAAAGACTGCCACTATTCAAGGCATCGAGACTTTGCGCTCATTATTGGAGGCAATGGCCGACCACATGCTTCATTTGTCTCGCACCTTGCCCACTGGTGAAAAGGTTTGTCTCAAAGTTCTTCCGACCGGTACCGAATGGAGGCAATTACTAGCCACCGTGAACAAGGTACGGCTCGCAATGTCATCTATGGCATTCATATGAAAAGGACATGGTCGAATTGTCGCATCGACCACAATAGCTCATAGAGTCCTCCAACATCCAATGAAGTGCTTGTTGAATACGCAGACTGAGTGCGCGTGTTTCTATTGTTTGTAGGCCAATGAAGAACTCGGGCTGTCGACACTCTCGCAATCATGTTTTAGTAAAATTCGAACAAAATATTTTGCTGAGTACGTCGTGAAGGGAAGGGGAGATTCCTTCGCAAGATGTAGCATTTGTGACAATCTAAAGCAACTACGAGCTTCTTTTGCTCCTGGATCGGAGGACTATCAACGAATCCAAAGGCGCTTCGAGAAGCACTTGTTTCTACAAGAAGCTTGTCGACATGCCTACTACCGTAGTAGATGGTTGTCCAAATTACGGCCTATGCAACTTTTATCTATCATGCACGACAAAATGGATCATTTAAAAACAACATGTCCTGCATTGGCAAGGAAAACAAAAGCCCTAGATGGGTTCATGAAATGCCCGTGAAGGTATCAGGGATTTTTGCACATGGATACGGGGATGGCAAATATGCACATTACAATTTGGACGTGTTTCCCAGCGACAACAACTTTACAGTGGGATCCATCGCCAAATTGTTACGAGATTTAGAAGGGCCCCCCGCAATGTCTTCACGGACGTTGTTCGAAGGAGCCGGAAGCACGGAACTATATCGAGCGTTGCTGCAAGGTAGCGAGATCTGTATTGATTCTTTGGGAGCTGTTCCTCCTCAACCTATTGAGGCTCAACCATTGCCACCGGTACTACACGTTCAGATGGACAACTCTTGGAGGGAAAACAAAAACAGGTATGTCTTCTGTTTTTGGTCCCTGTTGGTGGCAAGACGCATTGTGAAAGAAGTGGTGGTATCCTTCATGATAGTGGGTCACACCCATG
Source organism: Climacium dendroides (assembly GCA_950106755.1). Taxonomy (NCBI): domain Eukaryota; kingdom Viridiplantae; phylum Streptophyta; class Bryopsida; order Hypnales; family Climaciaceae; genus Climacium; species Climacium dendroides. The sequence goes on along the minus strand of OX467082.1, from coordinate 46,018,588 downwards.
ATGACATGGATGCATCATTTGGGCGATGGAGCATGCAACTCCGCGAGAAAGACCATCCCACCCTACCATCATTGATGCAATCCTACATGGAAATGGAACAAGGTCCGTTCATTCCACATCTAATTGAAGAAGTGCCCGACTTCAAGGCCTATGTCAAACCTTATATTGGGATGCACAATAAACAATTGGTGGGCCACTCTCATGGGAGACAGTACAAATTCTTCATGGATGACAACGGATGGCCTATCATGCAATACAAATTGGCATATACAGACATTCCATGGTTGCCTGAAGGGGGATTGAAGCTATGGAAGGAAGATGTCGACCATAGACCTATACTTCCTCAAGGTAATCCACCGCGCGTGACCCCCAAGAAGATGACAAACGAAGCTGAGATTTTGCGTGGACTTGATGGATACATCCAACATTGGAAAGACATATCCGAAGAAGATGGGACGGTGGAGTACAAAACCCACATGTCAAACTTGGTCACGTATTGGACCCGCGTGAGAAATGCCATGCTGGATGGAGGCGAAGAAGACTCCCCTCAATCTAATGAATTGCAGCAAGGATTTTGGCCTCAAACTCGACAACCCGGAGATCTTATGACAGATTTTATGCAAGATGGAAGGACACGTCAAGAGGTGGAGGCCGAAGATCCTTACATTGGTACTCTAGAGGGAAGGCCCCCACCAGCATACAATGTAGTCACTGATGTTTGTGAGGGATTCTACCTCTTTGTGAGGCCAGGATTGGATTGTCTTGAGCCCGTATGGCTCGGAAGGGCAGTAGAAAATCCACAATTTGATCCCACGGCCGTTCACTTTCGCGAAGTCTTAGTGCAATGGTACACCCCATGTGGAACATCCAAAGATGTGCAACGGTTGTATACGGGGTGGAACACAAAGCCTAATTTTAGATGGAAGATTGACCGAACGACCGACAAAGCTGACTATGTTTCCACAGATAGTATCATGGCATCATGGAAACCAAAGAAGAATGATGGAAATAGTTTCATTGCTCCTCGTCAACAAGTGCAGTTTGCAGTGGATCATTTACGTCGAATTGTTGAAGAAGAACAAGGTTGGTGAATATGAAGTCCTGGGAGACGACTATTCCAACAGTCATATTTCATGCTTGCGATGCCCCTTTGTATTGTAGAAGGTGGACCTTCACATATTATGCAACAGATAGTGATAGTTTTTCTCGTCCGATGACATTGCAACGAATTGTACAATTTTGAATAGACTGTAGGCATCATAGGTTGCCTAGTCCTCGATCTTTGTATGCAACCTCCATTTTGTTCAATCTGAAATACAAGTTTTTGCCCTTGTGTTTTGCATCCATTCCAACAAGACGTATTTTAGATACCAACTTCACTGACCACGCACTCATGAATGATGCAAACCTAAACAAGTACCCAAACTTGTGCCCATCATGATGATGATCCCCCCCCACTTCAATGGACAATGACCCCCATGTTAAGCACCAACAACTCCATGACAAGATTTCCACGTTCTACCTATTAGTCTACCAAGACTTTCACTAACAACATCTATAGTCATTGTCTTTCGCACAAGTCCTGTATAGAAATCCTAAGGATTTGCACTCGTATGCAAGGGGCCCATTTGCCACTCACTAGCGCTACGCCCAACGACTAGTACATAGCACAATACAAAGGCAAGTTAATGGTCGCTCATGTCAACATGGGACATGGAATACCGCCATTTTAACGAAATTGCCGACAAAGCAAAATCACCTCAACGGTTCTCATGTCAATATGGCACATGGAATACCGCCATTTTAACGAAATTGCCCATATTTAGACAATTTAGTAATGCGAAACATGCTCAAATGCTTAGTCGGAGGATTTTAGGTGCTGTTACCTTTCCCAATTGCTGCACAACCATACATACTGATCCCTCACTAAAGGCCGAGGATCCATGATTTGAAAATGATCCGCATCCAATTCATCACGTCTGTTAACGAGTTGCAAAAAACACTCACAGCCCAATCTGCCACTTCAGTTGGTGATTGAGAATGATTGTTCTGCATGTCGCCGCATGGTGAGAATAATTGCGTCTTTCTTCTGCTTCTACCGCGCCGCTCCAGTTGTTGATTATGAGTATGTTTTAAACAGGGGAAGCTAGTTTCTAACTCATGAAGCTCTTGATCGAAGTCTGAGGAAGCACCAGGCCTCGTAAGAGTGGTTATGAAGCTTTACCCTTTCTGCCCGGAGAGTGACGTACTTTCTGCCTGGGATTACTGGGATCATGCAGTCTCAGGAAGAATTTACAGTGTGCAGGCTTCACAGAGAATCAGCTCAGGTCTTACGATCCATGTCATAGTACAAGTTGGTCTCGCACTCCTGTCTTCATTCCTATGACCAACGAACAATAAAGAGAATTTATTAAGCATTAACCACTTCAGGATACCCTTTAGTACAGTAGACTTAGGTGTGATGGCAAGTTACACAAGCGTGGAGGATTTCACTCTATAACGAAGCTCAACAAGATTGAATTGCCTGGGCTCTTTGCGTGCATCGGTCCCTCTCATCAGAGTCGAGACAATGCACCGAAACAATCATCCTCAGGACTCAGAATGCACGCAAAACCAGCTCGGTTAGTTTTCGTTGTTTTTTTCATTTCGGAGAAGTAGTCAGCTATTTCTTCATTGCACGTGTGATATTGGGGTGGTACTTGGTGATGTCTATATGGAACCTGGGTAAAATCTGGCTATTCTGTTGAAAAACAACAACTTCAATGTCCTGTACAAAAAATACCCTCCGTGTTTTCTCAGTCTGTAGCAAAGTGGCGAAGATTTCATGAAAAAAAAACCGACTCCTCAGTTGTCAACTTTATATAACCTCATCAAAGTTCATGACTGGAGTAGACTGCTCACCTCCTCCATTCGTCCATCCATCCATGCCGCTGCCGGCTTTCATGCCAAACTTGGAGCAACGTCTGCTAGCATCTTCACCACCTCACGCATCGACGGACGACTTGACGGCATGGAACTACTGCACGACATTGCAATTCTCAGGACCTGAACCATCTCACTGCGTGAACTCGTCCCACAATTGGAATCTAAAACCTCACACAATTCGTGTGGTGTTACCACTCTGTTATGAACCCATTCCACCAAGTTCGAGCCTGCTGAAGGGTCTGCTGCTCTATTTCCAGTCACCAACTCCAACAGAACAACACCAAAGCTGTAGATATCAATTTTCTCCGTCACTCGCATTCCATATGAGTACTCTGCACAAGTTTTCACACAGAAAGCACACCACCATCGCACCATGAGATTGGTGGTGGAATTGAACAACACCACTAACTAATTACAGGCATGACCAACTTCCAATCTTCAGGGGATTGTCTATGCACTGCATTCAAAGCCATGAATGGACGATTCAATCACTCAATCGATCTTCACCTGGAGGAATGTAGCCCAACGAGCCAGCAACTGAAGACAAGTCATGCGATGCCTCCGGATCTATCATCCTCGCAACCCCAAAATCAGCCAAGTGAGCTTCATACTCCAAGTCCACCAGAATGTTGTTCGACTTGATGTCTCGATGTAGGATTTGTGGTGAGCAGTCGTGGTGCAAATATTCTAGTCCCTGTCCGCACAGGGAATGCCAAATCCCAGAATCATTCACCACCCAGATTCGAAAGCATTTATGTCAAGTGGAAATGTGACCACTAAATTAAAATTCACAGTTGCTGGGTTTCTTGGACAAAGTAACCAACCTTGGCTGCTCCCATGGCAATCTTGTAGCGAATTTCCCACGAAAGTGTATTTGCCTCGGACCTGTGCAAGAGATCTCCCAAGCTGCCGTTGGGCATGTATTCATACACCAGCAGGTTGCTGTCGCCCTTGGTACAACTACACAAAAGTTTCACGATGTGCCGGTGACGGATGTTCGCTAGTGTCTTCAACTGCACAGCATGAAAGCACTACATCACTTTCAAATCCACTATCAACCACACTCACAACAAGTTATCATTCCGAATGACCAGCCCAACATTGCAGCTTTGGAAACAATTTGTCAACGCATTGCAAGTAACGAGTGGAGGTTTCATTTGCAACCTCGGTACCGAAGCCATGGTCACCGCTGCGCTCATCTTTCTTCACATTCCACAGTTTCTTCACAGCCACAATCTCCCCGTCGCTCAGTGTGACCTTGTACACTTTGCCCGAACCGCCAGCTCCAATCAGATTACCTTCATCCAAGGCCGAGATTTCATCCTCGTGGTACACTTTATTGTGAAACGACGTCAACGTCCATGATCTTTCGTCCTGACTTGATGAGTGTAGAGCTCCCTTAGCGGCACTCCTGCTGCAGTTTCTGAAAACCAGAACCAACAACAACAACAACCCAAACGCCACAGCACCAAACACCCCCGCGACCACAATCCAAGCCTGTTTTTTGTCCCGCTTGTCCGCCAAGCCTACCGCAGAAGAATCGGTGCCACAGGAACCCTCCACACATAAGTTCGGATTTCCAGTGAAATTCACATTCACAAACCCTGGGCCATTGCCCTGTTTGGGAATGACCCCTGACAAGTTGTTGAATGCCACATTCAGGACCTGCAAATTCACCATACTGAACAGGCCTCCAGGGATGGTTCCCGTGAGGTTGTTCTCCGAGACATCCAGAGTACTCAACAGCTTGAGTTTGGTCAGCTCGTCAGGAATGGTGCCGTCCAGATGGTTTCTGGAAAGATCCAGTTGAAAAAGCTCAGAGCAATTACTCAGGCTGGCAGGAATGGCGCCATGGAATGAATTAGCACCCAATACGAGCTGCGTCAGCCTCGACAAGCTTCCCAGCAGGGGAGTGAGGGTGCCACTAAGCTCATTGGAGTCGACTTGGAACTTGACCAAGCTGGTTTGTCCAATCTCTGCAGGAATGGGGCCTGACAACCTGTTATTTTGCAGATACAAAATGGAGAGAGACTTGGCGTTTCCGATGCTGGCGTCAATCCTTCCACTCAGGTTGTTCCCACTCATTTGCATCCTCACCAAATGGGCGCCTCCCCACAAGCCCGCCGGCACAGGCCCCTCCAAATGGTTGCCGTCCAGTCGCACTACCCCCAAGTTTGTGCAATTGCCGTATATTTCGGGAATCGTACCAGTCAGTCTGTTTTGGTATAATCCAAGAAACTGCAATGTCACATTGTTGCCCCAGCAAAGATACGGAGGCACGGGACCTTCAAGAAAGTTGTACCCGAGGTCCACACGCTGCAGCAAAGTATTCCTCCCGAGATCGTATGGGATTGCACCCGTCAGTTGGTTCTGGAAGAGACGAAGTTGAGATAGTCGTCCCAGCTTGGCGATTTCAGGAGGAATCGATCCACTTAAATTATTTCCACTCAGATCGAGATTTGTGAGTTGCGACAGGTTACCTAAGGTACGGGGAATCTCTCCACCCAGATTACTTCCATGCACAGCGAGAAATGTGAGTTGCGACAGGTTACCCAGACTAGCGGGAATCCCTCCACTGAAATTGTTGTCACTCAGATCGAGATCTGTGAGTTGCGACAGGTTACCTAAGGTACGGGGAATCTCTCCTACCAGATTACTTTTAGGCAGATAGAGAACTGTGAGTTGCGCCAGATTACCCAGCCAAGCGGGAATCCCTCCACTGAAATTGTTCTCACCCATATCGAGATATGTGAGTTGCGACAGGTTACTCAATGTACGAGGAATCTCTCCAACCAGATTACTTCCATGCACAGCGAGATATGTGAGTTGCGACAGGTTACCCAGACTAGCGGGAATCTCTCCACTGAAATTGTTCACACTCAGATCGAGAAATGTGAGAAGCGTCAGATTATCCAGACTGGATGGAATCTCTCCAGTGTAGTTGTTGAACCCCACGTCGATGTGGGTCAAGCTGCCCCTCAAGTTTGCCGATACGCCTGCCAAGTCTCCACTTAAGCCATTATAGAACACTATGAGTTCCCAAAGCCGTCTGCACTGCAACAGAGAGTCTGGAAGAGTCCCCGTCAGCTGGTTCGAATAAAGCCAGATTCGCTCTAAGTTGGGCATGCTTCCGAACATGTCTGGAATATGGCCGCTGAGCGAGTTATTTCCCAGATTTAGGAATTCCAGATGCGTCAGGATCTCAAAAGTGGGAATGGGGCCTATGATGTTGCATCTCTCCAGATGCAGAGTCTTCAACTTGGTCAAGTTCAATATCGCTTTCGGAAATGAAGCTCGAGGGAAATTCACGCCGTGCAGGCGAAGATCCTCCAAGCCCTCCCATAAGCTCGTGTTCGGCCATGGCAACATGTCCATCACGTCCAAGTCTGAGCCTAACCATAAAGCTTTCAGGTTTGGAATTTGGAAGAGGCTCAACGGCAGGGTGCCATTCCAGTTGTTATGTGACAGACTCAATTCCTCAAGCTTCGTCAGTGAAGGAATGGCCTCTGGCATCTGGCCTTCGAAGTAGTTCCCGCCGAGACGCAGAACTCGCAGCTCCTGGAGCTCGTCAAATCTGACCACCATGGTGCCTACCAAGGACGCATAGGTTAGGTCCAGCACCTGCAGTTGTTGGAGTTTAGTAAGGTTTTCCGGTACCTTCCCGCCGATGTAGGTGTAACTCAAGTTCAGGTACACAAGCTTAGAGCAATTCACGATGTCTTGAGGGAAGGTTCCATTCAAAGTCGTGTTTCCCACGTTCAAGGATGTAAGATTGCCAAACTTAGCTGCATTCCATCACACATGCACCATGATAACAAAAATCAGTACACCCATGTCCCGAGTCACTCTTCGGCGTCTATCCGAACGAATTGACAGCAAAGAAAATCAAAGAACCATAAAGAACATTACCAAAAGAACATAAAGAACATTCCACGATAGTACTACGCCACTTACCGAAAGTGAGGGCCTGGATTTCGCCAGCCAGATGGCAGAAAGGAAGAGGGGAGAAGTCCAGTGCAGATACAGAACCCTGTGTGCAGGTCACACCCCTCCATAAACAAGGGGTACTGTCCGAGGCGTTCCAGTTGCTCATGCTGTTGTCTACATCCTTTAGAAAACCTTGCTTCCACTTGAACAGCAGCTGGCCTTCTTCATTGAGACACAGCACACATCCAGAAAACACACTTGTGCATGCCATGGTCCAGAGAAGACAAGCCCTCCATAGCCGCATGCCGTCGAAATTCCACTTCTTCATCCCCGCAAACTTTTCCCCTACCAACACTCCACCGTGAATATTCCTCAGATTCCCGAAGTGCCTAATCTAAGCATCCCAATGTCGAAAACAATGAAGACATCTTCTTGAAATTAAGTTGTGCAAAACATCACGTCATACACTTTTGTGGTCGATTCGCGCAAAGGTCCCCTCCCCAAACTGCATGCAACACCGTCTGTAGTGTATTCAACCTCGTCAATTACTCCTGGTGCCACAATTTCGGACTTCACTGGACGGAACTCACAAATTGATCAGGTCGCATGTGAAACATGTGAAGAGAACGCCAAGAGAGAGCCTTATTAATACGTGGTCTCCATTCACCTGTTTTTGCAACGTCTCTTTCCTTTCCGCTTGTCTCAGAGCAACAAGAGCTCCAGGCCAAACCATACTCAAAAACCAACGAACCGCTCCTACAACACCGAGACTGAGCCTCAAAATCATGTGAAACACATCGATCGAATCATGCAATGATCTACCCTGCGCCACTGCTGTCTCCCGTTCGATCTTCAACGTGGCTCACTTACCCACAACAAGTTGGGAAACGGTTCCATAAAATTACCAAATGCTGATGGAGTACTGAGCAACAACAGCTGCATTCTTAATGCCAGCATGCGGTACTCGGGCACTAATCCGTTCCTATGCAAAATGTCAGAGATAGCAGAAACTAAGTTGTTTGAAATGAAAATAGTCACTTGCGAGGGGGGAATAATGCCAGAGCTTCATAGCGTTTGAGTTTTCTCGAGTGAGTTAAAGCTTAACTATCTATCGAATCTACATCAACACAATCTGCATAGCGTGTTAAATAGTTTATCAGCCAGCTCATGGGGAGTCTCGCCACGAGAAAAAAATACAGGAATGTCGAATTACAAGCATCTTCCGGCAAGCAGAATGCCGGTTGATTACGGTCGGCGTGAACTGACCACCTCGCTAGTCCCCGAGGTAAAACGCTGAAAAGTTTCATTTGCCACACATGATAAAATTTTCAAATTTTGAATTCATATATGCAATCAGAGGCCCCATATTAGCTAGGAGAGGTGAAGTAGAAAAATTAACCAAGCACAAAACAGGGGTCTTCTTTTTTACGCGCACCCCTGGAATGACTTTGCGGGGACAAGCGAGGGGGTTCACCCCGAACGGTGATTACTAGCTGCAGATAGAGATCCTGAACCCGATTATCGAGTACAGGCGTACCCATACTGTGTGTGTATATATATATATATATCACAGAGATACCGGCAAAATCTTTCTGATGCTCGCCAATTCGCCATGGTGGTGTGGCCATTACGGTAGATCACAAGCTTGCACCTGGCAGATCCAGCGGGAGAGAATGAAACTCTTGTTTACCCATCACCAGCCACTGCGCCAGTGCCGGTGCCGAACTAAAGTAAACCCGTATTCGAGGCAGGTCTCCAAATAGTGAACCACCCGGAGATCATTTCTGCAATCACCGCCATTGCGACAGTGTGCATTACTGAACTCACTGAAATTCCGTGGTCAACGGACTCCAAATTGGGAACTCCCTAGCCGGAGATTCTGGAACATCCATCATTGGCACAGTACCCGTTACATTGAAACTCAATATTTTACAGAGAAATTTTCAACTGTTGGCGAGCTGTTCAAAACGAGTGCGCTGTCGGAGATTATTCAACTTGGGGGTACGTCTGCCGCCACCTCCGGATTGTTCCAACTTTGCATCGATCGGCTACTTCATTGTTCAGTTTCGCCCTTTCATGTTCAGCTCCGATCTTCCCTTCCTTACGACTGTGGCATACGATGATTCCCCTGAGACACATACCCGCGAATCGAACATGTAAATTGAAACTACCAGATGGAGATGACCTTTGTAATGGCCAAAGGAAGATGCTGGAGCCTCGACGACATGGCCGATTCTTGCTACCTTCGGCACCGCACCACTTCGATCCCTACCTAATATACTTGCAATAGATTTTATTTTGGAACGGATACACTCGCCCTGGTTTCCTCAAATTTTAACTTGTTGCATGTCTCGATTGTCCCCTGCCGCAGAAGGGCTTGAATTTCATAGGCTACGATTCTCGCAGCTCCCGGTGAGGAATGTTCAACTCGAGTCTACGTGAATTGAATGCGTGGACAGGACATTCAAGTGCTACCATATATGAAGCAGGCTTTGATTGAACATCTTCCGCAAATTCAGGCTTCCCACAAACATATATCAGATAGAATCTTTACCTTAAATGAAGCTTGTCAATGGATTTTCCGAAGTCTAGAGCTTGAAATGTGCAAAGAATTAACGCCATTTTTCTTGGAGTCACTTTTTCCAGAGTTCATTTCTCATAAAATAGCCCATTTTTTGCGAATTTCATGTTGGTCAGTGTCTTCTCAGCTTGCTGTGGTTGCAGTGTCTTTGTAATTTTCAACCCAAAGTAAGTTATCAACTTAGTCCTAGCTTTGCATAAAATTCTTGAATAAAAAGGTTGGATCTTTCTTTAGTGTCATTGTAATAGGAAAATTTCCTTGATTATTCTTTGTATATTGGTCTATAATTGGTGGGCAAGTTTGTATTCAAGGTATTGTACTTTGAAAACAACCTTGATTTGTGGGAAACAAAGGGAGCATTTGCCTTGAAGTTCAAGAATGCTATGTGTTGTTAGAAGATTTGCAATGAGAACTCATGCTACTTGGTAACCACCAATTGCCCATCATCAAATTAGTAGTGGGAATCCTCAATCAAAATCACACTACAATGATTTGTCCTAATAAGGGGGAGATTAGTGTAAACTTGAAAAGTAGAATCACAACAAAAATAAAATTGGGATATTCATTTGGTGTAATATTTCAACTTGCACTAATTTAGAGCATGACTTTGGCAAATATATGTCACACTAGTAGGACAAATCAATGTACTTACTTTTGTGCAGGTTGAAATATTACTATACAATTTCCACAAAATTAAAGTTTATAGTGTCATTGATTTTGTTTGTGACATGAAGAGGACAAATCATTGTAGTTGTTAGCTATAGTTGCTTGGAGATAAAGACCATTGGGTGTATTCAACAATATAGTATCCAAATATTTACAACCAGAACTCTTTTATATTTAAAAATATATTTTACATAACTGACATTAATCCTATAGCATTGGGACTCATCGAAGAAATGTTAGGAAGACTGCAAAGTGTGTAATTTTGGGAGAAGAATCATGTGAAGTTGATTGTGATGATGCAAAAAGCAACCATAGGATTTGGAGGACTACATTGTGTTTTACAAGGAAGTGAACTTGAATTCAATGGAGTGATTATGAATGCACAGATCATAAGCTTTGACTGCAAGAACAAGGGCATTGACCTAGACAAGCAAGTGGTGAGTTGAAAGAAAAATATGTCATGACGATTAGAGAAATGCATAGAAAAATATGACAAAAAAAGCTTCGCGTAGGCTATAAAGTGATGATTATGATTTTGCTTCTTCTAGTTCGAGTTCCCCAATGCCTGGAATTTAGAGGACCTTTTAATGTGAAGAACTCAAGCAAGCTCCAAGTGTTGATGGTTTCTGCATGACGCAAACCAAACTGGAGCACAGCCCGCTCGTGGGTATTTTACAATTTCACACTCATGTCCCTCGTGACAAGTGGTTGTAGGTGGGTCCACTTGACCATTAGAATAAGCATCTGACAGTTAGGGTGTGATGCAATTGTACATCACGCTTGTACAAAACTTCCATTTCAGCTAAATAAACTAAAGGTCGTCGACCAATTCTATAATGAATAAATGTGTCATCCTTCTCTCTTGTCCCATGCAAAATATGCCACCGCTTTTGGAATGCCTAGCACTTCCCTCTCTATGGGCACTTCCCTCTCTACGGACAACCAAAATTTTCAGCCAAACTTGAGATGTTCCAATTCACCGATTTTTAGCAATCAAATGCAGTCATGAATGCGAGTGCTATCAAGTATCAACGTGAATCCATGCAGAACTCATTCTTGCTCTCTGAGAAAAAAGGATGGATGAAAATTTGGCGACCTCCGTTACTTTTCTGTTACTTTTCTGTTAGCTCCGCACTCTGTTCGTCGTCCACTTTCTGGACGTCGGAGCGCTCCAGCAATGTAAGTTAGAAGGGGTGTCATTTGAGTACACCCATGTTAGTATTAACATGGATTCAGATTCAGTTATGGTTCATTGTCTTTCTTTTGAATTCATCCTCCAACTGCGCCAACCCGTTACCATTACCTTCTTTGAGTTCTTTGCAGTTGTTTTGACTGGTCACTTTTGATTTCGCTTCCCCTCATCACCAGTTTCTCCAAAGCTCCATCACTCAACAAAGACAAAATCTTTTTACCCGGCCTTCATTCTGTGGCTTGTGACGAACTTTGAGCCTTACTGAACAATGTTGAATTGCACTAAACTTTGCCATTTCAACCTGAAAATTTCAAATAACTTGTAAGGGCATTTCTCCATCCTTGCCGCAAAATAATCAGTTGAATATGTAAAGTGAGCTTCTCATTTTTGTAAGGGATGACCCCGGAATTTGACATTGTACAATGTATATATAGCATTCTCAACCGTAAACCAACTTCATTCTATGAGCTAGTAATCGGACAATTTGACTGTGTTGAAGAAATTAATCAACATGTAGACTACAATTAATGCTAGCTGTTTATACCTCTGCACAACTGACTGATAACCTAAGTATATATATAGTCTTTGTGTTCTCAGTTGCAATTCGATAAGACACCCTAAACCCTAAACACTTTAACACTTTCAAATCTCCACAAGGTGAATGTGTACTGCTATAGGAGAGTCCTGGATGCAGGGTGAGGTCGGGAATCGACAGAGGAACTTAAATTACAAGGTGGCGATCAAGAGTGTCCAGCAGCTTCACTGCGATGTAGCCTGCAAATGTGGATGATCCCTCCAAGATCTGCTTTCACCATCAATCACCCCCATCAAAGTGAACTTCAATGTTGATTTCACAGAATTATTTGACACTTTTCAAGGCACATTAAAACCCTAAAATCTCAAACAGTTTTTTAAAGTATTAGAGTCTCACAACTTTGGTGCTCGGAACCATGTCTCTTAATGAAAAAGAATGACATCCATGACCCATTCAAGAAAGTTTTCTATTAATTCAACGCTGGGTTTTTATGAGTGCGTTGATATTGTGACATGATTCAAGTACACCTAGGTCTAAAAACCTGATCGAACTGACTGATCAATATCATTTGATGTGCAAGGGTATGTACAGTACAGATGCAGTCAGTGTGGAAGGGAGCATCGAATGTAGAGAACGGGCAGTTAGTTACAAATGAGCCGATTCGTCTTTCCAAATAGCCATTTCAAAATCAAACTTCAGGCAAACTCACTACCAAATATTTCCAAAAAAAACTTATTGAAGGTAAACTAGACTAAATTTCAGAAACGTATGAACGAATATATAACCAACTAATAAATTGAGAACTACGGATATTTTCTGATTTGGTTCCATTTTCTTCGTGAGTACCTTCAAATTTGAGAGTGTCGGTTGACTTCCAATTTGCAAGGAATGATGTGGATGCTCTACCTTGGTATTGAAAAGGAAGACATCGTGCTCGCCGACTGTTGCGCCGCTCGCATGAACCAGATCGAGTTGCAGGTCTTGAAGCAAGGCAAGGACGCAGAACAACAAGGAGCTCTTGCTTCGCCGGTGGTTCACTTTGATGGTCACCTCGTCGTGCACGACACGCACATCCACATGAGCACCGTTTAACGACGTCTGTTGAAGCCATGAGCACTGCAGCTGTGACCCGTCCGGGGAGAATCCGTCATTGCCCATCTGAACCACAAGCAACGTTCCATGGAATTGATGAGTGGACACAAAACACACATGAAATTAACAGCATTGACTTGAAGCACTCTGTTCAATTCATCGTCTAGAATATATATGAATGTCCGACACCGGTTCCGAGATTAAATGACTGACCGTGAGGTGCCCGTTGTTTTCTTGCCCCGATGAGCTTCCCACTGTCTTGCTGTAAGGCTCCCCGTCCATGGACGCGCGCCTTCGCTTGACGCTGCTGGCGTCCCCCGCCGCTCGCCTCTTCTCCTGCACCAGGTGCTGGAGCTCTTGCACCATTCTCTTCAGCTCCTTCACGTACTCGATGGCGTCGGCCACAATGGACGCCCTGTCCGCCTGCCATGGCACATAAGCACAACACATGAAAGATTGTGGAGTCTAGGATGCCAGACAATTGAAGGACTGCACTCTCTCAAAGCAGGACTTCAAGAGCAGACAATTAAGGGAACTACACCCAATTGTGATTGCTTTCTAAAACCAATCACTATTAAAACCAATCACTAGAGATTCTTGCCTAAAATGTATTGTCTCCCACTATTCACAAGAGTCTATGGTTGATTTTAGAAACACTTATTTTCAGCACTTTGAAAATTTGTAGTTTATTCATGCATATGGTGTTCAAAAATTTGCATTTTAAGAGAATTTAGAATCCCCTTTTGACTACCCACAAGACCCTACAAAAAGTTTTCCATATAACAATGGGAATCATGCTAAATTGCTTATTAATTTGTGCCATTTTAGGTGTAGTTACCTTAAAGGAGTCAACTGTACTCTCAAGCCAACATGCTAAAAGTTGAATTTGAAAGAGTTCTCAACCATGACAAAAATGGTCAATTTTCCAAGTCAGAAAGAAACTCTAAAGACATCTCCTTGCATTCTTCATCTTCAATTTGTCATCTGAATTTTGACAAAAAGTAACTACACTTAATTTCTAAAATTGATCCCTACAAATTCTTTGCCTAAATTTACAAATTCAATTCATAAAACCTTGGATTGATTTTGGATACACTTATTTTCAAGTGACTTTGAAAATTATAATTTCTTCTTGTAGTATAAAAAATTGCATGCTATAGTGAAAAAAGAAAAGATTCTCCCTTTCAATTCCCAACAAGGTACATTATAAATCAAATGGTTTAATAATAGGAACCATACTCAAATGACTTTTAATTAGATGTAATCACATTTCAAAACTAAATTTTATTTTAACATTTACTTGGATTGAATGACATTCACCTTCAGGAATGCAAGTCAATTAGAGCAATCATCCATCCACCACATACATATGTACCGATATTCATCAAAAAAATTCTAATAATAGTAAATTTCATCTTAAATTTGACAACTCACATATTCTTTTGTGATAATAACATTCTTGAATAAAAAAACTAGAGGTCTTTCTTCAATGTCACAATAACAAGAATAATTTGTGATACAATAATCCATAATCTACAAACCATCTTGCATTCAAGATTTCTACAATGACTATGAAGGAGCCTTAATTCATGTGAAGCTTGTATTGAATGCAAGTTTGTCCATAAATGGTATAGTGCCCTACAATTCATAGACAATCTCACATGAATGAAGTAGCCTTGAGGTAAGGCAAATAAAGAGTCCCCTACCATGGAGTTCAACAATGTCATGATGTTTTCAACTACTAAACCTAACTATCAAGGCCAACATTTCATGCTAAATATTCATTTAAATTTGAGAAATCAAATCCGTTGGATGCTAAATGTAGAAACATTCCCCCAAATTTTGTGTTTTCTCCATGCAAAAATGAAATAATTGAAAAAATAATTTTCCTAAAATTCCAATATCTATTTTTTAAATTACTTTTTATGGATCCTAATAGTCGAGTTCGGTACAATAATGCATCTAAATACCCACCCAAATTTTTAGTGTCAGCTCCGCAAAATTTTGGCAAAACCTTGCCACCAAAAACTCCAAGGGGAACGACCCTCTCACCTTTGTAGGGTTGGGCACCAAGCTCCTTAGCGTGTGATACTTCTCATTCAAAAACTCCCGCCGCTGCCTCTCCGTCGCGAAGTGATTCACGCCGCGCTGCTGAGACTCCCCTTTCCCCGCCGACTCGCCCTTGCCCGTGCTCTTCCCTCCCATCCCCTTCCCACTCGCATCCTCGCGCTCTTGTTCCAAATCCACAAGCAAAACATTTGCACCCGCCATTCTCACCCCGTCCTTACTCCCCTTGTGAAAGTACCGCTGCTGTGCCGCGCTTTGAAATTGGTGACCAGGATCGTATCCCAACATGCTTCGGTTTTCGTATTCTGGATTGATGGGATGGGAGAGTGTGGGAGGGGAGTATAATGGAGCTTTGGATCGGAGGTGGGGGTAGGGGAAAGGAGGTGTGGGGGTGAGTCTGGGGAAGTGGAGGTTGAGAAGGTCGGACTCTGTGTTGGTGGGGAACTTGCAATTGGTGAAGGTGGGGGTGAATTGGGGATGGTGGGGGTGGTGTTGGAGGCGCACCATTTCTTGGAGGGCGTGGAGACTGTCTTCCCAGTCGCCGTGACTTGTGGATGCTGGAACCTGAAATCGCTGATTAGGTCAGATTAGGTTATTCGGCTGTGAGCTGGGAGGTGGGGAGTCATGGAGTCAGTGAGGCTTCAGTGAGGCTTGCAGTTGAGGTTGTTGATATGAGATCCATGTGCCAAATCACCATGGTATGACATGCATCAATATCACGCTACATGAAGTTATTCTATGTACAGTGATTCAAGATTTAGAGGCAAGCTTGAACTCAAGATTACGTTTTAACAGTGAAAGGAGCTACGATGCAATGCATGGGAGATCAAGGGTCACCGCCCTGAATGCTATGTAACCACTTCTCATTGAATCTCCCCTGTGAAAAAATGTGCATTACCGCAGGTACATGGTCCCACACCAATCGTGAAACCAAGGAGATATGTTTATGCACATTTTCCACACAGAATACAAAGAAGACTGCTGGGCAGGCCGTGTAGTTTGAAATTTAAGAAACTTAAGCAAGTTTAGGGTTGAACGAACCTGCGAGTGCGCATCAGGCAAGCGATTAGTAGTTGGAGGCAGAGTCGGCTGCAGCATTTCCTGAAGCAGACAGCCGTGATCCGGATCCCCAACCTCGTACGCCGACGAATTCAAGTCGCCAGTGAACGTGCCGCTCAGGTTATGCTCCACGCTTGCTTCCATGAGTCCATTCGAAGGGAGTTCCCCTAAGCCAGGGAAGCAGGCGGATGCATCTAGCCGGTCCATCACCCCTCCGAAGTTGAGCATCATGTTGGGCGTCACGTCGCTGCCGCTCCTACTGAACGTCGTTTCCTGTGCTGTCCCGTGGAAACTGTACGGCGAGGAGTCGTCGTACGCCATGAGACTTCGCAGTTGTGGGCTGTTGTATTGTTGCATCGTGAATGTCGACTGTGCTCGCTCTGTTCTTAACGGCGCGTTGAATGCCTGAACCTGCATATATTCGCAAAAATCCCCGTGCGCGCATAACGAGAGGTGAGATTATGGTCACCTAAATTGCTGTATTTTCGGAAAATTCTAGTCATTTGAAAACAGGCTCTCAACTAGGAACGGGATGATTTGAAACGCTTGATCATTGGCACTGGATGACAGTCATTTTTAAAATCTCTGATCTACGATGATCTATGTGAGAGCTATAAGGTCTCAGAAGGGGCTCTGATGTTGGAGCTCTCGCTCCATTTTAACGACATCGACGATTAGTTGATTCTGGAAACATCTACCGTGGGCCAACAAAAGAATGCGCATCATCTGTCGTAACTGTATCGATGGAATTACATGTGTCTAGCTACAGCGCTGGAGGGTGCCTGTGCTGTTGAAGAAGCTTGTCGCGCATACTGACTCATTGTCAGAGCTATTACTCTTAACAGCCATAAGGGAATCTTCCTTTAAAAATTGGCAAGTTTCAGTTAAAATGACGAAATTTAGCACAATGGTGCTGAACTTCAATCTATATCTACAGGTTCTCGTTTTCAAAGGAAAACCCGCAAGCTTATGCATCTCATCTTTGGCCATTGAAAACTTGCCAATTTAATTCTGAAACGTCTTCCTTTTGATCACCATTTAATACTAGACTTAATGAGTGCTTAGTTTAAAATTG
Organism: Climacium dendroides; assembly: GCA_950106755.1. Classification (NCBI taxonomy): domain Eukaryota; kingdom Viridiplantae; phylum Streptophyta; class Bryopsida; order Hypnales; family Climaciaceae; genus Climacium; species Climacium dendroides. The sequence goes on along the minus strand of OX467082.1, from coordinate 46,001,469 downwards.
AATCTATTGTACATTTGTACACTAATGGACAACTATAGCACATCAAAATCTGGAGGGTACAGACAGACAGAGGGTTGAAGTAAGGACGCACGGTATTGGTGTTGTCGACGTCCTTGATGCTATCCGGGGAGGAATTCGATGATTTTGAAAGGCTTGAGGAACTTGATCTCTCGTGGTCGCGTACATGACTCCCGGCTCCAGCTTGCATGCGACTTTCACAATCTCGTAGAGGCTGCAAGGAATTCGAAGATCAATTCACGTGCGGCACATCGGTTACTACTCAGATCAATGCTGGACCACGTCAAACTATTGATTATGATAACATAATTGATGACCGAACCTGAGAACCGCCGTTGATGAGAGATCCTTGTATCGGAGAATTTTAATTCTAATGCAATCTTATTCAAATTGTACTAAAGTCAGTAGTTTGACACTTTCCACACTCTACAAAATGAAGTTAGACTAGCACAGCTTTTGATCGGTCTCGCACTCAGAATCGAAAAATAATGTGGTTTACAATTGTTGACTCTTCATTGCTCCAATGCGGGCCTAAACATTCTCCTGTGACAGATGAGTCGAAACAGAACCAGGTGAACCGAGAGGTAAACTCCTTCTCGATTTCTACAACAGAAGTTAGATCGTCGTATTACATAAAATGGCAGAATTTCAACAGACGGGCGCCCTTCTCGAACCTAGATCAGATCTATACTCTCCTGCCCTAGTTAATTTCTAGAGCTCTGTGAATGAATGCCACAAATTCGGCACTCCGAAACACGCAGATTTATCTGAAATGACGACCTACTTTGCTCCTGTAGCTAGTATGACTGGCATGCTCCAGGACAGAAGACTGCTGGATTGCCCGCTGGATTGTTGCTCAATCTACGAAGTCCTAAAAGAAAATTCAGTGAATTTCTTTGTGTGCTGCTAATTAATACCAGAAACACAATCACTAGCTGATGCTCAGCGATTCTTCAAGCAATCGAAATCTTGAAGGGAAGCACTTGTCTAGGTTAGTCTTCATATCTATGCAGGGAAAGGGCAGCTTCCTTCAGTTCTAGATAACAAATCTGTAAGTGCCAAAACTGCAGTAACATAGCTTACTTAATCGACCGATCGCTGTGACTCTTCGAAATCTTCAACAAAAGTACGAGAACTTCCCAATTATTTACACTAAACCTAACAAATATATCACATCTTGCCCACGATTTCTTCCAAGCTCAAGTTCCAGAGGGCAGAGTCAGCCAGCAGAGATAAACTCTTAGGTCTTAGCTTCCTCAAGTTCAGATCGAAAGTTGAGCTCCGCTAGTGATACCGAAAACTAATTACTAAAATGCGCTGCTGTAGAATGCACTGGAAGCTATCGACTCCTGATTTCCAGCGCATCAGGAAGCTCTGGCTAGACAGAGAGGCTTCCGTGTTACTTGATGTACACCTCGGTATCCCCAGCCTGATGTCTACACTCTAGAACGGAGCTTCTAATACTTTTATCAAAGAACTCGAGCCTCGACTTCAGCAATGTTTGCCAGATTTGCAGAAACCAAAGAATGGAGAAGCCGGCTGCTTAATATACATTGTGAGATCGACGATAATTGACCTCAGATCAACCTCATAGGGACACTCTACCAGCGCAGCCGCCATTGCGAACAGTTCAGCCTGTGGACACATTGTGCTCAGGGGGAGAAAGTGTTCACCTCTACGACGCAATCCATCATTCAAGGTCGAGCTCTTAATTGATTCTGCTAGCACAGTGACGAGATCGACTCCCAACCAGTAACGTACTAGCTTCATATATCCATCATACAACCCACATGGTCGGTGCAGAGCCAAAATTAACGGAACATATCAACATGCACTAGTACAATATCAGACTGGAACCAAGATAATATCCTGCAATTACGCTTCCACGAGGAGTTTGCAGGAGGCAAAAGCGGAGTCAACGGAGGACGACAAGAAGTAGCTAGAAGAGGAAAAACACCAGTAAGAGCGCAAGTTTTGGTATAATCTGAGATTGAATATCTTCTTCTTTGCTACTGCCCCATGCTAGCTTGATTGGTCGTGTTGCGCTTCCTCCAATCCCTGGTCCCAGAGGTCGATCCCATGCAGAGGTTCCAGAGCTTGTTGCACTTGCTTCCAAACTTCGACGGCGATGGCTGACGACTAGTGAAAGCGCCGTGGCCCTACCATCGCCGTCACTGGTCTGCGTTCTACAACAGGCGCTCGCTGGCACCGCGCTTACTCTTTCTTCTCATCTTGGGATCGATCCAGGGATGAGGTCAGTGATCAGGTCCTCGTCTGGACTCTTACTAGACGTGGCGTGATGTTTGGGATTTCTAGCACTTGCGAGACAGGGCTCTTAATTTGCGACTGGGGTATGGCATGGTACGGTACAGCGCATCTTCTAGCTATTCCGGACCTCTCTTGCAACCTACCCACATAATTTGATCTTATCGATCCCCGGTGGTGATATAATCCAACCTGCAGACCATCACGGAATGTTACGTTACCAGTGGCAGCATTCTACCAAGTTAGTGTGAATCTATACTTAAGGCTTACAACAAGGAGCAGTTTGAGTAGGCTAAGTACGTGAAACTGAACCAGGTTTAAGTTGCTTAACTGAAAATTAATGACAAATGTGCTGGTTGAAACCACAGGAAACTCATATTCAGTTCCCGGTGTCAAAATTCTCGGTGAGTCCCACTTTTCCCAGTGTGTCTTACACTGGGAACACCGGGAAAAGACAGGGGAAAGTGGGACTCACCGGGAATTTTAACACCGGGAACTGAATATGAGACCCCTGTGAACTTGAGTTTAATGCATACTTCGATGTAGTCAAATGTTTAGAGCACTTCATACTTGGCTCTCACATTTGCATTGTAGCTACTATGGCCATCGATAGCCTAGGTTAAATTTGGCAATGAGAGATTACTGTGTCAATACTTGAATGACTAGATTGATCACTGAATGTTACATTGGCTGTGCACATTCTACCTAGTTAGTGGATCAAGGCCTAAGTTATATAACAGGGAGCTGGGGGCGCTTGAGTAGCCGGCTAAGTGAAAGTGGAGCAGGTTTGAGTTGCCTAACTATGTTAACAAAATACTTAGCTCTGTCGATGAAACTTGAGTTTATATAATTATGTGGAGTTACTTTGTATGCCAGATTTTAGAGCTCTGCATATTTCAATTGGATGTCATATGTTTGGACATTTTAGCAAATATATGGCCATAGCCTCGGTTGGATTCTGGCACTGTGAAATTACTGTGGCAATTACATGATTATGAGGTTAATTACCAGTTGGCTTAATTAATTAATTGTTGCAAGGTGCACGTGACGGTGGGTAACTGGTTAATATCTATCCTTCAGTTTTGGAATTCATTGGTTGAGCCCAAAATAATTATTCCTGGTCTGTGTGTAAATGGTCACAACTGGAGTAATTATCAGTGTATGGGCCCTTTGTGATATATACCTTTCAGGCGCCCTGTCACAATTCTTCTTTTCCATAGGCTTTCAAGTACATTAGGCGGTTGTTGCCGTAACTGGAGCTGATGCTTCCTCTGGTATAATTAAAATGGTTGGCCACAGGCTGAACTAGCTTGTAGCTTGCAGCTGGGGCGGCCTTCTAATAAGTTACATGAGTGCAAGAAAACTTCAAGAGCACCCAAAGAAAAGATGTGCATTAAATGAATGATAAGTTAATATCATCATGCATGTGTATGTTACAAGGTATTGTTATGCCATTTCAAATTTAACCCCTAAATGTCCGAGGCATCAAAATTTGGTGTTTGCAAAACTTTGAAGTTAAATAAAACCTAACCAAGTTGCTATTTTTAAACGTTTATATTTTTGGAAAGTTCTTGAAGTTTAATTTTAGCATCAAAAATCTGATCTTGAAAATAAACGATAGTGATTTTTCTATTCACAATTTTGTGCAAGGGTACCCATTGCAATCTTGACTTCCCGTAGTGTTGAGAGCTCTTGGAAATGAGCCTCAAATACACTAGATCTTGGAGAAAAAATCACAATTCAAAATCATGGTTGTCATACTGGACAAGTTATTATTCATTTTTCGTCATGTAGGACGAGTTACTATTCATCAAATGTACTTGAGAGTTATCATTCATCAAATGTACTTGAGAGGTACATTTGATGAATGGTAACTCGTCCTACAGGACAAGAAATGAACAGTAACTTGTCCAGTATGACAACCATGTTCAAAATTCATTTAAAAAAATTATAGAGTAAATTTTAAGAAGCCATAAATTGATTGTGGTTATAATTGTTAGGCCCTTTAACCTTGTATATTTTTGGTCACCAACTTTTTAGATTTGGCATGTAAAAAGAGAATTGAAAGATTTTCATAGTTTTAACACCCTCATGGTCAAATATCATAATCTTTCACTCCATAAGTGATATTGTTGTGTTTTCTTTTCCTATAAGATCTCTAACATGTCTAGTTTGAATTTGTATGGTTACAACTTACAAATCCAAAAAAATTAATGTAGCTTATCAAAATGTTGACATTTTGTTCAATTTAGAGCAAATTCCAAGAAGTTCAAAACAGGCCTTGGGCATTTAGAGGTTAAACATACCTCGTTTTTTGCAATAAGTTCAAGACTATATATAATATGTTTAAAGCAGTGAATTAAATTACATGAAGATTTTTATGCATCCACACTAATTGAGCCCTATTAAGCTCTTCTTTATGGAGCCTTTTTTTCCAAACTTTTTAGGTTTATTAACACAAATCACATTTTTCAAAGGGAATAAAATTCAATATGTTTTTTCATCAAATGGTTGAATTCATGGTTGTCATATTGGACAAGTTACTATTCATTTTTCGTCCTTTGTCCTGTAGGACAAGTTACTATTCATCAAATGTACTTGAAAGGTACATTTGATGAATAGTAACTTATCCTACTGGACAAAAAATGAATAGTAACTTGTTCAGTATGACAACCATGGTTGAATTGACTTGAAGTTAATTATTTTTTGGAGAGGAAATCACAACAAAGCAATAGAAGAGTCTTTTGTGAACAAAGTTAATGGTTACACGTTACGGGTGCAAGTGAAACTAAAAGGTCACAAATTACTAGAAACAAAGACAATATTATACTTTGTTGAAGGGCCCACCTTTGGCCGTTGTAATGCCAATTATATTGCAAACCTAATGACCTTACATTCAATATTTACAATACACAATCAAAACTCTTTAAATAAGTTTAATATTATTCCAATTAAAAACAAACTCTATCCAATATAGAGACAAATTCACAAATTCAAACTTTTATTTTGAAATTGTAAATGCACCAATTTATCTATTAGTGCATGTGACTCTAATTTATCAAAGTCATATTATTTTATATTAGTGCAAGTTAAAATGATAGTGTTAGTAGTGTATTTGTTTAAACAAATAGCTATACTATGAGAGGTTCTATCCCTAAAACACCAAATCACTTTTCAAGAAAGGGCATATAAACTTCCTAACACACATATCTTCCACCAATGTAAGGATTCTTAGCCTTCCTTTATTGAAAAGATGAAAAAATAAAAATTGAAGTAACACTAATTTTGAAGACTCAGTAAACAATAAATTAAGTAAGTGTATTCAAATTATAAAGGTCCATTGGTCATAACAAAAGGTCAACCTATTTATTAGTTTATGACTATCCAAATTCTAATTCCATCTTTATGTATATATAGTGTACATTTTCCTTTTAGATTATATATATTAAATTCATAAGGGTGGAATTGAGATCAAAATGATTGTAGACTAATTTAGATGGAATATTGCAAAAAACACTTGTTGATATTAGCTCAAAATGGTCTTTTTCAATGAATATTGTGATTTTTTTTTTAAAATCAATAAAATAAACTATGGATAATTTGTAAACCATTGAAAATATTATATTTCTAAAAATTCAAACCTAGAAAAATTTATCTCTAAAAGTCATTCACAAAAAATCCATGGAATGTATGGAAGGTGGACAATTTATTATTTTAAGAAAATCTTTTCATGTGCTTGTGTAACTATAGTAGAAGTACTTAAATCCCAATTAAGAGCTTCAATTAAATTTGCATTTCTAGGTCAAAATAGTGTTATCCCCCTCCAAATGGCCAAGGTAGACATCCAATTGGAGATTGTTTAAAAATAGTAATTTTTTTTTTGAATGCCAAAAACTACTAAATGTTTACAACAACCACATGTACCCTCATTTCAAATTTCATGTGAAATTGACATACAACAGAAAAGTTATGAACAAAAAACCACTTGTCCAAGGCCAAGGGGATAGAAAATAGGACAATGTTTCTTGCAATTACCCAGATAGAGACACCATTAGAAGATTTTTGAGGCCTTTAGAAGGCCGTGAGTTCCCGCATTGTGGAGATCTTGGGAACAATACCAAATCAACATTCTATCATTGTTAGGAGATGGCTATATTAAATAATAATATCTAATTGATATTTAAATATTTTTTAATTAATAAATTAATAATACTTTAATATTTTCAATATTATTATTTTTTACTATTTTTTTACTATTTACTATTTAATAGTCTGACATCGTTATAGTGATTCACAACAAGGAGAACAACTCCAAAACAGTCTCTTAGAGGCTTCAAATTCCCTTCAACGAATTGGATTAAAGGTCCACAATGGCTATGTATACTTTACACAAAAACATAAAAATAGGTTGGCTACACTTGTAGCTATAGTTGCTTCCAAGATAACTATCTTTAATTAATTTAGGTGATACACAAACTATTGGTGAAAAATGTCCTATTCATAATTTCTCAAGTGGATTCTGCATTGTAATTAGGGTTTCTTGTTCAATTGAATGATTTTACATGTGTAATCAAGTGTTACGTATATTTCATACAAACACACTCTATTCATCACATTTTGTTCATCAAGTTCTATTCATTTCCATCATGCCCATATTACTTGTCATCAGAGATTTTGCAAAGAAAAAAACTTATTTGTACATTTTTTAGGTGTAGGTACCACAAACAAATGAAGAATTATTTGTGAGGATGTCAATTGATATATCGTCTTGAATTGATTTGTGAGGATGTCAATTGATATATCGGCTTGAATTGATTTGTGAAGATGCCAATTGATCCATTCACCTTGATCCATTATTCACACTATGTACACCAACTCTTTTTTTGCACCATGGGGCCAGATTGTACCATGTCAAAATAAATTGGCTCAAAACTGACATTTCTATTCAATTCATTGGGAGACAAAAGCACACATTGAGAGACAAGCTACTGTAGAAGATGTTCAAAATTCTCACAAAATTTGGAGGATGAATAGTTGCACTTCTGTCCTGCACGGAGAGATTCTTTATCATTCATCGGTTGGAAAATGTCCTTGACGTTGTTTAATCCTTAAACACCGGGTTGGTGACCGTGGAAATCAATCTTTTGGAACTATGTGACATCATCTAATTTAAAAAAAAAATATTCATTGGGAGTCAAACTATTGTAGAAGATTTTCCCTTTTCACCTCTAATTCCGAGAATGAATAGTTGCATTTCTGTCCTACACAGGAAAATTCTTTGTCATCCATAGGACAAAAAACGTCCACCACGGCGTTTGAGGATTAAGGGTTAACCCATGCCAGAGTATCTTGAGATAATAAAAAATGTTGAGATGCAACATCAACATACTTGAGTGAATTCTAACGTAAGGTAGGTGGTTGGAATTCCACCCCTCTCTTTCAGACTGTCCCGAGCTAGCTTTAAAATGGACCTTAAGAGGTTGGTAAATTGGTAATCAATGTTCCTTTGATGATGAAAGAGCAGTTTATCATTTACCAATTATTTATTCATACTTTGATAGGGGACATAATTAGAGCCAATGTGGGTCCATTTCTGAAAACATGTATGTGCATTCAAAAAAAAAAAAGCACTCAAACTTTGAATGTTAATATCTTTTAATTCATATGGTCAAACTTCATGAAATTTTTACCACATGATTTCATACAAGTAAAGTACAAGATCATATGGTTAGATTTTTTCTTTAACTATTTTTTTTGTTGCTTTGGATGAATTGAATAGAAATGGCAATTTTGAGTGATTTTTGACCAAAAATAGGTCTTGGCACTTTAGGAGTTAAGTTTAGTATAGGTCACATTTATAGGAACCTTGTCTATTACTTTTTGCATGCTACAATGTTTGTTTTCAAACCACATGTGTGGGTTTTGCAAGGCCTAGAGATCATAAGTAGGTACCTATGATAGAGTTCTTTGGAAATTTATAAGTAATTCATAAATGCTCTGAAAAATATGAAACCACTTGGATTAGATTCCAAGTCAATATTTCTTGAAGTGAAAAATAAAGACAAATAATTTCATGCATCTAAAGACCATCAAAAAGCCGACCAGCCCGTAAAGGGTCGCTTCATGAACCCACTACCTTACTAAACTATGCACTCGTGTACAAGCTCAAACTTAACTAAACTATGCGCTCATGTACCGTACAATACAAATTTTGGAAACTCAAACTTGGAGGTCTGTGAAGTAGGACCAAGGTGCTAAAGATGTCTTTAGTTTAAAAGGGGAGGTGTGGAATGTCCCGGCAGAAGAATGGGCAGGTTGAGAATGACCATTTATTGGAATTTGAAAAGCCTTCACTCTATATACATCTTGGAGTTCCTTTGGACAATTTGACATGATACAATTGGATGACTATAAGAAACACTTGTACTATTTTTTGGCACATGTTGTGTGGCAAGTGGGTTTAAGTACTTAGTTTTGGGAGTTTTACCTCATATTGTTGTGAGCCTTTTAACAAGGCTACATAAGAATAATATGGTTCTACTAACTACATTTTAGAGGGGGATTTTTTATAACTAGAATGACTGTCAAATAGTTCTTATGAAGGTTTGTCTCTCTTAACATTTTAGGGAAGGGGGGACATAGTACTTTTGAATACCTTTTATTTGGAGTTACAACATGAATTTTTTTGTAGATTTCATCTCATAAAATTTTTACCCTTTCTTGTGGAAGGGCTTCAAAAAATAGCATTGCAAATGCCTTAAACTCTTACTTGAAGAGGTTTGCAATTTGAGATTCTGGGTGATTTATGATTGATTGCAAATTTGATTATTCTCTTACACATACCTTCTTAGGAAAGTTTACAACAATGGCCACAAAAAAATTGTAAATAGTAGCTCTATTTTTAAAAATTCAACTCAAGCACATCAATTTTATGAAAATTTGTTGAAATAGTATTGGAGTGTAGTTCTAGGTATTATAAAGTACTCATAAGTACCTACCAAATACGTTTTGGAAAAGAAGGATGAAAAGTGAATTTCATTTGTTTGCATGGACAAATGGAAAGATGCCATATTTAACTATTTTTGGACTTTGTAAAGTCCAAAATTGGTAAAGGGACATCTAAGACAGTTGTAGACTTTGATTTCTATAGATTTTAGGAATCTAGACATGATATAGATTTTGGACTAGGTGGTTTGAAAAATGTACAACAAGTTTAGATTTTAGATATCTATGACAGCGGGAGATCTCCCGCTGAACGAAGTCCAAAATTCCCTGAAAAGTCCAAAAGTAGTTAAATATGGCATAAAGGATATATGTGTCCAAACTATAGAAAATGAAGAAGAAAACAAATGGTCTCAATTTTTAAACTCAACCAAAAAATAGTACTTTAACATAGACATAATATATATTGATACTATTGTACTCCAAAAATTGAACAACTCCACATATAGTACAAGTGTTTCTTGTAATCACCTAATTATTCATAGTTCAAACCGATATCCAATTTGGTCATTTGCCTTGTCAAATTTGACTTCTAAACATTCCAATTTTGATTTGGAAAGTTACCTTGTTAGAATCTTAGTTTCTATAATAATAGCTTTCCAGTTGCCTATGAAGGTCACTATTATGTGAGCCTAGGATCACGAATCTATAATCTTAGAAGTTCACACACCTATATTATAGCTATCTATATTATAGGAACTTTTCATGATTATAGGATATTTATGTTATAGATACCTATATTATAAGTGTTTATATTATAGACACCTTCAATAGTAGTAAGGTAGCTACTGACATCTAAATTCAAATTTCACATGCTTGAATTTCTATATTCATGTGCTCCCATCATTCGGTTGCCTATTGATTGAAGTAGTGAAGACACTTAATTCGTTGCTTAATCATTAGTACAAGCTTTGTGATGCCCATTTAAGCTCATTTAAGATTCTCAAACCCCAAAGTCTAAATTCTCCTACCAAGATCTAAATTTTGAAGTAATTTTGAACTTCAAAACATTGCAAGAACTTTAGCCAAGGGTCAAGTAGTCATGAAGTATAATTTTTGTAAGCAAGAACTTTTAAATTATTCCATTCCAACTTTTTTAAAATTGTACATCTATTATATTAAGTACAAATGGTCACAACTCAATGTCACAAAAACGGTCACACTTTCATTCCACTTTTCTCATCCCATTTTTTATCCTGTTTTTTCATCGTGGCCTTATGGTATTGCATTGACGTAGCATTACAACGGGCTCTGTTCTCGTAATTATTACTTAAGGTAAACCAATCAGAATGAGGAGTTTGGCATCATTTTGTTGCTGAAATTTTTCAATTTTCTTCTTACATTAGTACAAGTGTGAGAAATAGCAAGTGCAATTGAAATTAATTTTTTTTGACAAAGTATGAATTTGCTAGAAATTTCTGAAGCATTGAGCCCAAAGGAGTCTGTAGACTACCTTAAGACCACTAAAATCTGAATCTGTAATGCTCATCTCACTGCCTAATGCAGTCAAAATATTTTCTATTACAGAAGGCCAAAAAAATCAATTTTTACAATGGACTTCACACGCAAAATGCAGAAGTTCCTAATGAGGTTAGTGTTCACTCCATTGTTGTCATGTAAGACATGCATTGTTGCCCACATCCCACATCCTGGAAAAAAACCCACAATGGGTCATTTCTTAGGCGACCACAATGGGTCATTTGACTGCAATGGGCTGTCTTACCTTACATGCAATAATTTATTGCATGTAAGTGATATGTGCAATTTTTTTTGGAAGAAATGCTTGACAATATACATTTCCCTTTCTTTATGAATGATGAAATTGTCTGATTGCTATATAAAATCCTAAGATGATGTTATGTTTTTGGATGAATGTACACACTTCTGGATGAGTAAATGAACCATCATCCACATTATCATCCATTATTCTGGATGATAATGGTTGCAAATACCTTCATGGATATTGCTTGGTACTACCCTGCACAAAATGAATGGGATAGAGAAAAGTTTGCTATGCAGGCTACCAAATTTAATAGGTCAGATTGCTCCATCACAAGGTCCCATTCTTCAGATAGAATTGAATGTTAGTCAATTTTGTTGATGTGATCGGCGAGCTAGGTCAACACTTTCTCTATCAATTCAAGTTTAACAGCAGTGAAATTTCTGGAGATTTGTTTTTTTTAAAGAATGGTAACAATTGAATCCTTCTTTTGTTGTCATTTATTCTGAAAAAAAGCACCTTCTGGAACATCTCTTTACTAAAAGAGCATCGATCTGCATATATCTTATCAACTGCATTGCTAGTTTTTAACTCATTTTTTCAAACTAATTCACTGCACCTCACCTAAAATTTCATCATAGCTAGTTCTCTCTCAATAGTACATATAAGCATAACCATTTGTTGGTCTTGATAAAACATTACCAACAAAGCATGACAAAATCAGATGCTAATAGTAGCAATGAATAACAATTTTTCATGACCCACACCTTCAAGTGCCATTAGAGACCATTACAACATTGTTGATGTAGTGTAGAGCCCAAGACATCCATAAATAATTTTACATTGAAACTATTCTCACCATACATGTTCTTTTTTTCTAAAGTAGGATACTAAGGAGTTTAGGAAAAAGATCCTATTTTGCTCGTTCCAAGTGATTTTAAGAGGACCAGGGCCTCACCTGCACCCATACACAAAAACCAACAATTAGTATGTTTTCATGCGCATGCGAGGTGTCTTAAGCCCAAGGTCACTTGTTATCGTTTTCACCTAAAATAACTCAAACGAAAACAAAGCATAAAATCCTTAGTACAATCCATACTCTATACCACATGAAATAGAATCCAAATAAAAAACCTGACTATTTGATGTTGACTGTGTAGAAGCCATTGTTTGCCAAGTTTTTCTGTTCACAGTTGCACAAGAGGCACCCGAGCAGAGATGCTTGAACTTCCAACAAGCGAGGAGTAGGCAAAGGACCAAAGATGCTTGAACTTCCAACAAGCGAGGAGCAGGCAAAGGACCAAAGATGCTTGAACTTCCAGCAAGTGAAGAGCGAGCAGACCCGCAGAGGAGCTATAGTACTTTGCAGGAATCCCACTAGTGAGCATCTGAAATTGAATTTCAACTGTATCTAAGCTGAGGTACAGTTCGGCCAGTCTCAGGTGAATCCAAGTTGAGGCTGAAAGGAGACTTTATTGTGTTGAATTGTGCCAGCCTTGGTGTTTAAGCACCATAAATAAGGCCAGCACATCAAAACACCCAGTTATTGAAGTCGCATTGGGTTAATTAGTTACTAACTAGTATGCGAAGTTCTGACTGCCACCAAGTTGTCACTGCAGGCAACCACCGCCACCAAGTTGTCACTGCAGGCAACCCCGCCACCAAGTTGTCATTGCAGGCAACCACCGCCACCAAGTTGTGGACGAAGTTCTGACTGCCACCAAGCTGGTTGGTCCATAGAATGTCACTGCAACCAGCTACTATGTTTCATGTTTCATATAGAGGCTAGATCCCGGATCCAATTTTTTGACTTTGGGGTGGCTGGCAAGATTTTATCTACACCAGAGTAGTGAGGCTCATAAAATTGCCAAGTGAGAGTATAATAATGTCCACACTAGAATAGTGAGGCTCATAAAATTGCCAGGTGAGAGTGTAATTAATGTCCCATGCCAAAAATTAACAGGTCCAAAAAGCACACTACTAAATGCAATTTAATTGCAATTGTTAGGTGCTAGATTAGTAACTATAGAATGCCGCCTATATAGTAAAAACAATGTGCTAAATTGAGTCCCATAAGAGGTAATTAAGCACAATATTCATATAATGAATTGAATCTTCATGAATGGGAAATCATCTAATAGCAACTGCCAAATATTATTGGACCTTTATTACTATAGACATGTTCCCACAAAGGCTTTTGTATATATCTACTCAGTAAAAAATTAGTTGTAAGGATTCTAAAACATTACACGTAGTAAATATCGTGTAGGTATTTTAGTTACATCTCCAAGCATATGTTTCCGGTCATAGCTTGAAATGTAAATCTTAAAAAAGAAAAAAGAAAAAAAGAAAAAAAAAGCCATTCACCAATACAAAACTCTTCTCAATCCATTTTTGGAATTGTACTTTTAAAGATTTATTTTATTCTAGCTTTTCATCCACAATGAATATTGGTTTTAAGGTATGTTCACACGTGGTGTTACAATGGGGGTGATGTTTGCAATGTGAATCCAGTCCACAAGTAAGTCTAGATTTGTTCTTATTAAGATTCCAATAACAATTCTCTTTAACATTAAATGTGAACATACCTTTTTTACTAGTAGAATGAAGGGTCTTTTGTCACCAAGTTGCATTATTTGCTTAAGTCTAGTTTGAAGACTGACCCACAAAGGGACTGTAGAACTATGTTCTAGCATACTCAATACCTTACTGTTGAAAGATAGAGTTTCTACTTGTTTACATTTCTTTAAATTAGGATAAAATGGAGAAATCAATGCATAAACACTATATAGTGGATTATCAATAGTGCTATATAAAATATTGAACACATTGTCAAATGTGTAAGGATTTATTTCTTAAACCAATGAGCAATGAGTTTAAGAGGAGTTTATTAGACCTTTGTTGTCTTCAAGAGCTTTCATGCGTGCAAATCTTGAACAATATATTGCAACTTGATCAGGGTAAGGAGTGCTATCTAGAAGTATTTCTTCTTCATAAATTTTTCCAATACAATTGGACAAAATAATATTGGATTTCCAATGTTCTAATAAATGATGAGCATTTTCAAAGTAGAGATGCTTTTAAAGAACAATACCATTCTAACTTCAAAAATTCATAACTAATTCTTTAAGTGTTTGAAAAATGTAAAGTAAAACGGGACAAAAATACAACTTCCAATCCTTTTCAATGAAAATTGATTGAAAAATGCTTCAAGGTGTCCAAACCCTCCATAACTTTGTGTTTTTATCACCCTCTCTATTACATGGAGTTTTACTTGACAGTGTATTCACAAGTGCTAACTATTAACCCATAAACGATGCTAAGGACATTTTCCAGCCAATGAATGACAAAGAATCTCTCCCTACATGACAAAAAGTCCAACTATTCATTGTCCAAATTTTGTGTGAAAAGGGAAGGTCTTCTACAATACTTTGACTTCCAATGAGTGCTTTTCCATTTATTTTTTAACCAACAATTCACATAATAACAAAACAAATCATTTTTATGATGACCAACTTGTCGTTTAACCCATAAACAACACAGAGGATGTTTTCAGGCCAATGAATGACAAGGAATCTCTCCATACAAGACAGAAAATGCAACTTCTCATCCTTCAAATTTTGTGTAAAAAAGGGAAGGTCTTCTACAGTAGTTTGACTTCCAATGAGCGATTTCACTGATGTTCTTAAACCAACAATTCACACGGTACCTAAACAAAACAGATCATTTCCATGTCGATGAGCTTGTCGTTTAAGGGTTAATCTCGGCTGGAAATTTATGGATGTTGTAAATTGTTGGCAAACTTTTAAGAAGCCTGAAGATGGGGGTATTAGAATGAGGACCACATGATTGTTGAGGCAACAAAACTGTTGCAGCCCCGTGAAGCTGCAAACGTCATTGTGATTTTGATGTGCAAACTTTGCATTAGCTTAGCTTCCACTTGAAGCTTTATAATTTTGTAGGTTAGTACCAACAAGCTGCAATTGGGACTGCTAGCGAGCGAGTCCATTTGAATGCAAAACTCGCTGCCCTGCTTTTCTGGCATAAAACGAGTTATCACAACATTATTGTGCTCATCAAGTCATTTATTTAGCCGGGGAAAGGTGCTGGAGTGGTTGTGAGGGAATTGGGGGCAGTAACTTTCAAGTTTGAGTTAGTGTGTACTAAAGTGTTTTGGAGATCATCAATTTTGTTCCGGTGCACGCACACTTGGCACCTCAAGCTGAGTACATAGCAGTGTTTCACAAAACTTGCTAAAATTCACTCCATTGTCATTTTCAGTAGCTAAATGTACATTGGAGAAAATCCTGGAAAAAAATTAGATTTTAGCCATGACTGCAACAACCAATAGAATTTGATAGCCAGTTTGCAATTCACTCCATTGCCATTTTCAGTAGCTCTGAATTAGCATCTATTTAATCGGTTTTGTGTTATAGTACTAACTCTCAATAATCCTTTACAATTTGCAAAATCCTTTCTTTTTCTAGATTGTCGGTACTTATTTTATAGGCCCTATAATTGGGGTCCCAAGGTTTTTTTATCACTCAAAGTTCAAATGAAATGAAGCCATATTGAATTTCATACTTTGTTTTCTTCAACCATCGTGTTTTGGTCACATCCAAATTGAAATAGAAATGCTTCCAATATCTCAAGAAGGATCTGAAATTGAATGTTCATTTGAATTTTCGAGGTTGTGCAACCAATTAATCTAATGGGAAAAAAAATTCACTTTTGTTTCACATGCCAATTTCAAAGTCAGATGAACTCATGATCAGCTTCCCACTTCCGTATTTCTTATTCTACGTAATTTCAATCCTTGAATTGATTGCAAATTTGAGTTCATAGGTGTACAATTAGTCTAGAACGGTAGGATATATTGCATTTCTTATATTACATGCTTAATGAGTGACAAACTCATCTATTGTGCTTTTGCATTTTTTTCCATTCATTTTCTTTTGGCTATAATTCCTAATGACATCCAAACATCTTTTGAATGAAACTTTGCAACTTGATAAAAACTATTAGTTGTTGTTGTAATGCAAACAAATTCCATTTTAGTTGATTGTTAATTACACTTGTCACTATATAGTCCAAAGGAAAAACACAAGGTAACACTTAAGGAATATCTCCAATGTTTTGAGACCTTTATGATGGATTTACAACACTTTACAAGTACCAAAATAATGTGTTTTGGAGCTCACTGAACACACAAGGTAAAACTTAAGGAATATCTCCAATATTTGAGATCTTTATAATGGATTTACAACACTTTACAAGTACCAAAATAATGTGTCTTGGAGCTCACCAAACACGTTCATTGATACTAGTCAAGATAAGATAGGTATCTTTTAATTCTTCAAAGATGTTGACCAAAGATCCAAAGTGTTTGATGGATGACTTCATTGTTTGTTCACATTGATACAAGCCAAGATAAGATAGGTATCTTTCAATCCTTGAAGGACGTTGACTAAGGACTTAAAATGTTTGATGGATAGCTGTCTTCCTTGGTTGCTCACTATAGAAACAGAGAATGCCCCACTGGTCCAATAATTGAAGCATTTTGAATAGGTGACTACCTTGATCGTGGAGGCCGCATCCTTCAATATGAGGAAAGAAGAAACTTGTGACAAGAGAGACATCAACTCGGTGGCCACAACTTACATGCGACCCTATAAGGTAATAGGCTCTAAAATTGCACAAGCTCCAAAACCGCCCACATCCTCAAATGTACATTATGCGAACATGTTTCCTTAAATTTGTAGCCTTTAGCAATGTACAAACAAAGTACGGTTTAGGAGGTGAACAATTTTAGAGCCCTATGCCATTTCAAATTCAAAATTTCATAATTAATTCCACAAAGCTCCAAAAAAATATGAAACCGCTTGGATTAGATGCCGATTCCACTTGTCTTTGAAGAAGAATTTACTGAAAATTATTTCAAGTGAAGAAGCAGGAGCCATCCCCATCACAAGTAAAAGTATGTGCGCTTGCGGACATGCTCGACATTGGTTGGGGCTCCTCCGTCTGCTGTGGGAAGGCCAGCCATAACCCACCTGATGAAACTGCTCGTCGACCCACCAATCACTCTCTAAGGGGCCCGTCGCCATCCATCACCGGGGTCCTGGGGTCCCGGGATCCCGGGCCCACCAGTGTGCCATCTCAGCCATTTTCATCATCAGCATTGGGGCATTGACTTGCGGGCCAGTATTCCGTGTAGAATGGGCCTCGGTCCCAAGATTGGTGATTAGTACCTGAAATTTGTTTTATTTTTGTATCAAGCCCAAGGTAGAAAGGTAAACCAGCCCACTGTGGTCAGAATGAGGAGTTTGGCATCATCTTGTTGCTGAAATTTTTCAATTTTTATCCCACATTAGTACAAGTGTGAGAAACAGCAAGTGTAATTGAAATTATATTTTTTTGACAAAGTATGAATTTGTTAGGAATTTCTGAAGCATTGAGCCCAAAAGAGTCTATACACTACCTTAACCCTAGACCGCCCAAGAGGACAAAAAGTGTCCTCACATAGTTTTAAGTTCTATTCAAATCACAGTAACTTTTGCATCCAGTGTCCAAATTCAATAAAACTTGTTGGAAAATTTGCGCCTTTTTTTTCTAGTTTGTATGGTAAAATTTTCAAATCAATCCAAAAGGTAATGATTTTCTAGAAGCCAATCGAAATTCACAGGCTCAATTTGATTCACCAAAGTGCACTTCATGGCTGCAATTTCGGGGACTTGTATCTCCTTCATCCAATGTTCGATTTCAATGAAATTTGTTGGATTAGATTCCCCTTGAAGTCTAGTTATTGTGGTAAAATTTTCATGTCAATCCAATTTTTTGAATGTTTGGGATCAATTCGAAATTCAAAATCCCGCCATTCTTGGACTACAGTGAACTTCAGCGGCTTGTATCTTCTTCATACATTCTTCGTTTCCAATAATTTTTTTTGGGAAAGTTGCGCATACTAGTCTAGTTTGTGTGGCTAAAATTTCATATCAATCCCAGAAGTTATGAGTTACTGATAAGCGTTTTAGTAGATGGAGGTTCAACCTCATATGTGTTTTTTGCAACTTTTCTTGCCTATTTTTTGACATTTGCAAGCCATTTTGCAAACACATTGAGTCAATTGAATGATAATTTTTTTCACCAATGTGTTTGTATCCTGGTTTTAAATCACTTTATAGTTTTAAGTTTTTTCATTTGAGTAGGTTTTGGAATCGAATTTCACCTCCAAGTGTGTTGCAAGGAAAATTTCAGCATCTTTTTTCAACACTAAAACATTATAATCTTTCAATCCATGCGGTCAAATGACTCCAAATTTATTCCACATCATCTACAGCATGTTTACTACAAGATTGTACGGTTAAGATCTGTATAACTTAGTCTCATTTAGATATTTAGCACTTCAAAAGATACAATGTTTTTAATCCAATCCAGCCATGGGCGGTCTAGGGTTAAGACCAACAAAATCTGAATCTGTAATGCTCATCTCACTGCCTAATGCAGTCAAAATATTTTCTATTACAGAAGGCCAAAAAAATCAATTTTTACAATGGACTTCACTCTGAAAACTCAGAAGTTCCCAATGAGGTCAGTGTTGACTCCATTGCTGTCATGTAAGACATGCATTGTTGCCCACATCCCACATCCTGAAAACCCCCACAATGGGTCATTTCTTAGGTGACTGCAATGGGTCATTTGACCACGATGAGCTGTCTTACCTTATAATTTGATAGACCCATTTTGGATTTTTTTTCATCCGAGGGGGTACTATTTATTTGAATGGTGGAAGGGAGGATTTGGGAGTCATTGTAGTGGGGGCAAAAAGAATTTAATCCCTTAACGCCTCAATTCTTTTATGAATTTTTGCACATTATTGCATATATCTTTGTACAAAAATACCATTTACTTGCAATTTCATGAAATTGGTCATTAAGAAAGGTTGTCTTTTCAAGATTCAAGTGTTACATTGAATGAATGAGAAGTTAGTTGGACAAAATAGCGCCTACAAGCCCTCTATTCATTGTCCAAAATATGGATGTCGGAATGCTCAAGGATTAACCATGGTCTAGCGGCCACTTAATTGGCATGAGTTGCAACAAATGGGCTATGATCATGGAAGGGTTCATGGTGACAAAATGAGCTCATAGACATGGAGTTGCAATGTACTATTGTTTTTTGGAGGCTTTAATAATGTTTTCCACTCCATAGTGGTCTAAGGTAAATTACTCCATTCTACGCAACCATGACACATAGGAGCAAGCTCATTGTGGGCAAAATTATATTAATGTAGTCTGTTCTTAAAGCGACCATTTAAAGATGATTGTCTTTTTGATGAAGCTAAAGTCCTTGAAAACAATTATTAGTAAATTTTCATTAGAAGAAAAATAGAATTGGCATCTAACCGAAGTCACTTCACATTTTTTGGACCTTTGAGGAATTAGTTAAGAATTTTTGAAGCTGAAATGTAGTGGGAATGTACATTGTTGGTACATTGAAGAAAGCAAAATGTACCTTAGTGTCATGATCGTTTTTAGGGCATAGACGCTTTCAGAACAAACTGCCTTAGTATTGTACATTTCAAAACTTGAATGTATATTCCTAAACCCTAATTTTGTCTACAATGGGCTTGTTCCCATTTAGCCTAGAGTTGGGTAGTTTACGTTACATATTGAAAAACTAAAATCTCTACAATGTAGGAGATGACATTTGATGTGCCTTGGGTTCAAGAAAATAGGTAACGTGGTAGTGGTGAATCCAAATTTTGGTCTCCAATTGATAATATTGGAGATTCAAAGAATTTTCTAGTGGCCCATTGATGATGCTATAACCATTTTGTTGTCAATCTAGCCATCACATTTGTAGGCATCTTATTGAAGTTAGGTCTCAAGGTCATATTTTGTGAAGAATAAGACTCCCAAAATAGGCAAATATATGCACTATGAATACAAAATACACATATGTATTTACATTTTGTATTAACCCCTAAAGTTCCTTCACTATATTTTCACCAAAAATGCTCCAAAACTGCCATTTCTAGTACAAATACCAAATTTTTGAAAAAAAACTTTTTTTGACATTTGTAACCGTAGGATCTTGTAGGATGATAACTTGAGAACATGTGGTAAAAATTTCAGAAATTTTCACCATGTGGATTGCAAGGTGTAAGCATTCAAATTCACTAAAATCATTTTTTGGGCCTTGTGAAAAACAAGGCAGCTGCACTTCACAAGCCCACTTTCCTATTGAAAAATGTCCAAAATGGTGGTTATTCTTCGGATTTTTTTTCCTAGACAAGTTGGTCACATGCTTGAAAATTTTCAGATCATTTGGAATTGTACAACATATAGGAAAAAAATAGTAAGTAGACAATAGTAAAGAATGATTTAAAATATTAAATTGCTAAGGATTTAATCATGGAATTGAAAAATGACAATCCCAATGGCTGAAATGTTCTTATAAACAATCTACATCCTATGATTTTATTCTTTTCAAAAAATCTTGAAAATTGAGTAAGATAAAGGATTTCAAAGTTTATTTTAAAGTAGAGAATCTAAAACTGCCCGCAAACAAAAGTTGCTCAAAACCTTCATCTCATTGATCAAAATGGAATGATTTAAAGCTTTTTACGTATATATAACTCTAGAAAATCAATTTCAAATTTTTGTTTTAAAAAAAATTGATTTTTTTTAATCTGCCTGTACTGCCTTGTCGATGAAAAAAATAACATATTTGGTCATAATTTTTTATTTTTATTTCCAAATGTCATGAAATTTGGTGCATTTGAAAATATTCCTCGCCCCTACCTTCTACTAAATTTTAGCCTAAAATATGCAGATATGTACCTGCCTAAAATTTCTATACAACAAAAAAATGCAGGCTAGTCCTTTAGGGGTTAATCTTTGACCACCCAATTGACTAAATTTGGATGATTTCATCCAAGGTGTTTAGTATTTACATTAGGAAAAGCCCCCCATTGCAATAGTATTGTTGCAATGTTGTTTGGATGGTTAAACAATAGAGTACTAAAAATGTATTGTTGCAGTACTACAACAATACAATTTTAATGGAGGGTGTATTCTATCTATTGAAAGTATACTATTGTAGTATTACAACAATATATTTTTAGTACTCTACTAGCAGTTGGCGCTTGCTATGCTACACATTCATCATTCGAATTTTATAAGAATTTTTATGTATTAGATAGAATGCAGAACACAAATTTCAATATATCTTCAAATAAAATGACTAAAATCTTTGTATAATTTTTTTTATAAGTAAGCATATATTGAAATGTACAATAGAAATTTATTGAATGATGAATGAAACATATGCAATGAAAAATACTATAAAAGATACACATACATTAGAATGCATTAGAAATTTGACTCCATTGTTACAAAAAATGGCACCTAAAATTGAAGAATTGAAAAGAAAAACTTATAAATCTCAAGAACTTTGTGAACAACTTAATTGTTGTGGAATCCAAAATCGCTTCAATTGAATAAATTTCTCAAAATCATTTGGTAGTAGCAATAGAAAATTGAAATCATGGAAGCTCAAAGCTCACAAAAGTACAAAATCATAGAAGTGCAAAGAAGTGTAAAGCCAAGAGAAGCAATGGATTTGCTACCTCTATAATATCATCCTATGGATCCTCTTTAATATCACCTTAATTTCAACAACTATATTATTTCTATAATATCACCCTTTGTAAAAAGTGATATTATAGAAGTGATTGCAAATTGCTACTCTATTTCTGTAATATCACATTGTGTGAAAATACGATTTCTATGTATGCATGATTGAAAATATTTAAAATAATTATTTAAAATACTTATTGAAATCATTATCATGCATTCTATTCAAGTATATCAAAATTTTACTAATATGTGATACGATGAATGCGTAGCATAGCAAGCATGAGCCCCTAGTATTAATGGTAGCATTTGTGATATTACAAAGGGAGTTATGATTCTAGTAGTATGATTGTTCAACCATTGAAACAATATTGTTGTGATGGGGGGTATTTTTCTAATGTATAACTGACTCTAGTCCTCCTATTTTTCATCCATCTAAGGTAGGATGACTCAATTTCCAGTATGTTCTCCAAAGTATTCTTAATAAATCAAGAGAAAAAGTAGATCCATGTTGCACAATTATGTTCAAAGGAAGGACATTGAAATTAAGGCAAAGGTTTAGAAAATTATCGATTCCATTTCAACGTTGAAGGACTTTTGGACATGAAATTCAATTTTCATTTTGGAACTTCCACTAAGTTTAGGGCCAACTTTTGTATAAGTCATTAAAAAATTATACCAAATCTTTCTAAAACTTTTACTTTATTGTCAAACAAATTAATTCATGATTGAATCATCATAGTACCTTAACCCCTAAAGGACCAAATAGCATTTTTTGGCAACATAGTGACTTTGGGTAGCTCACTACAAATGGAGTTTTTATTGTTTTTCTTTCAAATTTTTACACAACATGTGCACAAGGAGTAGCTTTGAAGTCTTTTACCTTACTCAATTTTAAATATTTTTGAAAGAAAAAAAAACATTAGGTGTAGATTTTTTATTACACCATTGGGATTGATACTTTTCAATTCCATAAATTAATTGTTAACAATCTAGTGTTTGGAATCATTCTCTACTTCTTTCTACTTACTATTTTTTTCCTATATGTTGTATAACTTTGAATAATTTGAAAATTTTCAAACATGTAGCCAACTTGCCTTGAAGAATGAATCCAAGGAGTAACCACCATTTTGGACATTTTTTCATAAAAATGTGACCTTGTGAAGTGTAGTTGCTTGTTTTTTTTGCAAGGACAATAGAAAGGTTTTTGTCACTTCAAACGCTAATATCTTGCAAACTATGTGGCGAAAATTTCTGAAATTTTTACCACTTCTTCACAAACCATTGCACTACAAGATCTTGCGGTTACATGTGTCCAAAAAAAATTAAAAAAAATAAATTTGGTACTTGTACTAGAAATGACAGTTTTAGAACATTTTTGTTGAAAACATAGTCAAAAACCTTTAAGGGTTAAGTATCATTGAACTTTCTTACTACACTTTTACCAAGCACATGATTGAGGTGGAGATGAGATTTTGAGAAGCAAGCAAATTACTTCCAGTAATCTCCTTGTTGTCACGTGAAATCCGCATAATCAGTGATTATGTTTTTTTTCATTCGCTGATCACATTTTTCATCCATATTTGGACATTGGGCAATCTCCTCATCGTTGAGAATTCTAATAAAAAAACAGGCATTTCTTGTTATCAACCCTTCTTATCATCCTGTTTTTTTTTGTTCAGAATTCTCTCTACCTCAGTGATTGCCCTTTACATATTATTTTGAACATGAATACAAAAATAAAAATAAATAAATTTCATAGAATTGGAGCCTGGACCTCTCTGTCAAACTTATCAATTGGACAGGTGTTCTGTGCCCGTTGTCCTGTTCACTTGGAGCACAAGTGAAGGAGCCATTTCCCATGTGAAAGGGGGGCAGCAACAATGTCAATCAACACTAACTTAAAAAACAGCTGGTCCACCCTTTTGAAATGTGAAGAAAATGACTTGGACGTTGCAATTATCTTTTCTGTACATTCTTTTCATTCATTTGGCCCAACAAATTCTCGCTACAAGACCAAGAAATCGTAACCCGATTAGCGGATGAGCAGAAATTCATTTGGCGCATCCCCCACTTGTTGTTAATTGTTCGTAAAACTTGCACACATTCAAATCATATTCTCAATCACAGTACTGTTTCCATGTATTATGAGTACATCCAAAAATTGATAGCAATAGCCGGCTATGAGATGGCCGCTCTTTTCATGGAAGGTACCTGGCCACCACCTTGTAAGCAAGTTAGTTAGCTCTTGAAAATTGGAGTACATAGTTTCCAAGGACTAGAAAATCAGTAAATAAAAAAAAAGCAAGCACCGTATTAACAAGAGCAAGCACCCCGCACAAATAATTTGATTCTATTGATGAAATCAAGGTTTGTTGCGATGACGACTCGATCAAGAGTCCGTAGAATTGGGGTGCCTGTCAATTGCTGACGGGCTTTGTCAAATGATAATTGATATCTGGGCTTGTTGGAGGGTCACAATGCTTGCAGATCATAGTCATGGTGGGAACTTGGTGTCAACTGCTGTACACACTATGAAAAAAAGCCCACAAAAAAAAAAACTACATTCAATTATCCTGCTATTTAGTGAGGACAGAAAATTAGTCTCGCCACAAAATTAGTATCACTGCAGAAATAGTGCAAGTTACAATGATACTCATCCTACACTAATTTAAATACTTCTTTGGAGATTATGTGACTTTAGTAAATTAGTGTCACACGCACTAATAGACTGATGAATCAGTGAAAATAAACATCATGTTTGTCCTCTTCAAGTGATGATTCTACACAACTTGAGGGGTGAAAAGGGACACTTGGAATGAATTTGGATTAGATTGATTTGGATTAAATTTGGAATAACTTGAGGCTTTGTTCATCACTGATAAAAATTGGTGATATTATGCATGATTCCTTGTGAGATAAACATGCCTTGAATAAATGTATACTTTTGTTTTCATTTCTCCTGGAATGTGCTTTTATGAAAGGGCATTTAGGTACATGTTTTTACAATTTTTTAGATTACTCACTGTATATATAATGTGTGTGGAGAATACAAACTTTAAGAGAAAAAACTCCCTCACTCATCTATACAGCTATGTACACTACATGTACAGATAATTTCTCTCTTACACACCTCCATGATCATACACAAAATACATTGACTGTAAAGAAAATAAATAAAAGAATATTACAATTCGTTTACTTATCTTTATGCAAGTATAGAGTAACAAGGTAGAACAACCCAATGTCATCAATCACCAAGCAATTCAAACATCTACTAGACCTTCCCATTTGCATTGGTCACCCACCCATTATCACAATCTTAGCAATCCTTTAACATCAAGACAATGCACTTGGGGAGGGAGCACGTCGACATGTAGTTTAGCTCGGGTCTAACCACACTTTACCAATTTGATCCCAACAACTTTGAAATATCACTGAAAATTCATTTCTTGTCAGAATGTCTTGATTCTACTTTACTTGCAAATGGCTTCTCTCAAACTTCTCAATACGTGAGTTCACAAATAGCTTCTCCTAGCTAGCAAATCTGCTTGGTAATAGGCATGTTTACCATGCAGTTCTTAGACTGGTTAGTGAACGTCACCAACCACGCATAATATTTAGTCTTGGGTTCTAAATCATCTACTGGTATGCACTAATTGTTTATAAGCTTAGTTATACCAATCCCTGTAAAGGTTGTCATCCTGCACCTACTATGTCACGTAGAGGCTCACATATGAAGTTCCCAATTGGGGTGAGGTCAACCAATTGTTGACAGGTGAATTAACTTATTCTCATGTTACAATCTGATTCCACAGCAGAGCATTACAAACAGACGAAGGCATTGACCGTCATACACAAAAAAGAAATACGTTTCTTACAATGGTAGGGCTGATAAAGAGACAGGGTCCTGGCTCAACAAATTGTTCACTCTCTTCTCATAGGGAGTCATTATCCCATATGACTTAGTGTTTCTGTGGACCGTGATGTTTCTGATTACTACTTGACCAAGTAATGCTGGCCTGCCAATGCTATCAATATGTACAGTATAGGATATTGAATTCTGGGATCTTCATTGCAAATTTATTCACTAATCCGTGTGTAGTCAACCTATTTCTAGGACCATAAGAGGGTTTTTATTTGTGATCTAGCGTATTAGACCAGAAATACTACGTTTCCATCTTGAAGGCACAGTTCTGACTGTAACCGTCTAGTGAAATACAGTGGATCACTGCCTCCAGCAGGAGTGCTTGTGATATTAAGTGTTCCTGCATTCGTACATGCCTGCATTAGTTCCCTACAGTCAATCTAATAATTGAAAAAGGGCTTCATGAATGCGACATAACATTCTCGCACCAAGAGATTTCCTCCCTTTGGTTACGTGGACATGACTTTCTGGTCCAAAAATCCATACCAAGACCCAGTATACAAACGCTCTTCTTTAAACATTGATACTATAGGTGTGAAGATAGATTTACCGAACTGGTATAAACGAATGTCATAGAGTTGCTCCAGGGAAAAGGAAGTCCTTCGTAAAACGCTCACTCCACTGCATCAACCAGTTGAGAAATCAAGGACCAAAAAACAAAACATAGCGATACTTCAGATATATCCATTTAGATTGCATAAACCATGAAAGAAAAAAATATGTTGGGCACATCCTTTAAGTCCATCCCTGTTTTTCATCTCGAGTTTATACTTCGACTTCCCAGAAGTAAGTGCATTTTCATAACTCAACGTATCACACCATATTGTTTCGACCAATTGAACCGTATGAACTCAATTTTCTAATACATTCGAACTTTAAAGGTAAACAATACGAGAAATTGACGTCAACAGTTGATTTTATGAGTTCATTAAGCTTTTAATTGGAGTTGCTTAAAGAACAAAATGAAATTTATCTCATTAGAGAAAATGCAACCCTTGCAAATCCATTGCAAATCCAAATGCAAAGTCAATTTTGGATCAAGCCAAAGTTATTAGAAGCTTCCTCTATCCGATTTATAGGGGAAATAGGAAGACTGAGTCTAATAGAGGATGGCAGCTCAAAAGTCGTCAAATGAAAGCATGAGATTGGATAACAGAGCACCTAAGCGTCTTAAATTTCACCCTTATATCAAGGACCCCAAATGCAGAGAAAACGTAAGAACAATGTTGGCAAAAAGCACACCGACGTAAATTAAATCAAACCATAGCTTCAGAAAACATATCAAAAGTTTCAGTTTATCAGCATGTCATTTCAATTTCGAGAATTGATTTTTACCTCAGTGCCGAAGTACTTGTTAAAGAGTTTGATTGCAGGATCCCGCTCAGCGTTATATTGGTCATAAGCATCCTGCCGTGACTGAACATACGCCCTGGCATCTTCGTCCTCGTTGCTTTGAGCATCGTTCAATGCCTTGAGATAGATATCCACGTACTCCAGATACACGTCCCATAAGCGCCCAGTCGGTACATGCAGGGTAGGCTCTTTTGCACCGAGCATGGATCGGTAGAAGACCAGGTACTTCGAGAAGAACTGAGTTTCATCAAAGAACTTGGTTGACATGTGGCCACATTTCTCACGAATACGTTCATACACAGGTGCAAGCACACTGGTGTGTCGCTCTAGATAGTCCGGGTCTTGAGTTAAAGGTTGAAAATCAACTACACATAAAATTTTGTTGCTCCCAAATGACAGCAGATCAATTCCTAGCAATGGTAGATCGTGCCTGCAATCAAACACCCAGCTTAGAATCTCTAAACCCTGAATTCTTACACAAAATAAATAACAAAGAAACAAACAAAACTTAGACTGTCTCAGGAACTTTACAATATCACAAAGAAATCTTCCAAGACTCATGACGAGGTCTCCCGTTGATCATACTGAGGCCCCCCGTATATGTCATGGAGAGACGTCCATATGATCACTGTGACGATAAGGAGACGTCCCAATAAATCATGGTACTTATTCTTTGTATGATGTAGTTTGAAAGCTCCCGCATTAGTCAAATTTTATTGAAAAACATGTTAATATTATACACTTGCATCCCGGAATAAAGATAAAAAGAGCAAGGGTTTTAGGGTATCAATCATGTCAAAACAGTGGACCGTCTCTATAGAAAGATAACAAACCTAGTATCAGGATACAAAAGGCTATTGAATGCCTGACCCGCGGCACCTCCATCAAAGTAAGTGAATCGCACCCTCCGCACCCTGTCTCCAGCCAACAACCAGTTGTGCACCCTCCCTTTGCTCGTTTTCTGTACTCGATACTCAGGTAACAGATCCATAACTCGTAACCCTGATATTTTCTGCTTGAGTGCAACCCAGAAGTGGTCCATGTAGGGACCGTAGAGAAGATTTACATCCGAGCCTTGAATTGAGGGCCCCATCTCTGTCCCTGGAAGACACTGCAACGCAGTTCAGTTGCGGCGATGTAAAATGAAGAACGAAGGTCTGATCTTATGTGAAGGCATTAAACTCTTTCCAAACTCAGAAGCATTCAAAGGCCCTGCCCGCACCAATTAGCACCAATTAGCACCAATTCGCTGACTGAGGTGTTACGATCCATTAGCAGGTAGGAAGTTAACAAACGAATGATGTGCCCAGACTTACAAAGTAAACTGAGGATTC
Organism: Climacium dendroides; assembly: GCA_950106755.1. NCBI lineage: Eukaryota > Viridiplantae > Streptophyta > Bryopsida > Hypnales > Climaciaceae > Climacium > Climacium dendroides. The sequence continues at coordinate 45,973,209 of OX467082.1, read as the reverse complement.
AAATACTTCGATGCACGGAGTGGCTTGCACTTCAGACCATTGATGTGGGCACAGTTTGTTCACTAGTCCAAAATCGGATGTTAAGTTAAGTAACTGCTGGATTGAATGTAAATTTATTGCAAGCTAGTTAATGGGACCAATTTGAAGAATAAAAAAACTTGGGAAAGCAGGCATTTATTAAATAATTCCAACTGGAGCTACTTGGTTGGTACAGGCGGGGCCTAAGAACACATGTACAATTCACAACGGTTTGTTATCATTTTTGGTAAAGGCTGACAGTAGGATAATCACACTTAATTGCGACCTAATTGTTACCCAGTTGCAAAACCCCTACACAAAACCCCTACACAAAATAGTGAAATTAGGTTGCCTTAACAATTAGGTTGCCTTACTCAGGAAAGTTACCTCATGACTCACCGCTTGTCCAGATGGAGGCACAAGCAATTCTCTATACCCGAGCCATGAACTATTGCACCAATCCATGCAACACATCATGGTTCCTACATTACTGCATCCTTGTACAGTGTAGAATGTCAAGAAATTAATGTGGGGCAACCTAATTTCACTTTTTAGTGTAGAAATTCTTACGTGAAATTACACCTTCTGAACATGAGAGCTTAGGGTCAATTAGGGTACACCTGTAATCGTCAATTTGAAAATTCATCTATTGTCCAAAAACACATGCTAAGAAAATCACAGTACCTCCAGTGGATGAGGCGATTCTTGCATTGCTGGTGCAGCTCCTTCAGAATTCGCATAACAAGCTCTGCACCTCACGGTTCGAGCTACCCGGAGTGGCGGAATGCAAAGTGGTCGACCAGAAAAATTCAGAAACTCCGCTTGGTTTCCCTTGCAAGGCCCGAGATAACATGTGGGCGAGACCAACTGCTGCGGAGCCCGGAGGTGGAGCACGCAACTTGCCATAATCTCAAATTCCGAAAGCCAAACTTCTGAACTTGTGCACAATCCCTCCGTAATGCACTGACCCTAAAACCAAAATGAAGAAAACACGAGCGGCCCTACATCAAGCAAACTTGCTTTCTCCCAGCTTCACAAAATCTCGCACAATCTTCACATCTGTACAGGAAAAGAAACCCACGAAATCAAACCAGGATGTCCTGCAACAGCACGTGTAGAACAGCACAGCCCTGTTTGACACACGCAGAGCAAGAATATTCCATCACTCACTCCACCCATGCAAAGGCCATGATTAACGTCCTCGTGCACCAATAAGTGTTGTCCACGGATTTATTTCACCCCAACATGTGTTCCAAACTGTTGGAAATCGAGAAAACGCGAGTCCTCCGTCTACTGAATTTCGAAACTACCAAAAGACCAGTCGTAATTTCAAGAAATCGTCAACCACAGTAAGACTAGAGGTAATAACCGCAATACTGTAGTTATGCGAAAACGGTCAAGAATGAAAAAATCAAGTGCAACCACCAGTGGAGTTCAAAACCTCTTCCAAAAACTACACTCCATTAATAATGGCGGGGAAGTGCGAAATCGTGAAGCCGATCCGCACAAGACCACGAAACTCTTGCCTGCTCGCAAGCTCAATACGAAATCGTCAACCAAAGGTCACTTAGCTTAAATTACTTAACAATCAGTCAACTCTACAGTCTAGTGCAAATTACCGTCCAATCGCAGTTAACTCCTCGCCCTTTAGTCGAAGAATTGGCTGGAATCGAGTCCGATATTGTCCTACTCACTCTAGTCAGAATGGGAAAACGATCAGTCTGTGGTTTTGGAAGAAGACATTCTGCAATTGCTTGAGTTGAATGTACTCCTGGGAAAGTTCTTTGTCATCCATGGCAGGATTGTGGTGCTAGATCAGCGGGAAGCGTGGTTGAGGAAGGAAGGAAGCGTAGTTGCGGACGCTACGAGGTTAGGGTTGGTTTGGACGAGCGAATCGGGACGGGTCCTGTCGGTGGGAAACCCGGGCCGCCCGGCCCGGTCCCGTCTCACCATAAGTAGAAGCACCTATGACCGGTAGTTTAAGCAGTTCCGCATACTTCGAGGTAGAATTAACACACGAGATTATTTTGGACATTAGCAAAATCAAGAGTTAAAAAAATTGATAATACATGAATAAGTTATGGTGTCCAAGCCATTTTTTGCATTCAAGTATGCAAATTGTATTGTACATTTGGGACTCACCACATCTACATAGTCTCAAGATTGGTTTAATGTATAGGGTTGGGAATAGGTATTTACACCTAAAATGAATCTACACATTTGCCCTCAATAGGCATGACATTCATCATATATGGATGATAAGTACTTTAATAACTACTTTGAACCCCTCAAAATTCTTTCATAGTATTCAATCCTTCCATGTTGATTGTCAAGCAATGGCCTTTTAAATCTAAGTTTAGTTAGTTTTATCCTATATTTCACTTGGTAATTGGTCAATTTTACTATTTATGGGATACATTTGGTGAGCAAGGGTGGGAGATAAGAATTCAAAAGGCTCATAAGAAATAAATGTAAACTTCTAACATGTCAATTTTGGTGAACATGACTACCAATGTTCTAAGGTATTGACACTTTAAATAGCCAAGTATCTAAATGAACTTTTATAATTTTTTATCTAATAGTACATTAAATTTTTTATTTCTAATGCAAAGAATAAAAAATAATAATAATTTTTTTTCCATATCTAATTGTAGGATCTTGCACTACAGTACTACACTATTATAAAGATGTATAGATTTTTTTTAAATTGACTATGTAGATTGCAAGATATTTGCATTCAAAGTGAAGAAAATAATTTTTTTGCACCTAAGTCAAGTAGATGTTCTTTCTTTTTATCTAACTCTCAATTAAAAAATTTTGCACTATTAATTTTGATTTTTAAAATTTTTTATATTGAAGAATTTAATCAAGAGTTAGATAAAAATAAATTGAATTGAAGAGTGAACCAAAATTGTATTCAATGTATTCCAACAACAAGAAGACTAAATGAATAGGACTTAAGCAACTTAGGCAATAAGGCATGCTTTAGGATCTAAAGATAGTGGCATATTGAGGTTGGAGTGGAATGACAAGAAATTTTATAGTTTTGATGTGTAAGACATTTGTGGGGTGCTACCACATCAACAAGCTATTCACATATCAACAACATAAGATAAATCTTAAATGAAACATGGCAAATTGCATTCCTAAAGAGGTGACACATTCATACAACAATGTATCAAAGTGTATCAATTTTTATATGAGACTTTTACAATTGTCAAGAGCAAATTCTTTGTAATCTAGAGTTTTGCTCAACTTCGCAAAACCCAAGAAAATACAAGTGTAGGAGTTCTTATAGGGAAAAGTTTATTCAATCTATCGTTTATATGACCAATGTTACTTTTCAAATAAAATATACTTTGAACTTGAATATACCTAGTTTTTGACTTGTAATACATTAACACTCTTATTCCCAAGAATTATAATTTTGTTTTGAGTCTTTTACCAATGTATGAGACATAATGAATGCTATCCCAATCCTACCTAGGATTTTACAAGGTGGGCAAATAGTCTAAACAATAAGTTAGATTGATCAAATCATCTTTTGTACCTAAGACTAATGAATTGCCAGAAAAAACTACCCGCATTGCATTGTCTATGTGGCTTCCCTATTTTTCTATAGGCGAAAATGTTTGAGTCTTCCATTGTACATTCCTCAATCATGACCTCAATCTAAGCTTTCCAACCACGAAGGGGCTTCAACAAATCAATACTACTCCTCATATTGCTAGGAACTACTACTCTTTATATTCAATGGCCGAGTTTCTCGACATCTGCTCTTGCACTAACATTCTACAAAGAAGGCCCAATTTCCACCAGAAGTTCACTCCATGTCTATGTAGCACTTGTTTAGGCCATGTCGAGCTCCTACATGTGCCCCATAAGCGCTAAAAAAACCAATAGAATATGCATTTTGTCACCCCCACAAGCCGCCCTTCAACAAATTTCCTGCCTTCTCTGCTCCCGAAACCGCCATTTTAACGAAATTGCCCATACAGCTATGTTGCCGGAATCCCGGATGCAGTGTGGGGTCTGAATCAACAGACAGTGGAACTTCGATTACAACGTGTCGATCAAGAGTCTCCAGCAACTTCACTGCGATGTAGCGAGCCTGCAAATTCTCGGCACGATCCCTCCAAGATCTGCGTTCCTCATCAAATTTGAAGTCCCCTATTGACTCCCAACGTAAATCAATTTAGACAATTTAGTAATGGGAAACATGCTCAGATGCTCAGTCGGAGGATTTTAGGTCCGTGCTGTTACCTTTCCCAATTGCTGCACAACCATACATACTGATCCCTCACTAAAGGCCGAGGATCCATGATTTGAAAATGATCCGCATCCAATTCATCACGTCTGTTAACGAGTTGCAAAAAACACTCACAGCCCAATCTGCCACTTCAGTTGGTGATTGAGAATGATTGTTCTGCATGTCGCCGCATGGTGAGAATAATTGTGTCTTTCTTCTGCTTCTACCGCGCCGCTCCAGTTGTTGATTATGAGTATGTTTTAAACAGGGGAAGCTAGTTTCTAACTCATGAAGCTCTTGATCGAAGTCTGAGGAAGCACCAGGCCTCGTAAGAGTGGTTATGAAGCTTTACCCTTTCTGCCCGGAGAGTGACGTACTTTCTGCCTGGGATTACTGGGATCATGCAGTCTCAGGAAGAATTTACAGTGTGCAGGCTTCACAGAGAATCAGCTCAGGTCTTACGATCCATGTCATAGTACAAGTTGGTCTCGCACTCCTGTCTTCATTCCTATGACCAACGAACAATAAAGAGAATTTATTTAGCATTAACCACTTCAGGATACCCTTTAGTACAGTAGACTTAGGTGTGATGGCAAGTTACACAAGCTTGGAGGATTTCACTCTATAACGAAGCTCAACAAGATTAAATTGCCTGGGCTCTTTGCGTGCATCGGTCCCTCTCATCAGAGTCGAGACAATGCACCGAGACAATCATCCTCAGGACTCAGAATGCACGCAAAACCAGCTCGGTTAGTTTTCGTTTATTTTTCATTTCGGAGAAGTAGCCAGCTATTTCTTCATTGCACGTGTGATATTGGGGTGGTACTTGGTGATGTCTATATGGAACCTGGGTAAAATTTGGCTATTCTGTTGAAAAACAACAACTTCAATGTCCTGTACAAAAAATACCCTCCGTGTTTTCTCAGTCTGTAGCAAAGTGGCGAAGATTTCATGGAAAAAAACCCCACTCCTCAGTTGTCAACTTTATATAACCTCATCAAAGTTCATGACTGGAGTAGACTGCTCACCTCCTCCATTCGTCCATCCATCCATGCCGCTGTCGGCTTTCATGCCAAACTTGGAGCAACGTCTGCTAGCATCTTCACCACCTCACGCATCGACGGACGACTTGACGGCATGGAACTACTGCACGACATTGCAATTCTCAGGACCTGAACCATCTCACTGCGTGAACTCGTCCCACAATTGGAATCTAAAACCTCACACAATTCGTGTGGTGTTACCACTCTGTTATGAACCCATTCCACCAAGTTCGAGCCTGCTGAAGGGTCTGCTGCTCTATTTCCAGTCACCAACTCCAACAGAACAACACCAAAGCTGTAGATATCAATTTTCTCCGTCACTCGCATTCCATATGAGTACTCTGCACAAGTTTTCACACAGAAAGCACACCACCATCGCACCATGAGATTGGTGGTGGAATTGAACAACACCACTAACTAATTACAGGCATGACCAACTTCCAATCTTCAGGGAATTGTCTATGCACTGCATTCAAAGCCATGAATGGACGATTCAATCACTCAATCGATCTTCACCTGGAGGAATGTAGCCCAACGAGCCAGCAACTGAAGACAAGTCATGCGATGCCTCCGGATCTATCATCCTCGCAACCCCAAAATCAGCCAAGTGAGCTTCATACTCCAAGTCCACCAGAATGTTGTTCGACTTGATGTCTCGATGTAGGATTTGTGGTGAGCAGTCGTGGTGCAAATATTCTAGTCCCTGTCCGCACAGGGAATGCCAAATCCCAGAATCATTCACCACCCAGATTCGAAAGCATTTATGTCAAGTGGAAATGTGACCACTAAATTAAAATTCACAGTTGCTGGGTTTCTTGGACAAAGTAACCAACCTTGGCTGCTCCCATGGCAATCTTGTAGCGAATTTCCCACGAAAGTGTATTTGCCTCGGACCTGTGCAAGAGATCTCCCAAGCTGCCGTTGGGCATGTATTCATACACCAGCAGGTTGCTGTCGCCCTTGGTACAACTACACAAAAGTTTCACGATGTGCCGGTGACGGATGTTCGCTAGTGTCTTCAACTGCACAGCATGAGAGCACTACATCACTTTCAAATCCACTATCAACCACACTCACAACAAGTTATCATTCCGAATGACCAGCCCAACATTGCAGCTTTGGAAACAATTTGTCAACGCATTGCAAGTAACGAGTGGAGGTTTCATTTGCAACCTCGGTACCGAAGCCATGGTCACCGCTGCGCTCATCTTTCTTCACATTCCACAGTTTCTTCACAGCCACAATCTCCCCGTCGCTCAGTGTGACCTTGTACACTTTGCCCGAACCGCCGGCTCCAATCAGATTACCTTCATCCAAGGCCGAAACTTCATCCTCGTGGTACACTTTATTGTGAAACGACGTCAACGTCCATGATCTTTCGTCCTGACTTGATGAGTGTAGAGCTTCCTTAGCGGCACTCCTGCTGCAGTTTCTGAAAACCAGAAACAACAACAAAAACAACCCAAACGCCACAGCACCAAACACCCCCGCGACCACAATCCAAGCCTGTTTTTTGTCCCGCTCGTCCGCCAAGCCTACCACAGAAGAATCGGTGCCACAGGAACCCTCCACACATAAGTTCGGATTTCCAGTGAAATTCACATTCACAAACCCTGGGCCATTGCCCTGTTTGGGAATGACCCCTGATAAGTTGTTGAATGCCACATTCAGGACCTGCAAATTCACCATACTGAACAGGCCTCCAGGGATGGTTCCCGTGAGGTTGTTCTCCGAGACATCCAGAGTGCTCAATAGCTTGAGTTTGGTCAGCTCGTCAGGAATGGTGCCGTCCAGATGGTTTCTGGAAAGATCCAGTTGAAAAAGCTCAGAGCAATTACTCAGGCTGGCAGGAATGGCGCCATGGAATGAATTAGCACCCAATACGAGCTGCGTCAGCCTCGACAAGCTTCCCAGCAGGGGAGTGAGGGTGCCACTAAGCTCATTGGAGTCGACTTGGAACTTGACCAAGCTGGTTTGTCCAATCTCTGCAGGAATGGGGCCTGACAACCTGTTATTTTGCAGATACAAAATGGAGAGAGACTTGGCGTTTCCGATGCTGGCGTCAATCCTTCCACTCAGGTTGTTCCCACTCATTTGCATCCTCACCAAATGGGCGCCTCCCCACAAGCCCGCCGGCACAGGCCCCTCCAAATGGTTGCCGTCCAGTCTCACTACCCCCAAGTTTGTGCAATTGCCGTATGTTTCGGGAATCGTACCAGTCAGTCTGTTTTGGTATAATCCAAGAAACTGCAATGTCACATTGTTGCCCCAGCAAAGATACGGAGGCACGGGACCTTCAAGAAAGTTGTACCCGAGGTCCACACGCTGCAGCAAAGTATTCCTCCCGAGATCGTATGGGATTGCACCCGTCAGTTGGTTCAGGTTGAGACGAAGTTGAGATAGTCGTCCCAACTTGGCGATTTCAGGAGGAATCGATCCACTTAAATTATTTCCACTGAGATCGAGATATGTGAGTTGCGACAGGTTACCCAAGGTACGTGGAATCTCTCCAACCATATTACTTCCATACACAGCGAGATATGTGAGTTGCGACAGGTTACCCAGACTAGCGGGAATCTCTCCACTGAAATTGTTCACACTCAGATCGAGAAATGTGAGAAGCGTCAGATTATCCAGACTGGCTGGAATCTCTCCAGAGTAGTTGTTGGTCCCCACGTCGATGTGGGTCAAGCTGCCCCTCAAGTTTGCCGAAACGCCTGCCAAGTCCCCACTTAAGCCATTATAGAACACTATGAGTTCCCAAAGCCGTCTGCACTGCAACAGAGAGTCTGGAAGAGTCCCCGTAAGCTGGTTCGCATAAAGCCAGATTCGCTCTAAATTGGGCATGCTTCCGAACATGTCTGGAATATGGCCGCTGAGCGAGTTATTTCCCAGATTTAGGAATTCCAGATGCGTCAGGTTCTCAAAAGTGGGAATGGGGCCTATGATGTTGCATCTCTCCAGATGCAGAGTCTTCAACTTGGTCAAGTTCAATATCGCTTTCGGAAATGAAACTCGAGGGAAATTCACGCCGTGCAGGCGAAGATCCTCCAAGCCCTCCCATAAGCTCGTGTTCGGCCATGGCACCATGTCCAGGACGTCCAAGTCTGAGCCTAACCATAAAGCTTTCAGGTTTGGAATTTGGAAGAGGCTCAACGGCAGGGTGCCATTCCAGTTGTTATGTGACAGACTCAATTCCTCAAGCTTCGTCAGTGAAGGAATAGACTCTGGCATCTGGCCTTCGAAGTAGTTCCCGCCGAGACGCAGAACTCGCAGCTCCTGGAGCTCGTCAAATCTGACCACCATGGTGCCTACCAAGGACGCATAGGTTAGGTCCAGCACCTGCAGTTGTTGGAGTTTAGTAAGGTTTTCCGGTACCTTCCCGCCGATGTAGGTGTAACTCAAGTTCAGGTACACAAGCTTAGAGCAATTCACGATGTCTTGAGGGAAGGTTCCATTCAAAGTCGTGTTTCCCACATTCAAGGATGTAAGATTGCCAAACTTAGCTGCATTCCATCACACATGCACCATGATAACAAATATCAGTACACCCATGTCCCGAGTCACTCTTCGGCGTCTATCCGAACGAATTGACAGCAAAGAAAATCAAAGAACCCATAAGCTGATTGAATATTCCACGATAGTACTACGCCACTTACCAAAAGTGAGGGCCTGGATTTCGCCAGCTAGATTGCAAAATGGGAGAGGGGAGAAGTCCAGTGCAGATACAGAACCCTGTGTGCAGGTCACACCCCTCCATAAACAAGGAGTGCTGTCCGAGGCGTTCCAGTTGCTCATGCTGTTGTCTACATCCTTTAGAAAACCTTGCTTCCACTTGAACAGCAGCTGGCCTTCTTCATTGAGACACAGCACACATCCAGAAAACACACTTGTGCATGCCATGGTCCAGAGAAGACAAGCTTTCCATAGCCGCATGCCGTTGAAATTCCACTTCTTCATCCCCGCAAACTTTTCCCCTACCAACACTCCACCGTGAAAATTCCTCAGATTCCCGAAGTGCCTAATCTAAGCATCCCAATGTCGAAAACAATGAAGACATCTTCTTGAAATTAAGTTGTGCAAAACATCACGTCATACAATTTTGTGGTCGATTCGCGCAAAGGTCCCCTCCCCAAACTGCATGCAACACCGTCTGTAGTGTATTCAACCTCGTCAATTACTCCTGATGCCACAATTTCGGACTTCACTGGACGGAACTCACAAATTGATCAGGTCGCATGTGAAACATGTGAAGAGAACGCCAAGAGAGAGCCTTATTAATACGTGGTCTCCATTCACCTGTTTTTGCAACGTCTCTTTCCTTTCCGCTTGTCTCAGAGCAACAAGAGCTCCAGGCCAAACCATACTCAAAAACCAACGAACCGCTCCTACAACACCGAGACTGAGCCTCAAAATCATGTGAAACACATCGATCGAATCATGCAATGATCTACCCTGCGCCACTGCTGTCTCCCGTTCGATCTTCAACGTGGCTCACTTACCCACAACAAGTTGGGAAACGGTTCCATAAAATTACCAAATGCTGATGGAGTACTGAGCAACACCAGCTGCATTCTTAATGCCAGCATGCGGTGCTTGGGCACTAATCCGTTCCTATGCAAAATGTCAGAGATAGCAGAAACTAAGTTGTTTAAAATGAAAATAGTCACTTGCGAGGGGGGAATAATGCCAGAGCTTCATAGCGTTGCTTCGCAATTCCAGCTCCGGATCGTGCTGTCAGACCGTGAACCCTTAGAAATGCCTGAAACGAAGACCAAACCAGAATCGCAATAAAGCGACAGAGAGGAAATTATCATGTTCCTTGGCCAATAGCCTCGACAGGTGCTATTGATCCCCACACAGAGTATTCTCTGTGAGTCATGGCTGGCCTCGGCACCAAGTCCCCAGCAGTTTTCGTAAACTGCCTGCCTGCCCCTGCCCGTAGAAAACACTGAAATTTTTTATTTTTTACACAAATTTTTTAAAAAAAATTCTGAACTCATATTTTCAATCAGAGGCCCCGAATTACTTCCGGGAATTGCAGAAATTCTGAAAAATTGGTTCAATACAGGGGGCTCTTTTTATTTTTTTGGGCGGGCAGGCATGGCCTGCCCGGCGTTTTGGCAAAACTGCTGGGTACTTAGTGTCGAGGCATGGCTGGTCACGGATCGAAACGCTCTTCATCCTCTCAGTCTAGAGGATACGATGAAAGCACATAACTCAACCTCGAGATAAAACGCTGAAAAGTTTCATTTGCCACACAGGATAAAATTTTCAAATTTTGAACTCATATTCGCAATCGTAGGCCCCAAATTAGCTAGAAGAGGTGAAGTAGAAAAATTGACCAAGCACAAAACAGGGGGTCTTCTTTTTAACGCGCACCCCTGGAATGACTTTCGGGGGACGAGGGAGGGGGTCAGTAAGTCAGTTCACTCCCGACCGGTGATTACTAGCTGCAAATAGAGATCCTCGACCCGATAATCGAGTATAGGCGGACCCATACTGTGTGTATATATCCCTTAAACGAGGAGCCGGTCACCGTGGAAATCATTTGTTTGGGTACCTTGTGAATTGTCGGCTTAAGAAAATGAAAGAAGCACTCATTGGGAGACAAGCTACTGTAGAAGACGTTTCCTTTTCCCACAGAATTTGAAGGATGAATAGTTGCACTTCTATAGATTCTTTGTCATTCATCCGCCGGAAAACGTCCTCGGCGTCGTTTAAGGGATACATATCACAGAGATACCGGCAAAATCTTTCTGATGCTCGCCAATTCGCCATGGTGGCGTGGCCATTACGGTAGATCACAAGCTCGCACCTGGCAGATCCAGCGGGACTGCGGGAGAGAATGAAACTCTTGTTTACCCATCACCAGCCACTGCGCCAGTGCCCGTGCCGAACTAAAGTAAACCCGTATTCGAGGGAGGCCTCTAAATAGTGAACCACCCGGAGATCATTTCTGCAATCACCGCCATTGCGACAGTGTGCATTACTGAACTCACTGAAATTCCATGTCAACGGACTCCAAATTGGGAACCCCTAGCCGGAGATTCTGGAACATTCATCATTGGCACAGTACCGTTACATTGAAACTCAATATTTTACAGAGAGATTTTCAACTGTTGGCGAGCTGTTCAAAACGAGTGCGCAGTCGGAGATTATTCAACTTGGGGGTACGACTGCCGCCACCTCCGGATTGTTCCAACTTTGCATCGATCGGCTACTTCATTGTTCAGTTTCGCCCTTTCATGTTCAGCTCCGATCTTCCCTTCCTTTGACTGTGGCATACGATGCTTCCCCTGAGACACATACCCGCGAATCGAACACGTTCCTGTACATTGAAACTACCAGATGGATAACCTTTCTAATGGCCAAAGGAAGATGCTCGAGCTCGACGACATGGCCGATTCTTGCTACCTTTGGGACCGCACCAAACTTCGATCCCTACCTAATATACTTGCAATAGATTTTATTTTGGAACGGATACACTCGCCCTGGTTTCCTCAAATTTTAACTTGTTGCATGTCTCGATTGTCCCCTGCCGCAGAAGGGCTTGAATTTCACAGACTGCGATTCTCGCAGCTCCCGATGAGGAATGTTCAACTCGAGTCTACGCGAATTGAATGCGTGGACAGGACATTCAAGTGCTACCATATGTGAAGCAAGCTTCGGTTGAACACCTTCCGCAAATTCAGGCTTCCCACAAACATATATCAGATAGAATCTTTACCTTAAATGAAGCTTGTCAATGGATTTTCGAAAGTCTAGAGCTTGAAATGTGCAAAGAATTAACGCCATTTTTCTTGGAATCACTTTTTCCAGAGTCCATTTTTCATAAAATAGTCTTCTCAGCTTGCTATGGTTGCAGGGGTCTTTGTAATTTTCAACACAAAGTAAGTTATCGATTTAGTCCTAACTCTGCATAAAATTCTTGAATAAAAAGGTTGGCGGTCTTTAAGTAGTGTCATTGTAATAGGAAAATTTCCTTGTTTATTCTTTGTATAGTGGCCTCTAATTCATGGGCAAGTTTGTATTCAAGGTATTGTACATTGAAAACAACCTTAATTTGTGGGAAACCAAGGGAGTATTTGCCTTGAAGTTCAAGAATGTTATGTGTTGTTAAAAGATTTGCAATGAGAACTAATGCTATTCAACAACCATCAATTGCCCATCATCAAATTAGTAGTGAGAATTCTCAATTAAAATCACACTACAATGATTTGTCTTAATAAGGACAAGATTAGTGTAACCTTGAAAAATAGAATCACAACAAAAACAAAATGTGGATATTGGATTAATATTTCAGCTTATACTAATTCACAGCGTGATTTTGGTAAATAAATGTTACACACGAGTTGGACAAATTAGTGTAGTTACTTTAGTGCAAGTTGAAATATTACTATAGAGATTTCACAAAATTAAAGATTGTAGTGTCATTGATTTTGTTTGTGACACAAAGAGGACAAATCATTGTAGTTGTTTGCTATAGTTGCTTGGAGATGATGACCATTGGGTGTAGTCAACAATATAGTATCCAAATGTTTGCACCCAAACCTCTTTTATATTTAAAAGCATTTTACATATCATTAACCCTAGAGCATTGGGAGTCATTGGAGAAGTACTAAGAGGATTGCAAAATGTGTAATTTTTGGAGAGGAAGTCATGTGAAGCTAGTTGTTACAACGCAAAAAAGCAACTTTAGGATCTAGAGGACTACACTATGTTTTACTAGGAAGTAAACTTAAATTCAGTGGAGTAATTGTGGATGCACACATCATGAGCTTTGATTGCAAGCATAGGGGCATTGACTTGGATAGGTAGGTGGTGAGTCGAAGGAAGAATATGTCATGACAACAAGAGATTGAAATGCATGGAAAAATATGATAAAAAAAAAGCTTTGTGTAGATTACAAAGTGATGATTATGATTCTGCTTTCTCTAATTCAAGTTCTCCAATGCTTGGAATTTAGAAGACCTTGTATTGTGAAGAACTCAAGCAAGCTCTAGGTGTTGATGGTTTTTGTATGAAGCCGACCAGACCAAATCACAGCTTGCTTATAGGTATTTTACAATTTCTCACTCGTGTCCCTCGTGACAAGTGGTTGTGGGTGGATCCACTTGAACATTAGAATAAGTATTTGACCAGGGTTGCACGGATGTCCAGACATCCAATGGACGTAAACATTCAGCTCCAAATGTCTCCAGGCATTTGCAAATCAGTATTTTATGGAAGTATGGAAGCAGCTAAAAACAATCCTTCTAAAGTATACAAAAAAATATTTGATTGAAATCATTGTGAAGTTTTATGAGTCAGAAACGACCATAGGTGAAAGCACACTACAGTTGTCCAAAATTGTAGTCACGACAAAATTTCTGCACATGATGAAAGTTTGGAGTCAATTTTCTTATAGTTTTTGGGACTTAAAAAAAATTAAAATAGATCGGAGTCTTACATCTTACATACATTGATAATTGCATAACAAAATGTGATTTTCATCTATTAATTTAGTGTACGAAGTACAAAAATTAAATGTTTGTACTGTCAAAAATTCAACTTAAGCATTGTTGTACTTTTTTTTGCCTAGTTTAGGGTTTCATTTTTACAATTCAAAGAGCTAAATTCAATGTTTTTCTGTTTAGATACTTAGACTAGGCATTTGATGAGTGTTCTAGGATCTATATAAGAAAATATCCTAGCAAATGTATCATTTTAGTACAAAGGCCACATTTTGACCTTAAATTATTTTTTTGTAATTGTTTTTTAGATTGTCTAATAGAAGGCATCGTGGTTAAGATGGGCCAGCATTGAATTTTCACAAAAATTATGATTTAGCTTCTAATTTCTCTATCGTAGATTTCTTCTCCAATTTCCAACTTGAATCTGGTAGAACGTTTTAGGGTTTGCCCATTGTACCAGTATATATTGTGTGTATAGTTTGTACATTTTGGACCAATAGTTGTTTGCCACGTTTTGCCTAATTTGGGATTCACCTAATAAGGTCTATGGTATATGGTGCTTTTTGCAGCGAGATTTCCTCCTTCCTGCACATTTCCTCCTTCACATTTAAAAAAAATGTGGATCAACCTTTACACTTGAACACTTTGTGGTTTTAGTTCAAAGAAGCAATGGAGTGAGGAACTGCATCTCGGTGGCATTGGAGTTGCAAGTGACAAAGTGAGTTTATTGACTTGTTGTCTTAGATTTCTGACAGTTTGTTGTTTAGAAATGAGTTAGAGTTACAACATTTCTATGTTGTTTGAGCCATACATTAGAAGATATGCTCTATCAATAGTTCTTTGGCAAATGTTTTTTTTTTGTTCTTTTTAGGATAAGGTCACTTGTGTAGTCATTGTATTAGTTCACTAGTACAATCATTGTACAATTTTTTACAATTTGGAGTACATTTGCTACGTTTTTAGATATAAAATGTAGGCATTGATCTTTTTGTATACAAGTACTTACAACGAGATGATAAGTTCAATTGTACAATAAATATACAATATGTACAACTTAAAGGTACATTATGTACTTTTTTAGATGCGTTTACGAAACTTTTCATTTTGTGTTTTAGGGTACAATGACGTTCGACGAAGACTGGTTTGTTCGGAGCCACAGTTTCTCTAGGGACAACGAGCTTTCCAGTGTCTTCAGTGAAGGTGGCAGTTTAGGTCACAATTACTTGGCTCCCTTGTGTCCCACCTTGCTACAGGTAGAAGACGACGACACAAATCCAAATAAGAGTTCCTTACACAAGGAACTTGATTAATTGGCATCTTTGAAGAAGAAGCATCCTCCATGTACCATGAGTGTACAGGACCTTGAAACATTGTACGATTTGCCAAAAATAGGTAAAAAACCACACAAACTCAAAATTCCACTAGACCTAGCGGAAACAAACCTTATAGACGTTTTTGGACTAGTTAAGGGGAGAAAAAAGAGGTCTAGATACGTGTAATCAAAATGTACAAATGAAAAAATACTTTCACAAATTCTTGAAATCTTCCTTTTTGTATACTTAAGGGATTTGCTAAAGTCCAAGGTCATTGCGAAGTAGTTTGCTAGGGGGATTGTTATGGAGAAACGAAAGAACAAACCGGTTAATTGGACAGAGTTTTGTAGTGATTAGTCGGACCAGTATTCCTCCAATTAGCCCTTAATTTCCACTAAAGACCAACTTAGAGTAAACCGCTCCGTAATCGTTTCCACGAGGATTTGAGGCTCACAGATCTATAGGCTCCTTTAGATCTAAATTTTCCTTTTCTCTCCTATTTTCTAATCTGGAGCAGAGGTCCGATCCGGCTATTTGTGTTGGATGGATTCTGGAAATGTCTGGAAACCGTTTGATTGGCCCTTCCGGGATCCCTGGGTTTAGGAGACGAGTGGCCAGATCCACCGTCCGGATATTTACCGTGTCCGGAAACACTGACTCTTCCTTTCTCTCTCTCTCTACTAACTCTAACTTCAAGGACTGGAAGTATCCTACTGTTCCGTCACCTCACAAATCCGAAATACTTATCGGACCAGGTCACACAAGGACGGTCAAGGACTACAACGACATTCTAATATCAACCCGACACTGAGCCTCCCATCGACCGAGTGGATATCCTCGCATCCTCTTGGGTGTTACACTGGAACTTTGATTCCGTCTGTGGGGGAATTTCGGTATCCAGAATTCGAGCACGTCTCGCAAATTCTCATGCACGGAATCTGTTAGTAGCCTCTCAGACATCCTCCTATACGAGGCCGTATCCTCCCCTCAGGCTATACCGACATTCAGGTAGGCAACACACTAACACTACTGTCGAAACAATCCAATCAATCTTCCTATCAATCCAATGACGTCCGGAAACCACTCATGAAGTCAACTCTTGCTAATCAAGGTAAGTTCTCAGCATCCGGAAAAGGCACGAATGGATCCACACCCACACAAATATGCACCAAATACAAGAAGTAAGAGAATGGAAAGCCTCCAAACTCTTTGAATTAAACTCAAAAGGTACAAACTGAAAATAATATGATCAGTGAGTGTGAATGACCACAAAGGTCCATCAAAATCTAACTTATACTAAACCTAACATAATCTTCAAAATCCCACAAAACATTCCTACTGGCCCGCTAGATTTCCGGTAATCTACTAGATCCTATTTTTCCGGCTCGGCTATCGGACTCCAGTATTGTCACAAGTATGTACAAAAAACTAACTCCTATTCCCCTGCATCCTTATCTTTAGGAGGCATAATTTCTTTTAGCAAGTCTTGATACATATCCTTCCGGGTGCTCCAAGGAGGAAACACATTAGGGCCTCTTGCTCCCCAACTTGGTCCTCCCATGATACTGGTTCCTTTGTCTGCACTCCGGGTTCCGACTATCGGAACTTTTGGACTTCCTCGGGAATCTTTTTGGGTACTTTTATGGCGGGGAGAAGACTGAACAGACCGGGTCCCCTTAGTCTTCGGAGGAGTACTCATAAGGTCAATGATCGGATTCTCCTAGAGGAGGTCCTCACTGCCCTTAGGTACAACGGCACCCCAATCCACTCCTTCTGGTCTCTCCGGTGGTGGTGAAAATTCCGGAACAAGCGGTTACCACCGGCGATACTTCTGTAACAACGGATTCTGGAATATTACTTCCTTCCGGAACCATTAAGGTATGTACAGCAGAGGAAGGAGGAGGATCTACTGGATTTGGCTCTGCGGGTGCCAAATACTCCACCAGTTCCTGCATCTCTGCTCGCGATGCGTCCATCCGTCTCGCCTGCTCCAGTAGACACTTGACGAAGGGCACCCAGCTCAAGCTTGCGGCTACGTCGAAGTTGGCTTCGAACAACCGGGCCTTGTTGATGTAGTCCGCCGGAACCTCCAAGGAACTCCAGAGTTGGGTCACACTCCGGCATAGTGCCTCTATCTACCGGCGGTGCTCTTCCTCCACGGCTTTGGCCTTCTCTTGGGCCGTTTGCAGCTCCTTCTCCAACCGGACATAAGTGGACTCCGACTCTTGGGCTCGTTCCAATAGAGTCCGATTCTCCACTTATAAAGCGCCTACTTCCATCACTAACTTCTTTTGCTCCTCGATCAGGATTGCAACTACGTCTTCCCACCCTCGATCTCACACAATTTCCCCCGGCCAATTCCTCTATGGCGTTTTGTTTCTCCGCCGTCACCAAAGCATCCATCCTCTAGAAGATGGTGTTCCGGTCGGTCAGTGCCATCTTCCGGCTCATCCGTTTGAAGGTCTCCTCATAGTTTTAGAGAATCTTCATGAGATCGTCAACTCGCCACACGATGTGCTGGGCCAGTTCCGAAATATCTTCAAAGGGCGACCCCCCTAGTCCGAGCTCGGTCCTCTCTTCCTCCTCTGTCTCTGTAGGTTTGGTCTGGGAGGGACCGGCCTTTATTTGAGAGGGACCGGCTTTCGGCTGAGAAGGTCCAGCTTCTTCTTTCCGGTCCGAAGCGTCCTCTTCCATTTGCTCTGGTGCGGGAAGATCCTCCGTTGGCGTCACCGGTGGAGTTGTCTACCGCCGGGACTTTTTCGTTAGAGGAGTGGACTGCTCCTCGTCTTCCGTCTCCTCGTCATCCGGCCCTTCCCGGTGAGAGGGTTCTTCTCCTTCGTACTTCTGGAGCTGAATCAACTCCCAATAGGCTTCCTCCTCAATTGACTTGAGTAAGGAGTGGTGGGAATACAGGTGGAAGACATATGCCGGAAGAGGGCTCCCACCCTTCCGGAGAGAACATACGAGATCCCCTACCAACTCGAAGATGATGAATGCCCAATCCATTATCAGTTTCCCCTGGAGGCTCCTCAGAATGGTGGAAGCTACCTTGGCCACCACTTGCCTTGGCTTGGTCGGATGGAGGATAGGGTTGAGAAACGCTACCACATCTCTATATTCCGGATTTACCAGGTCCGAGACCTGGAAGCCATCCTTCGGGTTTGCCGCCGTCCGGAACTCGCCCTCCATGCACTCTTGGTTCTTCTCCATCACCTTGTCCGGCACCATCCGGAATCCGTAGACAACTCTCCCACTACTAGAAAATTTTGTATTTCTGTTGTTTTGGTCGCGTTGATCCGGTCAAAATCTGACAAAAATCTGTTGGTTTCAACAGAATTCTGTCAAATTTTGACCGGATCAACACGACCAAAACAACAAAAAAATGAATTTTTCTAGTAGTGTCCACTCGTTGACCGTCCACAGCTTAGGTTTCGCCCGGAGGGTGGTATCTAAGATATCACTTTCCGGTCGAAGCAGATCTACCACCAAACTCTCCTCTCGGATGCCCCAAGGGACATCCATCAATCCCTCACATCCCATGTTGGTGAGGTTCTGTTGTAGACGTTCCATTCGGACCTCATCGGTTGGAATTTCCGGCACCACCCGCATTACCGGAATTGCCTTCGTCCGGGGTGGCGGCGTTGGAATTGGTTCGTTAGAGTCCTCCGGCTCATCCCTCAGTCTATGATGGCTCGTTCTGGAAGTCATTACGCTCGTACAAGAAACCTCACACCATCTCTCCCTACTCTTTTGCTCACAGAAAGTCACTCCGGAACACCCTACACGATTGCAACTCACACAGTTCCTCAATCTACAGGAAATTCTTAAGAGATGGAAAGGCAGGAAAACGAAGATGCAAGAAAGTAAGCAAGAAACTGTGCCTTCTCCCGGCTATAGTCCTTGTCTTATACTGGTCAGACGGATGGACGGTCGGACGAGAGTATGGGATAGGTTTTGGCGGCAAAGCCTAACCCTAGTACAGATTTGATTTCCGGCTTTTAGGGTCGGCGCCGTTGTCGTACTGTAAATACATACATAGTATAGAACGTATGTATACTATACGTTTTGGAAGATTCTTGATTCGGAGGAGAAACTTACCGGTGACGCTTCCATTAGCTTCAAAGTGACGCTTGTTAACAATGAAATTGTTTATAAGGTGAAAGCCTTAAACAAACTTCATCAGTTTGACGTATTCCTTTGAGTTTTTTAGATTTTGTACTTGGATTTGGAGTTCGATTGTAGAATGTCGAACTGGAGGGTTTTTATGGAGTTACAAGATGTAGAGTCTGAACCAGAGGCAGAATTAGAGCTTTCCTTGTCACAGTTGCCTAGTCAACCATTTCAGCCGGCAATTTCACGACCATTGCCTACTTATGTCACAGATGAGGCCGGACCTTCTCGTCCGTTAAAGAAACCTCGTTTGGACCGTCGTTGACATGGAAATCTTGATCGAGACGCTCGTGCTTTGGTGATTCTACTTCAAGTAGGATGTGTTGAACCTGGCACACACGATGTGACGTTTGAAGCAAGTTATGAGGGCCTGAATGAAGACCAATATTTTTGTATGATGAGGCTAGACAGAGAAGGCACTGGCCATCAACGTTGGTTGAAAGGGCCAATGAATCCTTTAACCAAGGCTGAGCGTGCAGATTACGTGGCGAATATAATCAGGCACATCCTCAAGTTTTTACAGATGGAGTAGTGCTCTTCATCGACTTCAGTTTTTACCTCCATTGGATGATGGTTGGAGTTTAGTGTGATATGTATGTCTTTAGTGGTTTATTTTAATGTTAGAAATAAAAGAATGGGAGTTTAGAAGTAGTCTACCTTCTAGTTATGACCTTTGAGATTCGTTGGCTTTAGAAGATGAATAGGAACTTACCTTTAGGTAGTTTCCTAAGGCCAATGATTGTTTGGAAGCCCATGTGGAGTGTAAATGGGCTGGTTCTACTTCCCTTAGGGGTCTAGAAGATAGGTAGGCATACTTCTTGCTCCTCCAAGTCGGGTTTGTGTGGTAGGAAAGCTATCTTGTGTTTTTGAAGTTTGAAGAAGTTTGTGTGTAGTGAGCCGAAACTTTGATCGGCGATAACTTTTGTTGTATCAACAATCTTGCAATGAAAATTTGAGGGGTTTTTCCTTATTATTTTTTGCTTCTATAGACACCTTTCTTGATTGATTTGGAGTTGTGAGTAAGGAGTAAGGAGTTACAAGCGTGTGAGTGGAGGAGGGTCTGCTGCCACTCAACGAAGAGGAGCAGAGATTCGGGCGACCACCAAAGTTTGTGATTTTGGACTCTCTCTTTGAAAATTTCAAATTTGGGATTAGTTTTTCTTAGCTTTCTATAGACATATGACTCAAAGTATTTGGAGTTGTATGTCAAAAGTTATGGGTTGTTGAATGACAAAGAGTCTGCAGCCTTTCAATAGAGAAGGCCGAGACTTTGAATGTCCATAACTTTTAGACAGTAGTTTGGAATGCTTTGAAACTTAAGGAGGGTTTACTTTGTGTTCTTAGCTTTTTTAAAAGCTATAGCGCTTGTGAATTGAATAAAATTTGAAGGAGATATAGAGGTTCGAGTTAGGAGAGGTCTGCTGCCTTTCATTAGAGAAGGCCGAGACTTTGATTGTCCATAACTTTTGGACAGTAGCTTAGTTTCATTTGAAACTTTTAGGGTAGTTGTATTATATTTTTATCTTTTCAAAATGCTATAGCACTTAGCATTTGAGCTTGTAGAACATCTGTAGCACTAGTTTGAAGGCAGCTGTTATTTACAAGAGTTTCTTTTGAAACTAGTTGGAGGTTTCTTCAAGTTCTTGGGTGAAGGAGGTTTCCAAGACTCAAGGCTTTAGAGATTTGAAGACCCTTAGAGGTATTGTGAGTGTTGTGGCTTGTGGTTTGACAGGGTTGTTTTCATTTGTTATTCCCAGCCGGTTTTGGAGGCTAATTGCAATTTCAATTTCAGCATTGTGAACCTGTTGCGAGCCGTGGTTATCCAGTAAGCGCTCCATTTTGTGTTTGTGGCGACGAAGTGGGGTTAATGGCCCACATGGTTGATCTTATATGTTGTTCCCACCGGTGAAAGGCGTTTCTGGTCACCGTGGGTTTGAAGTTTAGGAGCCCATCATTCGGACGGTCACTCGTGTTGGCTGTCCCATTTTACCCGTCCCGGAACTTGTTTCTTATCACCCACCCTTACCTTGGCCCTTTAGAGCCACCACATGATAGGCCAACGGGGACGTGATCAAAGATTGAAGACCGAAGATAAGAAGATTGAAGACCGAAGATAAGAAGATTGAAGATAGAAGACTGAAGATTCGACTGTTCAAACTCCCTAGCAAACTATTCCCAGTTGCAGCTAGATACTTCGTGTATTCCCAAAGCACGCTCCTCTCTACACGACACTGTCATCCGATTTCCGGAACTTTCTAGGGCTCCAGAATTAGGTTTTTACACCTAATGGGATTTCTCCGAATCCGGAGTTCCAATATTTTTGAAATCCTTCTAATCTCCTATGGGGACTCAAAACTTTCCTTTTTAAGGGAATAAATTTTGAACTTTCTTGTCAAATGCTAGTTTTCTGGGTTTAGCATGTGAGATCACACTCCCACAAGTTTGCTAGGACTTCAAATTGAAATTAGCGTAGCAAATGGTTGAAGATGGTCAAATTGTATTTGGTGACTATTACAAAAATCACAAGCTCCGACGATAAAAAAATTTACAAGACAGAAGGCATTGATGACCTTCTGCATGATCCTACTACCGAACTTTGGAAGAACCTACAGCACTTTGAAGAAAAGGTGTACACTCTAGTACAAGATGGACAAGTTGTACGAGATAGATGAGACTATACAGAAGAAAGAGAAAAGGATGTCAACAACCTCATACGCCTATTGAAGTTGGTCGAGTTATAGCTGCATGTGATACCCCAAGATTACGTCAACGTCAGAAAGGAGAAAGTTCAGTTGTCAACTAAAGCATCACAAAAAGGAGTGCTTTGAAAAACCAAGATAGAAGTTGTCAAGCTACGAACCGAATATGAAGACATGTTGGAGGTTTTGCCAAACAAAGTTGAAGCGTATGACGAAATGACAAAGGGCATAATTGTTGATTACAAGGCAATTCTATTAGAACTCAAATAGTACAAATCAAAGTATGAATTACTTGAAAATACATAGGTATACTTGAAGAGGCAATTTGAGGCCTTATTGGTTCAAATTACTCATCTAAAGAGAGGTGAAACTAGACTTTCTTTAAAACCTAGACTTTCATACTCCCAAGTAATGTTTTAGGGTTAGGTACTATTTCTTTATCACCCTGTGCGCTATGCTTAAGTAGTATTCCCCTCAACAACATAATAGTATGCACATGCGGTCATTTGTACCATCTGTGGTCTATAGGGATCTGGTCTAGGGTTTCAAACAAATGTATAGAGAAGTGTTGTGATGCGACAGTGCATCCATTGTGGTTCAACAGCTTCAAATTCGGGAAATTGTATTTGGCTCTCAAGCAGTTGGATCAATCATTGAAGTTAGAGGAAGAGCAAGACATGTTTATAGAAGCCTTGACTTCAACAAATTTGAAGGAATGTTCAAATATTGGTATGATTCCTCGCAGATCACCCTCATGCAATTGTCCAAACTTGTATATTATTCAATACTAAATGTATACAATTTAGTACGCGAGATATGTATGTATACATAAAAGTTTAGAGTTTAGGATTTCTTCTATTCAATTAGTACGCAACATTAGAAATCCATCATATTACGATTACTGATCATTTTTTGTTTCTTTATTTTTTTAAGATCCAAAGCAAGTTTACCAATAGCTATTGAAGGAATCCAAAATGTGTAAACAAATATCCACTACCACTTTTATAGGAACAAATGCCCTGCTCAACGCTAGTGAGACTGTTGTTTCGCAAAGCCTATGCAACGACAATGCCACTGGTAGTAATTGAGGTCAAGTTCAGTCTTACAACATCTTGTGCTTCCTGTACTTGAGTCTATATGTCCTAAACTTTCCGTACTTTTGAGTCTACTGTCTAAATAGATGAAGTTGACTCCCTAGAAAAAAATGAGGATCATGTTATGTCTTCTAAAATAGGAGTCAAGGCAGTTGAGCTATAGAAATGCATAAGAAAGTTGGAAGAAGAGGATGCCGAGTTTGAAATAATATAGAAGTTGAGAGAAGAAGCTGCCAAAGTAGAACAACACAAGATGATGCATGAGAGAGGAAGTTAGGGTAGAGGGAGTGACTAGAACAGAGGTGAAGATACCTCAACCTCCACCACCCCTTCTAATTGATAATGACAACATTGAAGTATTGAAGCAAAAGACTAGAAACATGATAGCTGAGGAATCAGTGAAAGAAGTCAAAGGAGAAAGAAAGAAACCAAAGAAATCCAAAAAGAATCAAAGGATTATGCCACTTGGTTAAATTTTGTATGCATTTGTGTGGGAGCCTAGAAAACAAGGTTTGAGTATTTTAAGAAGAATGAGAAGTAATGATTCCATTCTTAATAATTTTTTTCGGTTTTAGAAGTTAGAAGTAGAGAAATTCCTAGGTTTATAAATTAGCAAAACATAGGGTACCTTAGTGGGATAAAACGGTTAAGGAAGAAATTCAATTTTCCGTCCTAACTAGAAATCAGAATCTAGGATAGTGGTTCAACAGGATTCCAAAACTTTTGATGATATCGAAATTGGAATCGGAACCAAACCGGAAGATAATGGACACCATCGAGAGTGAGAAAGGAACGTTGAATGGATAGAAAATCCCCGAGGAACGTGCAACGGTCAACTCAACGGCTACAGGAACCGAAACTAGGGAATTAATTGGAGGCTTTGCTTTTACCCTCCTCAATTGTTGCCTTGATCTTCTTGCTTCTGAGGTGTTTTTCTATGGTGTTCTAGCATTGGTAAGGGAATTTTGAGAGTTCTAGTTTTTGGGTCCTAATGTGAGGATAGAAAACGGGCAATCTTCTGGGTGAATATTCTCAGCTTCTTGTTTTTGGTATAGACGAAGTGCTTGGTTGAGAGTTTCTGTCTGAGTGCACGGAGAGAGATGGAGAAGACCGAAGTTGTGAAGGAACCACGTGCAGTTAACCTCTTATTTGTGATCCCTGCCTTACTGAAGAGCAAAAAAGATCAGGCAAACTTGGAAGAGGACCTGCGCCAGATTGGATGCCAAAGGTTGTTGCAATGGCCATGGAACTTGAAGGACGAGGGGATGGTCCGGGAGCTCATGGTGGATCAGTCAAGTGAATGGAAGTGGACTATGAGAGCCCAGCCATCCGAGTGGACATTCGAGCTATAGGAAAATGTATACAACTTTCCCAAAGAAGGCAAAGAATGGGGTTCATGTATAGACAAGTACGTGAATGGTAAGTTCTCCAATCTTGTGAACCCTTAAGATGGATATGTAGTAGCGAAATGTGAGAACCCAAAGTTTAAGAGGGTATTAGAGTTTTTGGTCCCAACCCTAAATCCGGAAAGGCCTACTTGAATTACGGTCACTTTGGCCTATACAATTTTGGGGGCATTTTCTGGGGATAGGATAGTCAATTGGGGGATAGTACTCTGGAATGTAGTAGTAAAGATGTGTTCCAGGGCTGGAAAATCTAAACCTTCAAGCCTTAGCCCTTTTTTCTTTCATCTCTACCAATCCTTAGATCTTCTAAGAGATAAGGAGAGGTCAACATATAAGGCTTCTGAAGTTATGTTTTAGTATAACATCAATCTGGAACTGGAAGCTGTAGACGAGGGATCAGGAGGGGAATCTTTCGATCTGGAGAGAGATAGAGAGAATTCCCAAGCAAAGGAAAAAGGGATTGTCAAAGAGATAGAGAAGAAGGACCCTATTTGGACGTCTGACCAAAAAGATGATTGCCTTGATAAAGTTATAGAGGAATTGAAGGGAATCCAGGATCACGTTTCCAATGAGAGGGAAGTAACCCAAAAGGTATGTAAACTGATGGGCAACATCCGCTCATTAAACCTCTATGAAAAAGTAGAGAATCTTTTCCAAGACATGAATGTGAGGAAGTTAAAGAGTCGGGTAGATGATTTGTCGGGTTAAGTGAAAGCTCTCCAAGCTAAGTTAGAGAAGAAATCTGAGGAGGCAATGAGAGAGAAGAGGCTTTCATCTGAGTCCACGGAAACCCTGAAGCGGATCCGAAACTTTATCGGGAATTCGGGTAACGTGGTAAGCAAGGCTAAATTATTTGACGTCGGAGTTCTCAAGAAAGGGTTACAGTTAGGTCCCAAGATTGTATCTATTTTGGTGGACTACGGAGTGAAGATGGAGCGCACAATGGACAAGATGAGGGTTATCATGATGGAGGCACATCAAAATCCGGAACCAGAAACGGATAAAAAGGCTAGTTGGAAGAAGGAAGTGACCCCTACCAAAAGGGCCCCATCACCTTCTCCACCTTCCTCAGTGGAGTGGAAAGGTAAAGGTACAAGGGGAAAAAAAACCCGCAGGCCATATGACCAGACCTTAGGGTTGACTCTGAAAGCGGAAAGAAGTCTTCACCCGGATTCCATACCAGAAATCAAGCTCAGGTAGTGAAGACAGAATTGGAGACACTACAAAGCAAGGTTTCTAGTCTTTCCTTGAAGGTGACAAGTGCGGTAAAACGAAAGATAACTCCAAAATGAGTGAGGGAGCCAAGTTTGCCCATATTATTATTTTTAAACTTTTATAATTTTTTTCTTCTAGAGGCTAAAATTAGCTTTTCAAAATGATAAGGCATTTGCAAATTAGACCTTTATAGTATGCATAGATGAAGTTTAACTGCTAATTGTTATTTAAAAACTTCATCCGCTTACTATTCTTAAATGATAATCTTAAACCCACTTTTGATTATAGATTTCAGTTTTAGTTTTATACTACCTCTTAATCCTACTCTTTCACTTTATTTGGATGCGTTTAACACTTCTTCATCCAACTTGAGTGTTACACTTCATCCACGCATAATTCACTAATTTCAACTTAGATTCTTTTGTATCTTATCTTTTTAGAAATCTTTCACCTTTTGCTTTGTGATTATGAATTCAATTGTATACTGTCACCTTTTCTCTTCACTCTTGTCCTCAACTCTAAATAAATACTAATATAAAAAAATGGTCAACTTGGCCAAACTTCCACTAACAAAGTCAAACGACTTAATAACATAAAATAGTATAAGAAGGGGATTCAAAGCTTTTCCATGGTATAAGAAGGGGATTCAAAGCTTTTCCATGGTATAAGAAGGGGATTCAAAGCTTTTCCATGGTATAAGAAGGGGATTCAAAGCTTTCTAAATTCTACCAGCTTCTATAGCATTTAAACTCAAAGCTTTGCTATATTTTTAACAACTACAAATTTCTACGACAATTTAAAACGTACAAAGTCAAAGCTTCACCATGGGGATCAAATTCAAGGTCAAAAATACAAGTTTCTCAAACCAAAATTAGTAGATAATAACAAAACGCTACACACACGATAGTACACAAATTGTTAGTATAAACCAAAAACTACACATACAAGTTAATGCACAAAGAAGTTAGTAGTACAAATTTGTTAAAAAAACATGCACTACAGAACTCCAAAGCGGCATTGCTAAAGTACAGATGGGGTAAGCTCTAGGATTAAAAAAACGAAAATAAATTTAAATACAACTTTACAAAATTCAATACAAATTAGTACAACAAATCGCAACACTTGCAAATTCCAACAAATGTTGAAGGGACCCCAAGTCCTTCAAAGAGAGCTTCAAAACAACAAAAATTGAGCTTGAAATGCTCTAAAACCACACACATATACAACTTTAATTTAAAATGGCTAAAAAATCCAAAAAAATGGATCAAAGTGTTAAAATACCAAAAAAATGATTACAAAGAGGTTTCAAAGGTTTGAAGCCTTGAAAACAAGCCATGAATTGAGGAGAGAAGGTGTCTTTTTATACTCTTCCAAGGGCACCCACCTCCTCTCATTTCCTCCTGGTAATCTTATCATTTGGGATTTTAATTGCAAATTATCAATTTTGACTTTCATTAGTGGACCAATTTCTAATTTTTGGACATTAATTTCAAATCACAAATAGATTGCGCCATTGGCTTCAATAGGCTACTTTTAGTCTAGAAATATCTTTTATCCCTATTTTTCACACTAAAAACGCAATGAATTCTAGTGCTATCTTAACTACCGAAAAGGATAAAAATCCAACTTTTAGAGTTTGACTTTTCTATAAAAATTCATTAGCTTAGGAGCTTTAGTGGATGTAGGATATTAAGAAAAAATCTAAATTTGGCCACATTTTGATTTCATATGTATCATGGCTGCTGATCAACACTATGAATTTTTTCAATTTCGCTAGGTTTGAAGAATTTTACTGGTTTGAGTACTTTTGGCTATTGGAATGTCTTAAAACTTGTTAAAGTGTCTTATTAGTATAAAAAAACTATACTAATTTTTAGTAAGATTTTACTACACTCCAAGTAATTTTCATGAATTTTCCATCATGAAATTTAGTAGTTGATTGTTTGGAAGGATCTTTTCTGCAATTCAGAAAATTCTAAATTTTTTTGTAAAACCTCTCATGGAATTCCAAAAAATATTTGCATGATCACATTCTTACTTTACATGTTTATAAAAAAAAACGAAAATTACGCTACCTCTTTCAATTTTCAATAAATAGGGAATCTCTTAAACAAAAAGAAATCTTGGCAAATTAATTGTCCCATTGGACACTTGGAAGATTTTCCACCTCAAATCACCATACTTGGCTCATAGATGCCCTCCTTTGATCCAATTTAAGTTTTCTTCACTTGAAGATTTATAATTGAGGTTTCTATTATTTTGTTGATGTAATGAGGAAACTGAAAACTCTCATTGGAAATAATCTATAGGTTTTCACATGGTTTTCTTAAACCACTTTAGCCAAGTTTTATCTCATGCATCACAAGTTTAGATAATATGGGCAATTTCTACTTGAACTGTATACTCAGGGGGTACACTCAATTCTACTACAACAAACTACGTGCGAACAAGTGGTTTCTAATAATCTATAATTTTAATTTCAAATTTTGAGCATTGTTTACTAATGACTATAGGATTCTACTCCCAAAATTTCAAACTCCAGTAAAATATGGAATGATTTCTAGGAAAGATTAAAAATGCACTAAAATGGCATGTTTCTTAACTCAAATATTTTTAGACAACACATTTAGATGACCATTGCATCAACAATGACACTAGCATGTGAGCATGTGAGCATGAGCCTATGAGCGGTGAGCGTGAGCCTAAGAGCGATGAGCAGGAATTGTGTGAGCTTGAAGACTACAAATTTGAATCATGATATAATTTCTAATTTTTTTAGTTAAAAAATTAAAAAGATTGATTTTTTTCAGCAAAGTTTATTTTTAGAAAAATATGACCTATTGCAACAGGACCCATGACCGTGGATTTAAAAGCCTAGAAAGTTGACGCTATTACAAGTTCAAATTTTATATCTAGGTTTATTGGTTTAAATCATGTTTTCAAAGTCAGTATTAGAGTAGACTTATAAAGTGAAAGTACAAATAATTAATCCAAAGGAAATTCTAAAATTGACAGAAAGACAAATGCAATGAAAATATCAAAAAAAATTCTACATCTTACAAACAGTAAAATATCTTTTCATTGCAACAAGGAATACATATTGAAATATAAATATAATACTTTGCAATATATGCAAATTTTAAAGATAATATATTGGTACTATAGATTTACTTCATATCATGCTAATACTCGTCAACTAACTTGTTCACTAACTTCAATTGCAGGTCTTGATGATTCTGGCAGCAACAAGCACTTGCTTAACTTCATCCAAACTGAGGGTAGGGGCGTGGATGAATGTGTCTATCTTGTAATTCAATTTGCAAAAGTAACGGAAGATGTAATAAAGATGTTTGCAGTTTATGTACATACCACGCTTTCCAATTGAAGTTCCATTCAAACCTCCATAATGGGGACAAGTACAAGATGGAAAATTAGAAAGCGTGATATTATAAACCTTCTGGTTAGGTTCAGTACTAGACAAAAGTGTAATAATAGCACCAAGTCCAGGGTAAGGAAGGAAGTTCACCCCAGTGATACTTGCTGTAACATTCCTTGCACTCTCCCATTGATTGCGGTGATTTTCAGTGGGGGCTTTACTACTCCGACGAACTTGCTTACCATTCCGAATAGAAGGAATTCTTTCAGCATGTGCCGGTCGAGGATGAGTCCACAACATAGGCTCAAATATCCTTGATGAGGTGAATAGCCGTCGAGGTGACATTGGAATGCTGGATTGCAAGCAAAATCCAACTTCTTCAAACTCTATAATTTCGGTACGAGTAAGATTGGTACCAATAAGAACAGGTCAAATCTCAAGGATCTTAGGTCGAGTAAGAACATGGGAACGCTTAGGTCCCATGATACATCGTGCAATTTGATCAGCACAAAACCAAAAATCCTCAGTTTGAACTGTTGTCCCCTTATACTCACGCTTTTGCCCTCTATAAGTAGGGGCAGCAGTGGATATTCCATGTCTGACAATCAATAGCTTGCATTTGGCTTGTATGTACTTCTGAATGGCATGACATTGTTTCCTTGACTTGTGTGAAATTCTCGCTATATGCCATTCTGATGTATCACAATCGGTTTCTACAACAGATTGGGTATGGGGTAAAACTGTATTAGTTTGGACAACTACAGCCCCAAATTGCACTCTACCAACAGCTGATCTGATTTGCACCCGAGGATGAGAGAAGTTTACTTTGTCAGGGCGATGAGAATCACCTTCAGAACCAATTAGAAGATCTAATTTCTTTTTGCTGGATCCAAATATTTCTTCACCCTCCAAATGTGGAATTCGAGTGTAGATGTCTTTCGCTCCAAGCATCTCACTAAGTGCATTTGCAATTTTTTTTCCATCTCTAGATGCCATAACCCTCTTCAATTTCAAATCTTCTTTAGAGGGGCCTTTTCCAAAAGGGCCCCTACAAAAATAAGTCCTATAGTTGGTCATTTGCATGAAGGCTTGAACCTAGTCATCACACGTGGCAACGAACAAATTAGATCCACGCTTTCCTGAAGCTTGCATCCATTTTTTGTGCATTGTTTCAACCAAATTGCATGTTGGAATATCTGCTAATTCTTCTACTGTCAAATTCTGCAAATATATTAAATGAAGTCAATCTTTGAAACATTGAGGATATAGGATAAAAAATAGAAAAAAAACAATGAAAGTAGAGATCATACCGTATCCATGATTGCACCCCATTAACGATAGCGAAAGTGCCAAAATGCCAACCAATCCTCGAGTTCGCGAATAGTTGGTTCTGATGCAGCTCCAGAAGAATACCACCAAGCTTTGATTTCTAGATACATCTTATCTGCCTCAAACATTGATGTTGCATCCTTATATTGCCTGCAGAGTCGGATATGTTGTTTCTGAAATTCTTTGCTGATTAGTTTCTCCGTGTGCTTGTGTATGCTTGTCGCCCAATGGAACAAACAAGTCCTTTCACAGTCCACCATTGGAATAGAAGGGTCCCCCGACCCATACACAGTGCGAACTGCATTAAAGTTGGCCTAAGCACTATCGCACATAAATCCCTTGAAGTTAGGATTTGACACTCCATTTTTTATCATGACCTTATTCAAACAATGCCAAAAAATGATCTGGCCTTCAGTGCCCTCAGTCTGCATATTACATACAGCAATGGTCATGACTTTGCAATAAGAGGAATCATAGACATGGCAAGCAATAGTCGTCCATAATTTCACTCTCTTAACATGATCGAACATGATAAAACAATTTTCAAGGTTGCCGCTTGGTTGCATCCGTCATACAAGATCCACTCCACTTCCAAGTCCATCCACGAGCATCTTGAATAAATAGACCTTGTCTTGCCCTTGTCCTGGAAATACACTATCGTGGATATACTCCATTTTGGCACGTCCCTTCATGTCTAGAATTTGATCAATTTCGCCTCCTCCTTTGTTGTTGCTCCGAAAAGAGGAAATGATGTTGCGCACATTGGGCGAGCTAAGGAGCTTGAACTTATCCATGACATTCTCTAATGCATCATCGTGAAGCATCTCCTTTGGTCCAGGCCCATCGTGAATAAGAAACGTGTCAAGGAATTCCTTACTTGCTGCCAAGGTGATGGCAGAAGTTTTGGCTGTTGGAGTCTTAGCTACTTTGTTAGCAATTAGCCCAGTAATTGCTTCAAGAGACTCTCTACATTGACCATCAGTAACTGAATGTGAATGAACACCCAAATGGATGCATGCACGTGACAAATCTCCACTTTTGAGTATATAATAAATTCGCGAGTTACATAGACTAAGACAAGTAGGAGGTTGTCTGTAGACTTTACAGAGCACAGTAGAGTCAGGAGGAGGAATCTGACCTACACTAAAAGGATGTTTGGAGGTTCCAATCCACTCAGTTTCATTGCTTTTCAAAGCTTGTGTGCGATAGTCACATTTTGTATTTTCACAAATCAAGTGTCCAATACAATGCAATTTTTTGAACTTCAAACCTAAGTCATTATAGATGTTTGATGTCATAGTGCGACACCATGCATGACCATCGTATCGCTTGTCCATACCTTCCATGCCTCTAGCTCCACATGTAGATTCACGACAAGGTGGCAGCTTGAAAAGAACATCCCCATCAAATCTAGATGGGAGGAACTGAACCTTCTGATAGTCAATGGCATCAAAATCAATTTGGGCAAGTTCATTTCGTGATCCAAGCACTGAAGACAATTTGCGAAGGCATTCTAACACAGTTAAGGAATCGCCTTGATTGGAAGGGAGAGGGGGGCGAGAAAACACGGATGATGTTGGACTACTAAGTGTACTACGGAAGATAGTAGGAATGGATGAATCTACCATACATAGAAAAACAACATTTGAAGAAGAAGGTTGGCAGATTTTCAGTGGCACCTCGCCTTCAGAATTGCTAGACAACTCAATTACAGGTTCTAGAGACTCGCGTTTGATATTGAACACAATTGTATTCTCAGAGCTTCCACTACCTAAGGACTCCACTTTTACAAGACATGGTAATGGGTGTTCACCCTTGGACTCATCAGAAGTAAGTTTCAATATTTCAGTTGAAGGTGGCAAGAGCTCCGACAAGAGACCATAAACTCTATAGCGCCCTGTAGGAAGAAGCCAATAGAATCCTTCATGATCACTACATCTTGACTGCAAGATAGACTCCTTAACAACGCCATGATCTCCTTGGACTTCTTCTTCTACAATAATAGAAGAAGGGGTGAATCCAAACCAGACATGAAGGAGATGGACAAGTACACGAACGAAACCTTGATTATCTAGTGGTAAAATAAATAGAACATCATGACCTTTAGCAACAATACTAGCCATAGTGAAGCATTAAGAAAATGGAGGGCAAGACGTAGTTTGAAGAAGCAAGTAATGAAGTTTGTAAGTGCAAGAGGTGTGAATATAAAGGAGAAAATTATAGGGGTTGTTCGAAATGAATGAAATTATTTTCATGGATGTATTGGAATTTGAAATTGGATTGATAATTTGAATGGTCATGAATAAATATTATATGGAGATTTGATATAGAAGAAGGTATATTAATAGTAGGTGAAATGAAGTTGGATAAGACGGCGTTAATTATTGGTACTGTATGGCATCAATTAACGCATCACTAATAATAAATGGATTATAGTATGAAGGATATCAATATGTATTAGACCAAGTTCACAGTGTTACAACTGTCACTAACAATAGAAGATAAGCCGTCAAGCATAATAGTTGATGATGACGTAGGACATATTTACAATTATAATTATATATCTAGTGATAGTCTGACAAGATTAAAAAAATAATGGTTGATGACAATATGAATAGGAAAAAAGACTAGCCGTTATTTAATCATGAAATGAAAATATATCCTTATAAAAAGGAATTAGGGTTGTCTTATAGAATATGGAAGGTTGCAGGACATGAGGAAGTAATAGATAGAAATGTAAGTTTGAAAGAGGGTGTGATGTAGTATGGTAGACGTTGATATTGTAATGCCTTGATAGTTGATTATTTCAAATGCAAGAGGATTTGCTTTCACTATCGTTAGTGGTTGACACTCTAGTTACACACAGGAAGAAGAGGAAGAAAAGTAGCTTTCGTTATTCAAGTAGAAGACAATTGTTAAGGGCTAGAATGATTAGACAGTTGTCTCGAATTAGTGCAGGTGATTTGTCAAGCTCAATGAGGAATTTAACATATGGAGATATAGTTCCATGTGAAGTAATAGAAGAGGATATTGTAGAGGTTGGGCGTATTTCTTGTGAAGGTCAACCAGAGATAGCTTCTATCTATAGCGATTGTAATCAACACACTGACGAAGAAGAAAAAGATGAAGTAGATGAAGACACAGAAGAAGAAGAGGAAGAACATCAACAAAAGCATCAACAATTAGCACTACCAACATTGGAGTTGGAGATAGAACTTGAAGGTACAAACATAGAGGTATGTAAATAATTTCTTCAAGCAATGGTAAATTAGAAAGTATGTGAAATTTTTTTTGAGACACATTTGTAGGAAATTTATATGATTTTGTGCGTGTCGGAAGCACGATTCCAACGGTATATAGCACGTAAAAAACGGATGCATATTGAGTGTTTTACGGCCTAAGAACTAAAACAGCATCTTGGAATCTTGCCTGAAATCTTTAGAAACTGCAGATTTTTAGGCCAAATCCAGCCTTTTGATTTTCAGCAGTTTTTGGCGATTTTTGTAAAATTTCTCGAGTGTCCAAAAATTTTGAAAAAAATTAGGGGAAATCTGATCCATAGAATCTATGAGTAAAAAAATTTTGGGCTTAAAATCTTGAAAATTGAATAATTTATTCAGAAGATTCCCTTGAGGTACATCTACCAATTTTTTTTTTTTTTTGGAGACTTGCTTCAATCTAAACCTTGTGGTTTCTTTGCACATTGTCTTTCAACTTTTGAAGGTATCGGAGGAAGAAGAAGCTTTCCCCATAGACGAAGGAGAGGCTATAGAGGAGGCTCCAACGGAATCATCGCGACGATTCGAGCGTGGAGAAACGATGATTCAAGAAAAAGAAGGGACAACAAATGCGTCGAGTGAGTCAAATCCAAATGCGTGGCTCATTTTTTTCCGCCTCTCCAGACCCTAGCCGTTGACGGCTATGCTTTTCCAATTCTATTTTGTTTTCAAAATTGCTTGGAATTGCCTTCATGTTTGTCTCTCCAATGGACAACTGTTGACGGTCACGCTATTCTGAATTCCAGTTTAGGGTTTAGGGTGCTACAATTTCGTAGAGCCCTACAATTTTTTGAGCCTTCTTAAACCCCAACCGTTAACAGCTCCGCTTTTCTGAACTGTAATTTAGGAATTAGGGTGTTACAATTTTGTAGAGCACTACAATTTCTTGAGCCTTCCTACACCCCAGTCGTTGACGGCTATAGTTTTGAGATACACATTTGCTTCTAGGAAACATTAGGAATTTAGGCAAATGCTGAAATTTTTGGCTTCTATAGAACATTAAGGATTTCATCAGATGCTGAAATCTTTGTGACTTTAGACCCCAACCGTTAACAGCCATGCTTCCAGAGACATGAATTTCATGTCTATATATGCTACATTGCTCAATACTTGCCGAATTGGCAAATTCTGAAAATTTTCAGGACTTCATAGACCCCAGCCGTTGACGGCCATGCTTTTAGAGATTTCAATTTTTTTCCCAATGTATGCTATCTATTTCAACAATTGGCAAATTCTGAAAATTTTCAGGACTTCATAGACCTTAGCCGTTGACGGCCATGCTTTTAGAGATTTCAATTTTTTTCCCAATGTATGCTATCTATTTCAACAATTGCCAAATGCTGAAATTTTTCAGGACTTCATAGACCCCAGCCGTTGACGGCCATGCTTTTAGAGACTTCAATTTTTTCCCAATGTATGCTATCTATTTCAACAATTGGCAAATTCTGAAAATTTTCAGGACTTCATAGACCCCAGCCGTTCACGGCCATGCTTTTAGAGACTTTTATTTTTTTCCCAATGTATGCTACATTACTCAACATTTGCCAAATGCTGAAATTTTTCAAGACTTGATAGACCTTAGCCGTTGACGGCCATGCTTTTAAAGACTTCTATTTTTTTCCCCCAATGTATGCTACATTGCTCAACTGTAGCCAATTTCTGAAATTTTTCAGGGCTTGATAGACCCCAGCCATTGACGGCCATGCTTTTCGAGACTTCGATTTTCTTCCCAATGTATGATACATTGCTTATTTTATGCTGAAATTTTTAGGCCTCCTTAGACCACATTCATTAATGATTTCTATACGAAATGGTATATATTATTGTACATACATGTAGACTAAAACTTGTTCTAATCTTCATGTGCACATTGTTCTTGAGATGTTGACAGAAGGAGATCCATAAGCACAAGAAGCTGATGCCGCACTTCAACCTCTTTCTCAAGATGAATTTGAGTTACAGTTGCATGGATTCTTGAAGAAGGAGACTGTGAATATTTCTTCTCGTCTTGAGTGGTTGAGGTATCAACCACGAGCTAAATCGAAAATCAATATTCCTTTATGTCGTATGATATCTCTACCAATGGTGAGGCCTTTCTTGAAGAATGATGTCATGAATTTAGCTGCACACTTTGTTACTTGTGGTTACATGGAAGGAAATGGAGTTTTCTATGTTGCCTTGGAAAACAATGAGGGGAAGACAATACATGTTACGGATGAAATCATCAAAACATGGAATCCAAACTGGGTGAGAGCAAATGCTGCATTTGAGAGAGAATTGCAAAATGATGAGGATCTCAAAGTTTTTTCTGGCAAGATGTTTATGGGATGGGATGGCAACCATCATTTACAAGCATGGATGCCCCTTATCAACCAAGATCATGCGGACGACTTTCAATGACATTGTGTTGTTGAAAGTATCATTTTGGGGGTCAAAGGGGATGTTGCAACTATGCTGACAACATTACATGAAGTCAATTGGTAAACCATTATATTTCTTGATTCCTTTTTTATTTTATTCACTTCTTTTGTTTTCCAAGTTTGTTTCATTTGAATCATTATCTATACTACTATTCTGTATTCTTTTATTTCAAAGCTTTTTTTATATGTTCTAATATAATAAATTTTATTTTGGTAGGCGAAATCAAAAGTCTCTTGTCTCCATAAATCTTGTTCACAAGCTCTATTGCATTCAAAATATTGCCGGACAGCCACTTTCGTATTTTGAAAAACTTGTTTCTAAGGAGGATCTTGTTGCAGCTGAAGCCAAGCAAAAATCGAAACAGAGAACTTGATTCACTTTAACTCTTGAGGCTCTAAATGGAGTCTTATACCAAGTTCATTTCTTCATTTTCTTTTCTAGTTTTCAAATTTCTTTGAATGTTTAGGTTTCTTGACATTAGCTCTTTTTTTTAATTGCATTTCATATCTCTTCCTCTACTATTCAAAACATTTATGTTTATTCTTACATATTCTTCACTTTTTGCAGCAAGAATTGAAGGATGCTGTTGCTGCTGCTCAAAGAAAATTCTATGAGAAGTATCTCAATCCAGTGGATTGGACTTCAAGTGCAGTTTCTGAGTGGGTTTTAAAAGCTGTTGACAAGATCAAGGTAGCTTCTCATTCAGAATTGAAGAAGCAACTTCCCATTGCAGATCTAAATCATACGAGCGCATTTTTGGAGCAGATAAAGTTTCACTATGAAACTCATGATGACAATCCGGAGATGACCCAAGAAAAACTTTGGATGTTGGCGACTTCAGCGATGGATACTTCTATGAAGATCAAGTGGCTTAAGAGATGGAATAAGTCTCCTTCTCTTCGTGAGGCTCTCAAATTCCCTAAACTGAAATTTAGTGATCTCGAATTTCCTGAGTGGCTTTATAAAGCTACATGGTGGGCTCAAGTGAGTACTTATCTTTCTTTCCTATTGTTTTAATATTAATTCCTTGAACCTTTTGGATCAATCAAAAATTCAAAATATTCTTCTAATTTACAATTTATGTACATGGCAATTGACTATTGAGACATAAAAATTCTTCAATGCTACAGTGGCAGATTTGGACGTATCTATTAACTATCTTCCCGATGGTATGGATCCCTTGCCTACTATTTTTGATTATGTGGAGACTATGCGCATATTGTTGTGGGATACTGCATTCTTCCGTGAATTTGCTGTCGATAAGGGGGTTCACAAGAACAACAAGATAGACAAGCAACTCAAGTTCAAATCAGCCATGCAAAGGGTGTTTTATAGATACTTTAAGTATGTTCTCTTCCCTCCCAAAGCCATTTCCAAAACTCCCACTTTCTTTGCCAATTATTTGGACAAAGAAAGTGAAGAATGCATGTTCACAGAGGGGATCATGGAATCTTGAGATCCCATGCATTGGGAAAAATGTGGGTGGTATTTGGATTGTCCCCTCAAAAGACCACCGACTTTTGATGTTGTCCTCCGAGATTCTATTGAGCCTGCCCTCAAAGATACAGCTATAGATGTTCTCAAAAAGGTCGGTAAGGATGCAGCTAAGAAGACCAAGAAGATCAAGTCTAAGAAGTTGGTGGTTGAACTTGATGATTCCAATGAAGATGTACCAATTCAAGATACTTTGAAGAATCTTGTTGTTACTATACCTTCTTCTTTTGATGTTGAAGCAAAACTTCCTGCTTCAAAGTGCCAGAAGACATCTTCTACTTCCGTTGTTTTGATACCAACCTCCTCTCCTACCTTTGAGCTAGCTCCCAAGCTTAAAGGTATGATGAGTACATTGGCTCCTTTGTCTACCAATCCTACATCTCTTGATCTAATCTTGAATGATTCTTTTGTTAGAATCGTTGAAGAGAAGAAGAAAAATGGTACATTTGGTACATCATATGATAACATTATGGCTTTCTCTCAAAGGTTAGTTCATTTTTTTTATTTGTTTTCTTTTCATCTCATTTTTATTATTATGAAATCATACATATTCTACCCAATTTACATCTTCTCATTTTGTTCTTTTATGACTTTGACATCTTCTGTTATGAATTAACATTTTTGAAATTTATCTTTGTAGGTCGGTGAAGGTAGAAAGTTCTTTTTTTATGGCAAAATTCAAAAGAGATCAGCTGTGGACCTCATCATTGCAGAGTATCCAGATGGTCTTCCAGTTCCAGGAGTTTCAAATCCATCATCTGAAATCCCTCATTGGAATGCTAGCATTCCAGGTTTTCTCCATGTAATGATGGCATTCTCTTTCACCTATCTTCATGATGATGGAGCATTTCTTCTATTTTATCCTGATACTTCTACGGTGAAGAGAGAAGTGTCCGGATTCTTCAAGAACTACAAGTTGAAGATCAAGGATGAGTGGACTATCATAAATTGCTTACATTTGGCAAATCCCATGAACCCATCCAAATTTGTAAGTAGTAATTTCAATCTTTCACTTTTTATTTTGATTCACTTGTTATTGCAGTTATTTTCATTTTAAGTGTACATTCTAATTTGATTTTGATTTTGATTTGAAGTTCAAGGCTTTGCTATTGATTCGATCATTTGCCTCTGTCATTGCTAGGCAACCTCGAGAGCTTCAAATTTCTATTGATCCCTCAATTCCTGAGGTTGATTTAACCACAAATGATGTCCTTTTCAACACTATTACGACAACAACTCAATCATGTAGAAAGGAAGATGGCAAGCCATGGAGGGGTGTTAAGGAAAAATCTGAGGTTCTCATGAAGCTTTTTGTTCATGGCTTAAACCCTACAAATGGTATTGTAGCAGACATGACTGCCTCTACAGGTATTGTAATCTACAACATTGAATCATTATTGTTGTATATTCTGATTTGATTTTTTTCTCTACCTTCCAATTTTGATGTTTTTATAATGTCAATATTGTGTCTTATACATGTTCTTCCATCAGAGCAATCATTCATCTAATCATCATATTCTAGCATTAGAAAGTGATGCCAAGCTTTTTGATGAGGTACTGAAGCCATTACAAACACCTACTATCATCTCCAAGACTCTTGATTCTACTACCATGGGTGATGGTATGGAGATTGATGACGACTCTCCAATTGAAGATGTCAAATTACTTGACTTATGTGAGTAAGTTTTTTTGTTTTTTTTTCAAAAATTGCAATTCAAAATTCAATACTTTGAATTTTAATTTGTTATTACATACTCAAACATATGGTTTGTTGTTTGCAGTTGGATGAGTCCATCACCAAGACAAACCTTGCCTTTTTTCCGACACTCTGGATTTTTTAGAAGTCCTTCTCTGAGTCCTCGTGGCCTACCTATTTATGCTGAAGATTTAGCATTAGCTTATGCTAATGTTTCATCTAATTCGTTTTCGATCTCTCTATCACCTCATAGATCTTATGATCCTAAAGTATGTTCTTATTTTGAACTCAGTGCATCTGAGTCAAATGATATTTGAGTTTGATTTCATACTTTTATATTTGATTTCTATTTACTTTATTCTATTTTGAATCTAACTATGCATGATGTGGCAACAATTCCATTTAATGGCCTTAAACTTCACTCTCTGCTCAAATTGAATAATAAATTGCAAGTCTTGAATTACACTACACCATTGGACTTTATAAAATTCTACATAATTCACTTTAATTTGGAATTAAATTAAACTATTAGCATTGGATTTGTTTCCAAAAAAAAGTTTGATTAAGATAGTTCAAAAATAGAGGCATTGACTAGAAAAATAATTGCTTAATTCATTCTAGGTTAATACATATACCTAGTATAATAAATGAATATTTTGTACATTTAAAATATTCAAAATTCAAGATTTTCTGTTTTTATTTTAAATCATTTAAAAATAATAATAAATAATAAATGGACCATTTTCATTCTTTAAATTTACATGAAGGCCAACAATTAAGACTTCATTTATCACTTAATCATAAACTCAAGACCATTTTTATGATCTAATGTAATATTTTGCCTATCATCAAATTTATATTCAACATCTACAATCCATGTTTATTGCCCCTTCTATTTTTACTTGATAAATGTGCCCTTTAAATAATGGTATTACAATGCATTGTATTTTTCTCATATATGTCTTGTAGTGAAATATCCTAAACCACTATGTAGACCTATTTTCATTATGTGTTACTTACAAAAATTTCCTATTTTATAATATTTCAATTTTATAAAATATATTGGTTCAATTTTGGGGGGACAAAATCAAATAGGAACAAATTCATTTGTTGTTTATTTGGACTATA
Organism: Climacium dendroides; assembly: GCA_950106755.1. NCBI lineage: Eukaryota > Viridiplantae > Streptophyta > Bryopsida > Hypnales > Climaciaceae > Climacium > Climacium dendroides. Next base: position 45,932,824 of record OX467082.1, on the reverse strand, counting down.
GATCCTTGCATTTAAATCCACGGTCATAGGACCTGAACAGATTTAGGAATCCTAAATGGATAAAAAAATGGAGGCTCATAGGCTCACAGGCTCATAGGCTCACACTCACAAGCTCACAAACTAGCATCCCCAATTGCATCAATATTCAACTCAAAATGAACTTTCAAAAGAGAGTTATTTTTAGAATTTTTTTTTTCATTTTTTAGACAATTTTTTCTTATATAATATAGGGGTGTAAAAGTTATTTTTCAATTCTATAGTATCTTTTTATTTCAAAAATTTGTAACTAATTATTATTAACAAAAGAAATATCAATAATTCAAAATATAAACTTTTAAGATAGAAAAATCTATTCATATTTTTTCATTTAATTTTATTTAAAATTCCAAAAGTATATAGGAGGTCTAAAGTTTTGTTCACATGCTAACATCAAAAAAGGGGGAGTGCACCCCCGAGATTGCATATTATGTATAGATTACGGGTTTCTATCCTATTTACATGCAGGATTTGGTTACACTTAAGGAAAAATAATTGATTTAGGACCAAATACTATATTGGCATGTGACATACTATAGTTAGGTTTTTGGAATCCCTATTCCAAACGCTTCCAAGTTCGAACACTAGGGAATGATCTATGTAAGGTTAGTGTAGCGTGTTCAAATGTCACTATGTACTTAAGTTTTGAAGATAGGATAAAAATTCATTCTTATTCCCACTAAATACCCCAAGAAACACTCAACAGTCCATTATAAGATAAAAGACTCAGCATGCACGTCTCTGTCCTATCTAGTATTCTAGGGCTTGTGACAATAGTTCTTGACAATAGTTCAGGATGGACTGACTTGTATATGGATGCAATGCAAGACTTAGACTTTAGTACAGCCCACTATAGTACTTGAAAATAGTACAAATATATGTATTTAATATTTCCAAAAACTTTAGAGTTCCAGGATTTAGATCATACTTACAGAAAGTCACCCCCAAAGCTCTAGGACAATATGGCCAATGTCAAGGATTAGCAACTACCTACAATATCCAAAATTCGAATTTACAACATATACATGCAATTTCCAATACAAACTCTAATCACATTGAGGCAAAATAAGTAACAAGATTCTAAATCTAATTCCCAAATTAGGGGTACGGCCCTTTGGGCCGTTCGCAAAATTTGGACCTTATTTTAATTCGTTGTAGTCGTGGGCCAAAATAATCATTAAGACCCTGAAATTTTGATTTAATTGGCCGGTGGACCTAATACCGTGGTTAGAGGGCCTATATCCGTGTGATACCCTGGCAATACCCGATTGACACCCTTCCCTTGAGATACCCGGACAATAACCCTCCGTAATACTCAACCAGTCCCAAACCAGGTGTCTACCTGAAATTGGGTCTCTGATCGGAACCAGCCCAGGTCCCAACCGTACCCCGAGCCCTCGTTTGGGGACCTCACCCTAACTTGTCACCTCAGTTCAAATCCCTAATTCGATTTCCACAGACTGCAGCGACCTGCATCTGTTGCACTGCTTGCGATTTGAGATTTCTCGGTCGATTTGTCCAAATTTACTGAATTAGTTTATGAATCTCACTCAGTCTCTCAATCTTGATTCCCACAATTTTTTCTGATAATGAATTAGCACAAACTTTTAAAATTTTGAGCTTTGCCGAAGGTCAAACCAGACGCGACAACAATTACTCCGATTCAGTTTCGATTTGCAACTCACAATTTCTCTAATTTGATCATGAATGAGTGATCGAGCAATGAATTACACATAACGAGCACAATTTGTATACAACGATTGAAAGAAACCGAGATTTGTAGCGGCTGCTGCGCCCGTCGAGATTGCCGAATCCAGGGATCTGCTGATTCTTCACTCCAGCACCCACAGCGATCAATTCACCTACACATGGAGTTGTGTAAGTCTTTCAATCTTTTTTTTTATTTACGATCGTGAGACTGCTTCGAAAATGGAAAATTCTTGACACTGCAGCATCCCGGCGTTTGAATCACCACCAAACTCCGATTCTTGTTCACAGTGCTGGCAATCGTTTCAGCTATTCCTCCGATCAGGCTCAAATCCCAACAAATTGCTTGCCCAATCCACCGGCACTCAAGACTAAACGACCTCAGACTCGATACAATCTACAGTGTATAATTCCTAACAATTCTTCAAAATCATATTCCCGACAAATTCCCCACCATGCACAGAGAATTGACCAGACAGCACTTCAACCAATCTTCAGCACAACCGCGCAAATTTCACACAATTGCTCACAAAATTATGCACATGATTCCCTCACAACCAACACAATTTGAAATAGCACTTTTATTACACTGGCAAATAGCATTATCGAAACAGCATATCAACAGCGCAAGATCGGCGCAATGAGAGTTACACCGCACAGAAAAGAAAACGAAGAAAAATGCAAGAGAGAGAAATTGAGGAAAACAGCAGGGATTAATGTTGAATTCCGGGGGTGATCGGAGGGGTCGCAGCTTTCGCAATCGGTGTGACGCGCGCCTCCTGAAACCCTGAGTCTTCTTCTTTTTTTTAACTTTTTGACTTTTTCTTTTACTAGCTTTTACTTTTACTTTTTCTTTGTCTGTTTGCCCTTTTCTATTAGTTTGTAGCTACTCACTAAAATATCTTTTTACTTTTTGGACACTTTAATGCACTTAGAAGCTACTTTTACACTAAAATTCTAATATATATATAAATAATGTATATAATGTCACAAAAATCGAAAAAGTTCTACAAAAAGCAAAAGAGCTAGACTACACATACCTATTTTGGTTTTATACTCTAATTACTTTTTTATTAGGGCTTTTTTGTATATAAATCTACATTCAAAACTTGTGAAAAAAAGAAAAAAAAAAATCATAAGTCCCAAATAACAATTTGGGGGCTCACAATGGATAAATAAGCATTCGTATGTGACATATAAATCTCAAATCTACAAACGCAAATTTAAATCTACAAGTTTGTGATTATACAAGGCTTGTGGGACCTTTTACCTTATGTAAAGAATTCCCTACGAACAATTTCATAGCACATTAATGAACTCATTTAACAAAAATTACAAATTATTTGTGAGACCAAAGAAATAACATGAATAGAACTGAAGAAAAGATCAACTCTCAAATGAGAGCTTTTGGCATGCAATATGCCTGAGGAAATATCGGATGATAAGTATTTTATATTTTTATTTATTTTATTATTAATATAATTTTTCAAGTAATTATTCATCTTAATTTTGATTTCAAGTTTATTAATATGTTTTTGGTATTTTGTGGCAGTATACACAAAAATACAAATCTTTATAAACTTTTGGAAGAATTTGCATATTTTGTTTCTCAACAACTTGAATCCAATTATCCAAGTGTTTTTATCATTTAAAAAACATTGTAAAGGAAGTGGGGTTCAATTTTACAAAGGCATTGATTGAAGGCACTCTTTTCATTCCTTTTGTGTTGGTTAAAGATAATAATGTCCATCCACATGTTGATGGCAATGATTATATTAATAAATTACTTATTTGGTTCCGAACAGTTAGTTTTGATTTTCAATTTTTTGTTTTTATTTATATTATTTGTTATTAATATTATTAATTTCTTTTAAAATTTTAATTAAGCATGGTGTTTGTTGTGACAAATCATGAAAAAAGAAGCAATGAAGATTGTTTGTTTGGTTTTCTAGAAGTATACCATTGTTTATTGCTAAAATATAGAAATATTCTAGAGGTATCACGTTCATATCCATCCTTAGTAAATAATTGAGCACAACCAAGGTTTTTTGTTTATGTTTGGTTTTTAGGTTATTGGATGTCCAAACGTTGTCCATTGTACCTTCCAAACAGTACATATTTTCTAAGTTCTTAAAGTTCAAAGAAATTGTTAAAAACTATCCTAATTACAGAAATAATTTTAAATAATAGAGAATCTTTGAGTCGCTATGGATTTTGTTTTGAACTTTTCCTATTCCAATTGCTTGCTAATTTTGCTAAGAAAGGCAATCTAATTTTGAAAAGAAAAAAATTACCTATATGAAAGAGCTTAGGAAAGGAAAACTTTTTTTCTTTAATATTTGAATAACATTTATGAAATTTCATTTCATTTATTTTTATTATAATTTATTTTTTGAAATTATATTTTTGAAGATAATATTTTTTATGAGTGCTTTTTAGTAATAAAAAAATAATATTGTTTACAACTTATAATACAAAATATTCTCACAACATGGGTACAAATTTAAATAAAAAATACTATTATTAAATTATTAAATTATTTTGTTGTACAATGAATTGTATAACTTTTGATTTTTGGTCCTAAGTAACATCTTACATTTCAAGAAAGAATTGATGTTTAATTCTACAATTTTGTACCATATAAAGAAAACAGAAATAGACAATTGAGCCCCCTATTAGTGATAAGATAAATTTTATTTGTATGGTTAGTAAATGCAATTTAATATGGCCAAGTGCAAAAATGAGGAATTGCATGTTTATATAGACTTTAGATTTTAAGTGAGTTGTTTTGTTACTTTCTTGATTGGAAAAGTGTATAGAAATTCATCAATTTGATTAAATTTATGTATTCTTTACTAGTAATGTTGTGTACTTTGTAAACAATATTATTTATTGAATTTGTATTTTTTGAATTTGTTTATTGAATTTGAATTCTATCGAAAGGATTTGGTTGCACAAATTTTACAATCTAGCTATGTTTTAGCTTAGTATTGTGATTTAAATTGAAAAAAGATTTATTATGTGAATGCTAATCAAATATCTTGTAAATACCAAGACAAGGGGCTTATAAATGCTAAAACAAGGTTCTTGTAAATACCAAGACTAGAGGCTTGTAGATGCCAAACATCTATAGTATAAAATGTAACTTAACTAAGTTGTATTTCAAATCATGCCATTTTCAAAAACATGATTCTTGTAAGATTTAGAGATTCCTACAAGAATTTATGACTAGATGAAGTTGAAGCTTTTGAATGGCTATCTAAACTTCATCCATTTTTTTGGAAATTTATCTTACTCTAATTGCTTGCTGATTTTGAACCTTGGCTTTACACTACTAACTTGTACCAAAGTTCTAAGTCTAAATCTCAATGGATGATTTTTTAATGACTTCACCTATTTCTTGTTCCAAACTTAATTCTTCTATATCTATTGGAGTTTTAAGTTTTTTAAGAGTTTGAAGTGGTTTTGAACTCCTTTAAGTTTCTTCTACCTAATAATAATGTTTAGTTTTTACTTGGTTGTTTTTCAAAGATTCTAATGTACTTCTTACTTTGCTTCTAAAGTTCGAGATTTCTTTTGTCAATTTGCTAATTTTAAACTTTTGAATTTGGTTTCTTATAAATTCTAAAATTACCTATCCAAATTGCTAAAAAAACTTTAAATTTTGGACTTTCCTAGTGAAAGTTATGGATGGATAAAGTTTGGCTGCTAATCAATACTTCAAATTTTATCTGCAGTTTTCTACCAATCTACAATTTAAAATTCATTTTTGTTTTCATTTATGACTTCTAGATGCGTAAAATTATTTAAATTTTTGTTCTTGTTCCTTTTGGATGAAATTTACTAATTTTCATCCACTATAATTCTTAAACTTCATTCACTTGTGTCTTTCTCAATTTAACTCGATTTTTAAGTAACATACTTTTTTAAAAGCCTCTCAACAAGTTCTAAGAGATCTTCTATCTAAACTTTGAAAAACACATAATCTTGATACTCTAACTTGCACTTGTAATTTGGTTAAGTGTAAAAATGATTAATTCAAGAATTTAAATAGAAATTGGAAAAATTAGTAATTCACCTCAGAATTGGCCTCATCTATGAAGTGGTTGAATATCCCCTCAAACTCTTTGTCATTCACCATGGTTGAATTCTTCTTATAATTTTGATCACAACTTGTAATATAGATTTAATACAAGTTTCAAACTCTCAAACTCTTTTAAATTTCATTTTCTTTTCCTTCTCTACTCCTCTTTTACTTCCATACTATCCTACCTCAATTATTTGGTTTTCAAGGGTTTATTTTAGTCAACTAAATAATTACTTCAAATTCCCAAACAATAATTGACTTTTAAAATCCTCCAAATCAATTATTATTCTATTCAACTTCTAATAGTTTAAATCACTTCCCTGAGATTTTTGTCTAATTCTATCAACTCCTAAATGTCTCTTCAACCTCTAAACCATCCTTTTATTCTATCAATTATAATTTGAATATGAGAAGTTTTATCTATTAGCTTGTCTAAGTGTCTTTTTTTGTTTTTGAGCCTATATTTTCCTTCACAGGTTGGTTTGTGACAATAAAAAGCTTGGCTACTTGAGGTCTATATTCTAATTTTCTCTCTTTTCGCCCTTTTCTATACTACTCCTATTTCCATTCTTCAATTGTAAGTTCAAAAAAACAATTTTTATATCTGTATTTTTATCAAATAAAATCAATTTTTTGGCCTACTGGATCTATTCAGGGCACACATGTTAGATTACATCAATTCAACTTGCGGTACCAGAGCCTGCTCACACACTCAGTTCAAATCAAATCATAGGACCAATCAGCTCCCAGAACCTCACTATGTGGCGGCTCCTGGTTGGCCAAGATCCTTCTTGGTGCTTGTTGACGAGGCAGCTGCATGGCGACTTCTAATTGGCTGGTCCTTCTATAGTTTCATTGACTGCTGCCTCCTTACAATACTTGTCTAGTTGCTTGATTCTGGATTTTTTGGGAGCCTCAGGCTTCTCAAGTTGGTTGGTCTTCCTCAAGCATCAATTTCATTATTTTGGATTTTTTTTAACATCAAGGGTCATCATTTTTTAGTGCTAAATCATGGATATTTTGTAGGATGAAAGGACATAAAGGCTAGGCACTTGGAAACTAAAACTCAACTAATAACTATTTTTTTTGAAGTTTGGATACTAGAACTTTTGGAAACTAAACTTGAAATTTTAAAAACATAATTTGGAAACTAAACTTGGCAAGCTAGTAGGGGAACTCAATTTTCAATTGATACATGATTTTGTGGAATCCTCTTCAGTCTAAACCTTCTCAAACAAAGCTTTGTAATTTTTTGACAAAATACTATAGGAATTCTAGAACTTACAAAGTCAAAGTTTTGCTGTTCCAAATGAAACAAGTAAAATTTATTGGACAATACAAAACAATTCTAACAAATTAAACTTCAAATGTTAACAAACAATACACACATGAACACAGCGAAGCATATAATTAGTACAAACACATGTTAGTATAAAAAAATATACAATATCAATAAGTTGGTACAACATGTGTTAGTGTAGTTCAGTAAAAAATGCAAAGTGATACAAAATCTCACAAATTCACACTAAAGGCTTCCCTAGGTGGCATTGCCAAAGTACGAAAGGGAATATCTCTAGGATTAGTACAAAATCTCTTACTAAACCACTCAAAATCAACACGTTCGTACAAAATACAACAATTACAAGTGCAAACAACAAACTTGAAGGGACCTCAATGTCCTTCAAATAATGCTAGAAAAACAACAACAATTGGAACTTGAAAGGCTCTAAAAACACACACGTTTACAATTTCGGCTTTAAACGATCAAAAAGTTCATACAAATGAACCAACATGTTAGAATGCCAAAAAATGGCTACAAATGGGCGAGTTGAAAAGAAAAGAGGTGCCTTTTTATACTCTTCCAAGGGCGCCCATCTCCTCTCATTTCCTTGTGGTAATCTTATCATTTGGGATTTAAAACTCAAATGATCAATTTTGACATTTTTACACAACACTAATTTCTAACTTTTAAAGATTGACTTCAAATCACAAATAGATTGTGCCATTGGCTTCAAAAGGCCACTTTTAGCTTAAAAATATTTTTCACCCCTTTTTTTGTGCTAAAAATACGACAAATCCTAGTACTAACTTAACTACCCAAAAGGGCAAAAATCCAACTTTTGGAGCTTGATTTTTCTATAAAAATTAATTAGCTTGGGAGATTTAGTGAATGGAGGGTAGTAAGAGAAGACCTAACTTTTACTGTATTCCAATTTCATATGTGCTGTGGTTGTCAATCAACACCACAAATTTTCTTCAATTTCGTTGGGTTTGAAGAATCTTGCTAGTTCGGATACTTTTGGCTATCGAAGCATCTTAAAACTTGTTGGAGTGTATTACTAGCATAAAAAACTACTCTGATTTTTAGTGAGATTTTATCACACCTCAAATAATTTTTATGAATTTTCTATTGTGAAATTTGGTTGTTGACTATTTGGAAAGAGCTTTTCTGCTATCCAAAAAAATTTGAAACTTTTTGTGGAACCTCTCATGGAATTTCAAAAAAGGTGCAAGCTCACATTTTTATTTTGCATATTTATCAAAGGAAATCAAAAAATCTCACTACTTTCTTCCATTTTCGATGAATAGGAAATCTTTTACACATAAGGAAATCTTTACAAACCGATTGTGCCATTGAACTCTTGGATTGATTTTCACTTTGAATCACTATACTTGGGTCATAAATGCTCTTTGCTGGTCCATCTTGAGTTTTCTTCACTTATAGGTTAACAATTGGGTTTTTTACTATTTCATCAATGTGCTAAAGAAACTAAAATCTCTCTTTAAGAATCATTTATAGGGTTCTCACATGGTTTCCTCAGACCATTTGAGCCACTCTATGTTGCATACATAGCAAGTTTAGACAATCTAAACAAATTCTACTTAACACTCATATTATGTACAAATTATGAATTTCTACCCTATTTATATGCGAGATTGGGTTGTAATTAAAGGAAAATATTCTATTTAAGAACAAATACTATATTGGCATGTGACATACCTATTTTGATTTTACAAACTTTTTAGGTCTTTTTGTAAATAAATCTACACTCAAAATTTGTCAAAACCAAAAAAAGAAAATCGTAAGTCTCAAGTGATAAACTGAGAGCTCACACCATAGCCTAAATCTCAAAAGTTTTATAGCCAATGAAGATTTACCAAATTCTTCATCACCATTACTAACTTTCTCTTTTCGAACATGCTTTTGTAGATGTTGGATCAAAATCTTGTGTTTCACCTCAATTAACTCATTACAAATTTTAAAAGAAAAATTCCCTCCCATCTTCTATCCAATCCATGTTATTGTATAAAAATAACAATGAATCGCTTTGAATCTTATGCTTATTCATATGTAAACTAAAAGTATAATGCTCTTTTAAATTATGCACATGAATTGGCACACAAGGTTGTTTTGTCGAATAGATTTTTGGGTTTTGGTATCAAGTTGTTTGTCTAATATTGCATGTCATATATGACAAGTGTTGGTTATATACAACGAACCTGCAGTCGCCCTATCCGAGGTTGCCTAGATTTTTGAAATTATTTGCTCGACAAGCAATCCTACATGGAAAGCCTGAACTACATTACCATTGGTGATTGTCGATAGCGTGACCGCGGGGGTGACCGTGGGCGCAAATGGGGCGATTGCGGGTGCAGATGGCCTTTGCGCACCATGCCTACCTACACTTGCCCTCTGAATGCATCCAAGGTCGTCCTACTTGCACTCATCCTATACTCGAGGTTGTCTAAACCTGCATGTGCCCCCATGCCATGTGGAAGCCACATGGCCAACGGGCAGGCCAAAATTTTTATTGAAAAGTCAAAAGGAAGTTTGACCTTATTAGACAAATGAGGGGTAAAAATCATGTCGTGTTTGTTGTGTTTGTCATATTGTTGATTTATGGGGCAAATAACCATGTTGGCACATAAACTAGCACAGTAATCACAATAGTCTAATATACTTGTGGCTTTCAACTCAAAAATATGATTGCCTTCAAAAACCTCTTCATAATTATGGATCCCTTCCTTACAACTTGTTGCATTCCCAGTTGTATTCTTTTCACCTTTAGTTTTCTTCTTCCTCTTCATATTGTCTTCGTTCCTTTTTTTTCCCATTTTGTTTTTAAAAAATGTTAAAAAATTAACAATAAATATTTAAATTTATGAACATAATTACAAACCAATAATAAAATCAAACTATATAAATAAATATTTTAATAAATATTTTATTTATTTATTTACAAAAAAACGACTTGATTTTAATTTAAATACTTTGCCACAACTACACATTGTACAATGGGGTATCAATCAAAATGGCATTTTTGAATTTGTAGTGAAATTTCAGTGCTGTTAACTTTGATAGCCATTCCAAAGCTGAAATATTGGTATTTTACTATGAAATTTTTGTCACAATATCATCTTTATGTTGGTAACAAGTGTACCAAATTTTAAGGTCAAGAAATTCACCAAAAAAAAGATATTAAAAATCTACTAACATGTGTAGTTGTAAAAAAAATTTCACTAATATCAACTTTGACAACCTCATAAAGATCGAAAAAAAAAATTTCCATGAAATTTTTGGAATAGAAAATTTCCTATATAAATAATATATTTTTTAAATTTATAGACCCAAAGATCAATACAAAAAACTGAGATATTCACAATCTACCAACATGTGTCATTTCAAGAAACAATCATGAAAACCATTTTTCTACTGCCAATTTTGACACCCTCCCAAAGGTTGAAAAATTGCTTATTTACTATGAAGTTTTTGTTACAATAAATATTCTATGTTAATAACATGTGTGCCAAATTTCAAGGCCAAAAAAGTCATACAAAAAAGGTATTCAAAATCCACCAACATGTGTAGTTATGACAAACCATTTCACTATTGCCAACTTTGACACCCTCTCAAGGATTGAAATTTTTTTTAATTACCATGAAATTTTTGGCACAAGATCTTCTCTATGTTAATAAAATGTGTGACAAATTTCAAGATCAAAAGATTTATACAAAAAATGATATCCACAATAAACCAACATATGTAGTTGTGGGAAACAATGGGGGAAACCAATTCACTACTACCAACTTTGACACCCTTCCAAGGACTGAGAAATTATTCATTTACCATAAAAAATTTGATACAAGATGTACTTTATGCTAATAACATGTGTGCTAAATTTCAAGATCAAAAAATTTATACAAAAAAAGATATCCACAATTTACTAACGTGTATGTCCTTTATTTGTTGCAATCATGCTTGTAACCTAGAAGACATAGAATAACATGATTGAAGGAGCTTTTTGTAAACCACCATACTGGTTCATAACATTCAAAGTATTTAAAAATTTCCAAAATAAACTCAATTATATACGCAGTAGTAATAGAAAGGTTAAATAAGCCTAATATGTCCATTAGGAATTTTCCAAGGTTTAACACTAGGAATGTTAGAAGGAAAGGTGGAAGATTTAGAATAAGAAATTAGGTAAAAAGTAGGCAAGGATTTAGGGGAAAAAACAGAGAATTTAGATTGAAAAGGCCCTAAGTAAAATTTGGCAAAGTAACCAAATTAGACCAATGGTAACAAACAATACTAGTAAAAAAGTAGGAAATAGGAAGTAGTGGCTACTATAAAAATAATATCCAAAATAGATTAATAAAATTAAAAACTATGTAGGAAACATTAGAGTAGTGTAGAAACTAAAAAAATAGTGAAGGAATTGCAAAAATAATGAGTCTGCATATATTTAGAGGTCCAAAATAATAATTTTGGGGGTCCCATGCCAATTTAGCGTAGTCTATGCTAAAGGGGCAAAGTCCACTCCAAAATAGTGCAATCTGCACTAAACTGGAGATTTTTGTACTAAAATAGCATTTTTTTTCAATAAAATAGTGTTGGATGAATGTCATTAGCAAATTAAGACGTTAGATTTTGATTAGGGAAGTTTTTAGTTTTTTTAAAAATTTCTTCCTCTCTTCTTTTAAAAAAAAAATGTTATTTTTTTGGAAGAGTGATAAAAAAGCTAAGAAGCAAAAACAAACAAAAATTGTTAGAATGAAGAGGAAAATGAATTAAGATGAGGATTTAGACAATTTGTCAAGTACTGAGTAAGCTTCACTAATTCAGGAAGGGAAATGGGTGAAAATGCTAGGTAGCTGTCAGATTGGAAATTGTGTGAGAAAAATGGAGGAGAGTTAGGGTTTAACATTATATTCATTATTTTGGGAGAGTAAGGACCTCCCAATATAATATGGTTCATTTTCATGCCTCAAAATTGAGTAAGACTTGTTGTGAATTGTAGTGAAAGTTTAGCAATTCTTGTACTGTTATTTACAATTTCCATTAAAATGATGGTTTCAAGTAATTTAAGATTCTTGTATAAATCATGGTTCAAAGTGATAGTAGTTATTTTCCATATAAATGTGATTAATAAAGCTTATTAAACATCAAGTTATGACAATATGACCTCAACGCCTAGTTGTCAATGGCATTTCATCTCATTCAGATGATTCAGGTTCAATTTTCAATGAATTCATGTGAGCAACAATGAGATGTATATGACTTGGTGTTGCTAAGTAAGTTCTGCCTAGCAAGAAAATTGTAACAACCAATTTGTCCCCTATCTAAAATTGTGACAAGTACTTTACACATTAATCCAATAAAGAGTAGTCTTATCCACTACCACTTTTTTTCAATTACACTTTATTTTCAAAAAAAAATTAAAAAGACAATAAATGATACAAATATACCAACATATACACTATTACATGTATAATGTAAAAATATGGCAATGGAATACTATAAATAAGTGCACATGCTGTATATTCAATCTTTAATCTACTTCTATTTAACAAATTTTTTAATGAGTGAAAATGAAGTGTTTTTTTGTTGATTTTTTTCCCTTAGATTCTAAACTCAACTATTCAATATAAAAACTTAGAAAAACAAAATCAATAGTGCAAAAAATTCTAGTTAAAAATATTCAAAGCCAAAAAATCTAGTTAAACAAGTTACAAAAAAACTTCTTTTCTTCACTTTGGATGCAAATACCTTGCAATCTATACAGTCAAATCTAATGAATTTTTTTACTACATGTTTTCAAACAAATTAAGTACAAGATCTAATGGTTGGATTTTGGAAAAACATACTTCTTTGGTTTTTTTAGGTGAACACAACAGAAGTGGTAGTTCACAGTAGAAGTGGTAGCTCAGGTATGCGACCAAACATCCACTCGGTTGTCCGCTACATGGAGACCATCCAATGCAGCGGACGACCAAGCGTCCGCTACATCAGACGGCCTCGACAAAGCGGACCACTTGTCCGCTCTTCTGCAACTGCGTATCTGCCCATCCACGACCGCTTGCCCGGTAGAAACATCGTTATGCGAATGCCTTGGGACGTCCGTAGCCGAACGTCTACGTCCATGCAACCATGTGTACTTCCATATTTTGAATGTAGTACCTTATACACTAGAAGAAATCAGGGGTTTTTGCGACTGTAGTTAACAATTGGTTTTAGAGTTGTGAAGGACATTTGTGATTAGGTGATAATTTGGAGCTTGTAGTCGCAGTGGACAAGTTGCACGAGTTGTAGGAGAGTTGTAAGTGCACGTCATATCAGACGATTTTCTGTGAAACTTCATCCTGCATATCTTCTGACGAGATACACATTGCCGCGTGAAACTAATGAATTCAATGATTACTGCTCAACTACTTTTTTACAATTAATGGTTCAGATTCATTACTGAGACCTGATAGCGGATACTTGGCTTAAATTTGAACTTTGTGATTCTTTTCAATTGTAATGTCTGATGGTATGCAACCTATGTGCAACTAGTATACCACTGATTTGCAACCTATATATAACTCATTTACAATGTATATGCAACTAGTGTGCAACTCATTTTGCAACTACTATGCAACTAATTTTGCAATCTATATCCAACTAGTATGCAACTCGTTTTACAACCTGAATGCAACTAATATCCAACTATTTTTACAACTAACATCCAATTTTTTTTACAACTTGCATGCAACTAATATCCAACTCATTGGGCAACCTATATGCATCCAGTATCCAACTAGTTTTACAACTTAATACAACTAGTATGTAACTCATTTTACAACTAGTATGTAACTCATTTTACAACTAATATGCAATTAATATGCAACTCATTTTGCAACCTATATGCAACTAGTATGCAACTTAATTTGCAACCTATGTACAACTAGCATGCAACTAATTTTATGCATGAGATCTATATGCAACTCATTTGCAATTGGTTTTACAACTATGCAACAGGTATACAACTCAATTTGCTACTAATATACAACTGATTTTGCAACCTATATACAACTAGTATGCAACTTATTTTGCAACCTATATACAACTAGTATGCAACTCAATTTGCAACCTACATGCAACTATTATGCAACTCATTTTGCAACCTACATGCAACTTACATTCAACCTATATGAAACTAGTATGCAACTCCTTTTAAACCTACCTGCAACTACTATGCAACTCATTTTGCAACTCATTTTGCAACTCATTTTGCAACTCTCTTGCAACTCATTTTACAACTCTTTTGCAACCTATATGCAACTACTTCTCAATATTTATATATTATTATTATTTTGCAACACAAGTGCAACTCATATGCAACTATTGTACAACTAACTCTCAATTTTTTATATATTCTACATGCAACTAGTATGCAATTACTTTTACCATTGATTTAATACATAACTATTATGCAACTACTATATAACCTATATGCAACTAATTTTCACCATTTGCAACCTATATGCAATTAAGGGAGCGACTGTTAACTACATGATTAGTTTGTAACTTAACTACTGCAAGCGAACATAGACAAAGACAATCATTTTTTACATAAAGCAATAGAAAATACAATAGAGATAGAGACAATCATTGTTTACACAAAACAATACAAAATCCATATATTAGATAAGTATGTACATTATTAGTCTAAAAAACATAGTTACTAATTCACTTATCATTATGTGCAAGAATGACTATGAATCGCTTATTCCATATGGTATTAGCTCCTATAATGTCCTTCAACTATAATTGGTCTCTTGCTGGATTAGAACACATCAAGTCCACAAAACCACCTGGCGCATGTGCAATATCGAGTTTATACCACCCTCATCGTATAGGCTTTATATGATAAAAAGTTTCTCCTCCGATACCAATGACATATCCAGCTGCCACAACTTGCCTAAGTGTTGGTGGATTTAGAAGGGAAACATGTTGGTCAATTGAAAACTGTAGTTGTTCACAATACAAAACAAAACATTAATGAGCGAACATAAATATATATATAAATAAATATGTATACATCAACAATTTAGTTAACTTTAACATATAATATATAAACGATGAAATGTAGAGATTACCTTTAGAAATGCCACCTTTGGTCTCCGTTTAGGTTGAGATTTGGGTTTAGGTTGAACCTCGGTCTGAACCCTCTTCCTCCTCAAGATCTCCTTCTTGACAAAAGTTTTTTGTAACATTTAACCACAATCATTATAAGTAATTTATCAATATCAAAAGTTACCAAAAAAAATTAGCTTCAAATGAATATTTCACAATGAATGTTTACTTAGAAAGTTGTCTTCACCTCTTGCTCATTTCCTCTTAACTGCATTCTTGTATTAAGGTTCTTTGAATTCTTTATGAATCTTTCGTTAATTGTAAACTACATTCATTAGAACTTCCTCAATTAAGAATTAAATCTCTTTCATCATCATGATTGATACAAAAAGAGAACACACTCCCTCTTTGAATCAATGACCTAGCTAAGATGTCATTCTCTGCAAGCATATCAAGAGATCTGCCAAAATGAAGAATTAAAGCCAAACAAAAAGAAAAAGAAACACTAGAGAGTTGGAATCCAAATCCGCACTCAATGTTAGTATGCAAAACCATGGGAAGAGGAGTCCAATAAATCTGGCCCACTTTTGATTTCTGCATCTAAAATTGAAGTTTGTTGATCCTGAAGACCCTCAATCCTAGCTAACCTAGTATATATGAAATCTTTCTTTTCTCATAAATCATGAACGTACCACACTCAATCGATTGCAACGTCAATTCCTCAACCAAATTTTAGATCCTCAGTCATTACACACAATTGCAAAGTTTCTTATTCCTTCTTTGAATGAATGAGTGACCTTGCTAGTTAATTAAGCAATCTTCTTCTTGTATAACTAGATAGATCTATATAACAAAATGAATCTAGCTAAAAGGGGGGTGAACAGTACGTTGCAGCTCAAGCCAAAAGAAAAATGGACACAAATAAGGCTATCACAATGGCTCTAGTAGATGCCACCACTATCTTCCGTCGCCAACACAAACACAAACTAGGCACTATCTACCAACCCCACCCCAACTGAAAGAAACTTGAATTCTACCACAAGAGTAAGAAGAAAGAAACCAGAAAGTGATGTATATCATGTCCAACAAAGGTGCACGTCCAACAAAGGTGCAGACTGAACACCAAAAATGCCACGACAAGTGCTCCTTTGAATCTGTGTACACACAATCACTAAACCAGCTACCTCTATATTCAGCTTCAACCAAACGAGCTAGAGAACGCCTTCTTGTACCAAAAACAACAAAATAGATAAAGAACGCCCTCTTGCACCCCAAAAAACAAAACAAATACATGACCTTTAAGTTCAACTTCAATAAAAAGAACAAGAGAACGCCCTCTTGTACCAAAAACAATGAAATAGATAAAGAACGCCCTCTTGCACCCCAAAAAACAAAACAAATACATGACCTTTAAGTTCAACTTCAATAAAAAAAAACTAGAAAATGCCTTCCTGCACCAAAAACAACGAGACTAATACGTAACCTCAAGTTCAGCTTCAATTGAAAGAACTAGAAAATGACCTTCTGAAACAATGAGATAAATACTGATTGAAAACAAAGTTCAAAATCAAGAACACAGGGCAACGGAAAAGCATCATTGAGAGACAACAAACTCTCCTCACAACTCTAGGGTTTTAGGAAAAAGTACCTCAAAAATATAAAACTTGCACCTTTTTTACTTCGCAGCACAATCCTGCAACCACAGTTTTGGCATTAGAGTACCACTAAACTCGCATTTACTCCAAAAAGAACCAATACTAATGTAGCACTAAACTAATATTCCCTCAAGAGTGAACTAACACTAAATTAACATTAGCTCACTAGTATAGATCACAACAAAGATGATAGATAAGAACAGCAAAGCAGCGGCGGCAAGAACACAGCAAAGCGGTGGTGAAGGAAATGAAGAAGATAAACATTAGGTTGTTCTAGTCCACATATTTTACCTCATCATCCCCATATATGTCATCTCATTGTAGGATGAATGACAGTAAACAATTTTCATCGACACATGATACTAGTGGAGTTCACAGGTGGATGGGATGCCGCCACATGCGTATTCTAAAAGTTCAATGGAGTTAATCGAGATTAAAAAGTAACTAAAAAAATGTTCATTCTAAGAAAATTGAGGATGACACAATTGTTGTATATAGCTTCACAATGCTCAAGTACTACCTCCACCTTTACCAAGTGCGTTTGGACTGGATAGGTTTGGAGGTGAGGTTTACAGATGTGTGTGCCGACTGGTGGCTATTGCAAGCAGGATCCTTCAGATATAGATACTCTTCTCTAGAAAGACTCCCCTTGTCAATTTCCTCCACTACATCCTGAACACAAAGAAAAGGAATACCGCCACTTGAAATGGGATAAAAAAGAGATCCGCCATCATACCGATGCACTCTACCCTCTTTTTTCCTTTACGATGCAGAAGAAGTATGCAGCACAACAACTCCAATTCAAATCTCCACTGCAACACGAAACCATAAGCCATTGGAATTGCGGGGTCTGTTGAAGCTTAGAGCACAAATGGCTGTCATGCGGATGTATAAGGTATTTAGGAGGATATGTACAAAAGTTTATAATCCAGCGGAGTTTGAGTCTCTTCAATTGGATATGGTTGAAAGTATGGCACTATTGGAAATGGAATTTCCACCATCTTTTTTTGACATGATGACACACCTTCCATATCATCTAGTACAAGAACTGGACTTGTGTGGGCTTGTTAGCACGAGGTGGATGTATCCAGTTGAAAGGTATATGAAAACATTAAAGAATTATGTTTGAAGCATGGCTAGGCCAAAGGCTTGCATGGCAGAAGGGTACTTGAAGGAAGAATGTCTTGGTTTTATAACTAAGTATTTACAAAGATTTGATATTGTCAAAAGGCATGTTTGGGACGCTGAAGAGGAATATGGTGGTGTTGAAGAAGTTCTTGAAGGTGTAAGTTGTCAATTTCTTATGTCTACTACAATGCGGGATGCAACGCATAATTATGTGTTAAAAATGTTGCGGTTATGGAGCCACTTGTGAAGTAAGTTGCACATGTCTCTTCATCTTGGACAGTCCAATTATTAAAAAAAATATGCAAGTCATATACATGCAACTATTGTGATAAAAAAATATCTAGAACAATTGTACATCAGGAACTTCACTAGTTGTTGTTTAGCACCTTTTGATAGTTTTAGTTTTAATTTTTGTGATGCACTTGTAGAAATTGGAAGGAAGATAGTCAAATAGATCCAAACACAACAGTCCTTGAAGTTTAGATCCAAACAACTATTCGCAACAATCATATTGATGCACATACTATAGAAGACAACGATATGATGTTGTTTTGCAAGAAACCATCGCAAAAAGCACTTCGATATTTTCGAATGAAAGCTTTTGGAAACCATTTTAGAGTTTATGAAAATGCCTCAAATCAATTGCAGACATATGACTACGGTATTGCATTTGTGTTCCAGATTCTAGCTCCTGATGTTCAGGATGTATTAGTGCACTATGTCAGAGTACTGAAAAATATACTAAAATTAGATTATGGATCTCTTAGCACCCCTGTGATACTAATGCGTTGTGAATGGGTGAAGAAAATAGACAATTGAGGAAATCCAACATACATTTGAGATGAGGCTGGTTTTCTTGTAGTGAAATTTCGCCACAAAATGTGTAGGATGTTTGATCCTTTCATATTTTCAAGCCAAGCAACTCAAGTATTCTTTGTTGATGATGTAAGGAAAGAAGGTTGGAAAGTAGTTTTGCATAAAGAAGCTCGGTCTCAACGAGAATTTGTCGACACATCAGATGTCTTTGTGAGCACTACTATACAAGCTTTTGGTTTAGCTACCCCAAAGGATGTACCTTCGCTACCTACTATTTCATCTTTAGTTGGAGCCATAGAATTATCTACGGAAGAGAGTGACTTAGCAACTGCAAGATATTGAGAACATTTATGAATTATAGATGTTTTGCATATGAATTGAAATCATTTAGTATTCAAATTTTAGTTCGTTTTTTTGGCAATGAAGTCATCTTCTAGTTGCATCCTCATTGTTGTTTACACAGTTGTTTACACAGTAGCTGCATTGTAGTCGCACTATAATTAATTTGCAATCGCATTGTAGTTGTTGTGTAATTGCATTGTAGTTGCATTGTAGTTGTTTGATAGTTGTATTGTAATTGAACTTTGGTCATTTTTCAAACTATATCTTACTACAGTTTTATACGTCGAAGTCCAGGACCATACATCAATAACATTGATGAACTTCGTATGTAAAGTGCTTCACATCTACACTTTTGTTACTCTCTTGTAAAGCTTTCTAGTTGAATTGCAGTCATTTTTCAAACTACATCTGACTACAGTTTAATACATTGAAGTCTAGGACCGTACATCGATGACATTGATGTACTTCGGATGTAAAATGCTTCACATCTACTCTTCTGTTACTCTCTCGTAAAGTTACACATCATTCTACGACTACTTTGCAACTAGAACAAAGTACACGACCAATTTGGTGCAAATATGAAGGGCAACAATTGTATGCTAGTTGTACATGACACATAGTTGCATTCCAGTGGGTTGCAGCGGACACGTTTTTCTTCTAGTAAATTGCGCCCTCAAATTTCTTACATCTTTTCCAACTACAAAGAATCAAGAAATTACAGACAAACAAACAAATTGTTTTTTCATTAAAAAATGCAAGAGGGGAGCATTGGTGTAGCCGCGTAGGCAGGCACAACCTGGTCGCAACACTACCACCTCAACCCTCCTCCCAAGCCCATCAACCACCCATAATTCCAACGGAACAAGCGGCTTCTCGTCTCGTTTGCCTACTTCTATAGTTGGATTTGCTCTAGCAACTCTTCCCACTTTCAAAGTCAAGGAAAAAGTGCTTGAACAACCTATCCATCGAGTTTGGTTTCACCAAAAAAACTCTAAAACTTCTTCATCCACCATCGGATTCAAATAAAAATTATATATCCTTTAATCTCTTGGAAAACTACATGTCTTGAAAAAATTGTAATAAATCCTAGTATAAATGGAACTTAGAGGAACCTACCTAAACTCCAAATTGTCCCCCGAGGGCACAATTGAACTTTACTACTTTAGGGGTTAAAAAAATCCAAATGTACTCATTGGAAATAAAAATTGTAGGAGACCTTCCCTTTTTACACAAACTTTGGAGAACGATTAGTTGCACTTCTATTCCATGTAAAAGTATTCTTCATCATACATTGGCCTAAAAACACCACAAGGTCTTTTATGGATTAACCCCTAAAGGATTTTGACTATATTTTCACCAAAACTGCTCCAAAACTGCCATCTCTCGTACAAG
Organism: Climacium dendroides; assembly: GCA_950106755.1. Taxonomy (NCBI): domain Eukaryota; kingdom Viridiplantae; phylum Streptophyta; class Bryopsida; order Hypnales; family Climaciaceae; genus Climacium; species Climacium dendroides. The sequence goes on along the minus strand of OX467082.1, from coordinate 45,912,261 downwards.
TACCAAATTTTTGAAAAAAAACCATTTTTGGACACATCTAATTGTAGGATCTTATATTACTTTGGTTTGAGAAGATGTGGAAAAAAATTCAAAAAAATTCACCATGTAGATTGCAAGATATTAGTGTTTGAAGTAACAAAAATCCTTTTTTTGCCCCTGCAAAAAATCAGGCAGCTGCACTTCACAAGGTTAGATTATTATGAAAAAATGTCTTAAATGGTGGTTACTCTTTGGATTCATTCTTTAAGGCAAGTTGTCTACATGCTTGAAAATTTTCAGACCATTTGGAATTGCACAACATATAGGAAAAAAATAGAAAATAGTAAGAAGTAGAGAATGATTCAAAATACCAAGTTGTTAACAATTTATTTATGGAATTAAAAATTGACAATCCCAATGATTGTAATGTTATGTACATCTTATGATTTTATTTTAGAGTATAGATTCCATAACTACCCGCAAACTTCCCACAACTAAAACTCCTCATAAATTTCATCTCAATAAATCAAAATGAAATTATTCAAAGATTTTAATGTATAAATAAATCCAAAGAACCAATTTCAATTTTATTTTTTTTAAAGTTATTATTAAAGAAGTTTTTTTTGTTACCTAGATTGCCTGCCAAATGTTGAAATTTACATATCCTACAATAACTTTTTAACCATGTAGTCAAAAGTTATGAAAATTGTTGGGCCTTAAAGCTACTCCTTGGGAAAATATTGTGTAAAAACTTCAGCAAAAAATAGTTAAAATTTCATTCGTAGTGAGCTGTCCAAAATTGCTATGTTGCCAAAAATAATGTTTGGTCTTTTAAGGGTTAACCCTTAAAGGATGGGCTGTGACCATGGAAATCATCCCTTTGGACATTGTGTGAATAGTTGGTTTTAGAAAATCCTAAAGCACTCATTGGAAGTCAAATTATTATACAAGACCTCCTCTTTTCATGCAATATTATGAGGATTAATAGTTGCAATTCTATCCTACACACAAAAAAAAATTTGTCATTCATCGACCAAAAAATGGCTTCAGTTTCGTTTATGAGTTAACCAACCATTTTCTAGTCAATGAATGATAGAAAATCTTGGTGTGTAGGACACAAGTGCAACTATTCATCCTTGAAATTCTACATGAAAAGGGGATGTCGTTGTATAGTAGTTTGACTTCTAGTGAGTACTTTCAGGACTTTTTTAAGCCAACTACTATTCACACGGTACCTAAGAGATGATTTCCATAGTGACCGGCTCGTCGATGAAGGGTTAAGTTATAGATAAACAACTTCATGGGTCCCTCTAACAAAGATGAAATGAAAAGAAAAGCGCTGGAAGAAGGTCAATGGGGCTTGGTGCTGGAGGATGCAGGCACGGCCACCTGGCCCAGAACCCCTGCCCTATATTTCTCGTCTGTGCTGCTTGCCACCATTTCAAAGCCGTCTTGGAAGCCACGTCCATCGTCACCACCCATCAGCACCTGCAGCTGAGCTGCACTCAAACAGCTTACCTTTTCATATTGATCACACATAGTGAAAACCTCGAAAATGGTGCACACTGGAAATTAACGTAAAGAAACTGCGCCCTCAAGTTATTTGCAGAATATCGAGATTTTCGAATGGGCAGGTGCCTTGCAGAGAGGGTTATCCTGCACAAGGACAAATTACAAGAAAATTCCCATGAGAACTAAAGAGCGAGAATTCTCTTGAGTACGTGTTCTTAACACTGGCCATGATTGTAAGGAATGTCGACGTGGGATTTTTGAAGGCGTATTTAATAAGGCCTCTCAATCTGCCCGTCGTACCTCCTCCTCCTCGACCTCGCAATTCCCGACAAAGAGAGGCATAGCCTTTCACATAAAACTTCCCTGTATTGTGATGATTCCTCCCAAGATTACGGTAGTGTAGAAAATTGTTGCCAAAATACGTGAGGCGACCTAAAAGAACCCAAAGGGGCTAACGAGACTAAAGAGTCGAAAGAGGCTACCAAGCGTAGGATGTACTGTACTTGTGGTTGCTGAACCATTACCATTTGACCACACTTGAGAGCACAATGACTATCTCGCAGATCGAGCAGTCACGTGCATCGACGGAGTCCTAGTTCAATTTTCAAAAAATCTGCGGGGGGTTAGTAACTGTGCTGGATGGTCTTTCAATCTCAAGCTCTGCCTGGGATTACCAGTCTCTAGCTAGATTCTCTGTGCAAAAATTCAGAACTAGACTTCTCTGGTATTACCTAGTTGCGTTCGTAATTCACATCGAATTTTGCATTTATGTTTCTTGGGTTTGATTCAGAAACTCAAAGATGATGACTCCATCTTTCGAGAAACACTTGTGGACTCTGTTTGATTCTAGCCAGCACAGTTGCTAGCGCACTGAATTTGTGACTGAAGGTCGATCTCGCTGAGGATACCTACTTGGGATTCTAATTAATTGTTAGCTAGTACTATCAATTTGTACAAGAACATTTTTCTTACGATGATTGATTGATTGATTGATTAGAGACGTACCGTGTTTGACCAAATGGAAAGTTTTTTCACAGTAACTAAGTTACATCTTGATATCGTGCTCATGCCCAATTTACAGTTCTTGTAATCCGGTATTGGGACCAACTCTTTTTATAGATTGCTCTCGTAGTGCTCTCACGTGTGACAATCTTAAGTCAACTTCGTTTGCAGATTTCGATCCTTGAGGGTGAACTTCAAACTTTGCATGAGTAGCTGATCATTGGCTATGGTAGCACGAAAATACCGAAAACGATGAGAGAAAGCCTAGCGACGCTGGTTACTCAAACCACCAATGGAGTGGCGGGTGCGATCGTCGCAAACCTACCCGACAACGTGATGCACGCTTTGGAATTAGAACAACGGGATCCCGAAGCCGAATCCCCGAAAGAAGCCGAGACGCGGGATGCACCTTCGTGGGGCTACCAGCTCTGTCCGCATGTAAGCAGTTACAAAGGATGCGGAATTGCGAATTCTCGGATGCACTTGTTGGCGGTGGCGGGACTTTTAGTCGCAAGTGCGCTCGTGCTCTACACGACTGCGCTTCATATGGGATACTTGGGATCGGAGGAAGTCGCAGCCGCGCTCTTCTCAACGTTACCAAGCGATAATTTCACGATGGGAAGCGCCCCAGCGCCTCTCAATCGGGCTCCCAATTCAAGCGCAGGTGCGAATTCAAGCGAATTTGTAAATTCCAGCACAGGTGCGAATTCAAGCGAAATTGCGAATTCAAGCGTAGTTGCGATTCCAAGCGCAGGTCCCAATTCAAGCGTTGATGCAAATTCAAGCGTAGTTGCGGTTCCAAGCGCAGATGCGAATTCCACCGTTAGTGCCAATTCAAGCGTTGTTTCGAATTCTAGCGTAGTTACTTATTCTCCTCCTCTTGACTCCCCAAACATTTCAATTGACGACTTGTCTCCCATGGTCAACATCGACGGAAATCCAGGCCCTCCTCCCAACCCTGCGCGAGTTTATTTCCAGAATATGTCGGAGACATGGCACAGCATGAGTGACACGAAGCTGCTGCTGAAGGCGACGTCGGGACGACGGGATTCGAGCGCGGGGACTTCGAAGCTTGCGTTTCTATTCCTAGTGCGCGGGGCGCTTCCTTTCGCTCCTCTGTGGGAGCGCTTCTTTCGTGGCCATGAGGAGTTCCTTAGGGTTTACATCCACGCGCATCCCAACTACGTGCCGGATCTGGCCCCGTCTTCTCCGTTTTTTGGCCGCTTCGTCCCTTCCAAGGTGCATCATCTCCTGCTTTCCTCCCTTCAAATATTTGAATTTTTTTTACAAAAGAGAAGATTAATTCGGGTGAACAAACGGGGGGTTGCACTAAAATTGAAAATTGAAATTAAGATAGCAATTGGCAACCTCTCTTCAGAGGTATAAGGGATCATCACCAAAATTGTCTCCTAAATTTTGTCTTAGGCCTCAATAAACTCCAGAATTTGCCCCGCCAAATAAAACTCTAACTTTGGACTACTTTGGAATTGGAACTTGAAATTTTTATCAGTGGAAGTACCCTAAACCTCAAATTTAGACATTTATTTCACTCTAAATTGGGTGCAATTGGAGTGAAATGTGCATTGGTAACTCCCATGATGTACCAAGACCACCATAATTTTTTTTTGTCTTTTATCTAGCTTTTGAAGTGGTTTATTTCCTTTGTTCAATATCTAAACTTGAATATTCTTGTACCTCTTCAAAGTACTTTTGAATGTGCTTCTAATGATTAAAAAAAAAATTTAAGTTCTAATTTCAAAGTAGTTTCTAATTGCACAGTTAAATTGCTTGAACTCCTGTTGGATCTTATTGGTGTTGAAAAGGAAATGTCTACTTGCGTTTTTGGAAAGTCACATAAACAAACTATGAATTTTCAGTGTTGAACATGGGTGTGCTCAAAATAGACCCTAGGCTCTCATCAATACTAGATAATCTCACTAATGCTTTTTTTCATCAGGTAGTACAATGGGGAAAGTTGTCAGTGTACGAGGCAGAGAGACGCCTCCTCGGGAACGCTCTTCTAGAGCCATCCAACTCCTGGTTTCTCCTTTTCTCCGAGTCCTGCATTCCCTTATTCAGCTTCCCAGAGACGTACACCTACTTCAACAACTCACCAAGAGTGAACTTCATCGAGTCAAACAAAGGTACCACATTTAGTAGCGAATTCTTTCCAAGTCGACTTCAGATGTAAGATGAACAAACCCTTAATTCATGTCAATCCTGAATTTGGTTGGAGTTTTTTCTCGCTACATTCATTAACAAAGTGTGAAGCAAGTCCGAAGCAATTTTTAGGGTTTAGGGTTCTGCAAATGACACCATGCACTGCATATGGAGCAATGTGAAGTGCACTTTGTTGTATTTCTTTTATCCATTGACTTGTAACAAATTTATTACGTCTTTCTAACTGGAAAAAAAAAAATTTGCCAAGATCGTTGATATTTCCATTTTCATGTACTGTTGTCGTCACAAAAATCATAAAATTCGATAAAACAATCTCTACGCATGTGCGCAGATTCCAGCCAGTTTGGGCAAGGGCGACTGTACCGAGGTCGTTATGAGGCGATGGCGCCCGAGATCACTTCCTCCAACTTTCGTAAGGGGAGCCAATGGTTCCAAATTACAAGAGACCTTGCACTCACGGCCGCCAGAGATTCTCCGGAGTACACCAAGTTCAAGAAATACTTCTGCGCAATTCATCCAGTCTGTTACATTGACGAACATTTCATGGCCACGTTGGCTTGGATCGAGTACCCGAAGGCACTCGCCTTTCGAACGCTCACCTATTTTGCATTCCGGGGGCAGTCGCCACATCCCAAGAAGTTCTCCAAAAGGAACACTAATAGGAATTTGATGAGGTGGTTTCGGGAAGGGCATAATTGTACATATAATGGGCAGGTGACTTCGAAATGCTTCTTGTTTGCAAGGAAGTTTGATCGAGATGCATTGGGTGTTCTGCTCGATCTTGCAGATCCTGTAATGGGGATTCCTTGAATACAGACGTGATAGAACCTCTCATCACCGATCAAAACTCCGCGTTATGATTAGAAATGAAATGGCTTAGAGTCATATTATTACCATGTTTGTTGAGGCAACTATGTGCACTTCTTGCCAATTGCAGCAGGAGAAAATTTATCAATGGAGGTTATGGTGACCCAAATTGGTTTGACTTTCTATCAATACAAGGAAGTACAAGAGCTCTTCCTTGCTTTCTGAATGACAAGATATTTATAGACTTTTGGTATCTCATAATGTCATAAATATGTTCACTAACAGAACAGTATTGTGCAACCCAAAAATTACCTTCTTGGGACGTACTGCGCATCTTGTTCACTGTGTGCATGTACATGAGAATGGTCAGCTACTTCACAGTACACTTTGCTGGCACAAAGTCGAGACTTCATAATTGTACGACCTATTGATATGCGGAGAGCCAACGAATTTTCAAACGGAATCGATGAGAGGAACGAACTGCACATATTTTTCTATTTTCGCATGAACTGTTTCTTGGATTTTGGCACATTTTTGCTGAAAACTTGGTACTCACTTCAATTTCGAATACCCAGAATAGGAATGTCTGAGCTTAGGGTTAACGTAACCTGCGGATTTCAATTGTCTTTAGGATAAAGAATTCATTATAACTTCTAAATTCCAAACATGCGAGTTTCCATACTCAGATTCCACTGCACAGGTATAAAACCAACCATGAAATCAATTTCTTTCTGATTCGTCTGGAAAAGAAAGCGGAAAAGATGGCCCTACAAGCCTTTTCCAAAAAATGCTTTACATCAAAAAAGTGTCACGAATCTGGCCTGGCACTATATATCCTTCTACAATTCCTGTAATGTATTCTTTAAAGCAGCTAAATAGTAGTACTTTGATAGCAGACTTATTCTATTCGTGCAAGCCTACGTTCCTCCTCAGGGTAATATACTCCTAACCTGATTGTCCGTTTCAATAGCATAGGACTGATAGCCGATGCCACTGTTCATTGTGTCTAAGTCTTAGAAGACCGGTTTGAAAAATCCTCTCCTTCAAGGATTTAGTCATCATCATCTACGTCTAAAAACCTGTTAACTACACATGACTCGAATTGAATGCATTCATCATTCACGAGACAAGTCAATACATTTGCTGTTCCTCAGACCAGTTCATCAAGAGACACAATTGTATTCAGCAACAGTCAATTAACTTGTCGGGAACTTGCAGGTGTCATGACCTGTTTACCACAACAGTTAACAGAAAGTGTCCGGTCAGTGATAAATACTTAGAAAACAATCAGAATCAGAAGCATGAATAGGGGAAAATATACTGGGTTAACATCAAAACTACAAGGAGTATGGTGCATGGAAGTCGATGTACACTTAGATCCAATCATATGCTATGTAATTAATGTTCATATCTGTCAAGACTTTCGCTTGAAACTAATCCTAAAGAAGTCCAGCTTCCTCCGAGTATAAATACCTTACGATCCCTCCACAAATCTAAACACACACCCTTGCCTCACAATCTACAAAAAATCTTCACAACACTCCTTGCTTCACGCGCTGGGGAAATGCTTATAAACATTGACTACTGGAGTGATCATAAACACCTGCAACATTTACCTTTCAAAAATACGAATTTTCTACATCACAACAGATACTAGGCTTTTCTTACAGCCAATGCTATCTGTCGATCATGGCAGTGAAAATTGGGAGAGCAAGAAACAGCAAGAACAGCAACATAGGAGTGAACACTTGGTAATGAAATCAGGAAACCCGAATCATCAAAACCATGATGGAGAAAATGCAGAGCACGAGCACTTGGTTAGAAGCTGCGAAAGCCAGCCCAGTCCTCTCCCCCCTGCGACTCTCCACCACGACTCTTGGCCACGACGAAAACACACGCAAATCACGAGCTCCCAACCACTTACTTGGATCAGTAGTTGTCAGCATTGCCGCTCCACCAAAGTTGCAGGAGCCTCCTTGCGCTTTCGACTTCTGGAAGTAGCTATTGAAAGCATAAGAAGCGTGATGTTGCAACGTATCCGGGTTGAAACACGAGCCTCCATGTTGAAGAGGCAGGCAGTCTGCGGCGCCGGGGCCACAAGCGAAGTCTAGCGCCGATTGCAATATGTTTGGCGTCATGCCAGTTTTCGCCACACACCAGGTGCCGCTCGTGGACGGCGCTTGTCCTGGTGAGAATGCAGGCGGAGGTGCGCTAGTGAAAACAGGGTCATCCGCCAGGGGAGAGTATTGCCCATCAGACAACAACCCCGTCATGTCAATGTTATACACATTCGTACCATTAGGGAACAACAAGCCCCAGTGCTTCTCAGTGCCTTGCCCTGTCTTCTGATTCTCGTTGAAAAGCGCGAAGATGAAGGTCGGGATGTAGACACCAGGCTTCATGGGGGTGCCCACTTTCGACGTTGATACCATTTTGCGTACGAGACGACGATTATAAGTCGCAGCGTTTGGAAGATTGGCGCCCACTTGATTCGCATCCCCAGCAGTCGGCCACCCTGTTTCGCTGATCGCGAGACGAACCTCGCCGTAGCCCACTTTCGCCAGCGCCGCATTCACCGCGTCGAGCTGCCCATCCAATAAATTGTAGTATGCTTTCCCGTTGTCAATCACACCTGGCGCCGAAGCCCCGAAGAGCGCGTAGTTCAAGGGAATGTGTTCCGGGTCGCTAGCCCATGCGAAGTACGGATACACATTCACGTAGAAATGCGACTGCGAGTTGTAGAGAAACTTCAACAATGGTTGCAAGTAGGGCGCCGCAAGCTCCTCTCGGAAGGCGCCAGCAGAAGGTGGATACGAAGACGCGAGCACGTCAAGGGCTACCGCAGTGGAGAGCTTGATGCGACTAGTGAGGTTGTGACTTGCGAGAGAAGTGTGGAGGTTGGTGATGGCCGGCATGAGCTTGCCCCAAGTGGCCTTCATGGCTGGGTAGGAGAAAAGTTCGTTGCCGACGATGATGGATACGATATTGGTAGAGGGGTAGTAGGGGAGGACGTTCTTGGAAACCCAAAGTTCGGCGGCGGCTTCGTTTGCGGCGACACTGGGGATATCTTCATTAGGAAGGGCGCTCACGACTTCTAAGCCTGTGTTGGCGAGCGCACTGAGGACTGTGGCGTCAGAGTTGAAAATCTTGACGCGGCCGACTTTCATGGACTTGATGCGGCGGATGGCGTCGTCGGGGACGGGGAGGTTGTTCGCGATGCGGCCGTAGTTGATGCCCATCACGTGAGTCTCCATGCGGTACGATGATCCTGTATCGCAACACACAGGCGTATGAGAAACCAGTCCCACGCAGGATTGAAGTGCTTCCAAGACCTGCATTACGTCTCCAGAAATGCAGCCACGCACAAAACCACAAGACAAAATAATCCAATCATACTTCAATCTCACAAGAGCAACCAACCTCAAACATTGAAGTCGTACTACATTCTCCATTGATAACTACAATATCATACACAACTGCAGCTTATTCTATTTCCAACCAGGATGACGGAACTCCAAACAGAAGCTCGGAAGGCAATGCTAGTACCTGTATAGCCGGCGTGAGTTAGAACCTGACATAGAAGCAAGACAATCAGGCGCCCCAGCAAGCTACATCTCCCAGGCTTTCTTCCAACCGCCTCCATCTTGCTTCCAAATCAAACACAGTCCAAACCTCAGTAGCACGCAACTTCGTCACTCTCTAAAGCAGCAATGGCATGCATAAGCACCTTCACCGCGTGAAATCTGCTAACACTGCATCGTCTTCGATGACGACGTCAACACCCCTTCAGTTGAACCAACCGCTCTTGTGACTGATTTCAAAGTTGAAGTGTAGCAACAGAAGCGAACGACTGGAAGTTACAGAGTGGTTGCCCTGGTCTCCAGCTTGCTGCAAAATCTCATGTGCTTGCTGCATGTACTGCAGAAACCCAGTTGCCTACTGCTTACATAGCGCTGATCTACCAACGGTACAATGCTGGTTCGCTAGCTAGCTTAGCTTGGAAGTCTGTACAATAGCTGAACACAGAGAGAGCTAAGCTTAGCTATGGCTGTGCCTGCTGGGGCCAAATGGTAGTATAAGTTAGTAGACTGTGAAACTTTGAGTGACGACACAGATAGGAAAGGTAAGTTAACTTAGACCAATTCTTGTGACACTAATTTATTTATTTTTTTGAGGGGGGTGTATTGTATCGTATTGCTGTTGCTGCCGTATGCCGGATTCAATTGAATTCGCTGCAACGGCAGGGAAAAGGAGGAATTGCAGGCGTAACGTGCATTGATGGAGGTGCTGAAGGTGACAGACAATAGGCTTGGAAGCACCGCCCTTGCCTTGGTTTCACTGCCACTGAATCTTCGGGTTCTGCGCTAATTCACCTTAATCCGGCTGGTTAGAGACATTGTTTAACTTAAAAGTATGTTCCCACTTGGTATTACAGCGGTGTTAAAGTGTGTGTTAGCAGTAGAGTTTAGGTGTGTTAAGTCGACACTTTTGGAGAACACTCACTTTGCTATTATCGTTCTTGACATTAAGAGTGAATTTGCTTTAGCCACACTCAAGTCTACTACATAAGCATTTGAACATCTTCTATCACTAAATTCACGTAGTTGTAGCATAGAAAATGAAGTTTACATAAAAATCTTCGAAAGACTCATTTATGGACTTGAATGTGCATATAGCTTCAACCTTCTATATCTTGGCCGTGTATTGAAAAGATTTCAATGACTTGTGTTGGCTAGTAAGTCTCTCATTGAGGCATTAGTGTTGCTTTTCCTTGCAATCCTTTGTAGCATGAGATGTTTTTTGTCTTTTGATAGAGAGAGCAATGTGATTGTATTACTCCAAAGGAGTTGGAGCATGGTTAATGTAACTAAAAATACTCACATTAGTCAATCTACATTAATTCGTAAAAGGTGCCTCCCCAATTTTGATATGTCAAATCAAGGCAAACTCCATTTATGTTAGATTCAATGTAGATCAATCACAATAGATGGATTAGACAATTGCAACAATTGCAACTGGAGTGGTTAGACATTGGAGTAGTTGCAACTAGAGTGGTTAATTAGACATCAGAGTAGTTGCAACTAGAATGGTTAGACAACAATTTGCCAATGAGATCAATTTAGAGACAGTGCAATGGGCTCTAAATTGTGTGGCTCATGTAAAAAAGAGAAAATCTCTTCTTTCACATAAAAACATCAAAACACAATTAGAATTTGTGACATCTCATCTTCATTACAATTGATGACTAGAAGAGAGTAATCTTCTTAGATGAGACCAAGATCAATCATTTCTACTATGATGGCCTATATCAATGTTGGATTGAAAAGAGAGAAGATATTATGGTGGACAATGAGGAAATCCATTACAGCACAATGGAGGTTCCTTAATGAATCATAGATGTTTGATCACATTTGGACTTGGTTTGTTTTCCAAGGTACTAGAAGGAATAATAAATCAATATGTCTACTGTGAAATATTGGAAGTCTACTTCAACTATATTCCCACAAAGTTCTACTTGAATCCAAAGAGAGTTATATTTCAATATGATAATAAGTGTAAAAGAATGGTTGTCAAGGCAACCTTTGGGTCTTTAGAAGTGGCTTCTACAATCTTTCAACCTCAACCTTTTTAAACACCTCTTCACTAGTAGAAAACGCAGAAATTCTGTTGTTTCGGTGACGTTGTTTTGGTCACCGAACAACAGAATTTCTGCGTTTTCTACTAGTGTTTGGAAATAATGAAACGCAAACTCAACCGCTATCCATGTGCTCTAGAAGATTTTCTAGATTTATAGAGGCTTGTGTTTGAAATTTATAAATCTTTTATTAACGAGGAATATAGTAAGTTATATGAAACCATGCCACACTGAATGCAAGTTGTAATGCATATAAAAGGCATGTTGATTAGGTTTTGAATATACATAGATAGACATGTTCATAATTAATAGAAAGGTCTTTCAGTAGGGTTTCTTTTAAGATGAGTTGCTTTGGTACATATTTTATATGATTTTTCAAAATGCATATGAAAATGAGCAGTAAAGTATATATTATTTAAGAACAAAAAGACTCGTGATTTTATCCACTCAAAATGATGGCATTGCTTGATGATTGAAAACCTTGTAGAAAAAAATTAAATTTTGCAGTATCCAAAATAGACCTATAAGAATTTAGATAAGTTGGTTTTAGAAATTGAGGAGTGAGACATTAGATGAACGTGCTTTAATCTTATCAACATTAGGGTGTTTGCTTTTGGATTTCACATATTGGTTGTTTGAGTATATTCAATGGTTTATTTGAAGTCTTGTGGATGTCGTCTCCCTATTTTGGTAGAATTTAGTGGACCATCTTTTCTTCATTCATTGATTAGCATATCCTCTTCTAAAGCAAATCTATTTTTGAATTATAAAATAGAATTTAGCCTCCTTTTAACTCTACTTCCTCACAGAGGAAAATGAAGACTCTTTTTGTAAGCTCTTGAACCAATTGTTTGTCTATTATTTTCATCCTACACGGATCTACACATTACTCATGAAAGATACAAACTAAAGAGTTCATTCATTTTTAATCCTCAATCACTATGTGAAAGGAACTATTAGCAAAATTATTACCACACTATATGTATAAGGTAAGTGAGCCCATTGTGGGTCAAATTATATTATTTAGTGATTTACATTTCAAAACTTGAATGTACACCACCATTTACAATTTTGTCTACAATGAGTTCATTTACTTTGTACTGATCATCTATCCAATCATCTATCCATTTGTATTTGAAATGAAGTTCATGCTTTTGAGGCCGAAGGATTGCACTGCTCTCATTGAGTGTCTTCTATTGTTCTTTGGTTTAACTTAAATTTTATCTATCACAATCTAAGCAACAAAATGACTATTTTTACAAAGATTTTTTGGGTTGGGAGAGAAGTACTAAAAAGGCAACATGATGTAGCCAAATATTTGAGTACTCATCTATATTTTGGATAAAACTATGTTTTCATCCACATATTTGAATGAGTCTCATTAAAATTGGCAATCTCATCCAAATTATTTTTAAAAACTTGCCATCATCATCCAATTTTTCTTCAACCCTTGGTACTCCTCAATTGTTTGTGGTGCTTGTAGAGTTTTTTAATGAGAAAATACCAAAAAAGCAACTGGCTGGTACTGGAATTATGCTTCGACTTAGCTTGTGGTCACTTGTTTCTGAAATGCTCGAAACAAAGGCAGAAGTGCACACGGATTGAAAGTTCAAATGAAGGCCCGCATGCAGCTCCAGATGTTGTGCCAGCCCTCGCCTGTCCTCATATATATTAATACGACACTAGCAATGAGTGTGAGGCAGATGCCTTCATTCATGCCAAAGGTATCATCAATGAAGGGAATGACCTTGCATATACGGAATCCTCAAGGACTTGCAATGGTTCTTTCCATTTGTTTAAAACAAAAGTTTTAATTTTTTTAAAATCAATTCCACCCTCCGGACAACAAGGCTAGGAGTAGATGTATGACCATAAGTTACTACACATTACACAACTCTCTTCAATGATGTACTTTGTAATTGCATACACCCAATTACAATTTGAGGGTGTGGGCAATTTTAGAACCCGTGCAATTTCAGAGATTGTTACCTTAGTGAGTACTCAGAATTGAAAGACTTTGAACATTGAATACTGAACAAGAGCACCTATTGGCTCCCAAAACTCATAGTAATTTCAAATTTTGGGAATAAAATTCTGAACATTTTGCAGTCCCCATATTTCCTATCTCCCTACATGGGAAAAAATGTTCCACCACCTCATACTCCTTAAGGTAGGTACACCCAAATGTGTCATTAACCTTAAACCGCCATCTATACCATACGTACATCTCCAAAATCAGTTCTGTACCTATGTGGAAGAAATGCTTTCAGAACCAAACTTTGTTCCTTAATAACTTTTGCATACAGTATCCAAATGCCACGTTCTCTGGTGCGTTGGAACCTCCTTTCACTTGCCAACAAGAGCATATGAAATTTTTACCAATCCAATATTAGGAATTAGTCTCAGTAGCAATTAGTGGCGGTTTTAGATGTACCCACCTTACCATCTGCTCAAAAATCGCTTAAACTATCGACTACTGGTGCCTCAACCTCACATGTTAAAAACCCCGCTCAGTTGAATGTCATCCAACCAAGCCAGTGGCATTAAGTGAACTTAGAGTCAGGTCCTTGGTTGTAAGCTTCAATTTTACAGAGCCTGCTGCAGGTTCACATGCCCCAGCAGAGTGTCGCAGGCTCCCTCCCAGCCATGGTCGTACCTTAACTTTATTTCTCATCATGGTAAGTGAAGTTAGTTCTGAGCGTGAATGAAAGTTGATTTGCGGTGCTGAAGTTGACTGACTGACTGCCCAAAAGTTATGCCCTTTTCCAAATCTAAAAATTCGGTATAACTGTAAAATACTGCTCCAGAGTACATGTATCAGATAGAATACCAGTATTCTACCTGGGAATCAATCAATCTAGGGTAGCATACTCTAAAAGCGCCCATGTAAGGACTGGTCTGCCTTTTTCACAGGTTTGCATGAACAGGAATATCTTTAACTCATTTTTCAGAGAAAGAAAAATAGATGTTCAATGTAACAGAAGCGGTTTCATGTTTTTTGACGCATTTTTGAATTAGTTATGAATTTTCAAAGAAATCTATTGTAGGTACCTATTTGTGACCGTAGGTCTCCTAAAATGCATCCACTTGCAACTTGTAAAGAGATGTGAGGAAATCAAAAGGCAATGATTGGCTCTTGCAATAAAAATAAAAATATTCTAATCATTCAATTGCTAAAATGGTCCATTTAATGATCATCCCATCTCTATTCTCCAACTAAAATACATTTGAAGGAGATGGGTGGTTTTTGAGTAAACTACCTTATGGTCATCCAAGTTGAGAGGTTGTGGGAGTGAGTGGCCAAACCTTTGATAAGAATTTATAAAAATGAGCTTTCAATAGGCGATAAATGATAGGAATTAGAGCTTTTGGCTGGTCATAGTGCAAAGTCTCCAAAGGCCAAGTCCAAAGTCCTAATCCATACTAATCTAATAGTTGAGATCTTGTCATAAGTCGACGACCTCTCGGCCATAGTTTGGGGCTCTATTTTTAACAAATCCAAACTTCCTTTGAGAGTCCATTGCCGTGTAGACAATTTATTGCCAAGTTGGTAGTTGTAGGGCAATGGCCTTAGAATTGTGCCTTCTAGTTTCTTGAAATTTGATTGGTGGAACCTTAGCCTCTCAACCTTTGGCCATGATGTGAAGTGGCCCTTAATTATGCTACCTAGAAAGAAATACTAGTCACCAAAAAGAATTAATCTAAATTAGATTCCATTTGGTCCAAAGTTCGCGGGTGGAATTGGAAAAAAAACACTAATTGCAATTTGGAAACATTGATAAAACCCTCATTGATAAAATCAATAAAATTTCTATTTTGAATAACTAATAGAGAAAATAACGAGACCCCATACTCGAAAAATCAATTCAATTTTGGGATTGAAGGAAAAAAGGGAAATAAAACTCAAAAAAAATTCCCCAAAGTTAATATATATACCAATCTATTTTACTAATGCGTGATATTTGGTACATATGGATATCCTTTAGGTCATTCTCAAGATAAATGGTACACAAAATTAATTTTATAGGGCCCAAGCAAGAGTCAATTTGGAGGGCCAGATTTCTTATCCTACCTTTGCATGCAATGGAGGCCCAAGATTGAATAAGTGTCGCCCTTAATACCTCTCCCTAGTGAGAGCATATGCCCTCCAAAACCAAGATAGAGCCAATTTATGAACCAATTATATTTGGTTGTTCTCCTGAATCTAAACTCCACAAAGCAAACTATGTTGCAGACCCTCAATTGTTGAGTGGCTTGGTCAATTTCTGAAAGTCCCTGTTCAATTTTTGATTGTTGGCTCTTAAACCAACCTGGTTCTAAAACCGATCTGGTACATTTTACTTCTGAATTGTACTAACTACGTACATTTCAGAAGGGGGGCGGTTTTAGAAACCACTGCATTTCAACTTCAAAAATCTGTAACTAATTCCACAAAGGTCCAAAAAATATGAAACGACTTGGATTAGATGCCTATTTCTTTTTTCTTCCTACCGAAATTCACTAAAAATTGTTTTGAGATGTTTAGCTGTCCCAAAAATGCAATCAGCTCTTAAAGGGTTGGTTTAAGAGCCACCTACCTTAAGCCCTATGGGACATGAGATGGATGTCAAAACTCCAAGTTGGGAGTGTGGGAGTTGATGCTCTTCCAGCATCCCCATAGCAACATGCTGAACGAAATCAATGGAGGACATCCCTCATAATTAGAAGATCAATGGTGTAGATCCTTTACAGTGTTGTTGTGGGATGCTCTTGGAACAATCATTTGATCACTCCTTAAATTTTTATGAGGGATGCATGGATATTAATATGAAAAGCACATCCAATTTTATGAATTTTATGATGCTGCCTCTGCTCAAATATTTGTTTATTTACTGCCTTGTTGACTTCAGTTGCAAAAGTTAACACCTACTGTCCTTGGCATGCTGTGATTCCATCACCTTTCGCATTGGAATAAGAATTGTTCCTTTGGTGTCCAAAAGAGAAAATAATACACCTCCAAATAATTCAATCAGACACTCACCAGCTTGAGTCCATTTTGCTGAGCTAGGAATATTAAGGTATTCATACATTGTCCGTCATCTTCGTGGATTGCAGAAGAAGCAAAAAAAAATTCCCATCTTGTAAGGTAACAACACCTAATTGTGACTTGTTTGAAAGACTGGCTGTCCCATCTAGATTCTAGTCTGAAATTTACAGCATCTATACATGAGAAGTTGGAGTTAAATTTAAGTGTACATATTTCTAGTACTTTGAAAATTTGTAGTGTATTGATATGGAGTTCAAAAAATGCATTCTAAAGGAATCTAGAATCCCTTCACAATACCAACAAAATCGAAAGAAGCTATTGTTGTTCATTAACAGAAACCATGTTCAAATCCTTACACTAATGTAATTAGGTGGTGTTACCTTAGTGGAGAGTGCATGCCAAGTTATGTTCACAACCAATATGAAACTATACACATTTGGATTTATTTTGTGGCTAGATGTATAATGGCCTTTATTCCAAAAGGACTAATGTATATTAACCTAAATATTGACGACAAAAAGTTGATTCTATTAAATGGTGCACAATATGTATATAGTGAAATATGAAGTGTTATTTATAAATACTCATTTGTGTATGTCTGGTCACGTATAACCCTTATCCATTGCCCATTATGAGTCATTTACACGAAATCATTGTATGGCTCAAGTCAAAGTCTTCTAATGATCTTGTCCACATATTGAGAGATGAAGGGTCATTTACACATGCTTATCACTTCAAACAAGTTAAAGTCTCTACCGTCTACCATCACCTTCATCCACCACTCTTTCCTATTGCCCATTGTGAGTCATTTATACAAACTCATTGCATGACTAAAGCCAAAGTCTTCCAATGACCTTGTCCACACATTGAGAGATAAAGGGCTATTTACACAATTTTATTGCTTCACCACCCTTTTCCATTGCCCATTCTGAGTCATTTACACAAATTCATTGCATGACTCAAGTCAAAGTCTCCCAACGACCTTATCCACAGAGTACAAGATAAAGGGCCATTTATACAAGTTTATTGCTTTAGTAAAGTCAAAGTCATCCAACAAGCATGTACACATAGTGAAAATGAAGGATAATTTATACACATTCATTGCATTAATCAAATCCAACTTATCCAATGAACGTGTACGTACAGTGAAAGATGAAGGATCATTTACACATGTTCATCACATTAGGCAAGTCAAAATCATTCAATTAGCATGCATATGAGTTAAATCAAAGTCACCTAAAGAGTGAGTGAAAGGAATGATTGAGATGAAAGGTCATTTACACATACTCACGCCGTGATTCAAATCACCTAGCCTAAGCATGTGTACAAAAGGGCTTTATCACATACTCCCTGTATCCCATAATGATTTTCTTGCTTGTTTTAATTTTTTGTACCAAAATGAACTTCCTATTACATATTTGTGATATTGGAATAGGTCAAATTTGACTTTCAATTGCTTTAGGGGACTAACAAAACAAGTATAAGTAGTATTTTTTCCTCCATCCATGCAATCATCAATTAAAAGACAAACGGAATGATTGGAGGGATCAATCAACATTGTTTGTTCTTATTTTTTGCATCTCTTTGAGTATTTTCCAATTGAAGGAGATGAAGCTTTGGGAGGCAAAATAGAGGTCTAAACGTAATCTTGGACATATACTAAATGAAAACTTCACACTCAATAATTAAATGTCTAGTGGTTCTTTTTGAAAATGCCTCCCCAATTCCACTTTGAAAAGGGCTATGGAGCTCAAACTTTGTTGGACACTAAGACTGCACTAAACTTTACTTACATTATGAAATAGGTCTTGAATATGTTATTTTTATCCTTATCCATAACATATTGTCCAATAAGAAGATCATTTTGGGACAAAGGTAGTATTTGCTCTAACCAATGTATGCATGTGTATACTAGTAAGATTGGAACAGTAGTACTTTTGCATAAGATATGTCTTTAATTCTTTTGAAAAAGCATAATTGTAGGTATCTACTCAACCCTATACAACTAGCAAGATGGATCTCAAGAGCAAATTTCTAAGGTACATTGTTGAACCTCAAATTTATTTGGACCAGAAAGCAAAAATCTTATATTAGAGAGGTGCCATTGGAATTGAGCCTAGACCACTATCTATAAGTGAATTTTGAAGGGAGGGAGAAATTTCTCTTTTAAACAGAGGATGGTTGCAAGAAGCACTTGTCCTATTTTTTTGGTCCCTTTAGCTTTAGACAAGTGATTTCTCAACTATAATTTTTCCAATGTACGTCCAATGGATATGAATTTTGAAATGAAGGTACGTACGATAGTTTCAAACATTGAGTAATTTTTTCACTTTCTGAAAATTAGTTTATTATTTTTAAACAATCTCAAATTGAATTTCTACTATTGCTATAGGAGGAGCAATATTGTTTTCAATCCAAAAATGCAAATTTAAAGTTCAAAATTGGGAGACAAGATCTTCTATTAAAGTTTTACAAGCCAATAAAGAACTTTTTTATTAGTAAAGTGTCCACTTTCCAAATGTGTTCAAAGTGCACTAACTTGTAGAAGTGCAAAGGACAATTTTTTTCCAAAGATACAAAAGGTTGATAAGAAGCAACTTTAAGCTAGGAAAAATGGTTTATTATTATTATTATTATTATTATTATTATTATTATTATTATTATTATTATTATATTTTCTAAAAAACAAACATCAAAGTATCCATTTTCTTGGCATTTTTCATTGCTCTCTTTTTATTCATAACTTTTAAAGATAAATTTTTATAGGCATGATTTTTTACAAATATGATATTCTTAATAATTTATAAAATATCTATGTTTTATTTTATTTTTAAAGTATTTATTTCAAAGCCATAGCACTCATTGAAATAGGGCCATTTGAGACAAAAAGGACAAGTATTTCTTGCAATCACCCAAAAAGAGTTTTTTAACCCTTAAAGTTCCATTGTCTCCTCAAGAGGCAAGAAAACCTGTAAAATTTTAAAATTTTAAAAATTTAAATTTTGTTTTGTATATATTGTATTTTGATTCATTCCATTTGGATTAGTGATGTGAAAGCTATAGACTAATGAAATCATTAGTTTAGGTTTTTTGATAACTTGAGCACAATTTGTTGACTTCATAATTTGGAATTTTTGCATGAATTTTTTAGGATAGATGCTAATCATTATAATCTACATGTCAAGCTTTGTTTTACATTATTTTGATAAATATATTATAAAAATTGAAAATTTTAAATTTCAATGTCAAACCTAATAAGAAAAATACATCCTAAAATTTTTGGATTGTATTGATTCATAATTACTCAAAGACATTTGAACCATTGAATTTGAATATGAGGTGAAAGTTACAAGGAGTTTTATTTTGTTGGTAATGAAGGTAGGAAAAACACAGAAAGTGTTTTTTAGAACTTAATATTGAAAAAAATTAGATAAAAACAAAATTAAGAAATACCAAATGAATATTAGAACATTCTCACCACTGGGATCAATAATCCTCAATTTCTTGTAAGTTATTGCTAGTTTAGTTTTTCTTTCATTTGGTAACACCTTCTACTTTCTAATTTTTTAAAGAGAAATGTAAAGCTTTTTTGGTTAGTTTTTTTAAAGCATATTTTCAACCCATTTTCCAATATATTGACTAAAACTCATAAATTATAGGACATGTATGATTTCTTTTAAAAATATTGAAGGATAAAACTTCACCTTTTGGAAGGGCTAGAAAAAGCTGAGGTATATTGAACTTGCAATTGGTGGGGATGTTTGCTTTAAAATTTTGGGACAGTATACTTGAACAAGTTAACCAATGGATCCTAGGGTTGAATTTGTTGAAGAAAATATTGATGAAGATATAATTTAGTCTTACTTTGGATACAAGTAATTTGAAGTATTTTTGGATTTCAAAACACTGCAAGACTTTAGGGGTTAATTTGTACAAGTCAAAAGTTAATTTTGAGCAATGCTTGGTGAAATCAACACAAAAATGTTTCTAGCTATAGGAACATTTAATTGATAGATTTTTCCTTTATAGTAGAAGAAATTGCTTAATTGCTACAAAATCTTGAAAATGGGACAAACGTATATAGTTATAGATAAATGGTAGAAGGATTTCATCCATATTTTGCATGTTTTATCCATGATGTGGATGTTAAGAGTTCATCACACTAGTGAAGATATATTTTTTGCATTGTCCAAAATAAGTGAAGTACAAATCTTTTTACAAGTCATAGAAGTGGTTGAATGAAGACAATCATTTACAAATGCATCGAACCCTACAAATCCAAGGTATTTGGACGAAACACAAATGTGTTATAAATATAAGTTCTATAATTTTTTGAAATTTGCATCAAAATAGACAATGAGACACATGGAGAGTAGAGAATATTTATATGGTCAAAATTTTAAAACTATTAAAAGATTTGCTTCAATGAATTTTGAAGATTTAATTTTTAAAACTTGTCCAAAATACAAATTTTATCTTTAGCATTGAAAATTTCTATACTTGGTCAAACTACAATTTCAATTGATTTGTAAAAAAAGGCATAAGAGTTAGTAATGGGATGTAAGCACTTTTTCTAAATAGTAAAGATTCTAACTTTTAGGCACATACTAAATATTGCCTCACAAATATTCCTTACAAATTTTTGCTTATCAATAATGGTTTTTATTTTTAATATAAATAAATAATTAATATAAATTTTAGAGAAATAAATAATTTTTAATATAAATAAATAATTTTTAATTAGAAAAAATATATCAATTTTAGAGAAAAATGCTTTTCCTCACAATGACAAAATGGTTGATTGGGAATTTAGAAGTTAACAAATTTTTGTGGGATAAAAAGTAAATTAACATTGCAAATGCTTTCAAATCAACCAAAACCTACTAACATTAGAACACCAACAACTACACCATATAATTCAATTAGTGCAAGGTGCACTAATGTGACTACATTGCATTTTTTTCTACTACAAATCATTTTATTTTATTTGGTTAGTGTATCTTCTGTATCGTAGAATCATTTGAAATAAATTTTGTTTGAAGAATTTCTTTTGAAGTCATTTGAAATAAATTGTTTCAATAGAAAAATGCACTATAAAACAATCAACATGTTTCATACTATTTGACTTAATGTGTGTACTAACTTTACTCCTGAAGGTTTTTGACTATGTTTTCATAAAAACGCTCTAAAATTGCCATTTCTAGTACAAGTACCAAATTTTAGAAGAAAAAAAAATTTGGACACATGCAACTGTAGGATCTTGTAGTACGCAAATTTGAAAAGATGTGAAAAAAATTTCAAAAAATTTCAGTGTGTAGATTGCAAGAAATTAATGTTTGAAGTTACAAAACTCCTTTTCTTATCCTATAACCCCTTGGTAGTTGCACTTCACAAGGCCAGATCATTATAAAAAAATGTCTAAAATGGTTGTATTTCTTTTGATCCATTCTTCACAGCAAGTTGGCTACATGCTTGAAATTTTTTAGATTATTTAGAATTATACAACATATAGGAAAAATAGTAAGTAGAAAAAAATAGAAAATGCTTCAAAATACTAAAGTGTTAACAATTTATTTGTGGAATTGAAAAATGCCAATCCCTATGGTTGTAATGTTCTAATAAATAATCTACACCTAATATTTTTATTTTTTTTCCTAAAATATAGAAGATCGAGTTAAATAAAGGACTTCAAATTTTATCTTAGAGTAGAGATTATGCCACTAAGATAAGATGCTTTAAAAGTGACCATTTAAGGGCTAGTCTGCCTTTTACACATGTTTGCATAAACAAAAATATTTTTAACTCATTTTTCAGAAAAACAAAAATAGATGCCCAATGTAACACAAGTGGTTTCATATTATATGACACATTTTTTAATTAGTTATGAATTTCCAAAGAAATCTGTGGTAGGTACTTATTTGTGACCCTAATTCTTCCACTTGCAACTTCTAAAGGGAGTTGAAGAAATCATGGCCAATGGTTGATTCATGCAATAAAGAATTTTTTTTTCTAATTCAATCAATGGCTAAAGAGGTCCATTTAAGGACCAAATCATATCCATTGAATACCTTTTTATAGGATTCATTTCAAGAGGACAAGGCGCTTCTAGAGCATACTACCTTACCTGCAAACTACCCACAACTAAAATTCCTCGTAATTTTCATCTCATTAATCAAACTGGAATGATTCAAAAAAATTATTGTATATATAAATCTAAAAAATCAATTTCAAATTTTTACCATTAGACTACATAGTTAAAAAGTTATTATATGATACACAGTTTTACCATTTGACTTCATGGTTAAAGAGTTATTATATGATATGTAGTTTTACCATTTGACTACATGGTTAAAGAGTTATTGCATATTTGTTTTTCATCTAAAGTAGTAATCAAAATGTCTTTTGTTTTTGAGTTTTACCACCTATTTTTTTCTAATTCACATATTGAACCTTTTTTTCAAGTCCTAAGCCCCATTGTTTTCTCTCTTTTTTCAAAATCCAAACAGAAAAAAAAAATGAAGATTTTTTCTGCAGTCTTTTTCCCGATATTTCAAATTCCAACCATTTTTTTTTTCCCTCAAATTCCATCAGCTAACTTTGAACTACCGTACATACCTGAACTCTGATCAGAATTCCCATTCTGAATCGTTCAGATGCTGGGCTTTGACTGTGAGTCAAGGTTACAACTGTAAGGTAAACATCCATGGCTTCAATCTACTTCATCTGTGCTCATACAGTTTCAGCTCAGTCTGACGTGAGTTAAGAACTGGCTTGCCGCACCGTGATCTGAAGATTGACTTCATGGCGCTGCTAAATCCAGGGGCTTGTGTGAGTTTGATCATTTGATCATTTCGTCCTGTGCCAATTCCCACTTGCCTTCTGACCAACTTACCTGATGAAGGTACGACACTTGTTTTGGTGCCACTATCTCAGTGGCTGAATGACCCAAAAGATTTGATGAGATTAGGCTTAACCCTCAAAGGACCAAGGCCATTTTTCTGCCAAAAATCACTCAAAAAACTGCCATTCCTGCTGCATTCACTCAAGAAAACAACAACAAAAAAGAAAATGCTTTTTTAAGAATTTAACCATAGGATCTTGTACTTTACTTGTCTGAGATCATGTGGTAAAAATTTCATGAAGTTTGATCGTACAGATTGGAAGATATTAGCATTCAAAGTTGAAAAATAAAGTTTTTTTGAACATTGTTTGGCTTGTAATATCAAATGATTTTGACCACCATTTCTGAAAAATTCTTGCACTATGGAATTTGAATTTGAATTTTTTAGGGAAAAAAAAATGTTTTGAAGAATTGAATTGAAAGTTTAGGAAAAAAATTTCCAAAAACAAAAATGCTTCATTTTCTTTCTTTAAAAAATTATCAAGTAGAAGTATATAAGGTTTTTTTTCAAGAAGATGCTTAGAAACTTTCACATCACTAATCCAAATGGAATGAATCAAAGCTTCACATGTAGACAAAAATAAGATCTATAAGAGATTTTTTTAAAATTATTTTAAGTTTTTGTGTATTTTTATTTCTAGTCTGGCAACATAAAAATTATGTTTAGGATGGCATAACTTTTGCTCCCATGCACTGATTCAAATAAAAATTATATCCCCACAAAGCTAATGAGTTTTTCTATCTTATTTTAACCCCTAAAGGACCATTGTCCCTTCGAGGGACAAATTGGATTTTGGGCAGGTACCTACGCGCTGAAATTTTGTCATGATTTTTTGAAACTTTTTTTGAAGATAGAAAAACTGATGAGCTTTGTGGGAATATAATTTTTTTCACATTTGGTGCCCGGAAACAAAAGTTATGACCAAATAAGCTCAAAACAGGGGACGGGGGTCAGTCCGGGCAGCAAAAAAGAATTTGTAAAATTTTGAATTTTTTTTCTTTGAATTTTTTCTCTTGTAGATTATATTTTTGTCTACATGGGAAGCTTTGATTCATTCCATTTGGACTTATTATGAGAAAGTTATGGACAATCTTGTTTTTCGGGTAGTTAGAGCATCTTCCTGAAAAAATAACTTATAGAATTCATTTCTGAATGCAATTTTTACAATTTTTCTGAAGAAAAAATTTTACATGATTTTGTTTACTTGCTAGAACAATCTCACCATTGGGATTAATGCATTTTAATTCCATCTTAAAGGTATTAATAATTTAGATTTCCTTCTTTCTCATACCTACTTCTACTTAATAATTTTTTTAAGCATGAAAATTAAGTTTTTTTTATGAAATTTTTTTCCCCCTAAACTCTCAACTCAATTTCACACAAAATTCTGTAGT
The DNA here is from genome assembly GCA_950106755.1 of Climacium dendroides. Classification (NCBI taxonomy): domain Eukaryota; kingdom Viridiplantae; phylum Streptophyta; class Bryopsida; order Hypnales; family Climaciaceae; genus Climacium; species Climacium dendroides. The sequence goes on along the minus strand of OX467082.1, from coordinate 45,887,823 downwards.
GCAAAACATTTAAGTTAAAAAATTTCAAAGTAAAATAATCCAATCCCGCAAGGTGCTGAAAAAATTGTTTTTTTCACTTTAAACGCAAATATCTTTTAATCTATGTGGTCAAAATTTCTGAAATTTTTTCCACACATTTCCATACTAGTAAGGTATAAGATCCTACAGTTGGATGTGCAAAAAAAATAGTTTTCAAATTTTTTTACTCTATGCTACAGAAATGGCAGTTTTGAGTGTTTTTTGGCAGAAATAAGGCCTTTGTCCTTTAGGGGTTAATGTTTCAAAAAAAACTATCAAAAATTGAGGTTGTAGGAGTTGCTAGAACTCCTTAGATTCCCCCCAAGGGACTCTTGGTCCTTTAGAGGCATCTATAACTATCTATTGAAGGATTTTAGACATGATGTTTATTAATAGACACAAAACAAATTATTGGACCCTACTAACAAGTGAAAAAGAATTCCTATGCACTTTCATATGTATTTTTGGACAGTGTGATTGTAAATTGTGAATTTTTAAAGAGACGACTATAAATGCACCTAATACCAATACTGGGTTTTGATATTTAAAAGTAGTACGTTCTTGTAATCATATATATTTACTTCCACAAGATTTTCCAAGATTTTAGAGGAGATGATTATGGACACAATGAAGGATATGGGTGTTGCTACCTTAACCCTCTACGTGCTAAGAATTCATGATTTTAAGTTGCATACTTGGATTGATTATATTATAGAAAGTATAATAGAAATGGAATTTTTTATTATATTGTTAGTTTGAGTTAAGAACATTGCATATATTGGTTTAAGTAAACAATTATTAAAATAGATTTTTAAAATCCAAATAAACTCTTCAAAATTGCTTTAAAAACATGAAGCCCAATTTGGGCTTCTTAATCATTAAAGGGTTAAGTGCTTTGATGTCCAACTTTTTGGATGACGTACAAATTGATAATTTTATTTCTTTCTCATTATTGCTTGGATGAAAGTCATTCTAATTTGTGGAGATACTTTATTAACTTGATGTCCTATCTATTGGTTGGATTTGGTGTTAGTAGAACACATATTTCCTAAAATTACAAATATAGAAGTCTGCAAAGTGGTTGATCTAGCTAAAATTGCATTGATTGTAGTTCAAAACTAGATTTGCAAAAATAAAGTCATAGATTCAAAGATCACAATTTTTTTTAAATTACTATGACAAGAGAACCTCATTTCAAATCCATTCCAACAAATTTTATTCAACAAATGATGATATTTTACTTATAATTGAATTTAGAAGGAATTTTAAAATTTTCCTTTCCAAACTTATAAAAAAGATATTTGTGATAGCATTGGTGAATCTAACTATATGAATGGAATCTAAAATTTGAAATCTAAAACTTTTATTTGTATACTATTTCCAAAATATTCTTCCAAATAGAACTTTATGATGATTTTTTTCAAATCATCAATTTTGGAGAAGACTTTGGACATTAAGGTGGTCCCTCTCCAAAATGATACTACCATGCCTACTTACTATTATTAGATTGGTCAATTTTTCTTATTTTCTTGTTGGCAAATAAAGGGTGGTTCCAATGCACCAAAAAGTACAACATTTGGAGATATAGTGTATACAAATGATATGAAGGGTCAAAAATTTTGGACTATAGAAGTTCTATAATAGTTTCTTCCACATAAATACATATTGATTTTAGGGATGTATATGTAGTAATGATGGATTAGTGACACATTTAGGGTGCCCACCTTAATGAGGAACTAAAGAGATATGGTCTCTAAGTAGTTTGTAATTTCATAAGTTGTAAAAAAATTTGACAAATTTTCAAAGTTGAGAACATAAAGTATTCTGTACATATAGAAGATGAATTTTTGAAAGACCGGCATGAATGAAGTGTCTATTAACTCTTAAAGGATTGTGACTATATTTTCACCAAAAATGCTTCAAATCCGCCACTTTTAATATAAGCACCATAGTTTAGAAACAAATCATTTTCAGAAAAATATAATTGTAGGATCTTGTAGTATGTTTGTTTAAAAAGATCTGGGTAAAAATTCCAAAATTTCCACTGTATAGATTGCAAGATATTAGCATTTGAAGTGACAAAAACCCATTTTTTGGCCCTACAAAAAAGCAAGCAGTTGCACTTCACAAGATCACATTTGTATGAAAAAATGTCCAAAATGGTGGTGCTTCTTTGGATTAATTTTTCAAGGCAAGTTGGTTACATGCTCAAAAAAATTTTAGATCATTTAGAATTGTACAATATATAGGAAACAAATAGTGAGTAGAAAGAAGTAGAAAATGCTTCAAAATACTAAATTGTTAACAATTTATTTGTGGAATTGAAAAATGCCAATCCCAATGATTGCAATGTTGTAATAAATAATTTACACCTAATATTTAATTTTTTTTCAAAAATATTAAAAATTGAATTAAATAAAGGACTTCAAGGTTTATTTTAGAATAGAGAATATGTAATTACTTGCAAACTAAAACTCCTTATAAATTCTGACTCATTGATCAAAATGAAATGATTTAAAACTTTCTACATATATATAATTCTAAAAAAAAACAATTTCAAATTTTTGTTTATGAAAAAAGTGATTTTTTATCTGCTTGGATTTTCCATTTACAAAAAAATTAAACATATTAGGCCATAATTTTTTAATTGTGTTTCTAAATGTCATAAAATTTAGTGTGTATAAAAGATATTCCTTGTCTCTATCTTCTATTAAAATTTCAGCTTAAAATATGCAAATCTCAAGTCACATGTACTTGCCCAAAATATCTATGTTATCAAAAAATGCATGTTGGTCCTTTAGGGGTTATATTGGAAATGAATCAACTATTTAAGCCTTGTGGATCTCAATGGCAAATTCAATTTTTCATGCCTCCATTAAAAGTAGACTCCATAATAAAGAACCAACATGTTCCCTCCTCCATAAAATTCTCAAATTTCCATATAAATCTCATACATAACACTAGATTTACCTTGAATAAATATCCATAAAGTGCAAATTGTCTCAACTCATCGGTTGCTTTTGAAAAGTTGTTGAAGTTTTGAGGCATGAAAATGTTCATTCAAGTCCATTTTTTCAGTATTGGGTAATATAAGGTGTCACAATTGGATGTCTGTACTTTAACCCTTGAAGTCATAGATTGTCCATAACTATCTCATTACTAGTCTAAATAGAATGAATCAAAGCTTCAAATGTTGGCAAAAATACAATCTTTCTAGACAAAAATGAAAAGATTTCAATTTTTTTGTGATTTTTTGTGATTGCTCTTCCCCCAAAGCTAATATGATTTCCTATCTTCAAAAAACATTCAAAAAAATGTGTGGACTTTGGAACTTTAGGGATTATATAATAAAGTATAACAATCCATTGCTATTTTTTTGAAATTGGGACTAATTATAGTTGAGTACATTTAATATTATGAAACATCAAAACATGTTTATTACATCTTATTGGAAGTTAAGAGGATTCCAATAAATTTATCCTACCGATTGTTTAGACATTTTATATAAATAAACTATAATTTTGCAAAGTCTCTAGGTGTCAAAACCACACCCAAAACAAGCCCAAAAATCAATTGTAGGTTCTCATAGACTCTCAAGGTTTTAAATCTTTGCATCTTGTGTTATCAATATCTAGGTTTTTGTGATGTTTTTAAACCCAAATATAGGTGTCACATTTTAGGCAATGTTGATTATACTTGTACATACTTGATTATACTTGATTATACTTGGTTGGTTCATAATTTTTTCCTAATGAAATAGCAAATTACAAATATTTTGCATGTATAGTGGTCAACTTATATTTGAAAGAGAAAGAAAATACATTCAAGGGTAGTCAAAGTATAAACATATAGCTTCTCATTGTAAACCATTGGGATTCAATCATAGTTGTTTTTTTGTCTTTTAGGATGTTGATTATGCTATCTTAATTCCTAACTATGTCACAAAAATAATTTGAAAGTGTTGTTTAACTAAGATTGTGAAAAAGCAAGAGTCTAAATCCTTTGCCATGTGAAATAACTTTGTGACATCATCCATAGAAGTCATGAAATGGTCATTTTGAAGGCTAATTCCAACCCAATCAACACCAATTCGACACTCAACCTCTCTTAATGTGAACTTACTACAATTTTCACAACACTAACTAGCGGTTGGCGCTTGCTATGCTACGCATTCACCATTAGAATTTCATTAGAATTTTTATGTATTAGATAGAATGCAGAGCAAGAATTTCAATAAATCTTTAGATAAAAATTACTAAAATCTTCATATAATTTTTTTAATAAATAAGCATATACTGAAATAAACAATAGAAATTTAATGAATGATGAATGAAATACATGCAATGATGAATATGATAAAAGATACACATACATTAGAATGCATTAGAAATTTGACTCAATTGTTACAAACAATGGCAATCCAAATAGAAGAATTTGAAGAAAAAACTTGTAAATCTCAAAAGCTTTGTGAACAATTTAATTGTTGTGAAATCCAAAATTGGTTCAATCTAATAAATTTCTCAAATCATTTGGTAGTAGTAATAGAAAATTGAAATCAGAAGCTTAAAGCTCACAAAAGCACAAAAACATAGAAATGCAAAAGAAGTATAAAGCCAAAAAAAAGCAATGGAATTGTTACCTTTATAATATCACCATATTGATCCTCTTTAATATCACCTCAATTGCAACAACTATATTATTTCTATAATATCACCCTTTGTAAAAAGTGATATTACAAAGGTGATTGTGAACTACTACTCTATTTCAGTAATATCACATTGTGTGAAAGTATGATTTCTATGTATGCATGATTGAAAAAAAAATTATAAAATAATTAAAATAATTATTTTAAAGACTTATTGAAATCATTATCATGCATTCTATTCAAATATATCAAATTTTTACTAATATGTGATACAATGAATACGTAGCATAGCAAGCACGAGCCCTTAGTATTAATGGTAGCATTTGTGATATTACAGAGGGACTTATGATTTTAGTAATATGATGATTAAAATGCAAAAGAGTGGAATTGGGTTAAATAACAAAGGGGAACGATTGGGTTGGGATCTATTTTAGATCATCTTACATTAGTCCATGGTACTTACATTCAAATGTCTATAATTGCATTGCCTTTGATAATTCAATTGGTGATAATACAAATATATGTGAATATTGTATGACAAGGATAGTATTAAGAAAAAGTGTAAAATTTTTGCCTTCAACCCTTTGAAAGGATCAATTGTCTTTTTAGGAGACATTACAAAGTAGGTTCCTATGATTTCAATTTTTGGCTTGATCTTTTGTATATTTTTTTGAAGATAAGAAAATACATTAGCTTTTTAGGAATATAAATTTTATTCTATCATTGGGTGTGAACAAAGTTATGCCATACCAAGCCATGTACCAAGCTCAAAAAGCAATTCATTGGTCAATATAAAAATAAATTACAAAACTCAAAATATTAAAAAAAATTGTTTCTTATAGAAAATACTTTTGTCTATATAGAAAGCCTTGATTCATTCCATTTGAACTAGTGAATGATGAGAAAATTATGGAGAGCCTTGTTTCTGGTGATTTGAGCATCTTCAAAAAATAATTTATAAGGTTTGTTTTTGAACTCAGTATTCAAAAAAATTCAACACAAAGTTCCACATGGTTTAGTTTGCTTGCTAAAACAATCTCATTGTTGTGATTGGTGCATTTCAACCATCTTAGGATAGAAATTTGAGATAGAAGGAAAAACTAAATCATGTGGATTGAACTAGTCTATTTTTGTTGAGAATATCTTTTTAGTAGGTGATAAAGCTTTCACATTAATAATTTTGAATTTTTAGAATAGTTTAATCACTAAAGGACTAAGGCCTATTTCTGCCAAAAAACACTTCAAACTACCATTTCAATAGCAAAGAGTAAAAAATTTGATTTTTTTTACATCTAATAGTAAGATCTTATACTTAACTAGTATGAAAATATGTAGAAAAAATTTCAAAAATTTTGACCGCTCAAATTGCAAGATATTTGCATTTAAAGTGAAAAAGCAAGGTTTTCAACATATTGCAAGACTAGATTTTTTGACTTTGAACCTTCTTAACTTAAATTTTTTTCACTAAAAAAATATTTATGGTATAAAATTGAGTTGAGAGTCTAAGAAACAAAATGGATTTTTAAAAAACTTAATTTTTATTCCTAAAAAAATTGTTAAATAGAAGTAGGTATTGAGGTAGGTATGAGATAGAAGGAAAATCCAAATTATTAATATCTCTAAAATAGAATTTAAATGCACTAATCCCAATGGTGAGATTTTTCTAAAAAGAAAACTAAACTATGTGGATTTGTTTTCTTTTAAATTGTAGAAATTACATTAAAAAATAAATCTATTAAATTATTTTTTCAAGAAGATACTAAGATTGCCCTCCAAACAAGATTGTTAATAACTTTTACATCACTAATCCAAACGGAATGAATCAAAGCTTTCCATGTAAACAATTATATAATCTATGAGAGAAATGGAATTCAAAATTTGAATTTAAAAAAAAAATTCTTCTCCCATCTTTTGAGCTTCTTTGGGCCAATTGGGCAAAGTTTTTGTTTCTGGACATTGACTGAAAAAAAATTATATTTCTATGAAGCTAATCAATTTTTCTATCTTCAAAAAAAGTTTAAAAAGTCATGACAAAAATTTAGCGTGTAGATACTTGGGAGTGCTTATTTACTCACCTTTAGTAAATATCGAGTACAACAAGGTTCTTTGTTTATATTTGGTTTTTAAGCTATTGAATGCCTAAGCATTGTGCATTGTGCCTTCCAAGCAATAAATTTTTTCTAAATTCTTAGAGTTCAAAGAAATCACTAAAAACTATTCTAGTTGCAAAAATTAATTCTAAACAGCACAAAGTCTTTGAGTCACTTTGGTTTTGTAATAAAAATATCTATAGTTTAGATTTAACTCACCTAAGTTGTAGTTCAATTTACACCATTTCTGAAAACATGAGTCTTGTAAGATTTGGAGATTTCTACGAGAAGTTATGACTGGATGGAGCCTTTAAGAGGCTATCTGAATTTTATTCATTTTTTAAAAACTTTTCTTATTCCAATTTCTTGATAATTTTGAACCCTACACCTATGCTATTAACTTCTACTCAAGTTCTAAATCTAAACCTCAATGGATGATTTTTAAGTACTTTATCCATTTCTTGTCCCAAACTTCATTCTTCTATATCTATTGAAATTTTAAGTATTTTTTAGAATTTAAAGTGGTTGTGGACTCCTCTAAGTTTATTCTACCTAATACTAATGCTAAATTTCTACTTGGTTGTCTTCCAAAGATTCTAATCTATTTCCTACTTTGCTTCTAAGGTTCCGGACTTCTTCTTTCAATTTGCTAATTTTAGACTTTTGAGATTGGTTTCTTATAGATCCTAATTTTGCCTATTCAAATTGATAAGGAACTCTAGATTTGGACTTTCCTAGTGAAAGTTATGAGTGGATGAAGTTTGACCACTAATCAGTACTTCAAACTTCATCTGTGGTTTTACAATTCAATATTAACTTTCACTTTCACTTTCACTTTTGACCTTTGGGTTTCTAACTCTATTTAATTTTCCATTCTTGTTCCTTTTGGATGATATTGACTAATTTTCATCCCCTATGACTCCTAAGCTTCATCTACTAATATCTTTTTCAAATTAATTCCAATTTCTATGTATTTTATGTTTTCGAAAACCTCAAAGCATATATTATAGTATTCTAAACTCAAAAGTGACCTGACTTTTAATCCTATAGGTCTGACTTGCTTCTAGGCCTTAGCTTCACTTTAATTTTGTTAATTAACAGAAGAGTACCTCAGAGCTTGCTTCTTCAAAACGGTTTTCTCAAGTCTCTTCAAAGTTCTCTGCTTGGTTATATATATATATATATATATATATATATATATATATATATATATATATATATATATATATATATATATGTTCATTTATTTTTCAAAGTCAACATAAACTATTGTTCTATTCTTCCAACCTTCTCTTTCCACCTCTTTTTTCCCTTCCACTAATATCTTCCCTACTTTGAATTTTCTAATCATTGACTTGAATATTCTAAAATTTTCCAACCACTATTTTATAATTTTGTTGACTATTTGGGCTTCAATTCTTTTTGTCAATGGTTTTCAATTACTTTTTTTTTATAGAATTTCTCGTGCTACTTCCTAATCTCTCCCTTCTGCTAATCCTTCTTGCTTCTCTCATCAACCATTATTCTCCTTCTAAGTTTTGAAAGTTTCTAATGCGTAGTTTGCGTTGTTTCATGAAGCTTGTTTTTTTCTTCTTTCTTTCCTATTTTGCTTGGCTAATTCTCTTCTTTGTGTCCTTGTATCTCCTACTGATTTTCTCCTTTCTAGTTTTCTACCGCATCAAGAGAAAAATTTATCAAAAAAAAGGAGGGTTGGATTGAGTTGGGAGAGGGGAGAGATAGGGAGGGGGGAGACATGGAGAGAAAGGGGGAGAGAGGGAGAGGAGACAGAGGGGGGAGACAAGAAGAGGGAGAAAAAAAAATAGGGGGAGAGGGATTAGAAGAGTGGGATGAGAGAATAGGGGGAGAAGGAGAAGAATTAGGAAAGTGGGATGAAAGGAAGAGAATTTTTGTTTTGCTTTTGTTTGTGGGTTGTTTGGAAGTTTTGAAAAGGGAGTTTTAGTAAGGAATTCTACAAGGTATTCTAAATTCCACAAGGTATTCTAACAAGTGGTACAACCAAAGTTTTAAACACTAAATATAAAATTTAAGAGTTGTATGTTACTTGGAAAGCCAAAGCATTGCCATGTAGGACAACCTGAAGGCAAAAATGACAAAGGTGGAACAAAAGTTAGTTACAAATACCACAAAATAGTATAAAATGCGTTAGTATGTGAATGTTAGTACATAACCAAGTTAGTACCAAAAACTAAATTTCCACAAATGAGTTAGTACATAACCAAGTTAGTATCATAAAATTCATCAAAAACATATTTTAGAAGCCCTCTAAAGTAGCATCGCCAAGTGTCGAGGCAAAAATTAACAACCTCAATAGGATTGTCAATTTTATTGTAGTATAGTAGTAAAGGTTTGTTCACAGGGAATTTCATAATAGATTATGAAAGAAAGTTAATAAATTAATATTTATAAATTCAATCACTTGCCAATTGACAAATTGACAATCTAAAGCCAATCTTTGGCTAATATTTACAATATAAAAACACTATTTAGAACTATATGGAAAACTCCAAGGAAAAAAATAAATAAATACATCTTCACTTCTAAAGAACATCATAAAGGGGAAAAAAAAGATGGATTGATAATAAAAAGAAAAATTGTTTTTTTGGCTACCTCTAATTAGCTAGAGAACTACTCATTGTGAAGAGCCTCCAAGTCAATTAGCCACTATTCATATATTTTGTTGCATACCTTTTTAAATCTATTTGACAATTATCCTATTAAACTTTAGAAATGTAAAAACTATTTGACAAAAGCCTACATTTACACTATACAAGGCATATAGTTAAAAATAAAAAATTTAGAGTGACTACACCAAGGTATGGTGGGAATTGAGCTTTGGGATTAGTACAAGTACAAAAATGTCCATCAAATATTCAAAAACAACTTCAAAAAATGAAAACAACATAGAAACAAGACCAACAAAAGTTAGTAAGATTTGAAAGGATTCCTAAATTCTTCAAAGCTTCTCAAACAACAATAATTGGATCTTGAAATGCTTCAAAAACATACATGTTTGCAACTTTGGCTTTAAACGCCAAAAGTCCACACAAACAGACCAATGTGTTAGAATGCCAAAAAACGGCTACAAAGAGATGAGTTGAGAGGAGAAAATGTGCCCTTTTATACACTTCCAAGGCCACCTACCTCTTCTCATTTCCTCATGCTAATCTTATCATTTGAGATTTAATTCCAAATTATCAATTTTGACTTTTTATGCTGAACCAATTTCTAACCTTTGGAGATTAATTCCAAATTCCAAACAGATTGCATCATTGTCTTCAAAAGTCCATTTTTAGTCTAAAGGAATCTTCACCCCTTTTTCTTATGCTAAAAACTCATAAAAGCTAGTGTCAATTTACCACTCCCAAAGGGTAAAAATTCAACTTTTGGAGGTTGGCTTTTTTAAGAAAAGTAACTAGCCTAGTTTCTTAAGTAGGTATGAGGGAGTAAGAAAAGACCTAATTTTGACCCCATTCTAATTTCATATGCTCCCAAAACGCCAATCAAACGCCATCATAATCTTTAATTTTGTCAATACTTAAAGAATCTCGTCAATTTTGGCACTTTTGGCTATCCTAATGTCTTGAAACTTGTTGGAGCTCCTTATTAATATTAAGCAAGCTACTTTAATTTTTAAGTGAGTTTTTACCACAATCTGGGTAATTTCTAGGAATTTCTTATTAGAGGTTAAACCGGTTGACCATCGAGAAAGGCATCTTCTAAGTATTAAAAAATTCCAAATTTTTTGTGGAATCTCTCATTGAATTCTACAAAAGATGTATAATTCCATTTCTTAGCTCTATACCATTTTCAAGGGAGATTAATTTTTGCTACCTCCTTTAATTATTGGTTTAAAAAAATCTTCCACATGGAGAGGAATCTTGACAAAGCAACTTTGCTATTGAGTTCCTAGTGTGATTTCAACCCTAAAAATTTGCCTTTTGAACATATATACTTTTCATCAATTCATTGTGAGTTTCTTCAATGTGTAGGCTAATAGTTGGGGTATCTATAAAAAGTAAGAATCGATTGGAAACTTGAAACCTATCCATGAACTGGTTTCTAGGGTTCTCACCAAGTTTTCCCAGACCAATTTTAGCGAATTTTTGTTACATGCATCACAAGTTAGGTCATTTCTACTATAATTTGTACAATTTACGGGTTTCTATCCTATTCACAGGTGGAAATTGGTTTTAATTTAGAAAAATATTCCATTTAGAACCAAATATCTATAATGACATGTGACATGTTTATTTTGATTTTATACTCTTTTGGGAGCTTTTAGTATATAAAACTACATTCAAACAAATAAAAAACAAAACAAAAAACAGTGAGTCCCAAGTGACAAAATGGAAGGTCATAGTACTTGCCTGAAATCCCATTTGTCCCTTTAAAGAACAATGGTCCTTTAAGGGTTTATTTGTCAAATTGTTGCAGACAAGATAATTTTCCTGAAGTGACATCCTATTCAATTAGTCTATACAACAAATGAATGCAAAAATGTGAATGTTGTTTCTGTGGATTCTAATCTTAAATACATAAGTCTAATGTCAAAAATAAACATCTTTGTTCAATTTTTTTCTTGATACCAACATTTTGCATAAAAATTGATTACATGTAACAATTATTGTAGATATAAGAATATGTAAATAAATTTTTGTTTTGTTTTGAGGTGTGAATGGAGATCATATTATCTTTGGTTTTAGAAATACCTAGTGATAGATGTTAAAATATTAAGTGATTTGAGGAATTGCTATAGAATTTCAAGTAAACAATGGGTGAATTCTTAATGGTTAGAGTTGGGAAGATTCAAACAATTGCTTAAGTTGCATTGATAAGTGATTTCCACTCTCATTCTCTCTTCTTTTAGTTTGTGTGTATGAGTTTCAAAACACTTGTGTGATTTTGTTAATAATATTTGTGAATAAGAAGCTTTAAGCGTACATTTTGAATTGTGTGTAAATCCCAATGATTGGCATCCTTGAGTGTGTTAATTATCAAGTCCCAGTGATTGGGCATTGTTTATATGTGTGTAGAATTTTCCTATAAGAAGAATTATTAATTGTTGTGCTTAAAGTAGTTATTTTTGTGTGAGTATTTGATTAATTCATTATGTTTTTTTGTAGAAGCTTGTAGTAGTGTGAGATCTTATTAAAGCTTAAAGCAGTTATTTATGAGAATTTATATTGAATGATTGTACTAGTATGTGTATGCTTTAAGCATTATATGTGTTGAATATATTAAAAGAAAATTTATAAGGAGTGTGTTTATGTCAAGTTAATGGTTTGTGTGTTTTAAGGAAGAGCTTAAAGCTATTTTGATAGAAATAGTTTGATGGCTTAAAGCATGATACAATTAAAAGAGAGAATTGTTTATCGAGTGTATAATCATTGTGTTTGTATGTGAAAATCCTAGAGATTGGGCGATGTAAGAAATTGCAAGTGTATCCAAGGATTGGATAAATGAATTCTAAATTGTAGCTTGAAGCTGTATTAATGTATCTAAATCTAAATTGATAAGGAGAGTGAAGGTGTCTCAGTTTTTAGTGGTCTTGTGGTTGTGAAGCTTAAAGCAATCATTTAGTTCAATAGTGAATTGGTGAGAGGTTACAATTGAATTGTTTAGATAGAATGGCTATAAGCAAATTAGTATAGTTATGCTATGAGCAGATGTGTAGTTTGAAGATGAACTAAAAAGATGATTGACGGAATATACTATAGAGTCACTTAAAGCAAGTTAGGATAAATTATGATAGAAACAATATCAAGACTATGAGACACTTTAAGAGGATTATGCATGCTTGTGCTTTAAGCAAATGCAACAAAAATTGGTGATTATTGTGCTTAAAGCTTTGTGTTATGTTTTCCCTAACTTTGAGTGTACTTATTTATCTATATACTAGGATAAGACAAGAACTACACAATTGTTTTGTTGCATCCATATGTGTTGAACAAGAATTAGTGATTAGATAAGTGACCAATATCTTTTTCTAAAACCAAAAGGTTGTTTTAATTATATTTTCCATTAGAATTGAGTTTATAAGGTATTTCTATTTTAGAAAGTGACTTTAGTCACAATGCGTTAAACTATTTTATCATTCCTCGGATTTTGAACCCCTATACTATAGTCTTGGATTCTGCTGAGAAAAACAAAATTCTAGATTATAGTTATTGAGGTAGTATGTCATCCTTTATTGTTCTATGCTTAGCTCTTAACCCCTAAAGGACCAAGGCCTTATTTCTACCAAAAAAACACTCAAAATTGCCATTTTTGTAGCAAAGAGTAAAAAATTTGAAAATTATTGTTTTTGTACATCCAACCATAGGATCTTATACCTTAATAGTATGAAAATGTGTGGAAAAAATTTCAAAAATTTTGATTGCATAAATTAAAAGATATTTGCGTTTAAAGTGAAAAAAACCATTTTTTTCAACACCTTGCGAGACTGGATTATTTGGCTTTGAACTTTTTTAACTTAAATTTTTTGCACTACAGAGTTTCGGGCTTTAAATCTTTATTTTAGGAAATCGAGTTAAGAGTCTGGGGGAATTTTTTTCAAAAAAAACTTAATTTTCATGCTTAAATTTTTTTTAAGTAGGAGTAGGTATGAAAAAGAAGGAAAATCTAAATTATAAATATCTTTAAGATGGAATCAAAATTCACTAATCCCAATAGTGAGATTGTTCTAGCAAGCAAACAAAATTATGTAAAATTTTTTTTCAGAAAAATTGTAAAAATTGCATTCCGAAATGAATTCTATAAGTTATTTTTTCAGAAAGATGCTCTAATTGCCCGGAATACAAGATTGTCCATAACTTTCTCATAACAAGTCCAAATGGAATGAATCAAAACTTCCCATGTAGACAAAAATATAATCTATGACAAAAAGAAATTTAGAAAAAAATTAAAATTTTTGAAATTTTTTTGCTGCCCCTCCTCCCTTATTTTGAGCTTATTTGGGCATAACTATTGTTCCCGGGCATCAATTGAAAAAAATATATTACCACGAAGCTCATCAGCTTTTTTATCTTCAAAAAAAGTTTCAAAAAATCATGACAAAATTTCAGCCCGTAGGTACTTGCCAAAAATCCAATTTGTCCCCCGAAGGGACAATGGTCCTTTAGGGGTTAAAGGATCAAGTGTTCCCTTAAGGGACTCTGAGGTGTTTGGGCAAGTTACTATGACCTCAATTTCTGGTGAATTTTTTTGAAACTTATTGATAATATAGAAAACTTATTAGCTTTGTAGGAATATAATTTTTTTTTCAATATGTGCCCAAGAGCAAAAGTCATGCCATCCTAAAAACTAGGCAAAAAAAGATATCTACAAAAACTTTAAATTTTTTTTTGAATTATTTTCTTCTTATAGATTTTATTTTTGTCTATATGTGAAGCTTTGATTCATTCTATTTGGATTAGTGATGTGAAAGTTATGGACAATCTTATTTTTTGGGCAATCTAAGCATCTTCATGGAAAAATAATTTATATGATTCATTTCTTAATGCAGTTTTTACAATTTTTCAAAAAAAAGTGTGTGACAATGGCTAAATTTGCTTGTTAGAACAATCCCACTATTTGAATTATTGTATTTCAAACCCATCTTAGAGCTATTAACAATTTATTTTTCCATTCAATCTTGGACCTACTTCTACTTGATAATTTTTTAAAGAATGAAAATCAAGCATTTTTTTTATGAATTTCTTTTACTAGACTTTCAATTCAATTCTTCAATATAATATTTTTTTAAATTCATAGTCCATATTGCAACAAAAAAATTCCACAAATGGTAGTCAAAGTCATTTGATATTGTAGATTAGTGTTAAAAAAATATTATTTTCCAACTTTGAATGCTATTATCTTCCAATTTGTATGGTTAAACTTCATGAAATTTTTACCACATGATCTCAGACAAGTAAAGTACAAAATCCTATGGTTAGATGCTAAAGAAAATATTTTTTTGTTTTCTTGAGTGAACGTAGTAGAAATGACAATTTTGAGTGGTTCATGACCAAAAAATGGCCTTGGTCCTTCAAGGGTTAGTGAAGAACAAACTATCATAACCACTAACAATGTATTGATTATTGGCTAAAAATTATTAAAAACTTACGTAATTAAAAAAGTGCCACATATACAAATTAAGTCCTTAAGGAATTTGAAGTTTTGCATTCAAAACTACTTCAAAGTATTCAAACCCAAAGCAAAGCTAAAATCTTCATCTATATTTAATCATTAACAAATTTAGCTTTAGGATCCAGTTAACTTGTTAGAGTACACCCTTCTAAAATACAAAATGAAAAAACTTACCAATTGCAAAATTGTAACGCTTGGATTTCAAAAATTAGTATCACATCACAAAGTTTAAACTCTACAGTTTGTCAATAGTCATCATATGATTATCATTGTTTCATGGGTTTGCATGTTAATTACAATTTATTGCATCATTACAATGCATTATTTCACATCATTACAATGGAATTGCAAGTAATGCATTGTAACGATGTGATAACAATGCAAAGTAATGCATTGTAATGGTGTGATAAATTATAATTAACGTGCAAACTTATGAAACAATAATAACCACATGATAGCTATTAACAAATTGTAGAGTCTAAACTTTGTGATGTAGTTTGCGCTCACATGCTACCATCGTTGAACTTAACATCAACTATTGACCAACCAATTAACAAGAACAAGTAACAACTCCTCTCTACATCATAGACGTCCTTTAACATACAAAAATGCCTACTTCAACTAGTAGACAACCCACATCAAGACAACACTCTCAGTATATTGAAATCTTCTTTCAATTGTGATGCTTTTGGGAGTCCCTACTTTCCTATCGATAATTAATATATGGTTGCAAACTATGATGAACTATATCAAATCCAATACACTTTCATATTTGCATACATGAATACAAAGACCACAAAGAAGTCTACTATTTTCTTTCTTTTGAGAATTTTTTTAAGAATATAAGATGGACAAATTTAACATGCTTCTAACCTTCAAACGCCCCATACTTATTTATTTAATTCAAAGAAACTAGATAAAGTTGGCAAACTTAATAAAAAATTTCAAAAATGCACAACTCTATTAAGACAATTAAACATTCAATTATATATAGGTTAAACTATAGCTTTTCAATTTTTGATTCAAAATTAAGATTGTAAAAAAACCCTTGGATATGACATTTATAACTAATTTTTTTTTATAATTAATTTTTTTTAATGAACCTACTAAAATACATTATAAATATAGAAAAAATATTTTTTATGGTTTATATTTTTAATTTTTGAAATTGTAAGATTTAGAACATACTAAAAGGTATGCATGTGAACCCTAAACCCTAAACCCTAAACCATGTCTATTTTGTAGAATTGTCTAATTTCTAGGATTGTAATAAATAAATAAACACAAATATGATTTGCATGATTCAAATGATCAAAACATTTTTTTCTTTTGTATATCAAAAATCACACAATTTTAGCCAATTAACCTAAAATTAAATTAAGAATAGTTTATATTATATTTATGACAAATTTTTAAAAGATCCTTGATTTGAAAAATTCTAATTTTGGTTGAAAACAAAGAAAATTTGAATTCTACCATATAGATGTGGTTTAGAGATTCAAATCTACAAATTTTGTTTGTAAGCTTAATGCAAGATTAATTTATCTTTATTGTAGGATAAAAACCAAAACATATGTATTTTATTGGCACACAATTTGTATGCATAATACAACTTTGAGTATAATTGAGCATAAATTTTAGAATTTATTTTCATTACACTTGAATTTTTCATTGGAGGCAAATGGTATCTTATTTAAGGTAATCCATACTTTTTGTCTAATTTTTGTGTAATAGTTATTTTTAAAAATTCTCAATTTCTCTAATTCATCACACTTTAAATTTCAAGGGATTTTAATACTATAAAGTGACTATCCAAAACAATGATTTGAATTTGGAAATTTAGATGACATGTTCCTCCACTAAGATTGCACTACATTGTAATGAGGATTCTAAGATAAAAATTCTTTTCTTTTCTACATGGATGCAAAGGAGTCTCTTTTGTACTTGTATTTCTAGGCTTTCAAAAACATTTTTCTATAGATTCCTTTTCAATATCTCTCCTCTATCAAATTGTTAAAAACAAATTTTGAAAATATATATTCTTGCAATTTTCTAACAATTTGATTATTAAAGCATCTATTTTTGGGAAATTCTCCATTATTACTTCTTGTACATAACATTTGAGAATTTTTTTTTGAATTCTAAATTTTGGAAATATATTTAATAGTGTTCTAATAATCATATATTATATATACATATATTTTTTAAGAGCCCATAGTTTTTTAAGTATTGCCCTCAAATGCAACAAAATTAGTTGGTATTCTATGCTTTTGCTTTCTAAATTAGTTTCAAAAGAGTACAAAATTAAGGCATATATAAGAAATCTTTATATTTTATCTTAAAAAAAAAGATATCTCTTATTCATCAACAAATTAGGCAAAAAGGTATATTCAATACCTATCTAATAATACCAAAAATATTTGATTTTTTTAATTATTAAAACTATCTTTTTATATTTTATAATGACTATATTAGGGTCCCTTTTACACTTAAGGGTTATGAAGACAATTTCTACTCTTTCAATTTTATATTCATTAACCCCTAAAAGATCAAGGCCATTTCTTTGTCAAAAACAATTCAAAACTACCATTTTTATTGCATTCACGCAAGAAAACAAAACAAAAAATTTAAAAAAATCTAACTATAAGATCTTATATTTTACTTTTTTGAGATCATATGGTAAAATTTTTATAAAGTTTGACTATACAAATTGAGAGATATTAGCATCCATGTTGAGAAAAAAAACTTTTGAATACTAGCTTGTAATTTCAAATGATTTTGATTGCTATTTGTAGAAATAATTTGCATTGTAGACTTTGAATTAAAAAAAATTTGTATGGAAGAATTGGTTGAAAGTAAAAGAAAAAATTTCAAAAAAAATATACACTTGGTTCTCATTCTTTAAAAAATTGTTAAGTAGAAGTAGATTCAAGATTGAAAGAAAAGTTGAATTTTTGAAAGCTTTAAGATGGGATTGAAACACAATGATTCTAACAACAAGATTGTTTTAGTAAGAAAAATTAACCATATCAAACAATTTTTCTTGAAAAATTATAAAAATTGCATTAAAAAATGAATCCAATAAGTATTTTTTCAAGAAGATGCTAAGATTGCTCAAAAAACAAGATTGTTCATAACTTTTACATCAATAGTTCAAATGGAATGAATCAAAGCTTCACATGCAAGCAAAATATGATCTTTAAGAAAAAAAAATTAATTTTAATATCGTATTTTTATAGACTTCTTTTTCTGCCTGTCGAATAAAAACTTAGTTTTTTGTGGTAAAACTTTGATCCCAAGCATTGATTGAAATAAAAATTATATTCCCACAAATCTAATAAATTTTTCTATCATGTGAAAAAGTTTCAAAAAGTTTTAGTAAAAATTGAGGTCATAGGATCTTGCTTGAAATCCATTTTGTCTTCATAGAGGACAATGGTCATTTACGGATTAAACTCATCAATTCAATTTGAAGGACGAGCATCAATTTTAGGTCAAAGTTGTCCAAAACAAGCACTTTCTAGTGCATTGAGAAAAACTTGATCTTCTTTTTGAAATTTTAGTATACACAATTGTACTAGGCTACCACTATGAGAATGTGAATTTTTTTTCCCAAAAACATTGGCCATATAGAATGGAAGAAAAAAGTTATTTTTCAAGAAGATGTTCTAATTATCCAAGAAACAAGATTGTCCATAACTTTCGCATTACTAATCCAAATGGAATGAATCAAAATACAATCTATTAGAAACAAAATTTTACATTTTTATATGTTAAAATTTTTGCTTACCAAACTAAAATTTGAGTTTATTGCATGATAACTTTTGCTTACAAGTACTGATTGAAAAATTATATTCCAAGGAAGCTAATGTATTTTCTATTTTCATAAGAAATTTCAAAAAATCATGATGAATATTAAGATTATAAGAGCTTGCCCACAATTTTTTTTGTCCCTAAAGGAGAGAATAGGACTTCAGGGGTTAAAAAAACTTTTGGGGTGATTGCAAAAAATAATTAGTAGAAGACTTTGTTTCCTAATTTTGACAATGGGATGATTAGTAGAAGATCTTATACTACCTTCCTATATCAAAAATAGACATCTAATTGGGGTTGTTTAAAAATAATAAACTAATTTTCAAAAAGTGAAAAAAAATTACTCAATGTCTAAAACTATCATATATACCTTCTTTTCAAATGTAATGTCTATTGGATGTACATCACAAAAATTGTAGCCAAGAAACCACTTGCCCAAAGCTAAAGGGACAAGGAATGGGACAAGTGTTTCTTGCAACCACCCTTTGCTTAAAAGAGAAATTTCACCCTCCCTTAGTTCCTTCACAATTCACTTATAGATAGTGGTGTAGGCTCGATTTCAATGGCACCTCTATGATATAAAGTTTGTACTTTCTAGTTTAGATAGTTTTGAAGCTTAACAAGGTGCCTTAGTGAAATTTGCTCAAGGCACCCATCTTGGTAGATGTGTGGAATTGTGTAGGTACCTACGGTTACGTTTTTTCATAAGAATTAAAAGCATGTCCTATACAGAAGTGCAATCTTTCTAGTATATGTGTATGCATACTAGTTAGAGTAAATATGTAATAAAGTCTATTAAGTTCATAGTGATTTGAATCAAGATGTGAACATGTGGAAATGACCCTTCATCTTAGTCACTCTTTGCACTTGCTCTCTAGTTGACTTTGATTTAATTCATGCACATGCTAATTGGTTGACTTTGACTTGAGTGATGCAATGAACATGTATAAATGATCCTTTATCTTTTACTTTGTACACATGCTAGTTAGGTGACTTTGGCTTCACAGTCTAAAGCAATAAGCATATGTAAATGGTCCTTATCTCACACTATGTGGACAAGGTCATTGGGAGACTTTAATTTTAGTCATGCAATGAATTTGTGCAAATGACTCACAATGGTTGATGGGCAAGGGTGGTAGGTAAAGGTAGTGGGTGAGACCAATAGGTAAGGGCAAGAGACTTGCTTAAAACAATAAACATGTGTAAATGACCCTTTACCTCTCACTATATGGACAAGGTCATTGACTTAAGTCATGTAATGAGTTTGTATAAATGACTCACAACAAGCAATGGGAAAAGACGTTGGGTGAGGACAATGGATAAGGGTAGAGTCTTTGATTTGCCTAAAGCGATAAGCATGTGTAAATGGCCCTTTATCTCTCATTTTGTGGACAAGGTCATTGAGAGACTTTGACTTGAGTTATACAATGAATTTCTATAAATGACCTACAATGGGCGGTAGGTGGAAGTGATGGATAAAGGTAGTGGGTGAAGGTGATGGATAAGGGTAGTAGGTGAAGACAATGGGTAAGGGCAATAGGTGACTTGACTTATGTAAGTGAATATTTATAAATACCACTTCATATCTTACTATATGTATACTTTGCACCATTCAATAGAATCAAATTTTTAATTGCCAATATTAAGATTTTTGATAAAAGTGGTAATATGATTTTTTTGCAATTTTTTAAAATCACACTTGTCTAGAAAAAATGTATTGGTCAACATTCATGTATTCTACATTATTAACGCTAGTAATTATATACAATCAAAACTTTAATTTTTGTAAAGTTTTCAAAAAGAATACAAACAAAATTGTTAATTTTGTATTCATTCAATTTAACAAAAAGTACATTACCACAAAGAACATTCCTAAGGTGAACATTACATTAATGAAACATTGACAAATGTGAATATCAAGAATATTTTCTTTTAGACATCTAACATGAATGTGGAATTGTCCCATGGTTGTATTAATATCCCTTAACATTATTTAATTGAATTAAATGTTTCCAAGAAGAACAAGAAAAAGGCAAATAATAATGTCTTTAAAATTGACTTAAATAGATTCTAAAAGTAACAAACAATTTGAAAAGAAAGTAGAAGACCAATCTAGGTGGTTGTAGAATAATTTGGTACATATTAGCTATAATCCATAGAAGATAACTATTATTTAGTAATAGTATAAAATAATGAATAAATGTGTTCTATGTAAACAAGGACTAAATTGAGGACTAATCTCACCCTTTATAAAAAAACTTTATCCCTACATAAAACCCATTCAATTTATATGTAACTTTTGCATTGGAAATAAACATATCTTTCTTATGAAGACTTTCATTAAAATGGTGCCATTTTGCAGCTTTGGCAGTTTTTATGGTTCAAATTGGGTGGTTTAAATTGGACATTGGTCCTAAATGTTTGAAATCTATACTTTTTAGATGTTTGAAGTCTACAAATG
This sequence comes from Climacium dendroides, assembly GCA_950106755.1. Lineage (NCBI taxonomy): Eukaryota > Viridiplantae > Streptophyta > Bryopsida > Hypnales > Climaciaceae > Climacium > Climacium dendroides. Next base: position 45,866,648 of record OX467082.1, on the reverse strand, counting down.
TCTTAAATATTACTTTATAATTCAAACCATGGAAGTTTGAAATCTATATTAGTCCTAGATGGCACCTTTACAATTCAAACCAAGCAATTTAAAAATGGCACATGGAATATTTGCATTTAAATGAAATTCCCCATTCTTGTGACAAAAAATCAAACTTCTTAATTTACAACTTAGATGAAAAAGAATTTCAAATTTTGTTTGAGGCAAGTTTTGACTCTTTGGCAAATTAGTGTAGAGGAATGTATGGAATATTTTACAAAAGTTTATGTAATTTTCACTGAATAAAATTGCCAAAAAGCATCCAAAATCATTATATATCTCTATCACACGTGAATGAATTACTCTCGCACATAAATGAATTTACATGAATTTGGATGAAAAATTCATTCACCACATGCATATTTTTGGATTTCAATAGCTCCATCATTTCAATGGCATGCATGTTGAATATGATTAGATGAGTTTTCGTAAACACATATAAATAAATCATATTTCATTCAAGATCCACATTAATTTGGACGTAAATCTTACATTGTTTATCAATGATGTAAGGGTATCTTTTCCATCCTTGAAAGAAAGACTACCTATTTAAAAAAGTTAACTTATTCAATTTTGAATAATGACAGATTAAAAATTATGGGAAACATTAGAAATAGAATGGATCTTCAAGTCTTTGACAGGCAAGATTGTATTATAAAGGCTTTATGACTTATGATGAGTACAATTTCTATAACACATTTATGTCTATCTTGTATGAGTTTCTCAAAATTTGTAACAATTTTTATTTTACTAAATTTTTCTATGTACCAATTGATTTATCATAAAACCTTATAAAATTAGTGCACACCATAGCAAACATTGGTGATGACCATCATATAGTATATAATAATCATAGTTACATTAGTACATTAGTACAAGTTCTATTAAGCTAAACAAATTGTTCAATTCAGCCAACTCAATTGAATAAGAATTCTTTATACTGTCAAGTTATGTAAAATAAGAGTTTATTGCGGAATTAGGATTTTTTTGCACAATTTCTAAAACAATGGATGTGACTCACCTAAAATTTGTCATCATCATTATAAAGGTGAATGGAGATAGAAGAAAAATTTCACCATTTTCTTGACAAGAACATTTTAATGGGTTTTAGGGGGAGTCCCTAGAGGACTCTTTGAAGTTCTATTATTTTCCAATGTTTTATTTTGTAGACAATGAAAGTAGAAAAAACAAATAAAGTCATATTTTGAACTTCATTTTGAAAATTTTCCTATTAAAAACAAAAATGATACAAATTGTTTACTAACTATTCTCACCATTGGGATTATCAATTCACAATTTATTCTAAAAGTTATTAGTGGATCAATTTTTTTTCCATATAGTACCACCTTCAATTTTACAATTTTAAAAAAATGAATATGAATTTTATTGGATTGAATTATTTTACCTATATTCTCTACCCATTTTCCAACATATTGATGAATAGAATCAAGTTATGAAACTAGTTATACACTTTCCAAGTTTCAATTGAAAAAAGAGATTTAGCACAATTTTCCCTAAAGAACCCACAATATTTGAAAAAGTTTAGACAATATAAGTTTGATCCCACACTAATAGAAAATTCAGATTTTTTGTTGATTTGGACGTGTTGATCATCAACACTTTTTTGTTGATTTGGATAGAAATTTGTTGATTTGGACAAAAATCAACAAAAAGTGTTGATGATCAACACGTCCAAATCAACAAAAAATCTGAATTTTCTAGTGTTGGCCAACACTCAATAGAGAAAATCCGTAACATTTCTAAGAAATGACTAAATCCTACATCTTGTGTTGAAATTTGAAAATATCCATGCAAAGTTGATTTTACAAAAACTTAGACAAATTTTTGATTGTATGCTTAGTAAATACTTAATATGTTTTTTTACAAATGAATAAGTTTACAAATAGAGTGAATCATTTATCAATTAAGCATTTAAAAGATATTCATTATAAAATAATACAAAATATTAAACATTATTAAAATATTAAATAATTATATATATTATAATGTAATTTGATAAAAGTGCAAGTCAAATTTAGGAAAGAAAATGCTCATTTTAATGTATTATAGGGCATGCAAAGTGTAGAAACATATATAAATTTGATACATTATACAATATTATGCCCTAAAATTCACGGTTTCTCTTTATTCTACCATACTCTAGAACTTAAAAAGTACAAAATGTACCTAAATCAATGCCAAAATTATGTTTTAATTGGTAACAAATGTTGTTGACTCCTTTATCTGTGAACATATCCAAATAGTTGACAATTTTGCAAACAATCTTGCTAATTCATGCATCTTAATATAGGTCTTATATGAAGAATAGAGGCAGAAAATTACAAAAATAAAAGGTGTTCTACAATAATAGTTGACTATTTTCAATAAGAGGAATTAATGACAATTTTCATATTTAAATTTACGTTGCATGGAAAAATTGCCTTCCAATACACTGTTTCTTCACATATATAGGTCAAAACACATTCTCCACTTCTACTTGCTTCAAAAAAATCCTCCACCATTTCACAAATGTATGCCCCAATTAGCCCAATTAAGCATTAAAGAATTTAATTTATACTTTTAAATGTTATATAATTTTTAAATATTTAAAAATAATTTTGAGCTTCACAATACTATACTTGCTTATCAAATTTGGCATTTCATGCTCAATAATTAATTAAAGTTGAATAAAATGGTTCAACAATTGCTTTTAGAATTAATAAAAAATTCATTCTCTATATTTTTCCCAAAATTTGACACTTTTATTACAGGAACCTAAAAAAGGTGGAAAATTTATCACTATGAAGTTTGCACGTATCCCAATGCAAAATCCCAATTTTTGATAGTTCAACATTTGCAACATTAACTTCTTTATTTTCCAACTCTCTCAAAGAAATTTTCAAAAAAATTCAACTTTAAAATTTTTGAAAATAATGTTTGTTGACCTTGGTAGCCAAGATAGTATAATATGTAGTTTTTAGACACTTGTAATGCAGTTCAATCTTTATTTTAGAAAACCTAATTTATGTGCCAAAAATGTGGTTTGATTTAAATTCTTTATGATTCCATGTGTGTTCTTGGGATGAGGTGTGGTTGAAGGCTCTATACAAACAATTAAGTTGTGAAGCTACTTTCTCATCCTTTAGTCTTCTGGCAAATCCTTCAAAACAAGTTATGGAGATTAGAATTAATTGTAAAGTTCTCCTCAATTTGTACAAGGAATGTGAGAGGTTGGAAGGCTTAACTAGGAACAATACAAAAGAAACACAATGCTGAATTCCATCAAACCCCAATTTGGGTATTTTAAATGGAGTTTCATCCTCCATTTTCCTCAAACTACAGCTCCTGGTCCCTCATTTCAGACACTTTTACAGTTAACTCTGTTGTATCGAAGAAAAACAAACCACCGATGCAAGAGACTCCTCCTGAGGATGAAAGCGAGACATTTAGATTCCTTTCCAACGCCGAAGCTCGATCGATCGGAGCTGGAAGGAATGCATTAGAAGTAACTTAACGAGGGGAGGGTTTTTTCTATCAGGATTTTCAAAACCTGTAGTCATGCATTTGGAGAAGGGGAATTAATCCACCATTATGAAGTTAATTAATTACTGCAACCACATCTTCTTCTGCGATAGTCAGTCTTTCGTTTTCCTTTGTTTGGCTCGCATATGAATTGGCAGGCTTGTGCATTGTCGTAGTTAATCCTAAATGCTCAACTTAAGAATACATCTTTTGGTGGCTTGTCGCCAGTGATCCCAGAACTAGTTTATGGAATTTAGTGCAATATGCTACCTTCATTACAAACAAGCATCAACTTTAGCTACTTTGAGAGTGAGTAGTATAAAAAAAAAATAGAAAAGAAAGGATTTTACAAGTTGTGAAGAATTATTGAGAGTACTATAACACAAAATTGACTAAAGAGATGCTATTTTTAATGTGGAGGAAGTTGCAATTTGGCTATCAAATTCTATTGTTTGCTGCAGTTTTGTCTAAAATGTCTCCATTAAAGGCCCCTTTTTACAATGAACTTTTGTAAGGATTTTTTTGGGTAGAAACTCAGCTAAGTTTATTCAGTATAGAGATCGTGGCTTGTCACTTGTAGAAGTACAGAGATATTGCAGGATCGCGGAGTCTATTAGATTTGGGATCCGTGGGCAGAATGCCATCTCAGTTAACATACTGGATGCTTTTTTACAAAAAAAAACCGAACAGTTTTCTCGTGATACTTACCTGAATCATCGCCACAGCTGTAGCACAAACTTGAAAAATTGGAACATTACTCGACAGATCCGAAGTTGTGCAGACGTAGTTTATTCCGGCCGTTTCTCATCCTAGTGGCGCTCATTTTTGCTGTGTGTGCAATGCTGCTGCATGATGAATTGGTTTGAATAATCTCTTCGATTCGATTGCTGGGAGCTTGCAAGCATATGAAACTTACAAGGTTTTTGCACCATATATTGCTCCAGGAAAGGAAATCAGGGTGGTGAATCACGAGTGTGCGTGGTGGAATTGCACCACTAGATATTCACTTTTTTCTGTAGGTCTGGACAGCTCGATCTGCAGGCAACTCCACTAGCTTTGAACTGTCCGGTGGAGGAAAAGGAGAATTGTGAAATGTACAATACTGTGCAGTACAATGGAATTTGAACTGTCCGGTGAAGGGGGCAATTGTGTCTTTTCACAACAAACCTATGTGAACCCAAATTGAGCTAGAAAGGTCACAACTTTTTCCACAAAACCTGTTGTACATGGAACCAACAATAATTGCCATAAATTCCAAACTTATAAGATTTCAGTAGTACCCACAAACTAAGAAACTAGTGCCAAGTCGATCATTGGCATGTGAACTAGGCCTATATGTGTGTGTCACAAGTTTTTCTTATCGGTTTCGGTGGTATGTTTATGTTCAGAGCAAGGTCGGAGGACGCAGAGGTCAGCTTGGATTAATTACCTCTGCTCATATTCATTCCAAGTATGATCGAAAAGTGGTTCATACAAAATGTTCTTACGGCAATGCCGGTCAATGTGCCTATTAATTTTCTTCAAGAAGAGCCAATGCAGTCTCTGTTGAGGTTTGGTCGAAATTTCCACTTGAAACTCATCTAAGCTTATGGCAGAATGGACCAAGTAATTGCAAAGCAAGCCAACTGAAGCTACCAAGAATAATCATTGGTTAGGACATATTGAGCCGCGGGCAGTGAGGTTGGTATTGATCCCTGATTATTTTTATGATTTGGCCTACTTTGCAATTACTGGACATAATGTCAATGCAAGAGAGTTGAGCCGTTCGACTTCTTTGATTGCTTAACCAATCAAAACATGTCACAATAGTGGAACTCTCATGCACCAATTGGCATCGGTTGGTAGTGGTACTAGAGATATCTCTCAAATTTCTCACACTTCTAAACCAATGAAATTTCTACTTCATATTTGCCTCGCTGAAAATTTGCACAAGGCAAGCAATGAGCATTAGCAGACTTAATCTACTTCTCCTTAATCAATCGAAACATGCCACAACAATGAAACTCTCCTACATTGACATTACAGGGTCCTAAACTTTCTGTATTAGTCATGTTTTGCATGAAAAATTGTGCTCGCACAATGGAGTCAACAAGCCTTTGAAAGAGGTTGATCGGGTAGTTGAGGAGATCATGACTTTCTTGCTTGACCCTTCCAAGTACTAAGTTCTTTGTCTTTCTTTATTTTTTGATGAATGAAAATCCATTGCATCAAAAAAGGCATCAACAAAGCCAAGTTCTAAACGGTTGGACAATGAAGAGAGGTGAGCAAGAAAAAATGGCTACGGCAAGAAAAACAAACTAAAACAAAAGGCACTAATCAAGGTGGATCCTAAAACTACCATAGCTTCCTAGTAGCTTAGGCAATTTTTTGCCTAATAATTAATTAAAGTTCAAATAATAGTTAGACAATCCAAAAAATAATATATTAAAATTTAAAAATTTAAAAATAGAATTCAAATAAATTAGGCATTCATCCAAGTTGTTCTTATAATATTTGAATGGTTGCTACTATTTTCATCTAAAGTGGTTGCATTTAACTAAAACCTTATCTTGACCTCCAAACCCTAAATTCTCTAGTGGTTTTTTCATCTAAAGTGGTTGCGTTTAACTAAAACCTTATCTTGACCTCCAAACCCTAAACTCTCTAGTGGTTTTGTTAAGTGTTAGTGTTTGTTGCATTAGAAATATTGTATTGAAGAATAGTCAAATGGCAAGGCAAAATCTTTGCAATGTATGTTTACAATCATTGACAAATAAGATATTTGTACTAGATTTAAGGCAAATGCTAATTTATTAGATTGCAATATATGTAAGTTTGGTTTCTATGAATTAGACAATTTTTTAGTATATTTATTTATATTTGGGCAAATTAGGTCAATAATTTTCCAAAAATTTAGGCACCTTTTTAATTGTTTATTTTTTTGACTAAACTGCAAGGAAATTATAGTATCAAATAATCGCAGGTCTTTGCCTACAATGGTCTCATCTACAAATGTCAATGGAAGGTGAATTTGTCATGTGTTAATATGGAATGCTTATTTTAAAGTACGGTTGTCATATTGGACAGAATCTTACTATTCACGGACGAATCGGGCGAATCAGGGTTGACTGGCTGCAAACTTCGGAGGTCAATAACTTTTGGAAAAATTATCCAAATTGTTCATATGAGATGTTTTTCGGCATCTACAATTTTTGAAGATGCCGAAAAACATCTCATATAAACAATTTGGATAATTTTTCCAAAAGTTATTGACCTCCAAAGTTTGCAGCCAGTCAACCCTGATTCGCCCGATTCGTCCATGAACAGTAAGATTCTGTCCGATATGACAACCGTGTTTTAAAGGTGATGGTAAAGAGGTGTAATTGTCACCATAAAAATGAACCTAAAATTTAAGACCATCTTACCATAACAAGCATATACAATCATTTTTTCTATGGCTACAGTAGCAAATCTAGCAAATTTCATATATCAATGTTTCTTAGTCTCATCTACAAATGTCAATGGAAAGTGAATTTGTCATATGTCACTCTTGCATTGTTTAGAAAAATTACATACCCTATGCAAAGGTTAGATTTGGCAAAAATTAAGTTAGTTTTATAAAAAAGTGCCACATGTCATCTTGTAAATGGTCTAAAGTGACATGGATCCTAAGAATCTCATGTGGAAATTCAATTCCGGTAGTCAGGTGCCAAATTAGACCTTTATATATATATATATATATATATATTTGGAATATGTAATCATATATATTGATTTGTTGCTTTAGAGAGTTTTTTTTATATTCATCAATAACCATCTTTCATTGCAAATTTTTAATTAGTTATTGAAGTAAACAATTCAAATTATTGCCTCAATTTTACTCTATAATTATAAATTATCCTAAATTTTTTATTGGTTTATGAAATTTTCATTTAAAATTAATTATTTTTTCTATTTTCATGTCTACAATGGACTATCCACTTTTTTTTGTAACTATTGGTTGTGATGTCTGGCAATTGCAACTTAGAATTGGTCCACATGGTACAAATTCAAGGATAACCTATATGGGATTATCATGCTACAAGCACACCTAAATATAGTCACAAATCGGCAATTCTACAAATTTAACATTTTGATACTTTGTTGTAAATTCAAGGCTTTATAAAATCCAATCTAATATATTTAGGCGTTGATTTCTATTTGTTCCCAAGACTTCATAGTTTTCAATGGTAAGAAATATTCCAAACTAGTCCTTTTTATAGTGTGTCCGACTTTCTAAACTGAATAAATGTAGTAAGAAATTATACCTAAGAAATGTAGTGTTAAAAATTCCTTCATATGTAAGATGGAAATATAGAGAGAGATCAAAATTTTAAAATTATATTTTAATATTTTTGTATAGAATTAAAATGTGAAAATTTTCAAACAACATTTTTCACATTGTTTTTATTTAAACTTTCAAACATTTGCATCTAAGATTTAATCTAATATTGTAAGGATTAGGTGTAATAAAAATCATAATATATATATATGTATGTATGTATATATATGTACTATTAATTTATGATTTAAATCTCTTTTAAACTTCAAGCCAAAAACTACTTTGAAGCAATTTTGAAAGAAGGTTTTGAATCCCTAAATCTTTACAATGCAACCTTTTTGCAATTTTTTTATAGATTTTCTTAGCTTATCCATAAATTCAAGTTTTTATACATCAATTTATATGTCTTGAATTTCATATGAATCTGCTACAAAGCTTGTTTTAAAATGTACAATAGATTAATAATTTCTCTATGTGCATATTGTGCATAAAAAATGGAGTTCAAATTCTAAAGCCATTAGAGTACCATAGTATGGAAATGCCCATATACGACATTCAAAGTCAATATGTTGATTGACTATACACTTGCTTTTAGTTATGAAACTTAAAGCTTTAAATGGTTATGGACATTGCTCAAGAACTATTAATGTAGAGAATATGTCATTTCTTAAATCACTTGTTTTTAATTATGTAGTTTTCTTTTGTTCCATTTACACATAAACACTTGAACTTTAAAGTAGGGTCTTCCAAGTGTACTACTAGCTCCCAAATGCCATCTTCATTAGATGTACATCAAGCTAATCAATATCTACCTCTGTAGAAAAAAAATTTAGAAAATCTACCAAAAATTTTGGACTCTTTCTAACTTTTGCATAAAATATCCAAATAAAAGCGTTGTCACAAAATTTTGTAAACTAGTTTAGAAAAGCATGGGTCTTTGTTATGAAAATGCTATATTTTTTTAATATCCTTAATTCCCAAATGGTCCTAAACCTATTCTCAATTTTTTTTTCAAATTCCTATGCTAGGATTCCTAAAATAACTTAGCAATTGTCATATCTATTTTCTATACTCTATCAAAATGATGGAAAGTCACTCCAAAGACCTTGAAACTTTGCCAAAATGTAAATCAACCAATCTATTATTTACATATTAATTTTCACACAAATCTAAAATACTATCCAACTTTGGTCAACATTTCCCCTCTAGTGACTTCCTTAGTGATTTTCTCACCTTTCCTATGATAATTGTCAAAGCTAGCTTTTGACTTTGCATAAATGATGGACAGTCACTCCAAATTTCTTGAAATTTTTTAAAATGGATACCACCAAACTAAAGTACTTACATATTATATTTCATCTTGTTCTAAGATATTTTCCGTCAATGATTTCTTCAATAATAAATCACAAATGTACAACTTAATACTCAAAGTACATTCCACACTTCAAACTCCACTAAGAACCAAGAAAGAGACATGAAATCAAACTTTGCCTCTAAATAGCCAACCATAACCTCTAGAGACTAAGCATTGGCTAACCCTAATCTTTTTTATCCTAACTTCAATTACTAACCAACCGATTATCAACCAATAACTAACAACAACAAGTAACCACAAGGCCCTACATTACACACATCTTTTAACATTTAAACTAAGATGTCTACTTCAACAAGTAGACGATTCACATTACAACAAAGCTTTTGGTATATTGAAATCTTCTTTAAGTTGCCAACAAGAAAGTGTAAAAATTATTGAGTCTAACTATAGTAAACATAATCTAACGAAAAATGATGCTTTTGAAATTTTATAATTTACCATTGATAACTAATACATTGTTGCAAACTTCAATAAACTATATCTAATTCAATACATTTCCACAAAATATGAGTATAAAGACCACAAATGTACCTTCCATTTTCTTTCCTTTGAGAATATGATGAAAAATATAAAATGGACAAATTCAAAATGCTTCTAACCTTCAAGATATCCCATCGTTATTTCTTAATTCAAAGAAAGTAGATAGAGTTGGTGTGCTTAATGAATTTTTCTTAAATGCTTGGATTTTTATGGACAACTAAACATTCAATTATATATAGGTTACACTATTTGTATAATTTTATACAAAAGCAAGTAAAGAAGACATTTATAATTGCATTTTAATATATTTTATAAAATTTAAATGAAAACCTATTAAAATAAATTCTAAATTCTAAATAAAATATTTAATATTTGTTTTTTCAAATTTATGAAATTATGAGATTTGGGATATGCTAAAACTCGTATGCATGTACCATGACTATTTTGAAGAAGTACTTAATTAATACTATAATAAATAATTAAATAAAAATATGATTTCTATAATTCAAATGAATAGAACATTTATTCCTTTTGTAAATAAAAAATCATATAATTTTAAACAATTAATTTAATATTAAATTAAAATAACTTATTTTATATTTATAATAACATTTGAAAAGATAAATGCTTCAAAATTCTAATTTTGTCTAATAACAAAGAAAATTTGAATTCAACCCTATAGAATGATGTGATTTAGCACTTCAAATCTACAAATTTTGTTTGCAAGTTTAATGCAAAGAGACTAATTTTATCCTTATTATAGGGTGGAAGCACAAAACATATGTATTTTATTAGCACACAATTTGCATATCCAACACAACTTATACTATAATTGAGTATAAATTTCAAGATTTTTTCTCATTATACTTGAATTTTGCAATAGAGGCAAATGGTATCTTGTAAAAACAATTCATATTTTTGTGTAATAAATTTTAGTTTTTTTTCTCAATTTTGTTTATTTGGCACACTTTAAATTTCAAAGGTAGGTAATACTACAAAGAAATTATTCAAAATAGTGATTGACATTTGGAAATTTAATAGGCATGTTCTTCCACTAGGATTGCAAGATGTTGTAATGACCATTCTAAAATAATAATTTCCTTTTTTTCTATATGGATGCAAAAGAGGCTCTTTTGTACTTGTAATTCTAGACATTCCAAAACATTTATCGATAGATTCTTTGTCAAAATCTCATAAATCAATTTTCTATCAAATTGTTAAAAATAACTTTTTAAAAAAATGTTCTGGCTAATTTCAAACAATTTGAATATTAAATCACATATTTTCATAAAATTCTTCATTAATACTTCTTGTGGTAAATTTGAGGTAAATATTTCTAGTTATAAATTTTGAAAATAAATTATTTATATTGTTTTATAAATTATATATTATACATACACACACATACATATATTTCAAAAGCCCATAGTTTTTCAAGTGTTGCCCTCAAATGCAACAAAATTATTAGGTATTTTATGCTTTTGTTTTCAAAATTAATTTTGATAGAGTAAAAAATCAAGGCATATGTAAGAAATCTATATTTTTTCAATACTTTTGAATATATCTATATAGAAAATGTATCTCTTATTCATCAACAAATTAGGCAAGAAGGTATACTCAATACCTACCCAATAATATCAAAAACATTTGAATTTGAGCTTTTTTATTGTTAAATTTATCTTTTTATTTTGTAGTGACTATATTATAGTCCCTTGTGCATTTAAGGGTTAAAAGGACAATTTTAGCCCTTCCAAATTTATGTTTGTTAAGTTCATCAATTCATGTTTAAAAATTGAAGGACCAACATAAGTTTTAAGTAGAAATTGCCAAAATCAAGCACTTTCTAGTGCATGGAAAAAAGCTCAATTTAAAAAAAAATTAGTATACAAAATTGTACTAGGCCACCACTATGAAAATGCATAATTTTTTTTCAAAAACGTTGACCATATGAAATGGAAGAAAAAGTTGATTTTTCAAGACAATGCTCTAATTGCCTCCAAAACAAGATTTTTCATAACTTTCACATCACTAATCCAAATGGAATGATTCAAAAGACAGTCTATAAGAAAAAAAAGTTAAATTTTTTATTTTAAATTTTTTGGGGGTTCCTTTTCTACCTACTAAACTAAAATTTGGGCTTATTGTGACATAACTTTTGCTTCTAGGTACTAATTGAAATAAAAATTATATTTCTAGAAAGTTAATGTATTTTTCTATCTTCACAAGAAGTTCCAAAAAAAATAATGAATATTAAGACAACAAGAGCTTACCCCAAATCTAGTTTGTCTTTCAAAGGGAAAATGGGACTTTAGAGGTTAAAAAACTATTTTGGAGTGATTGTAAGAAACACTTGTCTATTTTGTCTCAAAAGGCCTAATGTCAATGAGTACTCTAAATTTTGAAATAAATATTTTAAAAATATAATAAGATATAAATAATTTGTAAAGCATGAAAAACTATATGCTTGTAAAAATTCAAGCCTATGAAAACTTATCTCTAAAAGTTATGCACAAAAACAAAGCAATGAAAAATGCAAAAAAATGTATATTTTCATGTTTGATTTTTAGAAAATAATAAAAATTCCATAAAAAAACAATAATTGTCCATTTTTCTTAACTTCAAAGTGCTTCTTTTCAACCATTTGCATCTTTGGAAAAAAAATTGTGTTCTTTGCACTTATACAAAGTTAGCATACTTTAAGCACATTTAGAAGGTGGATACTTTATTATTTTTTTAAAATCCCTTTATTGCCTTGTGAAACTTTTGTAGAAGACCTTGTTTCTCAATTTTGAACTTCAAATTTGCATTTTTGCACCAAAAATAGAACTATCTCCCTTGTGGCAAAAGTAGACATCCAATCAAGAGGTGGGGATAAAGAATAATTAATTATTTTTTAAGTAGCAAAAAAATTTATTCAATGTTTGCAACTATCACATGTATTTTCATTTCATATCCATTGGACATACATTACAAAAAATATAGTTGAAAAAACCTGCCTAAAGCTATAGGCACAAAAAATAGGACAAGTGTTTCTTGCACCTATCCTTTGCTTAAAAAAAACATTTCACCCTCACTTCACAATTCATTTATAGATATTAGTGTAGGCTCGGTTCTAATGGTATCTTTGTAATATAAGGTTTTTGCTTTCTAATCTAGATAGTTTTGAAGCTCAACAATGTACTTTAGAAATTTGCTCAAGGCACCCATCTTGGTAGTTGTATGGGATGTTGTAGGTATCTATAGTTATGCTTTTTCAAAACCAATTAAAAACATGTCCCATGCAAAAGCACTACTTGTTCCAATTTTATTACTATATATGTGTACACACATTGATTGGAGCAAATATATTATAAAGTTCATTGTGTGCACATGCTTGCTAGGTGATTTGAATCATGATGTGAACATGTGTAAATGACCCTTCATCTCAGTCACTCCTTGCATTGGCTCTCTTGATGACTTTGATTTTATTCATACACACTAATTCAATGAACATGTGTAAATGATCCTTCATCTTTCATTCTGTTTACATACTCTTTCACTCTGTGTATACGCTTGTTTCATTGTTTTGATTTGAGTGATGCGATGAGTGTATATAAATGATTCTTTATCTTTCACTCTATGCACATGATCATCAGGTGACTTTGACTTGATTGCTTGTGGAAATGGCCTTCTATTTTTCACTATCTGGACAGGATTATTGGGAGATTTTGACTTCACTTAAGCAATAAACATGTGTAATGGCTATTCATCTCTGACTATGTGGACAAGGGCATAGGAGACTTTGACTTGAGCCACGCAATACATTTGTGTAATTAATGGTGGGTGATAGTGTTGTGTGAGGGTGTTGTGTAAAGGTAGTGCAATGGATGAAGGTAATGGCTAAGGGTGGTGGGTGAAGGCGTTGCGTAAAGGTGATGTAGTGGGTGAAGGTGATGGGTAAGGGCGGTGCATAAGGGTGTTGCACTGGGTGAAGGTGATGGGTAAGGGCGGTGCATAAGGGTGTTGCGTAAGGGTGTTGCACTGGGTGAAGGTGATGGGTAAGGGCGGTGCATAAGGGTGTTGCACTGGGTGAAGGTGATGGGTAAGGGCAGTGTGTAAGGGTGTTGCGTAAGGGTGTTGCACTCGGTGAAGGTGATGGATAAGGGCGGTGGGTAAGAGTGGTGGATAAGGGCTATGGGTGAGGACGATGGATAAGGGCAGTAAGTGACTTATGCAAATGGAAAGATGAAATGTAAATTTATAATTATTTATAATATTTTATGATAAAAAATATCACAAGAATCATTACGAACATGATGTAAAAATTAATTTATTACAAAAGGATATATTTCCATAAAGAAGTTACTAAAGTGAACATTATATTAATGAAACATTGACAATTATAAATGGTAAGAAATTTTCTTTTGGACAATTAAGTTGATATTGTAGTCTCCAATTGTTCTATAGTTGTAATAATATCCCATAAAATTATTCACTTGAATTAAATGCTTCCAAAAGAAACAAGAAAAGACAAAATATAACTCATTAAAATGAAACTTGACTTTTATAGACTCTAAAAGTTATAAATAGTTTGAAAAGAAAGATGGTTATAGCATAATTTGGTACATGTTAGCTAATGAAAAATAACTACTACTTGGTAATATTACAAAGATTGAATAAACATGTTCAAACTAAATAAGGACTTTATTGGCTTTAGCTTCATGTTTTCTTGAGAATTAAGATTATTTCTAACAATAGTTATTACACTATTCACCATTGTGCTACATTTTAATTCCTGAAAATTTCATTAGATTCCATATATTTATTTATAATTATAATTATTTTTTAACAAATCCAAACCTAATATAAAGTACATCAAGGTAAAAAAAAATTCAAAACTTTTTATAACCCCTATTTTTTTGCAATGTTCTCTTTTCAATTTAGGTGCATTACTAAGAGTATTCTAAAATATGAACAACAATGTTCCATTAAAAATTTGAGAATCATCGACATTTGTGCATAGCAACACAAAGCCCTAGTCAATTATTAGAGAATCTTCTTCCTCATTAAAAAAATGAAGGACACTTGGAAGAATAAACTCTGAATTTTCCAATCATTGATTATTGATGAAACCTGAAAATTGAGCCCCACTTCTCATGTACCCACCGTGAACATTTTACCCAAGAAATGGTTTTCCAACAAGATACCCCTCACCAAGAGGCGGCTAAATGACAAATTCCATCAGTAAACAAACATTCTCACTTTCTCAGACAAACAACCAGAATTCTTTTTTTAAACACGAAAAAAAATCTAAATAAAATAAGTTACCCCCCCAAACCTAAATAAGTTAAAAACTCTTTTACCACGATAGGAACCAGCGCAAGAGCCATCGACGTCGGACGGGCAGCCCACCCCTGCCCGTACTCAAATTTCGACGCTGCCCACGACGGGGTCCCAGGTGGGCTTCCGTCTTCTTCATCAGGGAAACCCTAGAGCAAGCCAGTCATTCTTGCGCTTCTTCTGTTTTGAGAGCTTCATGTCCGTTCAGTGCGTGCTATCCAAATCTCGCCCTTGTCCGTTTTGATTGCCATCTGCTCACTCGTTTCTGCTCGCCATTGTATCTCGCGCTCCTCGCACCGTCTCCACTTTCTGCGCTCTCTGGTGCTCTTTCGCTGTACTCGTGGAGGCGAAATTAGCCCTCTGGGGTTGAGTTACGGTTGTCTGGAGACTCTCTGGTGTGTTGGTGTTACGCTTTCCTACGAGCTCCAGTTTGCCTACACGCCGCCGTCGAAATTGGTGTTTGCTGCCGACGGAGGATTATCGGAGCTCTTGTATGTGGTGTGTGGTTCGCGGCATCGTTGAGCGGAGTTTTTCCAGCGTAGGTTCGGATTTCAAGTGAGTTTTCGTCTTTGAATCTGGGATTGGGGATTGGAGGTTCTGTGTTTGTGGATTTTTAAAATTTTTATTTTTTGAGTCTCGTTTCCTCGATGTGGATTTGGTCTGATTGAGAATCTGGGAGTCGGAAATTTGGAGAGGTTTCGTGTAGTCGGTTTGTTTGTTTAGAATTTTTTTGTTTAGAATTTGGAGCTTTCAGATCGCAGATGGTTTTGTCCTTTGAGCTGAGGGTGTGCGTGCCAGTTTGGCTGCGGTCGAGTGCGATTGAGTGGGGATTTTAGAACGAGTTTAGCGCCACCGAGATTGAATAGTCGTCCGATTTAGGGTTTGGTGGCCGGGGGTTCGAATGGTGGGGATTCGGGTGGAGGGGTACAAATTTTAGGTTAGAGTTTCTTGGTGGTGTGTGCGCGAGAGATTGATGTGTGATTTTTGGGATTGGGGTTTGGAGGTTCTGGTGAGAGCGGGAGGTTGCGTCGGAGTTGGTCGTGGGAGGACTTGCGGAGGAAGAAGGGGCCAACAAGGTGGCGGCACACTCTTTTATGTCTGAAGCCGGCTGCTTCTACCTGGGGTCGGTCGGGCTCTTGGGAGAGTACTGTCCTACCACTCGGAAGAGACACAAAGCGCAATTACTTCGCTGCGGCGTTCGGATCGTGCTGCATGCGGCTCGTCTGACTAGCGGCGTGCGGTCTCCGTCGACAGCATCTGCTTGTGTTTCTTGACGTCCGCGGCGATGGCGCTTCAGAATATCGGTGCCGGTAACCGCGACGATGCGTTCTACCGGTACAAGATGCCGAAGCTGATGACGAAGATCGAGGGTCGCGGGAACGGCATCAAGACGAACGTGGTGAACATGGTGGACGTGGCGAAGGCGCTTGCGCGTCACCCCGCGTACACGACGAAGTACTTCGGTTGCGAGCTGGGCGCCCAGTCGAAGTTCGACGAGAAGACGGGCACGAGCATCGTGAACGGCGCGCACGACACGACGAAGCTGGCTGCGCTGCTGGAGAACTTCATCAAGAAGTACGTGCAGTGCTACGGGTGCGGCAACCCTGAGACGGAGGTGGTGATCACGAAGACGCAGCTGATCACTTTGAAGTGCGCTGCTTGCGGGTACCTTTCGGACGTGGACATGCGCGACAAGCTGACGACGTTCATTTTGAAGAACCCTCCGGAGCAGAAGAAGGGTGGGAAGAAGGACCGCGCTTTGCGTCGTGCGGAGAAGGAGCGTCTGAAGGAGGGCGAGGCCGCGGACGAGCAGCTGAAGAAGCTGAAGCGCGAGGCCGTGAAGAAGAGCAAATCCGGTTCCGACGACAAGGCGGCGCCGAAGAAGAAGCACGGTTCCGACGACGAGGAGTTGTCTCCTTCGGCGAGCCAGGCCGACGAGGAGGAGACCGCGGGCGACGAGGAGGACGACGTGCAGTGGTCGACGGACACCTCTGCGGAAGCGGCCCAGCGTCGCATCCTGGAGCAGCTGACGACGGCGACGAGCGAGATGGTGATCCTGGGGAACGGCGTGGACAAGAGCGAGGCCTCTCCGCGCGCGAAGACTCCGAAGGACGCTCCGAGCTCGAAGCCGAAGTTGCTGAAGAAGTCTTCTTCGAAGAAGTCTGAGCCGGACGTGGATTCGAAGGATCCCGAGTCTCCGAAGGCGGAGGAGCCGAGTCCTCGGGAGAAGCTGCTGAACGACTTCCGTCAGTGTCTGAAGAAGGGGATGACTCCCGCGCAGCTGGCCGCCCATTTGCAGAGCAAGGTGGAGCCCAAGCGCGAGGCGATGGACGCGTATTTCGTGGCGCTGTTCGAGGGTTGCGGTAAGGGTCTGCACAAGGAGATTTCGAAGAAGAAGAGTTACTTGGACGCGGCAGTGCAGGACGAGGGTTCTCAGAAGGATCTGTTGAGTGCCATCGAGTCTTTCTGCTCGGATCTTCCTGCCAACGCGAGCAAGGAGATCGCGCTGCTTCTGAAGGTTTTGTACGACGAGGAGATTTTGGAGGAGGAGCAGATCTTGCTTTGGTACGACGCAGTTCCCGCGGCAGCGAACGGTGCCGGCGACGTTTCGAAAGGCGCTGCGGTGAGGAAGTCGGCTCGTCCCTTCGTGGACTGGCTTCGGAGTGCCGAGGCCGAATCGGAAGAAGACGATGAGGACTGACGCCTTCCGCGTTTGCGTTCTTTCAGATGTAATCCGTTTGCATATTGTCTCGTATGCAGTAGTTTGTATATTTCTTGCATCAGTGCAGAATCCTGAGGTCTATGAGCAGGTTTTTGTGTGGATTGGTATAGGCCAAGTTTGTAGGAGTTCCCATAGTGCATTATTGGCTGGAACAGTGGGGTTTGATTGATTTGAATCTCATCCTCGCTGTTGCGAGCTTTGTGCACTGAAAATATGAAACATCAGAGGTGGTATTCTGGTTTATATGTGAATGGAAACTTAAGGCCTGAGGATTGATATGCATCTCCAAATACTTACTGATTTGTGCACTATTATGTCGTTGGAACTTTGCACTGGAGTGCTCTTCGTGATCGAGTGATCTGAGTAAAATCACCTGCACTGTTGTGGTTGCTTCTATCAAATTTCGTGCGTCGGTCATTCGAATTTTTGATTGAATTGTGAAAGATTTTGTTTTGTTTATTTCAGATAGCATTTCAGGATACGACAGCCAACGATAGTTATCTTCTGTAATATTTTTGTTTATTTCTAATAGCATTTCAGGATATAATAGCCACGATAGTTATCTCTGTAATATATTGATTATATGATTACAATCTAAATTCAAAGGATTTAAGAACACATGATGACAGAAGCTATGCTGAATGTCATCAACTTTTACTCCCGTATGAATGTAGGAGGTCCATAAAGCGCTAATTTAAGAGCTGGAAATTAATTTGGGGGGATTAGATTTATTGAAAAATAAATTTTTCAGTAAATTTTCTTTGAAAGACAACTGCAATTGAAATGTAACTCTAATTGTTGTATATTTTTTTGGAGCTTCATGGAATTATAGATCTCCCATTTCCGATCACACCCCTTAAAGGACAAAGGGTGAACTTGGAAATCGTCCCTTTGCATTATGGTGAAGGTGAGTACCCATAACTCATCAAATAAGCAATTAAGCAATTTTGGACATGGCTGTGTTGCAAAGGGAAAGCAAATATTTTCGAGAGGTGCACTGAAATGATTGGAATCAGAAAAATTGGTAACTTTATGGATTGAATTGAAATTTCTATGAATTGTGGGAGGCAAAAAGTGTTATCAACCCATAGATAATCATTAGATGCTTCTAATTCCAATCTTAGCCAAAGTACTTTCTTGCTCACTACTTATCATTAGATGCTTCTAATTCCAATCTTAGCCAAAGTACTTTCTTGCTCACTACTTCTTGCTTTCTTGCTCACCACTTTGGAACATGTCTCATGACCTTATTAGTTGGAACACATTCCAAGGCTTGGTTGGAAATCGTATCCAGCCTTGGTGGGGAATGGAGCACCCTACAAGTTGCACATGGGTACCTCTATTATACTATGTGAATCATTGACTCAAGAAATAACAAAAGTAGTCATTGGAAGTCAAACTATTGTAGAAGACCTCCCCTTTTCACAATGAAATTTCTAGAATGAATAATTGTACTTATGTCCTAGTAGAAAGATTTCCTATCATCAAACTACTTAACTATTAAACGTCATTTTAGACATTGCTTGTGCTTGTCATATTGTCACCTACACCATAGGTGATTGGAAATTAAGCAAGCTAAGCTACAAAAATAGGAAGTTGGTTAGAAATGGGTGATCTTCTTAAATTACAAATATTTGAAGTTGAAACACAATGGTCATTAAAAAGTGTCCACCTCTTGAAACGTATACTATTTGTATATTGTAGGTGCAATGAGAAAACAAAATGTATTTGTCTTAGAGGATGCTTTTAGAACTTGAGTGCTTTATGGACCTCCTATCTTACATTGAATGATTAGATCAACCCCATGTGGTGGGTTGAGGCAACCTCGTTTGATGTGTTGCGTATATTGTCTCATATCTTGGCCTATTGTATATGCCTACTAAGGTAGGATTACCCATTTACTAATCAATTGAATTGACCAGATTTAAGATTTTATTGGCTTTGCATTAGCAGAAGCTACACATGAGGAAGTTTGAGTAGGAACCTTATTCAACAAGTGTGTCAATGCTACATGGACAAAATCAATCATAGTGTAGCTACTTGTTTTTGCATTAGAATGATACATTAGAGTTTTTTTCACATGTATTTTCATTAAATCAATTTTCATTAGAAAAAGATACATTATAGGTGGTAAAAAACACACATAGCTTCCCAATGTTGTCCCCAAGGGGAACTATTCTCGTCCATTTGGATTCTAATGTGGTTCTTTAGACTCTCAATATGTTTGCAATGGTAATCCAAAAGAAAATAAATTTGGAAGATATGAATTTATAAATTCAAAGATGAAAAAAGTTAAATTGAGGTGTAATTGAAATCTTTAAATTCAAAGAATTTAGTCTTTTAAAGAACTAATATCAAAGTGGAATATAATCAATATACCATACGTAGCTTTACTTACAACAAAAAATGGAGTTCATCATTTGGATCAATTGATCATTACAATCATTCCTTATGAAAAATGTTGTAGTTGGCACTTTGAAGTCAATTTGTGTACATATGATCCTAGCATATATACTAGCAGTTGGCACTTGCTATGCTACACATTCATCATTAGAATTTTATTATAATTTTTATGTATTAGATAGAATGTTGAACAAAAATTTCAATAAGTTTTCAAATAAAAATGACCTAAATCTTTGTATAATTTTTTTTAATAAGTAAGTATATATTGAAATGTACAATAGAAATTTATTGAATGATGAATGAAACATATGCAATGGTAAATACTATAAAAGATACACATACATTAGAATGCATTAGAAATTTGACTCCATTGTCACAAAAAATGGCAACCCAAATTGAAGAATTGAAATGAAAACCTTATAAATCTCAAGAACTTTATGAATAATTTAATTGTTGTAGAATCCAAAATCACTTCAATTGAATAAGTTTCTCAAAATCATTTGATAGTAGCAATAGAAAATTGAAATCATGAAAGCTCAAAGCTCACAAAAGCATAAAATCATAGAAGTGCAAAGAAGTGTAAAGCCAAGAGAAGCAATGGATTTGCTACCTCTATAATATCATCCTATGGATCCTCTTTAATATCACTTGAATTGCAACAACTATATTATTTCTATAATATCACCCTTTTGTAAAAAGTGATATTATAGAAGTGATTGCAAACTGCTACTCTATTTCTGTAATATCACATTGTATGAAAATATAATTTCTAGGTATGCATGATTGAAAATATTTTTACAAAATATTTAAAATAATTATTTTAAAGACTTATTGAAATCATTATCATGCATTCTATTTAAATATATCAAAATTTTACTAATATGTGATACAATGAATGGGTACCATAGCAAGCACGAGCCCTTAGTATTAATGGTAGCATTTGTGATATTACAGAGGGAGTTATGATTTTAGTAGTATGATGAATAAAAATTTGTAGCACAGTTGATGAAGGTTGCAATTCTAAGCGGAAGAATTAGTCCAATTGGCCAAAACACAAGTCAATGAAGTTGAGCTAGAGCATCATCAAATTAAGTCAATTGAATAGTAGAAGGCACAAGGATCAAAGATGTATTAGTATTTGTGGGGACACAAGTAGGGCTATGTAGATTTAGTAATTGGCCTTGCAATCTCGAATTTCAATTTTTGTTCTTGTTTTTCTTAATTAGGCCAGTTAATTAGCCAACTAGATGTTAAGTAGTGTAAAAAGACATAATTAATCCTAATATATATTAGAGTGTGTAAAACACAATTGGTTGGTCAGGTAGTTTCTAATTGGGAATTGAATGGCCGAGTTAAAAGTTGGTTCGGCAATATTTGTCGTCTCATTTTTTTCCACCCACTATTAGGATGAGCATGCCAATCCCAATCTAAGTTGGTTGTGTTTTGTTTTTGTTTTTGGAATGAATGATGAGGAGATTGGTATTTTGACAACTTTGAAATGACTAATCAAATTAGATTATGTTACTTTTATGGGTGTGTTACTATGTGTATCCAAGTTGGACACTTTGAAATGACTAATCAAATTAGATTATGTTACTTTTATGGGTATGTGTTACTATGTGTATCCAAGTTGGAATGTCGCAGTCGAAATTGGATATATGTGAGCCTAAATTGGAATCATTTGGAGTTGTGTGAATTGTTGTTGTGGAAATTGTATGTAGGAATTGATGAATTGTATATTGAGATTGTATACCAATTTAAAGGCATCTTTTCCATGTGTTGTGATTGCCTAATTTGATTGTCTAATAGCAAACCTATTTGAAACAATCTCCTCAAACAAACTTCACTAGGATTTGGTTTTTGTAATCAACTCTCCCAAGTCTAACTAACTACACAATTTGATAAAAATTCTAAATTGATTCTTAATTTGATAAATAGTGACAATGAATTTGCCTATGGCCATAAGGAGGGTGGAAGCTCATCATTGATTAACAAGCTACATGATGCCCATCTAAGAAGATTCTGAAATCCAAATTTGGGCAGCCCTCCAAGGACCTTAAAGGACATTAAGGGTTTAGTCAGTGAGTTTCAACCCCTTACTTAAGGATTTTGCTACAAAACTGAGTCGAGTAAATGCGCCGTATGGGTATGACGAATTTGTTTGGGTCACATTTATTCAGAGTAGATTAAGACTGCATATACGGTATTAAGTTGTAAAAGTGCTTGACAGACAGACATGAAAAATTCATTGCACTGTAGAATTCTGAGTGCACATGAAATGTGATGGATTGATAGACATAATATTGTTCAAGGTCAGAAAGGTCCCCATAGATCACAAACCGTAGAAGGAATCTCTCCCTGGGATGCTTGTGGAAAGTTGAATTTAAACTTTTCATGAATGAAATGACTCGTCGCCACAAGCTAACACAAGATTCTTTACTAGCTGTACAAACTCGTCCTTCACTGTTAATGGCAACCCAAACAACTCAAACTTGAGACTGAAAAATCCAACATTCATTGTAAAGAACATGCGTAGCACTCACCAATGCCGGTCTTCTTGTAGCTTTCTGGTACCTCCTCGAGATTAGCTCAAGATTGCACAAAAAAGAATCTGGATTCCTTTTCCAAAGGACAGTGAGGCAGCCCCCCACAAAATTTATGAAAATCTCATTTCATGCATGTAGTGCGGAGGATATAAGACTAAGCTTCGGATCTTATGAACCAAGTTCCTAATTTAGAGAGGAGGGATTGCACCGATACCTGTGAGCCAAATGAACCACTAATTGAAGACTGATGTACAATGCGGCTTCGTATGTGACGAGTGATGCAATGTCGAAGAAAACCCATTTTGTCAAGGAAAAACTAAGGCTTACAGAGTTCAGAGATGATCGGGGGGTCACTTCTTGCCACCAAACCCACCAAATCCCGCATTTCCTTTCGATGAAGCTTTGACTCCAGATTCCGCAAGCTGAGACGCAAAACCTCGACTCTTTTTTCTCTTTGCTGTGCCCGGCGCTGCCTGCAAGTCGTGTACCAGTGAAGGAAAACATAGATCAAATGGCCAGAAGTGGCAGTTTCCATATCCTTGGGAGCTGACAAAAATCATATAGGAAGCTTCAAGGAAGGTAGCAGAATGTACCAATAGAAAGAGAAAAACCATACCGTACATTCTCTTACGATAGAAATATCTTTTGAAAGTTACCATAATCAACTATTTATTAGCTTCTAAAGTGGACTATTTTTTGGGTGGACACGTAGGAGTTCAATAGGGGTTAAACAACAATCATAAGTGAGATGAGTTGACTTACCTTCCTTCCTCCTTTGAATGCATCTTCTAGGCCCTCCATGCCAGGTATTGAGCCACCTTGCATCATAGTAGCCAAATTCTTCATGCGTGCTCGCATTTGGAATAGTTGAGCTACCAAAGCACTAACCTGAAAAGAATAGTTGCGAATGAAGAGTACATTAGTGGCAGAATCCGTCACTAACAAAAGCCCGACATATATCAACAATATCCCAAATGAAAGTACGAGCCCAAGGATCAGAGTAACGAATAAAATTCCTAGAGCCTGCCAGCCAAAACTTTTCATTTAAAAAATACAGCACACAGGTATTACCTGCTCTTGTGATCTTCCAGAACCCACAGCAACTCTTCGTCTTCTCGAAGGAGACTTCGCAAGTAGCTCTGGGTCGGCTCTCTCCTCTGCAGGATTAACAAAGAGACAGAAACCGCTGAAATATATGAAGAGACGAAATTAAAATGCTGTCCCAGGACAAGCTAACTAAAAAAGTACTTTCAATTGGTGCTCACTGAAAATTACGAAATTGAGAATCGAATTCAAATATTCTGAAGTATAACTTCTTGTTGCCAGATTGATTCACTCACTAGGAGTCATTGATTGGATCATAGATTCCATGATTTTCAGACTCTTCTCAGCATCACGGATTTGTTGGGGAGTCACCTGCTCATTCATCGACATGCAAGTTTAGACTATCAAATCCAGGTAAAGCAGAGGATCGTTCAATCCTTAAGTAAATAATACAATAACAATAAGTGACGAGCGGATCCAACTGAATATCAAAACTGCAGAAAACAGGGACCAATGCAACATAACGCACCCTAGACTGCAATCATATTCTGAGTGTCTGAAAATCATGGTGATATCAATACTAGCGAGAGCAGAACCTTATTCATGCCAGGAATGAACTTCATGACACTGCTCATGGAACCCATCCGAGCCAAATTCCGTGTCTGAGAAAGGAAGTCATTGAAGTCAAATTTAGACTCCATTATTCTCTTCTGCATTTTCTCTGCGTCTTCTTTGACCATCTGCAAGAGCAAAAAAATGATAACAAGAGCGCTTAGTTTATGAGAGAGATATACAACGACTATCCATACAATCATAATGTGTGAGTGGGGTGTGTGGGATGGGGGTGGGCGGGCTAAATTAGCCATGCCGTACCACCTGGGTGCACAGTCGGGATATTTATTGTGACAAAAGGGTTATAAAATATGCATAGCTCTAGGGTATTATTTTCCTTTATAATGTTGAAACAGTATGCCCTATGGAACATGGCGCAACAAAAGGAAATTCATAAGAAGGGCATACAAAGTTTAGGTAGAGTTTAGGTGTGCATGTTTCAAGAATAACGACAAATTCTGAAGGCATTTTTAAACATGTTTATTTTCTTGTAAACTAACTTGTATATTTCCTTGCATATTAGAAAAGGCATATTCTAATTTTAATTGTATTTGGATGGTGTTTATTCTTATTATTATTTCTTAGTTGTACATTGTATGAAAAATTCTTTTTTTCATCTAATTACTAGCGGTTGGCACTTGCTTTGCTACACATTAACAATGTTGGCATCTTATACAATATTCTTTGAAAATACATATATTGTGCAATAGAAAGTAATTAAAAAAAAATCTTTATATCATAATTTTCACAAAAAAAATCTTTGCAAACATGAAAACATTGCAAAGACACCACCACTTGATAAATTTCTTCATTAAGCCTCAAATCATTTGGTAGTAAGAAAAGAACATTAAAATTGAAAACATTCAAAGCTTAGAAAATTATAGAATTGTGGAAGTAAAATGAAGTGTGAAGCCAAGAAATATGAAACCTCCATAATATTGTTGTACCTCTGTAATATCATATTTTTACACTGTGTGATATTACAGAGGTGAAATAGACGTTGAAACTATATAATATCATACAATGTAAAATGTGATATTACAGAAGATCTTGTGATTTTAGTAGCATGATTTTTAAATATAGGGATATTTATTCTATGGACATAGGCATATAGTATTTGGATTTAAAAATTAGTGAAAGACCCCCCACACACACTCTACCCACCCCCGTGTAGAGAAACAAAACAAGTAAACATGAAAGGATAGCCCAAGTTGGCAGCCTTCACGTACCACTTCTTGTGCCTTCTCCACAAATGTCAACACATCTCCCATGCCTAGTATGCGGCCCGCCATTCGATCAGGATAAAAAGGCTCCAACGCTGACATGCCCTCTCCCTCTCCTACAAACTTAATTGGTTTTCCAGAGACCTGCAAGTCCAGGTGGAAAGTCAAACAATAAATACACGAACAAACTGGAAATAATAAATCATAAAAATTTGCCGAATTGTTGATCGCATTTGGAAAGGGAATATCTGTATGACTGCAAGGCTATGGAGTGAGCTCATTTGCGAATAGCAATCATTAACGACCTCTTTGACGCTCAATGCAGCTCCACCTCGAGAGTCACCATCAAGCTTTGTCAGAATGGCACCAGTAATGCCTACTTCCAGATTAAATGATGCCACCAAACCTGACATTGACGAAACAAACAAGACAAAACATCCAGACATTAGAATATGTTTGAAAGAATGGTATCGCATACTACGAAACAGCACAGGTTAAACCCCAAGTGCCTAAGTGGTACTTCAATATCTGTGGGAGTTCAATAAATCGTTTAGGAAGCTTCAAAGAAGGAAGCACAATATACCAATCGAAAGAAGAACGCATAGCCTACATTTTGAACGGTAGAAATATGTTTTGAATGTTACTATAATTAGCTTCCAAGGGGAAGCTTCTACTTTTATCTTGAACACTTAAGGGGTAAACAACTTTGAAGTCCTCTGAGGTCAATGCAAGCATAGACAAAAAGTGCACAGACAACAAACAACATGCTCTAGGTTGGCTACAAACGACGAGCATGACTAGACATGCCTGGGTATTAAAAGTGTACAATTCCAAAAAAAAGACCATGCTGTCTCGACAGTAAGCTCGTCTCCCAAGACCAGAAACATTATTATCTAGATAGAAGCATAACATCCCACAGATGCTTGATAGAAGAGCACTTTGTACCTGCAGCTTCTTGGCCAGTCATCGCATCCACTACTAGTAGAACTTCCGTAGGATTCACGACTTGTTTAATCTGCTTCAGCTCATCCATCATGCCACGATCTACCTGCCCTCAAACAGCAGCTGTTTAATAAGCCTCAAATTAAGCAAGACAAGCAACGATTGTGCTCTAATCAAGTTTTCCTAATAAGACGAAATTAGCGCAACAGAACCACGCGCCCACGTGTGGACGTAACTTCCAAATTCAAGAGTTTTAGGCCAAATATGTAAAAGTAACAATATGAATTTCGTTCAAATCGTAAAGGTATGGTGACAGAAGATTTATACCTGAAGGCGTCCGGCTGTATCAACGATTATAACCTCTATACCTTTTTTCTTGGCCTCAGCAAGACCAAGCTTTGCAATCTCTGCTGGCCGTAATTGATTTCCAGCCTCAAACACAGGGACCTCCACCTGCAAAGTCAAGCACGCAATTTGAGATATACTGGCACAATTGACTAGCATGACGTTCAACAGAGAGCATGATAGAACCGCTAAAAAAGAGACTCACCTGCTTTCCTAGAGTAACGAGCTGATCAATGGCTGCTGGCCTATACACATCTGTCGCCACCATCATGCAGCTCTTTCCCTGCACCCAGAGGATATGACGATAGGAAATTGTTTTTGTATGATCAGAAATTCCAAGAGCTGTGATTCAAGCAAAGAACTCACTCAGCACCTGGACAGGTGCTAAAAAGGCACTACTAAGGACCCTTGTGTTTACGACAATCCTACCAAGCATTTGTGGCATATTGTCACAAACACTTGTGGCAATATTCAAACTATCAAGCATGTGGCATATTGTCAAACATAGAAGTTTCTTGCACTTCAACGTATGCTAATCAGAACTTACGAAAGTATTAAATCCTCTTCTAATTCAACCTCCCAGAAAATATACCTTTTTCTGGCAGAAAAGTGCAAGCTTTCCACACGCAGTTGTCTTTCCCACACCCTGTAATCCTGCCATCAGAATGACGGTAGGACCAGTTTTGGCAAACTCAATGCCAACCATTTCTCCACCCATGAGAGTCACCAACTCATCATTGACCACCTGCATTCCCATCCACCTTTTCAATACCCTTGACTGGTAACAGAATTTTTACTCTATAAGTGCATTAGAGACAAGAAGCATCTAGACGAACACTTGTACACAACAGAGGAAATAGGAAACGGATTGAACTGGACAGTCTAGCGAGAACGAAGGAAGGAATACCTTCACAAGCTGTTGATCTGGTCTTACACCTCGAACGACTCCCATGCCTATGGCCTTATCTCCTACGGACTTCACAAATCTTCGGACAACTGGCAAACTCACCTGTGCAAGTAGGCAAAACTCTCAATATGGAAAGCATTTCAAATGCTTACACAAGTTTCAGACATGATCTCAAATTTCAGAAAAATTGGAGCTGCCAGAACAGTACTACACTTTGTCTACTCTAAACGTGCAGCAGTTTGAAATCATTGTAGACTCCGAGACACGTACATCAGCCTCAAGCAGAGCTCGTCGTATATCTTTGATGGGCTCCTTGATGTTTTCTTTTGTCAAAACATCTGCAGCATCAATTGAAAGTCAGATAATCGCCACAGAAACTAACATTCCAGCAATACTCATTCAAGCGGGCCACAAAAGTCTCACAATAAGGATTTTCAGAGTTCGCGATTTCATCAGCACAATTATGTTGTTTGTTTGCAAATCTGGCCCCAAACTCTTCTCTCGAAGTGCTAACCCGTAATAGAGATTAGGATGCGTTGCCCAAATAGTGGCCATTCTTGGAGCACGAGGCTTTGAACTATGACAACCCTAATCATCTTGACATGAAACACAAACAATGTAAAGGCAACGTTAACCTTCTTTTCGAAGTTTCGACCATGCTGCTTCCAGACTGTCAGTGAGCTGATCAAACACTGCGGCTCGAACAACCAGACCCCTGCCATTCCCCCTCCGTGCATCATACAATGTTCCTGTATTGGTGGCGAGAGATAATTCCTCATGTCTCTAAATCAACAACAGACTCGGTGAGCACATTTGTACAGCAGGCAATAAATCGACAGGAATTCTATGCAGTAAGCCAAGTGTTTGTTTGTTTTGTTTGTTTTGTTTTGTCAGCAAGTCATAGAATTCCATGGTTAACGCCAGCGTTCGCAACACCATTAAAAGAAGTGCGTACATTGGTGGTTTCGCGAGATTTGCACATAATAACACAATCCAACGTTCCGAAAATCGCAATTCGCTTAAACCCTACTCACCGCCACGAATTCGCTTCGAAAGAATCCAGGCCCGGGCCCCAAGAGTGACGACCGCAACGACACTGGTCCTCCTGTCAGGCGTCGCACCGTGAGAGCTCGGCATCGCACGCCACAGGGCTTTGGAAATCCTCCACCACGGTGGTATGCAGGAGATGGAGCTGCAGCAGCGGGATTAGCAGCAGGAGTAGTGGCGCCGTGGAGCACTGCAGCTGCCGCCATGGCCACGGGAGAATTGCGAATGGGAAGGGAAGCTAGAAAGCAGGCATTGACGCAGTAAGGAGAGGGGTGTCTCTCTCTCTCCGGTGGAGGTTTTGAGGTTGCGAAGAGAGGATTGAAGTGGGAAAACGCAGCTTGAAGAAGAGAGAGCAATTTTCACCATGTGGATTGGGTGCCTCGGGAATGGGGCCCAGTCTTTCTTTCTTGGGAGACCCTGACTTGTCGTTTCAGTGAGGGTGCGGAATTAGGATCTCGTATACCGGGAATAAGCTTCAGACCAGCCCCAGTGGAGACCGGAATAGGCCCCTCCAAATGAACTTCTAACTTATGACTGGTTTATAATTAGAACTTGAATTTTTTTTCCATGGGAAGCGCATTCAAAAGTACAAAAAGATTCAACTTTAGACACTGAACAAAGAAAATAAACCACTTCATGTGCTAGTTAATGTTAAAAGACAAAAATTATAGTGATATTAGCAAATCATGGTTATTAAACTACTTTACACTCCAAATGTGGAGTGCTATGGGTCAAATTTTGCTTTGGTACCCGTGATTTGCCAAGACCTCTATAATTTTTGTCTTGTAGCTAACTTTGAAGTGGTTTATTTTCTTTGTCCAAGGTCTAAATTCGAGCTTTCTTGTCCTATCTAAAATACTCTAAAATGCATTTTCAAAGATAGAAATTCCAACTTTTAATTCCAAAATAGAAAAAAGTTAGAATTGTTTTTGGTAGGCTAAATTCCAGACCACATTGGAGAAACTCTTAGAGTGTCTCCAATCCACTCCAAAATTTGTCTTTCCTTATAAACTTCTAACTTTTGACTAGTTTACAATTAGAGCTTGAAAGTTTTATCAATGAAATCACACTCAAAGGAACTTTGCATAAATTCAAAAAAACTCAGATTTATTAAGACATTAGATGAGCTTTCTAATAGTACCAAGCATGTAACTGGGGGACACACAATCCAGTAGATCTCAACGTGACAAACAAAACAAAACAAACAAAACAAACAACCAAATTTAAGGTATAGATACCCTACATGAAGGTTAGATTTAGACATAAATTAAGTATTTTTGGGAGGTGTGAATGTTTGGAATCATACTACTAAAATCATAACTCCCTCTATAACATCATAAATGCTACCATTAATACTAGGGACTCATGCTTGCTATGCTAAGCATTTATTGTATCACATATTAATAAAATTTTGATATATTTGAATAGAATGCATGATAATGATTTCAATAAGTCTTTAAAATAATTATTTTAAGTATTTCATTAAAATATTTTCAATCATGCATACATAGAAATCATATTTTTACACAATGTGATATTATAGAAATAGAGTAGCAGTTTGCAATCACTTCTATAATATCACTTTTTACATAGGATGATATTATAGAAATAATATAGATGTTGCAATTAAGGTGATATTAAAGAGAATCCATAGGATGATATTATAGAAGTAGCAAATTCATTGCTTTTCTTGACTTTATACTTCTTTGCACTTCTATGATTTTGTGCTTTTGTGAGCTTTGAGCTTCCATGATTTCAATTTTCTATTGCTACTACCAAATGATTTTGAGAAATTTATTCAATTGAAACGATTTTGGATTCCACAACAATTAAGTTGTTCACAAAGTTTCTGAGATTTATAAGTTTTTCTTTTCAATTCTTCAATTTGGGTTGCCATTTTTTGTAACAATGGAGTCAAATTTCTAATGCATTCTAATGTATGTTTATCTTTAATAGTATTTACCATTGCATATATTTAATTCATCATTCAATAAATTTCTATTGTACATTTCAATATATGCTTACTTATAAAAAAAGTATACAAAGATTATAGTCATTTTTATTTGAAGATTTATTGAAATTTTTGTTTTGCATTCTATCTAATACATAAAAATTCTTATAAAATCTAATGATGAATGCGGAACATAGCAAGCGCCAACAGCTAGTATTACAAGTGAAATATTACCAACAAATAATATACTACCACCAATAATTTTGATTGTCTAAAACCCCTTTGCATGCAAGAAAGAAACTATTTCAACACTCACTTGGTAAATCAAACCTTCACATACAGTAGCCCAAAATGTTAACCGCTAGATCGATCTGATTGGTCACTGTTGTTCAACTTCCATTGTTCACTTTTTCTTTGTATTCTTGCTTTTGGTTACATTTTCTATCAATGTTGACTTTTCGTTACCAAATTCTCCTTTTCTATATATGATTAATTTTTGTGTTGTGATTGTTGTAATTCCATACTATTTACAAGTTTAAAGTTAGCATGTGTACATGCCGTTTATGTAGTAGATTTTTATAGATGGAAGCTTGTCCTTTCATGCATGATAATCCATCTAAGGCTTGTTATCTTTATAAATAAACTTCCATGAAAGATGACAATTTATAAATTTAATTCAACTTTTATACACCATGGTAAAATTTTGTTTCACATTTTATGCTTTTATTGTATATCACAAACAATACACTTCTATATTAAATTATAGGCATTATATAATTAGTTTTCTTCTCGTATGTAGTTCCTCTTTCAAATGGATTTAGATATTATTGTAAGTGTTGTTGGACTAAGTTGAATTTGCTTAGAGGATGAGTTCAACTTAGTTATAACAGTTCTGTGTACATATATTGATGAAAGTTTGTTATAGGCTCTACGTTTGACTTTTTCATATGTAAACATAGGTATTAATGAATTGCTTTGCACATAGTCCATATTAAATATAAGATGACTTGAATTTGGTTTGATCTAGTGGCTAACTTGCATTTTTATATAAGATATTAATTAGAGCCAAGTATTTGCTTCATTTATCAAAAGTCTCAACTTGCATACATATGTTCTTTTAATTCATCAAGAATCTCAACTCTTTGCACTTTATGGATACATATATATGTATGAATATATACATGTATATATGCATGCATGTGAAAACATGTATATGTATGTATACATAAACTTGTTACAAAGAAAATAAGTTACCTATTCAATATTCTACCACTAAAAAGTTGATTAGCAAAAATACCAATACTAATATGAATAAATTCAAAATGTGGATATAGTCACTAAATCCCTAAATGCCCAAGGCCTTTTTTGAGCTTCTAGAAATTTGCTCTAAATTGAACAAAAAGCCAACATATTGATAAATTGTATCAATGTTTTTTGAATTGTAATCATACAAATTCAAACTAGACATGTTAAAGATCACATAGGAAAAGAAAACACAACAATATTACTTATGGATTGAAAGATTATAATGTTTCATCACAAGGCTGTTAAAATTAATAAATTTTTTCAATCCTTTTTTCAATCAATAAACCATACTCCACCACTTCTTAGAACATAGCAAGTGTACTTTTTCAAAAACCTAACTAATACCTTGTTTGGGAAAGTTAAAGAGGGAACATTCAACCTTCTTAACTTTGCAAATTTTTTCCAAAGTAGGATTCATCAACCATAGCCTTTGAATGAGTACAAATACAATACAAAACATGTCTGATGGATTAGGGGTTAGGGTTACAAGGGTGTTCTTTCAATTTGGTCTGTTTTAGAATTGGATTTTGACTGAACCTACCTCCCTATTTTGGGGCATTGTGATTCCAATGGTGGTGTCAAAATCCAATACAAGTTCTTAGTTTAGTAGTGTGAATGCAACTTCCATGTAGAGCTTTGAATGGGCTTTCCGGAGTGGCGCAGTTCTTAGCATTATGACTTTGTATGCACGTCCTCTATATGGATGAAATTATGTTTTGGGGAGCTTCATTTGTATATTACACTTGTCAAATTTTTGTGTGGCAAACTTTATTGAAATTCCTTTGGAGAATACTACAACATGTTGTAATGAGCTTGATCTTATTTTGGTTGAATGGATGAGTTAGAATAAGGCTTGTGTCATTTGAGCTAGCACATATGATGATTTTTAGCACATTTTTGGATGGCACACTATAGACACTCTGGAAAGTCCAAAATGGTGTTGAAACCATTCATTGTGGATGAATTCTCAATGGATGAAGTTCCTAATTTTTCATATTTCATCCATTGATTTCGGCCACATGGAGTGTGGGATCAATACCATTTCAAAAATGGCTTAACTTGTTTTATATGTGTGAAATTTTGAGGTAATATGGATAAAGTTTGAAGAACTCAAATTTTTCAATATTCACAAGTTTTTGTTAGTATGCTGGAATTTTTTCTAAGTTCATTGTAAACTTTGTTTTGGCCATATCTTTTGCAATTTTTATCCGTTTTGACTTACTTTAGCATTTTGGAAATGGCAAATGACGTATTTTATTAATATTATTGTTTCCAATAATAAATAATTTCAAAATTTATATTTTATTTTGATGGACTAGGTGTAGGGTTTATCAACTCTACTTCCATCAACCACTGCTTATATGCTTGTCAATTGGCTCTCGTGCAGTTGGAGAAATTTGGAGTATAGTTCAAATCATGAGGCTCAATGTGGTGTGGGTGAGTGAACTGTCAATCCTAAGCATGTTCTTTCATACATTATTTGCTACTACTTGTCACGAAGCATGCTTCAATCCCTCACACAGCTACCATAGGCAAGCTCATTACTAAGTTTCTACTCCACTAAGTTTTTGAGAAAAAATAACACTTCATCATTGTATCATCAAGTGTGCAACACTATTTTGAAAAACGTCCCTACATTGATGACATGCCATAGCTAATGTCATGTCCATTCCTTAGATACGGATCCAAAATGCATAAACAAGAAACTTTTGTTAAGGTGGCTAAAGAGACAAGTGTTTACCACTGACTTCAAGTATTTACACTCAAAACTTTAGAGAACTACCTATACACGTACAATACTAACCTAGGATTGGCAAAATCCAAGACCATACAAACGACAAGAAATTAGAGCAACAATCAATAATATTGAAATGTGCTCAAATCTAAGGGTAGACGGGTAGTGCCGTGATGGTAGAAGATACATGAATAATCACAAGAAAATATTGCTGAAAAGCCTTCTTCAAGCTTACTACTTAGCTACTTTGGCTCACCAATATAGAAAGTTTTATGTTGATTTTTGAGAGGAGATGAAGTATTCTAAACTTGGTGTAGCAACAAGGATAAAGCTCATGCGTACCCGTGAGGAGACATGCCAATAGCACCAAAAGCATCACCTTCTTCATGGTAGAAAATTTTTTGGGAGACACAATAGAACAGTAGACAATGAACTAGAGTACTTTTGGATCCCACACCTCCATTCACCAAAGTAGCACAAGGAATCAATCATAGGCAATGTGATTGTGAAGCAAGAGAAGGTTCAACTAAATCAAGGTAAAGCAACAAAATGTGTTAAAGCCTATGCGGCCAATTCCATCTTTCCTAGTTCACCTGCAACGGGTTCGCGATGGATGGGAAAGTGTCAATCATACTAGCCAGTTGTTTCAAATCCTGGTCTTCCCAATATTGAGATCCACGCATTAGACTACTTGAGTTTCAAAATACGGACTCTTTAGCTTTCCTTGCCAGTTCAAAATCTATCAAAATCCACTCTGAGGATGTGTGCAGGATGTTGGCCATTCTTATGTCATGGCGACAAATGCCATGCTCATGAAGACCAATAATAGCCTTCAAAATACAAGAAACAAGAAATTTGAAATCCATTTCATCTCGAGGTTTCACAGTCCTTACTATGGGTTTCAACTTTAATTCGACCAAGGCGTAAGGTAAGTCACTAATCGTCTTCCACTTTTGGCAAACGTAATCTCCCATCCATAGTCACCGTTTCCAACTGAATAGAACAAGGAATTTTTCCTGAACATAATACCCGATACACATGCAATAGAGTCTCCAAGTGCTCCGTTGGGACCTTAAACGATTTATTAACATGGTTTCCAAACAAGGTGATCTCCACCTTTCCAATTTCATAAAGAGACAACCTCTTGAAAGGTTCATAGAAACTATGAAGCCGTAGACCTCCAATCAATTCTTGCCGATGCATGATATAGATCTATTAAATCACGTTTACAAAGGTCTTGAGCAGTTCTACCCAACCCATCTGTAAATTTGGATCGATCACCCTAGTCAATGCAATCAACTCTTGAAGATACGGAATCCCTATACGCATTGATAGCAAAAAACTAAAAGCGAAACTGACCCGCTGCTGCATAACACATCACATAGCCAAGCCTCCCATAAATGTGCTATCTTGGGACACCTCTCTACTTTTTACGTAAGTCGTCCACAGCTTCTGACATCTGATTGTCGGAATGCTTCTCCTCTCCAAACACTACAGGCAGATTCTCAAGATATAGTAGATAATCTCGCCTATCCATATATGTTGATAAAGATTTGTCAACAACATTCCTATTAGTGGAAATAGGTAAATTAAGAACCTCGTGAATCAACTATGACAAATCCGCGACTAATCTATCCCACAGAGAAATAAAGGCATTTTCAGATGACAACATTGGTCGCCGAAGACCATTAAGAAACGATGCCAATGAGGATAACAACTTTGGGCATTCATTGATGGTAGAGTGCTGCAAGCAACCACTGTAACTCAAAGCTAACGCTTATGCCATTTTGGGACTGCGAAGTCTAAGCCATAAAAGTGACATTGAAGACATGTATAACATTTCAGACTATGTATTCTAAACCATAAAAATGACATCTAGGATAGGTATAGATTTTGAACCGTGCAGTCTAATTTAACGAAATTCCCCATCTATACAATTGCGATAGGTAGCTCTTGAAATCAGTCGAGCTTCAATTCCTAGTCTCGTTTTTATTGATCGGGCTTCAAGACTACTTCAGTTTCCATGTTGTGGCATCGTCTGCAACTCGTTCTACGCTGTTGACGCGCCTACAGATTTTATTGTTTTTTGCAAAGGGAGCGAAGTGTGTCTTTCACTTTGAATTGCACAATCATTCGTTTAAGACCTTGAAGCTTTATCAGCCATGAGCAAGCTTCCTTGAGCCAAATGGCGGCGATCACCTTAAGGTCGGTGTGAACCACCATACTGATTCATTTTTAATATAATAGAAAATAATTAAAATATATATATGAGTTTTAGATTCAAAAGTGTTAGTATCCTAAATTAAACTATAACCATTAGTTAGAAGACTTTTGGTACATAGGACAAGAAACTAGATAAAAATTTCAACCCAAAAATATTTAAAAAGATAAAAAAATACAAAAAGGAATTGAAAACAAGGATTAAAAGTTGAAAATGAATCTAAATCTAAATTAAAAAACAAAAAGAAAGAAGAAATATGAAAAGTACAAAAGAAGTTATCAAACTTAAAACTACTATGAGAAAACTAACATAGTGGTAGAAACTTTAATTTAGGCAATTAGTAATGATTTAATGAAATTTCAGTAAATTAGCTTGGATGAAAGTAATTAGGAGTGTTAGTTAGTTAGTTAGTTGGGGAAAAGGTCGAATTAGGATTAGGAGCTCTCTCTCCACTCTCTCTTAATTTTTTTTAGGGTGTGTTTGTGTTTTTGGGGAGAGTCAAGTGAAGAAAAATGCAACAAGTCCAAAATTAAGAGGTAGAATGAATAAAGAGGAAGTTTAGAACAATTTGTCGAGTAGGTTTCACCATTTCAGGAGGGAAGATTGGTGAAAAGTGAAAATGGTTCAAGTTAGATGAGAAAGATGCTGGAGGAAGGGGGCGCTGCCGCAGCAAATGGAGAGCGTCAACTTTGACGAGTAACCGCAGGAGCGTGGGAGGTCGGATAGAGCTTAATCTTAGAGGGGAGTTGCAACTTCAAGTGAGCTTTCCAATGAGTCTAATCTTGCCCAATTTAGAGTTGATACGAAGAAATGGTGGTCAATTTTGTGAGAGGTGGTGTGTTGCCGCGGGATTTTGAACAACCAACTTTGGTGGACTATTGCGAGAGTATGGCAAGTTGGATTGAAGTGAATTTTGGAGGATAGGAGCGCCTTGAAGCTAGCTTCCAAACGAGACTAGTCTCACCTAATTTGGAGCACATTTGAGGCGCTAATGGCTGTTTTACTGAAAAGGTGTCTGTTAGCCCTACTGCGAGGCCGAATTTGAGGTTTTAGTGAACCTTCCTTCACTTGTCATTGTAAAACTGCAATTTTCATTGCACATGGCTATGGAGAAAAATTGGTAAAGCAAGAATGAGTAAGTTGAATGTGTAAGAAATGATTGAAAGTGCATGCAAGTCTCATATTAAGGCTTAATAGAAATGGAGTGTTAGGGATAGCATGGTGTGCTGAAATTGTTCATTCAAGCACAATTTGGGTCATTTTGGAGCCTCTAAGGGCATACTTGAGTACAATTTGACTTACAAAGTTTCCTTAAAATGTGGGGAGGAGTGATTTAATAATTGAGATAGACTAGGGCTTTCTTTTTAGGGATTTAGGAGGGCTGACCCTCTTTTGCTTAGGATCAATGAACTAAAAATTTACCAAAACATTAATAGAGTTCATTGCTTGAAGGCAGTTAGGTTAGGGTTCCATACACTCTCTTCGGCCCAACTTTGTGGATGGGATTTACCTCACGGTGAATTGCACTCACAGTCAGTTGGTGAACTTTTCTTTGGCATCACTACAAGCGTCGGTGGAATTGTCTGGAGGACACCAATTTTTAGGATTTCTGAGATGATAGATAGAAAGCGTTCATGATAAATAGAGGATTTAATTTTTTCGCTTGATAATAGTCTCGATTTCTTTTTCTTACGTATTGATTCAGTTAAACAATTGTCGTTTGTATATATGAGTGTATTGATGTATTGCAATTGTATGTTAATTTGATAGTAATGTACAGCGAGCTGCGCTAGTAATAAGTCAGAACCGCCACTAGCTTCTTTGTTGCAGAGCCTTGAACATCACTTCATTTCTACATCTGACGTGTTTGTATTGCTTCAACGCGGAAGGTGCGTTCTGGTTAAGACGGAGGTCACTCGAAGAATCCAGGAAGATATGTGATGCAGGATTCTACAGATTCAGGCCAGGTTTGAGTAGTCACCGTCCTTGGAGAGTTAACCTAACCTTCTTTCACGTGCACACAAGTACATTTTGATCTTGCTGATCATAGCGAGCTCTTTAGTAAAAATTCTGAGCTCAATTGACGCAACTGGATGCCATATTGTTCGTGCTCAATGTGCAAGGAGTAGCTACGGTGATATTTGTGTTGATAGATTGGAGCCTCAAGAGTGCATTCCTCAGGACTTTTCCGCCAGATTTTCATTTTCACGAGGTCGTGATCTTCAAAAGTGTTTCGAAAACTCTCACTGGTAATTTTTCAATTCCATGGGACAGAAAGTACATGAACGTCTGGATAGAAGAGAATGGATTGCTACTAAGAGACATTGGAACGCACGTCGAGCTGAGGATTACTTCACCGAATCCACTTACATGTTTAACGATTCTTCCTTCAGTTGATACGATTATCACTCGGGCATGTCTGAAGTCGGCAGTGGTAGGTCCGCTGGGGCAAAAAATATCTGAAAACTACAAACGGTATCTGGTTTGTACTGTTGTGCCTGAGCAGTTGATTAGTTTCAATCGAAGAATAAGTTCATCTTCGGTTATTTCAGCATGTACTTGAAATTTGTCCCAAAGGAGCCGGCTGGAGTCGTTACGACATTCTATGTAAGCGTCAACCTGCAATCCATGAAACTAGTTAGATACCGTTGGTTCAAAAATTTCATGTCATTGTCAGACAAAAAGACGTTAAATTACTCGGAATTTCATAATTTTTGCATTGGTCAAATCTTGCCAGTGATCCTTTACGGTAGTCTCGACTAATTATAGAATTCCGTCATTTCATAACTTGCCAGTGATCCTTCTAGGCTTGAAGACGAGATAATTTGTTATCCATTTCTGTCAAATATTGTCAACGTTGATAAGAAAATGATCACGTAATCAATTTGAGGGAAGACGTCGTGACGCTGCCGCAGATTGCATCCCCAGAAGAACCCCCCAAAGAATCAGACAGGCACGATGAAACAGATATTGAGTTTCTGGGCAACAACAGCGGAAATCCCATCCTCCAAAAAACGTATTCGTGAACGGAACAGGCGATGGCACTATTTATCAATCGACCCCACGCCGCCTTTCAAAAATACTCGGCCCTCTGGAACCAGCATCTCATCATGTCTGCCGTCACCTCCCTTTCCGACCCTCAAAGTTCAATATCGCTCACCAACCTAATTGCAATTCTAATTGCAGCCCTAACAGAAGCGTTGTGCAGATGCTTTGAAGATGACCAGGTGATCCACGTCTTCCACAACAAGAGCAAGGCTATCACGGTGCCGTACTCTGAGCAAACAATGGCAGTATACTGCAGCATTTGGACCACACAAGCTGATTAGGCCACAGGAAATGGTCGGGCGCAGCTCAACTATTCGTACCCGACCTTCGTGGCGCAATGCGAGGGCTTCGACGGTGTGGACGGATGTCCAGTATGCGATGCAACTCCTCCAGCAACGGCATGCGTCAACGCGAACATCTCTTCTACGAAACATTGGTACTTAGCACAGGAGGAACTCAAGCAGCGTCAGATTCAGCAGCTGAAAATACATCGCCGGAATTACATCGTCTCCGATCTGATTATTGCACGGACATCAAACGAGTCACGGAATACACAAGACCTGGAGGGAACTCACCAAATATTCGGTCTCTCAATCCAACGCTTCGAAGACCCTCAAAGAGCTCGAACCGAGCTTCAAAGCGCTTTTGGAGGACACTCATATATCACGAGTCCAATAGAGCAGAACAGCCGCTAGACCATGCAAGCCATTCCACTTTGGAACTAGTAAAAAAACTTACGGAAAAGGGGTTTGTCCCATTAAATTTGCTTTTTGTACATTCATTAGGATCCTCCATACTTCAAAATAAGACTTGTGGTCTTCCCTAGCCTATAGAATGCCAGATCCTCTATAATAGAACCATCCCTGATGACCTGCGTCTGCTTTGCAAACAACAGTACACAGAATAGAAGAATCACCCTAACTATTTGCAACCCTGACTAATCGAATAATCGTAACATTTGCAGGTGGCTTCAACCCAAGCTCCCTGGAGACAGAAAGGTATCTATATTCTGACTCAACTTCTGATGCAAGGATTAATATCAGAGTGAGCCAGAATGTGTCAATTTGATTTCTGAACTGTCTTGTAGCTACATTGTTCAAGTCCCTGATAAACACCATCGCCACGTTCATCTTGCAGTGCCCGCTCCCCTCGCTTGTTCATGTATCAAATTTGGGCCTGACTCGAAAGGTGACTCCTTAAGCAATCGTTTGTAATAAAATGAAACATCAAATTTAGTCTGCTCCTCAAACCTCGACCCAAAGTTGGCAGGGAAACTAGAGACTACTTCACGCTCTCAGAGAGGAGGAAACATCTGTCGCAGGCATTTTCCTACCCTCAGGCTCTTGTAAATAATTTTGGAGGTGCAAGTACGTCTCCAATCGTGAAACCGCAGCTCTAGCATCGGCATCACCATTGGCCTTGAGCTTTTCAATGAACTCTGACACAATAGCTTGCATCACCCTCTTGAAAGGCTTTGGGTAAACTTGATAGAGTCTGAATCCTGCCATCTGCAAAAGGCACCCACAAGATGGTACTAGATTAGTAATTAATGGTGAACAAAACAAAAAGATCTTGCCCTGGTCATACTTGCCTGGAGAGGTCGCGTCTACTGTTTGCAAAATACTAGATTAGGGTTGAATTGATGTATGCGCTAAGAGCAAAAGCAGACGAGATTATCCTATCTTCAAGAATGCCTCTAAACCTGAAGCAGTGTTTCGATCTGCCGGAATGCTGTTTAATAAACGTTCGATCCACGCCCATCGGCTGCTAAACTATGTGGATTTTGCCCTCCTGCCACCTCGGTCTGTGCAGAGAACCAAACTCAGCGTAATATCCAGAGTCTTCAATAAGAGCATTCACATACATTTACTTCCCCACCGGAATAGTATTTAACCTTGTCTAGGACCACACTTGATTGAAAAATAGAGGAGCCCATAAGGTACGTGTCTTATCTTTCTCCTTGACTAAGCTGAGGACTAATGTTTTAGGGTACAGATCACAAATCCTCAAGTGCACAATCTCAAAATAGAAAGTGAACTTTTGGAAGCTAATATTTGATAATAGTAAATTTCACAATATATTCCTATCAATCAAAATTTCTCCTTCATTTCTTCTTCTATGGGTACATTTGCCACCCTTCCTTGAAGGTTCCTACTTGATTTATCT
This sequence comes from Climacium dendroides, assembly GCA_950106755.1. Taxonomy (NCBI): domain Eukaryota; kingdom Viridiplantae; phylum Streptophyta; class Bryopsida; order Hypnales; family Climaciaceae; genus Climacium; species Climacium dendroides. The sequence goes on along the minus strand of OX467082.1, from coordinate 45,825,396 downwards.
CAACTCCTACACTTTTGGCCATTTGTGCACTCAGGGTTAGTCGAGGAGTTCTTGCCCAATTGAGCATGCATGTCCGCCTTGCCACTGAGGCTAGTCAAGGAGAAAGATGGTACAAGAAACATTAGGGCTCCTCGATTCTAGACTTCATTCAAGAGTTTTTTGGGCTCTTGACAAAGTTGACAACAAAGTTCATGAGGAATGACTATCAGAGCACTGAAATCACTTTGGATGCTAGTTCAAATTACAAGATCAGTGAAAGATCAAATACCTGAACCAAGGCGCCATAAAATGTCATATATGCAGCCATGCGTGCAACATAATCATCTGTGCTTTCCATTTTCCCATCTTCTTCCCCATAACCAAGTGCTTTGTAATAAGCCGTATCACTTTCAAATTGGTCCTGCGCATTGTAACCACAAGCAAGGAATTCAATCAGTAAGCCGCATAGTCCAAACAAAATCACCAAAAGAACACTCCTAAACATGCTAAATGCTGCACGTGACACAAACAGCACCCTCTACCTTGACATTCTCACTTCCAGAAATAAGCTTCACCCTAAACCCTAAACCCTTTCTGAAGCGCAAAGGCAGTAAAAGGTTACAACCATTTTCGATCGGCTCACCTGTACTTTAGAGCGGCGTTCTCGCTCCAGTTCTATTAAAGCAGATTCCACATATCCAGTTCGTGCAAGCAGTGGGCTGCTACCCCACACATCCTCGTTGGCAACTGGGTGGTTCTTCCGAATTCCTGCAAAACAGATAGGAGTGAGTACAATGCCCATTTCTGAATATATTGACTACCAAAGAATTCATGCTAATGCGTGCGTCATTACCTTTCCGAACCGTACACGAGAGCTCTTTCCCTTTTTGATCAAGTTCTACTCGCAAACAGGACTCACCGGTATTAACCCCAATGTGCAAACACAAACTTTACCTTGACGTAGCCTTTTGGATCTGATCCTCGATTAGAACAAATGGGGTTGGCACAGAAGGAGCATCGTCGTCTTCATCATCATTAGAATCCGTCTCGGAATCACTGTCAAATGCCCGCATTCGAAACGGCCCAGTCGTCCTGCCAAAGTCTTTGGTGATGGAGAATTCCCGCCACGAGAACCTGCGAAGTAATATGCGAATTATAACCTCCTTGACCTAATTCCATCCTCTACAACTCTTACTTCTTGCCCTCTCTCAAACCACAAAACACAACTGCAGCCATGAATCACACACACAAACATGGTCTCCACACAAAAACGAAATGTCAATGTGAATCCTGCATACCCTCTGTTGGTGGAAGGAGGAGGAGGCTCATTATCTAAAGACATAGTGGACGTGAGGGGTCCGTCCATGGGGCTGGGTCCCCGAGGAGGCGACCGATGCAATGAAAATCCGTTCGGCGACTTCTCCTTGGAGACCATCCTGAATTGTGTCGATGCTCAACTCGGCCGAATCTGGGTAGCAAGCCTAAACCCTAAACCCTGAATCCTTGAGTTCGGCATTCTCACTCCTTGACAGGATGCTCCTAAACCCTAAACCCTACAACTGAGAAAAACTGTCATTGCTCGTAAATCTCAGGTGCAAATCCTGCGATGCACTTGAGATGCACTTGCGGCGTACGCCAGATCAACAAAATTTCTGCGACAAGGAATAACAATTCCTTACGAAAAGGCACTAAAGCCAATTACCATTACGGGAGCCACGGTGCAAGAAAATTCTCCAGCGAGTCTGTCACTCTGTCACCGAGTTCGGTAAAGGTTTCGCAGCCTTTTGAGCAAGTACAAATTATTCATTACAGGGAGTGATTCACAATTGTGAAGCCCTCCCAGTGCCTGTCTCCAAGTTCGTTGAAACTATCGATGTGGAACACTGCGAATGGGCAAGTACCGCTCCTTCAAAGAATGCGGTGACAATTTGGGCCTCGAAGATTTCTTCAAACTCGGGGAAAGTACGGTTCACATCCAACAGCTAATTGTGGCTCCCTGTAACCGAGTTCAAAGGAAGAGTTGCACAACCTTTCAAATATCAGCCCTTTCGGAGCACCACGGGGCCAGATTGCACTTCCTACATGAGATTTAAAGCTCGGTACATGGTTCTTCAATAGGTACATTACAGTGGTACGTGGTTGGTTGTATCATGGGCTACAAAATAATGTATCGGATACTAAACAGGAAGAACAGCGTAGATGGGAGCTGAAAGATAGACCAAACTTCATGACTAGAGTAGAAGACATGCTGTGGCAAGTCTACCAAGAGCACCACCACCCGTCCTCCAAAACAGATGACCTCTTAAGAGGCGCCTCTTGTAAATGAACTTTGGCCTCCATATGAGGGTGGTTTTGGAGGTCTCAACTTAGCCTGCAAAACAAGAAAAGATAAGTCGTGCGTTGCTTTCCATGATTCTAGCAAGTGGTTCACGCCAAATTGTTGTACTCTAGTTGGAAGTCACATGGCCTCTTAAGAAGCCATGGGTGGGGCAAGCCTGGTAGCCTGGCTGCCAAACCCGACCAAGCCCGAGGTCGAGGCCGCCTACATTTTGCGGGACGGGCTAAGGGAGCCGACCCATTCGACCAGGGACCCATTCCAGTCAACGAATAGGGAGATTCGGTGGCTAATAGAAAATCAGCCGAAAGAAATTAGCAAATTACTATTTTAATTTCAGAATCTTAAGCCGTATAACCAAACAGAATACTTGGAGTATAGGAAATCAACCGCTTATCATAAAAAAAATGACGATTTTCATCCAAAAATAAGGGATTTCAACTGCCCTACTTATGCTACCACCAGTTCCTAGGTGACTAGCCCAAAGGTATAGCCAATATTCAATGAATTAAAGAATCCAAGATATTCGGCAATTGCCAAAAAATTTCAACGTTCATTGAATGTGAGTACCATGAGGTATGAAGACAAGCTCTTTGTACAAGTGAGGTGGTAGGAGATAAAGCAACCCATGTGGGATATGTAAATTAGGATTAGTTAAAAGCTCAACTCTTCATAATAAAGTCATAAAAATTATGTATAAAGTAGAATTTCAGACCTCATTTAAGCATAGTGAATAAAAAAATTAAAAAACTTTGAACTAGAAAAATGTGGAAAATCAATCTAAATTTTATCTCCAAATATCCATTTGTGATTTTGAGCCTCCAATCAAAAGTTATTGATAAAATTCAAAGAGGATGTTTGAAAACTCCAAGAAAAATGTTCCAATTAACCCCTCTCTAAACTTTGTTCATAACTTTTTATTAGAGTCTCAAAATTACAAACGGATTTTTGGAGATGAAATTTAGATTGATTTCCCACATTTTTCCAGTTCAAAATTTTTTAGAATGTTTTATCCTACTATGCTTAAATGAGGTTTGAAATTACTTTATGCACAATTCCTGTATTTTTGACAATAAGTGGTCAAAGCTCTCATCTTCAAATTGTCCTATAATCTATGCCAAACAATGAATTTCATCATAGAAATGACCTCTCCACTCTCTACTCAATAAATGTTAATGAAATAATCCCTTAATTTTGCCATCTATTTTTTTTAATTGGTAGATGGTCAAATGACAAATTGGTCTTTGACTTTATGGATTATTATTAGATTTAATGGATTTTGGACCAACTATCTTTACATTTATTTGTAGATTTGGCTATTTGGTCTTTGAATTAGTAAAAAAATTCAACACTTTTTAAAAAGTTAATGAAAGTTGAACTTGATTTCCAAGTATGGCAGTATGCAAATAAATTGCTTTTAATTGATGAATTGCCTTCAATTGAATTTTTGAACTTAGTTTTTAAGCTTAGTTTTGTATTTTATTTGCCTATTTTTTTACTAATTGCTTTTGCAAACTTAAAGAAAATGATTGAAGTAAGAAAAAAAATTGGTTTTTTACCGAACAAAATGACTAAGCTTAGGCAACAATCGAATAACAATGAAAAATTACTAAATGACATTTGTAAAGAACGGCAAAAAGCTGAGTCACCCTATAAACTCCCCGTTCACTAATTCCAGTCATGTAGACTACACTCTTTCCAATCAGCAGGAGAAAGTAGGACATTAATTATGGCACAATCTCCAATGGCATTGCGATTGGCTACAGTTTTGGTTGATTTTCCAATCACCCCGTGGTTGGAAATAGGAGGTCCTATATGACAAGAATATGTTGACAAAATCTTCAACTAAAAAATTCATAGTAATTATGTTTTGAGAACTAAAATTCTGAAAAAAAATATGAAATCCTTCTAAACTCTATTTCTGTACATGGAAAAATTTCTCCACTCAAGAAAACAACACTCAAGATACGCGAATCTGGGTCGGCTCCCTTATGATGTTTGGCAAAAGCATTGGCAGGACGTTAAATCGTGCCAACTAAGGTGGGCCCTGCTGAGGTGGATATAACCCGGGGAAACGCAGGAATTTTTTATTTGCCACAAATGATTTTTTTTGCAACTTCTGAATTCTTATTTGCAATCAGGGACCCCAAATTAGCTTGGTAAGGTCTTAGACATGGCTCAAAATAGGGGGATTTATTTTACTTTTATTCCTAGAACACAAAGTTTACCTTGCTGGGCCCACCTTAGTTGGCATGATTTAACGTCCTGCAAAGCGTTGTGTGTCTTGACTGTGTTTTGGAATCTGGAGGTGGACTGATGTCAACGAATGACGTGGATACACCGCTCAGCAAAGCGTCATGACAATGAAATTCATCCATTTCTGCTGTTCGTAGCGCACGTTTGGGACTGTTCGGAAAGCACGTTGGGAAGACCGTCAACAATGGCGGAAGGAGAGGGGTTCCGCGTCGAGATTCCCCAGTTCCCCTCGGACACTCATCACGACGCAGTCTATGAATTCCGAGGCTTTGACGGAACGGCAGACTACTCGTCGTCCGTGCCAAGTTATTAAGGGAGTCCCCCTACTGCAACTGATCGATCACTGCTCTTTGTCTCTCCGTCTCTTATAAATCTCCAAGTCTCTGTTTCGAGCTGCTAGTGCTTTTCAAACCCTGTCTGTGCATGCATTAATTGTCTGTCTGTATCACCCTCCGAACTACACCGAATCTCTGAAGCAACAAGTTTCGAGAGTTTCAGTGGTGGCTGCTTGCTTTCACGTATCAACTCAAATTTTGGGGGGATTACTCCATCAACACCGATCAATCCGTGCAATTGGAATTGAGATAACTGCTCAGGCGAGTGATTAGTTTGTGACTTCAACGCAACATAGAAGCCCCTGCAACCATGAAAGGATCCCTGTTGCAGGCCTCGGACGTTCCATCTGCAGGCACCCAAAAGTTTAAACCCTCTGCCGCCCCAGAAACCACATCTGCCCGCGACTCTGCATCCCACTCCGACATGAGCCTCATCCCCGACACGCGCGTTTTCTTCCCTCCGAAGCGTCCCTATGTCGCCCTCACATCCCCTGCCGAAACGATTCTCAAGACCAAGGGGATCTACAGCCACGACCCCCTTCTCGACCACAACCCCGAGGAGCTTTGGCGCTTCCTCGCGTCCCACCTCAAGTCTCCCCACATGGCCGTTCGCATTGAAGGCACCCACACCGAAACCACCCACTCCTCATCATTACATAACTCCAGCGGCAGTTCCAGTACGACCACCCACACCGTCACTGATTTCTCCTTCCAACTGGACGTGTCCAAGTACGTGAACCCGCAGTGGTCCCGGATCTTCACCCGTCCTTCTCGCATGGCGAGTAAAGACGCAGTCACGCCCACAGTGAGGGAGACGCTGGAGGAGTACGCGAGCAGCAAGAACGCATTGAAGGAGTTTTGGCTCACCAAATTTGTGGAGTGGGATTTCGAGGAGCTCACAAAATCGATCAAGGAGCTCGTGCGGTCGACGGGGTATCGATCCACGGTGACCATAACTTTTCCGATGCAAGATTACAAAGTGGTGGCGTTGGCTTCCAATCACCTTTCCAAAGCGGCGCATACGAAAGTCATGCAAGTGGTGTTCTGGCCAGCGTGGGCAGTCGCAAGGAAGCGCATGAAGAATCGACTGGTGTGTGCGTACGGGATGGTAGCCAGTGGGGAGGTGTTTTATGCCAGAAATCACCGCCAAATTTATAATTTGGTGGAGCAGAGGTTCAAAAAGGAATTCGTGACTGCATTGTAAGTAATTAATCAGGCCACAGAAGATTGAGCCTGTTCGAATAGAAGACACGGAGAGAATCCTCAATCGTCACAAGGAGGTGGAATGTAGTTTTATTGCACGTTCTCAACAGTTCTTTTTTAGTACACCTCGTATTCGTTATAATGCTGAATTTCAGTGAATTGGTGCAATTTCAGCAGCCTTACTGATGCCAGTTCTAGTTTTTAGAGCTTTGGGTTCTTGAATTCAACAATTTCAGTGCTCTGGAACACGCCATTTTTAACAGATAAGACAAATCATTTAGATGCAACTATTGATGTTGCTCATGTCACAAGTGGGGTGAGGATCCTAGACCGACATAGGTTTCAGGATTGTAGGAATTCGTGTCGTTGATAAAACCTGTACATCAAACCAAATGATCGAATATGATGGAATAGAAGTTGTAAGCCATTGATAATTTCTGTAAAATATTGGTTGTCGTAAGCTTGCATCTGCTCCCACTTCTATGTCACACAAGGACATCTTGCAGTAGAGTTTTCAAGTGATTCTTGAGCAATCTGCAGTATTGACATGATATCAAAGATAATGTGAAAACCATTGTGACAAATTTGCCCTCGAACTCTTGCTTCTCAGCCTGATTATGGACGACTACAAATGCGTAGTATGTATGGTATCACGCCATTCCCTGAAAGCTTGAATTCTACCACCTTAAGTATAAGGCGAGGAGTTTTCATTCTACAATGAGGTAGCTGGAAGAACTTTTCTCAATCCTTCAAAAATATTTTATCTTCAAAAGCGTTACAAAGTTGTATCCAACATGAAACCTCAATGTCCTCTTGGCTGTAAATAATTCATATTTTCTACAGTTCACCACAACCAGTTTTTGCTTTTTCCATTCTCAAGCACAATTAAACTAAGGCACCAAGTGACTTGTGCAGAAAGATAGAATTAACACATTGTACTGTACTGTTAGGACAGGACAGGACAGGACAGGACAATAGGAGGCGGGGTGTCAAAGTTCTTAACTTCCAAAGAGAGCTTTCTCTGTTAAATGTAGGAAGAATTTGGGCTCCGGTTGTGTTGTGTTGCTCGCAGTCGAGATGGACTGATCGATCTGCAGCTTGCCCGCTTCCTCATGCCGATCCCTCCCTCATTCGGCTCGTGTCCGAGCAGACACGCTGTAGGTCAGTCTTCTCCTGCAGCTTCACCCGAAGTAAGCGGTAAACCCGGTGCACCAGGAGCTTCACCGGGAGCTTCATCGGATGATGCAACGACGGCGGCCAGCTCAGAGTCTGAGAAAGACGAGCCCAGTCAACCACCTTTCACTGCTGTAGTGACGAGAAAGTAAGGTGGCACAGGTCACTGCGAGAGAGTTTTTCCTTCTGGGATCATGTGGACTACCAAATTGCAGTTCAAAAGAGTTTTAACGGCAGATAAATTAAAGTAGAGTAAAAACCCTCTTAGTGCATCCTCTCTTAGTACATGACTAGAGTGCCCTGTGGCGTTGCCACAATCAAAACAAAAGTAAAAATAATTTTCTACTTTTCTTAAAATCAAAAACAACTCGAAAATGCATAAACTTTCTCACCGTGAGTCGGAACGCCACGAAACCAAGCCCGTGCACCCCTCCTCACCAAGGGCTTTCCAATGGTACCAAGATCACGACCAAAATATAAGTAAAAGTAATTTTCTAATTTTCTAGAACCAAAAATAACTCAAAAATGCACAACTTCCACACCGTACATCGGAAGGCCACGGAACCAAGCCGGTGCACCCCTCCTTGCCGAGGGCTTTCCAACGGTACCAAGCACGCGACCGGGGGACGCAAGGTCCAGGAGATCTCAACGTGACAAACAAAACAAACAAACAAACAAACAAACAAAACAAACCACCTGTCTTAATAGAAGAGATATTGCATGATATGCATTGATAGAGGTTAGTACATGGGGCCAATTTTGAAGATATTTTCTCAAGAGTAGTTTAGCTAGAGGCCACATTAGTTACTAACCATTATTACACTTTTGCAAATGCATAAACCTCTCTTCATAAATAGTCCCAACACCATGCACTAAGAGAGGTTCTATTGTATACCTTAAATACGTTCATTTAGAATAGAATAACATTGTTCAACATTCATGGGCAGAAGCATATATTAAGTTTGATGCTGTAGCAACTGAAAAGAGAATTATGAATTTTTAGAATTAGGTTGTTTCGTATTTTTTTCACACTCCAGCAATAATTATTCTATGGGTTTTGAAATTTAAATCGTAGATAAACTAATGTTTTCACTAATGTAGCCCTTGGGTTTGACATTGTCAAACTATTTTGGGTGCTTCATCACCTATGGGTTGCCTCAAAGATCTTTGTTTACATTGATTACTTTTGAAAGCTTGTGCCAATTTGGAGGCATATCTTGCTTCTATTTGAATCTAGGTATTGCATCTAGCTATTGCATTTTGGATAGTGTTTCGTTTAGTTATACTAATCGTATGATGTTTTCAAGAACCGTTTAATTATGCTCTTACTACATCTATTTCCAACTTTAGAAGATATATTATTCAACGTATCATATTGTTGAAATGCGTAGAACAATGATCTATGACATTTGTTTTCAAGTTTTATGTTCTAATTTTTTAACAAATACAAAGGACAAGTTTCTACGTACTTATGGTGAAATGGAAAATCTTAGGAATTGCACTAGTTAGATGAGATGCAAAGTTGACCCAAAAGTATTCCATTAAGTTACATTTATTTAATGTTTTATGAAAGTAGTCCAAAGGTTGGGCAACAAGCTTAACATATGACACATACACAACAATGTTAAGTCCAATACTTTGTGGTGAATTATCATCATTTCAAGCTTACCTATTCAAAGTAACATTCAATTTATACAATGATGATTGAAAGGAACTATCCTTTCAACAAGTACAAATTTTCATTCATGAAATGAAGGATTCCACAACTTAATCTATATTCACTTGGAGATGACCAATACTTCAACCTCTAGCTACCTCCAAGAAGACATTGTAAAGAATCCACTTAGCTCACCTCAAAAGATCTAGACATAAACTCCTAAAGTCCCAAAGTTCCTATAGGAGACTCTTGGGATTTTGAATAGGCTTGTGTGATCTCAATTTTTGACATGTTTTTTGTAACTTTTTTTAAGATAGGAAATCAAATTATCTTTTTTGAAATATAATTTTGATTTCAATTGGTGACTAGGAATAAAAGTTATGTTAAAAAAAAATTGTTCTTTGCATTAGAAATGGCAATTTTGAGTGGATTTTGATAGAAAAAATGCTTTGAGACTTTAGGGGTTAAGTATTCATTACAAATAAATTGAAGATAGTCTACATTATTGCACCTATATACTTATTTTTAATATTTTAGAGATAAAGACCAATAATAAAAAAAAATCATTATGATAGATCTAATATGTTTAGTATATGACTAGCGTTTGGCACTTGCTATGCTATGCATTCACTGTTAGAATTTCATTAGAATCTTTATGTATTAGATAGAATGCAAAGCAAGAATTTCAATAAATCTTTAGATAAAAATTACTAAAATCTTCAAATAATTTTTTTAATAAATAAGCATATACTAAAATAAACAATAAAAATTTAATGAATGATGAATGAAATACATGCAATAATGAATATGATAAAAGATATACATACATTAGAATGCATTAGAAATTTGACTCAATTGTTACAAACAATGGCAACCCAAATAGAAGAATTTAAAGGAAAAACTTGTAAATCTCAAAAGCTTCGTGAACAATTTAATTGTTGTGAAATCCAAAATCAGTTCAATCTAATAAATTTCTCAAATCATTTAGTAGTAGCAATAGAAAACTGAAATCAGAAGCTTAAAGCTCACAAAGTACAAAATCATAGAAATGCAAAAGAAGTATAAAGCCAAAAAAAGCAATGGAATTGTCACCTTTATAATATCACCATATTGATCCTCTTTAATATCACTTCAATTGCAACAACTATATTATTTCTATAATCACCCTTTGTAAAAAGTGATATTATAGAGGTGATTGTGAACTGCTATTCTATTTTAGTAATATCACATTGTGTGAAAATATGATTTCTATGTATGCATGATTGGAAATATTTTTACAAAATAATTAAAATAATTATTTTAAAGACTTATCAAAATCATTATCATGCATCCTATTCAAATATATCAAATTTTTACTAATATGTGATACAATGAATGCGTAGCATAGCAAGCACGAGCCCTTAGTATTAAGGGTAGCATTTGTGATATTACAAAGGGACTTATGATTTTAGTAGTATGATTTTGTAAGTGATTTTTGAGGGCCCACACATCTTGTAACAATTAATTAAAGGTATGTAATCTTGAGGGGTTACTATATGTTATTTTTTCTATGTACGTGCATCTGAAAGGTATTTTACAAGGATATTATATTTATTTTTTTCCAAAATTTATGGTACCATATAGTTACTTAATTTTTAAGATGAGGTATTTTAGATGGAGGTAATATTTCTGCAAATTTTTCCCTTATTTCTTTCATATAGATTTATTAGTTTATAAATTTTAGGTTTTGCTATACAATTGATAAATTTAGAAAATTAGCATTAAATTATGAATAAAACACATAGGCAACAATAAGCTGAATTTTTGCCAATATTTTCAATGCATTCATAGAGAAATATGGGCAAAATTTTTTATTGTAAGAACAATAACCATTTTAGGTATGGGCAACATATTTAACAACACAACAATATTGCGCTGCTATGATAGTAATTATCTTGCCTCCATACAATAATTCATTGCAAAGTGCAATAAGGAGAATGAATGTTTGGAATTTAATGGAACTATTATGTGCTACTAATCATAAAATCTTCAACATGAAAATGAGTTCATTACATTACAGCACAACAATAATGTTAGAATAAAAGAACAAAATTGAAGTACAAAACCTTACAAAAGTCCAACAAGAATAGGCAACCACATTTGAAACCAAAAATAATTTTTTGCAATTACCAATTTATAGCAAAGTAGAAAATAGGATTAAAATCTTGCAATTTTTTTTTTTTTTTAAATTCCATGCTTAAAGAGTACTCTTTCCATCCCAAAACAAATGTGGAGTTTCTAAATGTATTTTTCTCAAATTAGATTTGAAATTGGCTTTTTGCAACTTGATGGACAATAACTAAAGCTAGTTCAATCACTTTGAAGTAAGAAAGTTTATAGATACCATGCTCATAGATATCAAACTGACTACTACTAATAAATCTCTTGTTGAGAATTTCTTAGACTTGAATCACATGACTTTGTTAGGATTGAATACAAAGGATGTCAATAGACATCATTGCACCAACATTGCTTAGAGAATGATTAAAATTAATACCACTAAAGTAGTTCCAAAAAGCATGAAAATTTGTCAATTTCACCAAATGTTTTCAACGTTTGTTGCTTCACTATTGACTTCCATTCTTTCACACCTGGTGGAGTTTAGTAGAAGCTACAATAACTATGCAATACTTTGAAAAGAAAAACTACTCATGCACTAATCTAGCCATTTCTAAGAAACCTTGAATTTATTTCAGAGATTCGGTGTAGTTCATCTTTTTTGGATCTTTGTGGAATTAGTTTTGAATTTTTGAAGTTTGACATGCATTGGTTCTTAAAGCGACCCCCTCTTGAAATGGACTCCTTTGGTACATTGAAGAAAGAAGAATGTACCTCTGCAACCAAATCGCTTTTAGAGGCGGGTCTATTTTAGAGCCACCTACCTTAGCTGAGTTCCCACACTCTAAGAACTTGTGTGAACTCGCAACCCTCTAAACCACCTAAATTTCATTTATTGCTTTAGACTTCCATAATTGATAGTAATTTCAATTCTATCTATAAATTTACCAAAATTTCCACTATTTTTGTTATTTCTATCTTTGCACATTTGTAAATATTTGCTTTGCCAAATACTATTGTAGATCATGTTTGCTATGGCTTAACCTAGTAATTAAGGACACTACGGACTACAATGATCCAATGGATGACTTTACTATTGACTATAGAAAAAGTGAATGTACTTATTGGTCCAATGATCAAAGAGTTTTAGCAACTCCCTTGGTTATAGGAGGCCACATCTTTACATGGTTAAACAACAAACTAATGACCATGGAAATCATCCATTTTGATACCGTGAAAATCATTGGTCTAAAAAAATCCAAAAACACTAATTGGAAGTCAAAATACTATAAAGATCTCCGCTTTTCACACAAAATTCCAGGGATGAACAGATGCACTTCCGTCCTAAATAAAGATGCTCTATCATCCATTAGATACCAAATGTCCGCCTTGATGTTTAAAGATTAAATTACCGGTTAGAGCATCTCCACTCTTGCATAGCAAAGTATCCTAGCCCAATATGTGTTGAACCTGAATACTTTTACTTCTCCCATTGTGAGCGCCAAGTTAGGCCTGGTCACCCTAGCCAAGGGCAAAAACTTAGTTTGGCTACCATCATGTGGAGCCTGGTCACTAGTTAGTGTTCCTCTATTCTTGTTAGAGGATTTTTGTTATGGCTTGTTTTGCGTAGTTGATTTGGTTTAAGAAGTCAAAAAAAGGAGTGATAGATGGCTATAGTCACAGTTTCGGGGGTACAAGGTGTCAAGGAAAAGGACACAGAGGGCAATTTAAGGTGTAATTCTAAGATTCAAATAACAATGAATAACAACAATTTTTTTAAATAGCAAATTTTTTTATACTATATAGAAAATTAAATATTAGGATCTTCAACTTTCTATGCTTGAATTTATTAGATGGTATACATTTAGAAAAGTAGAATAATCTTATTTAAATATAAGTGTTTTAAAAAATTATTTTAAGCCCCACATCCATATATAAATGTAAAGATTACAATATAATCTCTCTTTTACATTGTATGTAAATTTTGGTTTTCTATATATATTATATACTTGTACATATAAAGAGAGAGAACTATATAAAATTAGATACATATTTATATACTTAGGGATAGTTTCAATTGAGGTTTCAATGAATAAATAAATATATACATATACGAGTATCTATATGGGAAGTGTCTCTTACACTTTAAAAATATTCATTCAATTGATGTTTTATTTGATGTTGTTTGCTTTGGCTTATGTTTTTCTCTATGCTTTGGAAATGTAAGGGGTGAATTGTGACGAATGGCATCCAAAATGTCTCATTATATTTCAAAGTTCTTGATTGGAGTGAAAAATGTAAGTCATTTTTGTATTGTAGCTAGAAGATGTGCCCTCCATAGATGCATTATATGTCCAACTACAAACAACACCAAAGTAAAAAGAAGCACCTTAAGTTGAAAATAAAAGTTCATAAAAGAGTTTGTAGCTATAGCCATAGTCAAGGTTCAACAATCCAAGAAGGGAATAATGTCAAGTTGTCACAAGAAGGGAATAGTATCAAATTGTTAAACTATTACTTGAAATCTGAAAATTGAATGGGCTTGAGGGTGGTGAGGGCAGGATGGGTGGGAAAGTACCCAACCCCAACCACTTTTCCTTTTTTTAGAGCTTGCTAAAGGAAGTTTTCTATGATGGCTTTCCCGTGCAAGAGTGAAGATGCTCTTATGGATAGTTCTACCTTAGAGTGTCTCTACTCTTGCATGGAAGAGCCATCATGGAAAACTCCCTTTAGCGGGATTCAAAAAAGAAAACAATAGTTGGGGTTGGGGTACTTCCCTAGCCATACTCGTTGTCACTGCCCTCCACTACTTTCAAGCCCACTCAGTTTCTAAATTTCAATTAATAGCCTAACAATTTGATAATATTCCTTTCTTGTGACAACTTGACACTATTTTTTTTTGGGTTGTTGAATCTTAATTGTGGCTATGACTTTAAACTCTTTTGTGAATTTTTATTTGAATTTAGGGTGCTTGTTTTTACTTTGGTGTTGTTTGTAGTTGGACATATCACTACTAGGATTTAAGTGTTTTATGACTGCAAAAATATGACTGAAGATGACTGGTAACTGCTCGCAGTCATATTTTTGAATTCTACAACATCAGGAAAAAACACGACTACAAATGTGACTAGTAGTCATATTTTGGTTTTGTACTTCATGGGTGTATAATATACATACATGGGGAACGGCAAAATACTTTTTAGAGAACCGTAGGAAACATATTACGGGAACACCAGTCATATTTGTCAATCATATTTTTGCATATATGACAATATGTAGTCATATTCTATAGTCACATTTTTGTAAGTTCACATTTTTTTTGAAGTTTTTTTCCGGGTAGCCCCCTAAAAATTTGGGCAACCTAAAAAAATATAAATAAATTATTGCTCAAAATTGTAAAATCATAGCCGTTGTTTTTTGGGAATCTTGAAATTCTAGCCATCATTTTTTAGGGTTTTAAAACCGTAGCCGCCACTTCATATGCTTCATCTTCTTACTTCTCAACTCTTGTTTCTTTTTTCTCCTTTTGTTTTTTGAAGTTTTAATTGTTGTGTTGTGTTTTAGTTGTTGTTTAGTTATTGCTTTTTAACTCTTGTTTTTTGAAGTTTTAATTGTTGTGTTGTTGTGTTTTATTTGTTGTTGTTTAGTTGTTACTTTCTAACTCTTGTTTCTTCTTCTTTCTCTTGTTTTTTGATGTTCTAATTGTTACGTTGTTGTGCTTTGGTTGTTGTGTTGTTGCTTTTTAACTCTTGTTTCTTCTTCCTTTTGTTTTTTGAAGTACTAATTAATGTGTTGTTGTGTTTTGGTTGTTGCGTTGTTGCTTTCTAACTCTTGTTTCTTCCTTCTCTTGTTTTTTGAAGTATTAATTGTTGTGTTGTTGCTTTCTAATTATTGTTTCTTCTTCCTTTTATTTTTTGAAGTGGTAATTGTTGTGTTGTTGTGTTGTTGTTGCTCTTTAACTCTTGTTTCTTCTTCCTTTTGTTTTTTGAAGTACTAATTGCTCTGTTGTTGTGCTTTGGTTGTTGTATTGTTGCTTTCTAACTCTTGTTTCTTCTTCCTCCTTTTATTTTTTGAAGTTCTAATCGTTGTATTTTAGTTGTTGTTATTTAATTATTGAGGTTTTAGTTGTTGTTTCTTAGTTGTTACTAATCTATTGTTGCTTCTTACATCTTATTTGTTGTTAATTTGTTGTTGTTTCATAGTTGTTAATTTGTTGTTGCTTTATAGTTGTTGCTAATCTTTTATTGCATCTTCACTTGTCTTATTCTTACTTCTTATTGGTTTTTAGTTTTAGTTTTTGTTGCCTCTTGTTATACCATAGCTTTTACTTCTTACTATCTTTTAGTACTAACTTGAAGAAAAAAAATGACTTACGATAGTCATATGCTTCATCAACCAAAATATGACTTACGATAGTCATATGCTTCATCAACCAAAATATAACTTCCGATAGTCATATGCTTCATCAACCAAAATATGGCTCCTGATAGTCATATGCTGCATCAACCAAAATATGACTTACAACAGTGTGAGGTACTTTTTCACTAACTTTTACTTTTTGTCAAGTACCAGTAGTATAGGAGTTCATCCGTGGATAAGCCAGCGTAGTCTATCGTTGGTGCATCTAATGTCACTTTTAAAGTAGATTTAGGTTATGTATAAATTATCTTTGTGGAATATACCTGGAAAGTTTATTCTTATACCTCTATTCTTTTTCTTTCTTTCTTTTCCCTTATTCCCAGGTTCTCTCAATTTGGTGGACAGTCCCTTACCACTAATGCAGACACAATGTTCTAAGAGTCCCGGTCCTATATAGTATTCTAGGGTGGGCAACACATCAGGCTGGGCAACACGTCTTATACATGGATGCAACCTATGACCTAATCATATATATACAAGATAATACTTTTAAAGTATACAAATATTTCATTAATTAACACTTTTTTTTATGTGTTGAGGCAACAGGTCCAGTAATTGCTCTTTTTGAGCTTTTCGAATCTATGTACAAAATGCCTAGGCGAATCTGTCACAGTAGTCAACAAGTCCAGTATGCAGGAGTATGAAAGGTTTAGGACAAAGTACCAGATTCTTGGTCTTTGAGCTTTCTCCTTTCTTTTAAGATTGGGCAACAAGTCTCAGGGCAACAAGTCCAAAACCATGGGGTGAGTCATTCCAAGCACTGCAAATTCTCTTCCGATTGTGATTTCCTCCATAGGTTATGGATTCTCTTGAAATTTCTTGTTGATTACTCTTCGCTCGGTCGATTCGACGCACACCAGACACTCGATCAGTCCGATTTCAGCCAATTTGTCAAAATGGGCGAGAATCAGCTTAGTTCAACATTGTCGCAACTTTCTTCAATATTTTTTATTTCTTCTCTGCTTCATTGAATTTCTTGAAATTTCGTGCTGATTCCTTCTTGCTTTGACACATGGCTCCTCACCAGATTCTCAGTTGGTTTGATTTCGATGAATTTGTCAAACTGGTCACAGTGCCGCACTTGCACCTAACTATGGCAAATTAATGCCTTCCTCACCGATCAAGACCCAATTGATTGTCTGATTACTGAAGCTTCACCGCACTTCCAATTACCATGATATTACCGCCACACGCTTCAAAAATCCCAACAAACGCCTTTGAAGTCTGATCGTTTGGCTAAACCCCAAGTCTTCGTCCCTGCAGTGCCTGTCGTATCTGCACCAACTTCAAATGATGGTCCGATCACCACCAACAGCCCAAGAATTCCACTCACCGTCCCAATGCTGAACTCACTCCGATCCGCCGAACCAGTTCGCCGTCTTTCCGCGCTTCCACCAATTTCAATTTTTGTTTTAATTTTACAACTTACGAATTCCAATACAACAAAATATGCAATTTGCAACAATTACACACAGACTGCTAATTTAAACAATCGGAATCACACAATTCAGAGCACACACACACATACAGATTCGCGCAAAAAGAATTTTGAATTATAAATTGCCAGAAAATACAGACATGTGCTTCTTCCTGAATGCACAGTCACGGAGAGAGAGATAAAAAAAATAATAATTTGGCTTATAAGGGTCGGGAAGAAGGTCTTGCGCCTCTCCCGACCGGTTTTCTGTCTTTTCACGCCTCTTCCATCCCTTTCGCAATTTTTTTATCCATATCGTGTCCCATTCATCCATTTTTATATTTTTCATCCGTTTTCAGATTTCATCCATCCACATGGCCCTATTCACACTACATAAAGTTTGAAAACTATTTTTTGGATTACTTTTAGCTACTTTCTACTTTTTAGTGTTTTTAGCCTACTTTTAAGCTATTTTTCTTACTTTTTAGACTACTTTCTATATATTTTTTCAATAAAAACTAAAAACTAAACTAAGAACCAAAATTTGTATTTGACAAACAGTTATTCTCCATATCACTTAAGATATAACTCATGATAGTTATACTCCATATCATTTAAGATATGACTCACAACAGTTATACTCCATATCACTTAAAATATGACTTAAAATATGACTCACTGTAGTCATACTCCATATCACTTAAAATACAATTCAAAATATGATTCATCACAATTATATTCCATATTCTTTAGAATATATTCTATATCACTTAAAATATGACTCACTGGAGTCATACTCCATATTACTTAAAATATGATTCAAAATATGACTCACCACAATTATATTCCATATTCTTTAAAATATAACTCTTTGTAGTCGTATTGCATATCACTCAAAATATGATTTACCATAGTCACATTTCACGTCAGCCAAAATATGACTGGGCATAGTCACATGCCACATTGTTTGTTTGTTTTTGTCCGGGCAGCTCATGAGAAAGTCAAGCCTCCAAGGGTGGTCAACATATACGCCATGTTGGCAAAATACGTTTAAAAATGGTTTATTATACTTCCAAATCCATATGACTACAAATATGATTCACCAGTCATATGACTGAAAGTGAATGACTCAGCCATGACTCATCCTAGTCATATCTCGACCATCTACAGTGATTTTTGCTTGAGTCACATTTTTTGATTTTGTAACTCACTGCAGTAATATTTTGCAGTCATAAAACATTCATTTTCTTGTAGTGTATAATGCATCCATAGAGGGCATGTCTTCTAGCTACAATACAAAAATGACTCACATTTCTTTCTTCAATCAAGAACCTTGGAATAGAAGGAGACACTTTGGATGCCACTCATCACAATTCAATACAAACCAAACAAACATCAAAATATACAAAAATGACTAATGATTTTCTCTCCAATTAAGAATTTTGGAATATTAGGAGACGCTTTGAATGCCACTCATCACAATTCACCCCTTGCATTTCCAAAGCATAGAGAAAAACACAAATCAAAACAAACAACATCAAATAAAACATCAATTGAATGAAGATTTTTAAAGTGTAAGAGACATACTTAAAGATAGTTTCATTAAATAAATATATATGTATCTAATTTTATATATTTCTATCTCTTTCAATGTACAAATATATATAGACAGTAAAATTTATATACAATGTAAAAGAGAATTTCTATTGTAATCCCTACATCTACATGTGGATGTGGGACTCAAAATAATTTTTAAAATATTTTTATTTAAATAAGGTTATTCTACTTTTCTAAATGTATACCATTTAATAAATTCAAGCATAGAAAATTGAAGATCCTAATGTTTAATTTTTATATAGTGTAAAAAGATTTGTTGTTATTTGTTTTCTTGTAAAATTATTTGTTGTTATTCATTGTTATTTGAATCTTAAAATTACACCTTAAATTGCCCACTATGCTCTTTTCCTTGACACCTTGTACCCCAAACTGTGACTGTAGCCATCCATTACTTTTTTTTTGACTTCTTAAACCAAATCAAGCACGCAAGACAAAAATCTTGTAACAAGAATAGAGGAACACTGACTAGTAACTGGGCTCCACATGATGATGGCCAAACTAAGTTTTTGCCTGTGGCCAGGATGACCAGGCCCAACTTGACGCTCGTGGTGGGGTAAAAGTGCCCGAGCTCAACACATGCCGGGTCGCGGCCCTTTCCTGTGCAAGAGTGGAGATGCACTCATCAATGAACTAACCGGCGGTCTCCCCAACATTCCTTTGGACCAAAAAAGACACGCCTGCTACTACCACTCATCGTTGAACCGACTGATGCCAATGAATGACGTTACGGATATTGTACACCTCACTCACTCGGCAAAGCGTCACGACAATAAAATTCATCCATTTCTACTGTTCGTAACTGCAGGCAGGTTTTGGAGACTGTCAACGAAGGCCGGAAGGAGAGAGGTTCCGCGTGGAGATCCCCAGTTCCCCTCGGACGCTCAACAGAGAGAGTGTAGATTCAGTCACGACGCAGCCCAGGAATTCCGTGGCTTTGACGGAACCGTAGACTACTCGTCGTCCGTGCCAAGTTATTAAGGGAGTCCCCCTACTGCAACTGATCGATCACTGCTCTTTGTCTCTCCGTCTCTTATAAATCTCCAAGTCTCTGTTTCGAGCTGCTAGTGCTTTTCAAACCCTGTCTGTGCATGCATTAATTGTCTGTCTGTAACACCCTCCTAGCTAACTAACACCGAATCTCTGAGGCAACAAGTTTCGAGAGTTTCAGTGGTGGCTGCTTGCTTTCACGTATCAGCTCAATTTGGGGGGGATTACTCCATCAACACCGATCAATCCGTGCAATTGGAATTGAGATAACTGCTCAGGCGAGTGATTAGTTTGTGACTTCAACGCAACATAGAAGCCCCTGCAACCATGAAAGGATCCCTGTTGCAGGCCTCGGACGTTCCATCTGCAGGCACCCAAAAGTTTAAACCCTCTGCCGCCCCAGAAACCACATCTGCCCGCGACTCTGCATCCCACTCCGACATGAGCCTCATCCCCGAAACGCGCGTTTTCTTCCCTCCGAAGCGTCCCTATGTCGCCCTCACATCCCCTGCTGAAACGATTCTCAAGACCAAGGGGATCTACAGCCACGACCCCCTTCTCGACCACAACCCCGAGGAGCTTTGGCGCTTCCTCGCGTCCCACCTCAAGTCTCCCCACATGGCCGTTCGCATTGAAGGCACCCACACCGAAACCACCCACTCCCATAACTCCAGCGGCAGTTCCAGAACGACCACCCATACCGTCACTGATTTCTCCTTCCAACTGGACGTGTCCAAGTACGTGAACCCGCAGTGGTCCCGGATCTTCACCCGTCCTTCCCGCATGGCGAGTAAAGACGCAGTCACGCCCACAGTGAGGGAGACGCTGGAGGAGTACGCGAGCAGCAAGAACGCATTGAAGGAGTTTTGGCTCACCAAATTTGTGGAGTGGGATTTCGAGGAGCTCACAAAATCGATCAAGGAGCTCGTGCGGTCGACGGGGTATCGATCCACGGTGACCATAACTTTTCCGATGCAAGATTACAAAGTGGTGGCGTTGGCTTCCAATCACCTTTCCAAAGCGGCGCATACGAAAGTCATGCAAGTGGTGTTCTGGCCAGCGTGGGCAGTCGCAAGGAAGCGCATGAAGAATCGACTGGTGTGTGCGTACGGGATGGTAGCCAGTGGGGAGGTGTTTTATGCCAGAAATCACCGCCAAATTTATAATTTGGTGGAGCAGAGGTTCAAAAAGGAATTCGTGACTGCTTTGTGAGTAATTAATCAGGCCACGCCTGTTCGAAATAGAAGACACGGAGAGAATCCTCAAACGTCACAAGGATGTGCAATTTCAGTGAATTGGTGCAATTTCAGCTGCCTTACTGATGCCTCCGCCCGATGCCAGTTCTAGTTTTTAGAGCTTTGGGTTCTTGAATTCAACAATTTCAGTGCTCTGGAACACGCCATTTTTAACAGATAAGACAAATCATTTAGATGCAACTATTGATGTTGCTCATGTCACAAGTGGGGTGAGGATCCTAGACCGACATAGGTTTCAGGATTGTAGGAATTCGTGTCGTTGATAAAACCTGTACATCAAACCAAATGATCGAATATGATGGAATAGAAGTTGTAAGCCATTGATAATTTCTGTAAAATATTGGTTGTCGTAAGCTTGCATCTGCTCCCACTTCTATGTCACACAAGGACATCTTGCAGTAGAGTTTTCAAGTGATTCTTGAGCAATCTGCAGTATTGACATGATATCAAAGATAATGTGAAAACCATTGTGACAAATTTGCCCTCGAACTCTTGCTTCTCAGCCTGATTATGGACGACTACAAATGCGTAGTATGTATGGTATCACGCCATTCCCTGAAAGCTTGAATTCTACCACCTTAAGTATAAGGCGAGGAGTTTTCATTCTACAATGAGGTAGCTGGAAGAATTTTTCTCAAACATATATTATGTCACAAACTTATATCCAACTCGAAAGTAACCTCAATGCCTCTTGGCTCAAAATCATTCACAATTCCTACGTTTCACTATATCTAATTTTTGCCCTTCCATTCTCAAGCACAATTTAACCACGACACCGACCAAATGACTTGTGCAGAAAGAAAGTACTGTACCGAGCGGTACAGGTACAGTACAGGCTAATAGGGGGTGTCAAAGTTCTTAACTTTCAAAGGGAGATTTCTCTGTTATTATGACTATGGTGGACGAGGACCGCGTGCCGATGGCTATCAAGGTGAGGTTTTATTCTTCCGTCTGGGACCATGTGGACTACCAAATTGCAGTTTAAAAGGGTTTGAATGGTAGACGAAGTATACCTTACATTCATTTGGAATAAAATAGTGTTGTTCAACAGTCACCACTTACCGTAGGCAGTAAAGTAGTGTGAACCTTATGAGGCCCTGGTCGATCATATTCATCCGGCCTCAGAGCACCACCACCCGTCCTCAAAAACGGATGGCCTCTTAAGAGAGGCCTCCAAATCTGCCCCACCCGCCCTCCAAAACGGATGACCTCTTAAGAGGCGCCTCTTAGAAATGAACTTTGGCCTCCATATGAGGGTGGTTTTGGAGGCCTCAACTCAGCCTCTAAAACAAGAAAAGACAAGTCCCGTATTGCTCTCCACGATTCTAGCAAGTGGTTCATGCCGAGTTGTCGTACTGTAGTTGGAAGTCATACAACCTCTTTAGAGGCCATGGGTGGGGCAAGCCTGGTAGCTGGTTGCCAAACCCGACCGAGCCCGAGGTCAAGGCCGCCTGCATTTTGCAGGACGGGTGGCCTTGCTCTCAGGATATTCGCAGTAGTGATCACTGTATAGAATTTGAACTGTGGAATTTGATCCAGTCTGCTCTTAAAGCGACCATTAAAAAGTTCAAGGAAGCTAAAGTCCTTGATACAATTTTCAATAAACTTTCGTTGGAAGAAAAATAGAATTGGCATCTAATCCAAATTGTTTCAAATTTTTGGACCTTTGCGGAATTAATTACGAATTTTTAAAGTTGAAATGCAGTGGTCACTAAAAGCGACAACCTCTTGAAATGTACATTGTTGGTACATTGAAAAAAGCAAAATGTACCTCTTTATCATGATCGCTTTTAGAACATTGGCACTTTCAAAGTAGACTACCTTATGTCACTGAGGGTGTGGACAAAACATTAAGTTCAATGCTTTAGCAATTGGAAGAGCATTATGAATTATTAAAATTAAGTTGGTTTGTACTCCAACAATCTTCTATGTATTTTGACATTTAAATTGTAGGTAACCTAGTATTTTCACTAATATAGCGCTTAGTCCTCAAAGTATCTTTAGTGCTTCAATACCCATTGGTTGCCTTAGAGATCTCTATTTGCCTTGGTTATTTTTGAAAGCTTGCAATAATTTGGAGACGTAATCTGCTTCTTTTTATCTACAATAGGGTTTGCATTTTGGACAATGTTCTGTTTAGTTATACAATAGTCAATCAACACATTACACAAGATATCTAGATTGCAAATCTCGGTGGTCATAGATTGTTCTACCTTAACATTATCATCATACTACTAAAATCATAAGTCCCTTTGTAATATCACAAATGCTACCATTAATACTAGGGGCTCATGCTTGCTATGGTATGCATTCATTGTATCACATATTAGTAAAAATTTGATATATTTGAATAGAATACATAATAATAATTTCGATAAGTCTTTAAAATAATTATTTTAATTATTTTATAAATATGTTTTCAATCATGCACACATAGAAATCATATTTTCACACAATGTGATATTATTGAAATAGAGAAGCAATTCATAATCACCTCTGTAATATCACTTTTTACAAAAGATGATATTATAAAAATAATGTAGTCATTGCAATTGAGGTGATATTAAAGAGGATCAATATGGTGATATTATAGAGGTAGCAGTTAATTGTTTTTATTGGCTTTATACTTCTTTTGCATTTCTATGATTTTGTGCTTTTGTGAGCTTTGAGCTTTTGATTCCAATTTTCTATTGCTACTACCAAATGATTTGAGAAATTTATTAAATTGAACCGATTTTGGATTTCACAACAATTAAATTGTTCACAAAGCTTTTGAGATTTACAAGTTTTTTCCTTTAAATTCTTCTATTTGGGTTGCCATTGTTTGTAACAATTGAGTCAAATTTCTAATGCATTCTAATGTATATATATCTTTTACCATATTCATTATTGCATGTATTTCATTCATCATTCATTAAATTTCTATTGTTTATTTCAATATATGCTTATTTATTAAAATAATTATATGAAGATTTTAGTAATTTTTATCTGCATTCTATCTAATACATAAAAATTCTAATGAAATTCTAATGGTGAATGCATAGCATAGCAAGCACCAACTGTTAGTCATACTACTAAAATCATAAGTCCCTCTGTAATATCACAAATGCTACCATTAATACTAAGGGCTCGTGCTTGCTATGCTACGCATTCATTGTATCACATATTAGTAAAATTTTGATATATTTGAATAGAATGCATGATAATGATTTCAATAAGTCTCTAAAATAATTATTTTAAATATTAAAAAAAAAATTCAATCATGCATACATAAAAATTGTATTTTCACACAATGTGATATTACATAAATAGAGTAGTAGTTCACAATCACCTCTGTAATATCACTTTTTACAAAGGGTGATATTATAGAAATAATATAGTTGTTGCAATTAAGGTGATATTAAAGAGGATCAATATGGTGATATTATAGAGGTAGCAAATCCATTGCTTCTCTTGGCTTTACACTTCTTTGCACTTCTATGATTTTGTGCTTTTGTGAGCTTTGAACTTTCATGATTTCAATTTTCTATTGCTACTACCAAATGATTTTGAGAAATTTATTCAATTGAAGCGATTTTGGATCCTAAAACAATTAAGTTGTTCACAAAGTTTTTGAGATTTATAAGTTTTTCTTTTCAATTCTTCAATTTAGGTTGCCATTTTTTGTAACAATGGAGTCAAATTTTTTAATGCATTCTAATGTATGTGTATCTTTTACCGTATTCATCATTGCATGTATTTCATTCATCATTCATTAAATTTCTATTGTTTATTTTGGTATATGCTTATTTATAAAAGAAATTATATGAAGATTTTAGTAATTTTTATTTGAAGATTTATTGAAATTCTTGCTTTGCATTCTATCTAATACATAAAAATTCTAATAAAAATCCTAATAAATGGTGAATGCGTAGCATAGCAAGCGCCAACCGCTAGTCATCATATTACTAAAATCATAAGTCCCTCTGTAATATCACAAATGCTACTATTAATACTAGGGGCTCGTGTTTGCTATGTTACACATTCATTGTATCATATATTAGTAAAAATTTGATATATTTGAATAGAATGCATGATAATGATTTTGATAAGTCTTTAAAATAATTATTTTAATTATTCTATAAAAATATATTTCCAATCATATTTTCACACAATGTGATATTACTGAAATAGAGTAGCAGTTCACAATCACCTCTATAATATCACTTTTTACAAAGGATGATATTATAGAAATAATATAGTTGTTGCAATTGAGGTGATATTAAAGAGGATGAATATGGTGATATTATAAAGGTACGTAACAATTGCATTGCTTTTTTTGGCTTTATACTTCTTTTGCATTTCTATGGTTTTGTGCTTTTGTGAGCTTTAAGCTTTTGATTCCAATTTTCTATTGCTACTACCAAATGATTTGAGAAATTTATCAGATTGAATCAATTTTGGATTTCACAACAATTGAATTGTTCATGAAGCTTTTGAGATCTACAAGTTTTTTCTTTAAATTCTTCTATTTGGTTTGCCATTGTTTGTAACAATTGAGTCAAATTTCTAATGCATTCTAATGTATGTGTATCTTTTACCATATTCATTATTGCATGTATTTCATTCATCATTCATTAAGTTTTTATTGTTTATTTTAGTATGTGTTTATTTAGTAAAAAAATTATTTGAAGATTTTAGTAATTTTTATCTAAAGATTTATTGAAATTCTTGCTTTGCATTCTATATAATACATAAAAATTCTAATGAAATTCTAATGGTGAATGCGTAGCATAGCAAGCGCCAACTGCTAGTTATGTTATAAAGGACTATTGATGCCCTCTTATTACATTTGTTTCTAGCTTTTGAAGATATATTATACAATGTGTCATGTTATTGAAATGTGTAGAACAACAATTTGCAATATTTGTTTTCAAATTCTATGTTTTGGTTATAATAAATGAAAAGGACAAAGTTCTACTTAATTATGCTGAAATAGAAAATCATAGGGATCTCAATAGACGAGATGTAGACTCGACTAAAAAATATAGCAGTTAGATACATTATTCTTTTTTAGGAGTATTCCATGATTGTCATACTCGACAAGTTACTATTCATTTCTTGTTCTGTAGGACAAGTTACTATTCATCAAATGTACCTCTCGAGTACGTTTGATGAATAGTAACTCGTCCTACATTACAAGAAATGAATAGTAACTTGTCGAGTATGACAACCATGGAGTATTTCAAAGTTTGGATGGCAAGCTTGACACATGACACAAGCGTAAAAGATGTTAAGGCCAATACTTTTTGGTGAACTATCATCATGTCAAGCTTACCAATTCAAAGTAACATTCAGTTTATATGATGATGATTGGAAGGATGTGTCCATTGATTACACAAATTTTAATTTAAGAAATGGAGGATTTTATAATATAAAAATTAATTGTTATGATGGATCCAAATTTTTTCAATATATGATTTTGTAGGTGATTCTCTAAGGCCTACACATCTTATTACAATTAATGAAAAGATATGTAAACTTGAGGGGTCAATTATTTTATGATAACCTATTGTTACTTAATTTTCTAAGATGAAGTATTTTAGATGGAGGTAATATTCTTTTAAGTTTTTTTGATTTGTTAGTTTATAAATTTTATTTTTTGCTTTGTAATTTCCAGATTTAGAAACTTAGCAACAAGTCATGAATAAAATGCATATGCAACAATAAATTGGATTTTAGCCAATAGGATCATCAAATGCATTCATAGAGAAATATAGAAAATTTTTGCTATTGTGAGAACAGTTACTATTTTAGTTATGGCAACATATTTAGCTAGACAAAAATATTGCATTGCTACGGTAGCAATTATCCTACCTCCTTGCAATAACCCATTGCAAAGTGTAAATACAAAAATGAATGTTTGGGGTTTAGTGAAACTATTGTGTGTTCTAATTTTACCATTCAGGGGGTTTAGTTAAGGTCTTCAAATGATGTTGAAAATTTTATTATGTATTCCTAGTTAGGTGTGCTATATCATACTAGACATACATGCACCACACTATGAAGAGCATGGTACAACAAGAGCCTACTTTGGAAAATTTTGGAATAATAAAAACACTTCAAAGTGAAACAATCAAGTTTAAAAAAATATGTTTATGCAACTTTGACCTCTATGATCTCTCAAAACCCATCTACTTAGGGTTTGAATTTTTAATGGACATGTAACTATAGGCTACAAACAAGATTATATAGTTAGATTACAAAAAAATTGCTTATGTACATTAGACCTTATTTTTAGGAGAAGTCAAATTAGACCAAATTTTACATTTTAAAACTCATAGAATTTTTAAGAATTAAAATAGAAATGAAGTTTCCAACTTTACATGAAAAGTGCATAAAGATAATTTTTGGGGGTTCATAAGATGATTGAATGTAGAAATACAATGCTTCACCAAATTTTCCATCTTTGTTTTAAAATTAAAAAACAAGGGCCTTCACCGAACAACTCGTATTCCCAACAGGGTTTTTTTTTCTTGCGATTTGGTGCAAAATTGCACCAAATTTTTGAAAAAAACATGAAAATAACCTTGAAAATTGCCAAAAAACTTCAAATTAAAAAAAATCATAAATGAAATCACCAAATTGTGGATGAAAATAGAATTATGGATATGTGATATGTGCTAATGTGATGTTTTCTATTCATTATATGGATGAATGTTGAAATTTGGAGCACTATTACATTTAATGTCGCCACTAGAATGGCACTTCATAGAAAATGAAAAAAAAACACCTGCATCTCGGTGTGCCCAGTGTGCTCGAAGTTCCCCACCATCCGTTCGCCTTGAATCTGACGGTCCAGATCCTCCCTGCGAATCGAACGGCCATCCTCTCATGTAGGCTCTTGTAACTTGGATGTACAGAGTTTTGAAGCTGGTCCAGCTAACTGTCTTTTACGAATTTGGGTTTGCGGTGGCCTATAGATTTTCGCTCCCGCGCGTTTGCTCAAGTCGCGAGGATGTGGTTTGTAGATGTTGCTTATTTCGTTGCTGATGTGCCTGTTCAGTAAGGTATGGACTGGAGTGAGACTGAGTGATGTGCAATTTTGAGAAGGCCTTTGCGTAAATCTATTTTTTTTAGGTTGCTGTTCAAATTAGGAAGGCTTGCTTCGTCTAGGTTTGAAGGAGTGAACGCTTGGACTCTTTAGTAATGGCGGTAATCGGGGAAGGCGATGATCTCTCCCGTGTGCTCAAAGTGCTGATTGCATCTAAGGTAGGCTACATGTCTTCTTCTCGATCTGCAATTTGTTTATTTACACAACATTGTTCCTCTGTCAATTTTGGCCATTTAACGCGTGGATGCCGTCAGTTTCGTATTGGTAAGAGGAATTATTGATTTTTTCGGAATGTTGCTCTAGCGTGTTCGTTTCCATGACCCGGTGATATCAGACTTTCCATTTATCACTGTGTGATTTCGATATTGACTTGTTTCAATTTATCTAGCCCTTGTCAATGGACACTATCGGCCTTGGTCGATATTATCTGGTAAAAAAACAAACTAACTTGTGATAGCGGATTCAAATCAGGTCGCAGAGGAACGTATCAAGGCTCTCGAGAATCTTTGTAAATCATATTCTAAATGCAGCTCCTCCGAAGAGCTTAGCATTTTGGAAGTTCTGGTGGTATCCTTTTACATGATGTAAGTCCGTCCAAGCAGGTTGTGTTTGTGTTCATAGACATGCTGTTGAAATTGATCCCCTGAATCTTAGCATTGAGCCTCAGGATAATTTGAAGTGCTAATGTGGTACGAAGACCGCAATAATCAGTTTGGACTATTCCCTAACTGCAAAAGCAGACATGTTGGCAAGAAGCCTCAGGCTCTGTACTTCGTGATTGCAAATGGCGAACAAATATATGTCGTGTAGGTAGTTCAAGGCTTCCACTTATCCAAAAGGGTTCTCAAATTTTCACGCAATATGTTCAGCTGGCCACGAAGGTAAGGATTCTCCGAAGACGCATGAACCGCTTGACATCTATTTCTTTGTCTCTGACGTTGAAGCTCTTTCAGTGGAGTTGAAGCACATGGAAGCACATTTCATTGTAGCTGAAATCTGTCAATTTTTCTTTATTTTATGTTTTTGCTAGGCCTGTGCATGGTGCTCAACATGCCTGAGCAAGCAGGAAGTATTTGAAAGCAAGTCCAAGAAAGCAAGTCCACGACAAGATGCCCTTCTGAAGGTACGGCCATCTATGTTTAGAAGCTGAAATTTGTAACTTCATAGATTGATTAGAAGGGATGTATGAATGCAGTCTGCTGCATGAATCCTTTTGCATCAACGACAGGGTCAAGGAATGAAATATCATGAAATATAATGATTTTTCACTAAGAAATTCCATAAGGCTTTTATTTTCATGGTTCAATCTCTTAGCGTTAATGACTTGTACATTCCAATAGACTGGATTAGACACGAACTTTTCCTGCGTGATGCTTTTTTTTTTTGTCTTTATTAACTTCAGGTTGGAATTTTGCAGCTTCTGGTGGAGACCAATTCTTTTTCTGTTGCCACATATTCCGTAGCAGTAGAATGCTCATTCTTGATGGAGAAACAGGTTATATCGTCAGTGGCGTCTCTTATTAGTGAATCTTTGAGCTTGATCAAAGTTCTCTGCTTATCGAGTACCCCGGTGAGTGAAACCGAGCTCGTAGTTTTCACATACTAGGATTTCTACTTTCTTGGTGTAAAGACCACATTCCTGACACTTTCAGAGTTTGTTCTGGCAACAGAGAATCGATCTGCAAGGAGCAGATATGCTTAAAGTTGGCGTTGAACTGCTTCAAGCCGCGCTTCGAGTCGTTGCTAAAGTGAATGTAACAGTAACGAATACAACTGTTAATAGCTCAACCAATGAGGGATATTCCGATGCATTGGAGATCATCACATCTGTATTAAGAGAGCTTGAGGAACTGGGAACATTGACAGCTAGAGTGGAATGGGGAATGGTACAAAGTGCAGGTGGAAAAAACATCGCGCTTTTCAATATTTCATGGCGAAGCTGTGTGGCCATTCTCACTTTGTCGGAAGGCAGTCGCACAACAGTTGCCCCACAAGTAGACATCAAGAAGTTCATCGCCCGCTTGATATCTGTTGGAACTTATTCGTTGAAGTTGGCTACTCAGGAATGGCTCTCTCGACCTTCTAGTGAATTTTCTGTTGCCCCGGATACAAAATTGGCTTTTAGGAAGCGCTGTATACTTGTGAGGTTCTTTGCATCGCAAGTATCAAAGATGTGTACTTTCTACCCCGAGCAAGCGGCCGCCCTCAGAACTACAATTGTGGACTATACTCTGAAGTTTGCAACACTAATTCTTGGTCACAACTGTGAGACTCTTCCCAAACACGCTGTTGAGATTCTCTCGGAGGTTGCTGCACCGTTCGTCTTTGGCCTTTTGCCTTCCCTTATGGCGTCTGGGATGCAGACAGGTTTGAAGGTAGAGCTGTTACAGACTATTGGCATTGGTTATGAACCTCTTCCAGCCGTTGAAGACCTTGGTTCAGGTGCAGAGGAGCCAGAAAGGGATTTATTTTTGCCCTTCTGGAACAACAGCTCGCAAAGAGGATATCTGCCCAGCCGAGTTATGGTTTTTCTGCAGCTCCTCGAAAGCTCTGAAAACTACGGGCCAGTCTTAATGGTGGAGCTTGCAAACAGATTAGATTGGGTTCTAGATTCGATTGCAGAGGATGAGGTTTACGCTGCTCTTGTACAGGTTCAGATCTTCCAAGCAATTTCCCCAGAGGCTACTACAAAGTCTCAATTAATGTATCTGTGGGTGGTGACAGCGCTTCAGAAGTTTATCATACTTGCTTCGGCTTCCTCAGAGGCTTGGACGGTGATCCAAGAATTTCTGTTTAAATATGCACTCCACTCAAATACGCTTTGTGTCGAACTTATAAAACGCCTGTGGTTCTTTATTGCTAAACACAGTGACGAAGGACTGGTTCAAGAGCAGATATCAGCTCTTGTTTCTATCTTGCGTTCAGTGGCGGCAGCCGAAGACGCTCAGCAGGAGGCCCTTAAAAGATTGGCGCAATTGATTTGCTCCCTAGTTCAAGCAGTGCCAAGCATTGGAGCCTCACACCTTTTTAGTCTCGTTTTCCATGAGGATCCTTTTGCAACTGAGTCATCCTCCAAAATCGTCTCAGTTCTCCTACAAGAAGGCTTCACTATGGGACTTCTTCCAGAAGTAACGAAAGAAGATTCTGTCATCAGTTTCTTGAAGCACTGTTTAGCTGCTGTCAAGCAATTTAGCAAGAGCAATGGAAGGCCAGATGGGAGAGAACAGGGTGCTTTATGGTGTTTGTTGCATCTTTTGAATCAATGGTACGTTCGAGTTTTGCTTTACTCTTCCCTTATCCTTTTTCTCTATCAGATCACCTGCCAGCAATACATCTGATTTTTGACGGAGTCATAGTTTCAAAAGTCTCAGATCGATTCTATCTTAATTTGTTCTTACATCGAATTCTTCTGATGCTCAGCACTTGGGATGTTAGATTCATTTAGTTGGCTCGATTCAAAACCCGTTTACTTTTCGTTTTCTAAACGGCAGCGCCGTGCTGTTTTTTCTTGCAGTGAGGATTATAATGTCATCGAACCAAAGGAAATGCAAGAAATTAAGTGCTTAACTTTCGATGCCTTCTTAAATGATTCTCGAACCACACCAAATGGTCACCGATTTAGTGGTTCCGTTATTAGTCCAATACTGCTCATCGCTTCGTTCTTTCTGAGGCGCAATGTGCACCCCAAGACCCTCCAAAACATTTTGGTAAAGATTGAGGATCTTGTAAAGTCAACACCGCAGGATGATGGTCGATTCTTGAAAATACCGCTTGCTGAATTTCTTTCTAGCCTGAGTTCATTTGAGTTTCCAGAGGTGGTGGACGATCCAGTGAGCGAGGCTCTATGGTATCTGTACCACACAGTCTTGCGAGAACAGCACTGGGCCCTTGTACATTGCGGTTTGAGGTCTTTTGGTCATTTTGCGGAGTGTACTCCTTGCAATGAGCTGTGGCGTTTTGTTCCTTCGGACCCAGGGCTCGCATCGGAAGTGCAGGAAAGTACACAGAGCGGCGCTGATATGTTCATGGGCACATTGAAGAGCTACCTCGAGAAGGAGACTATGTGCTCCTCTTTGATAGTTTCGGACACGGAAATCGACTTGCTTCACCAGGAAGCCAAGAAGCAGCGTAGGTCTTATTTCCAATCACTCCAGCGAAAGGAACGGGAAATTCCCGAAGAGAAGACCATTGTTATAGATCTCGATTCCATGGATTCGGATTTAAGGCCTTCTAAGCCTGTTGGGCAGAATGATAGGTCGAAACCAGATGAGGTGAAAACAGGAATTTTGCTGCTGCAAGAAGGGTTTTCTCTGCTGAATAGCATGTCCACAGAATGGCTGTGCAGATCTGATTCAAAACTTGAAGAATGGCGGTTCATTATATCTCAGCTAGCAGATGTGAACAAGAAACTGGCTTCCCTGTGAAGGTGTTAGGGAATTAGAAGATTTCTCGAGGCCTGCTTCGGTGTCCGCAACTTTAAGCTTGAGATGCTCACGGTCAATATTATGTAGCATGTTTGGAGTCCGCACAGTCGACGTTGATGTTCGCATTCACATTCAACACTAGAATTGTTGACGATGATGGATTGCTGCATCATGAGCATGTTTGCACAATTTCTTTCGTACTCCAGATATTGCGGAGAACCTCTTGCAAGCAAATGCAAAGTCCACACCGGCATCAAGAGGATTCTGATCTACGTTGTCCCATTTAGACTTGAGATTATCGATTCTGGCTAAAGCAGCACGTGGTTTAATGAATCTTTGACATCTCCACATTTGAATATGCTTTGGGCTACCATCATGATGTAGGAGCTGATAAGAAGTGCGCTCCAGGGTTTCAAGACCTTATTCAATGCTGAGTGAGAATGAGTAGAAGGTGATGCTTCAAACCAAGGATTCAAGTATTCATCTCTTTCGTATCGTGTCCGGCAAGACTTCAACCACAATTCTCCAAGAGGTACCAATTTTTTTGTCATCTGTAGTATAGCCCCATTCTAAAACTCAAGATGAAGGGCAAATATTCTCGGAATTTGCTCCGGACTGCCTAGTGTCAACCGCCATGATGATCACTATTATCAAGTATTGCTATATGACACCCGCAGAAACTGCCTCACCCACTGAATCTGAAAGTAACGGAGCTGTTGCAGTTGGGCAAAATTGCAGTGGAGGAAAAAGACTTGCGTGGACGAGAGCAGCGTGAACATTTCTTAATGACGACTTCGCTATTTTCAAGAATGGGGAATCATAGCTGCTCATGTGGTCTTTTCTCTTGGTAGGCACTGCTGGTCAAGATGTGGCCCAGAGAGCTTCCTGCAAGCAATGACTGCTAGTGCAATTTTCCGAATCCAATTCCAATGATTCTATGAAGGATGATGGCTCCGAGGTTAATTGCAATTGGAGGTTCCACTTCTATGACACTCCTGAAGGTGTGCTTTACCTTCCTTAGCCACCTCACTCGTTGAAAAACTGTTTTTTCTTATGTACTTGCAAACTATTTGGTTTCAAAATATAGCAATGATTGATTGCATGAGAGGCTTGCAAGGAAAGGGCCTAGAGGTTCAAAATTCCCTCCTAGAGTCCTAGTACCTCTTATTGAGTCCTATGGCCCTTCATTCTTACTTCATGAGGGACCCCAAGAGTGTTACGTACAAAATGATATCATAGCAACGATTCTGAAAAGCACCGAGGTTAATGCCCTGGTTCCCACTTCCTTCTGTATTCTCTTACACTGTTTGCACCTTTGTGGATTCAAATCTTCGTTCAAATCAGCATATAATGTTAGACGATCAGGGAGATAAGAGGGTAGAAGATGAAAACAGGATTAAAAGCGACTTGCTCCAATTTCACTGGAAAAAAGAAATTTTCAGTGAAATGTTCCATCCATCCAACCCCAACCTTGCACATCTAGGACTTGATACAGCTGCACAAATGGGTGAAAATATTACCTTTGGGATAGCCTCTCATTGTGCAGTTGCTTGTTTAATTTGTATAAAACACATTTTCCGTTTTGTAGTGCACTGACACATCTTAAAAATCGTAGAAATTTACACCCCAACAATCATTACAATAAGCTCAGGGACAAAATTAATGGCTCTTGAAATTGAGTCATTGTTAGGAGCATTTGTATTCAATAAACCATGGCACAAGTAGTAAAGAAATTACAAAAGTGTGAACATGAAAGTTGTAGAATGTGAGGCCATTTCACACTTCTATAGAAACTTGACCCTTAAATGTCAAGGTAGGCATGTCGAGGCAGGCATTTTGTGTCCAATGGATGACATAGAATTTCTCCATGTAGGATAGAAGTGCAACTATTCATCCTCCAAATTTTGTGAGAAAAGGGAATGTCTTCTACAATGGCTTGTCTCTTAATGATTGCTTTTTCATTTTTTTAAGCCAACAATTAACACGGTATTCAAATAAATAATTTCCATAGCACAAACATTTGGTGTATGTTGGATGACAGTGAATCCTTCTAGTAGGACAAAAATGCAATTATTCATCTTTGGAATTTTGGTGTGAAAAGGGGAGATGTCTGTTGGATGACAATGAATCTTTTTAGTAGGACAAAAATGCAACTATTCATCCTCTGTATTTTGTTGTGAAAAGGAAAGGTCTTCTATAGTGGTTTGATTTCTAATAATTGCTTTTGCTATTTCTTAAGCTAATGATTCATGTGATAATGAAAAGGGATGATATCCAAGGTAACATATTCATCTTGTAAGGGTTAAACTAGTATGTAACCTTGGTTCATAAGTGAATGGATTTCAAAGTTTTCAATACTACAAAAGATGTAGGTTGTAAAGTAATGATTAAGTATTGCACAAAATTGAACTTGTATGCATCTTTGGTTCAAATGTTAATTGGTCTTGAAGTTTTGAACACTACAAAAGTTATAGGATGCAAAGCAATGTAAAATTATTGTAAACATAGGAAATAGAATCAATATGAAACCTTGGTTCAAAAATCAATGCATCTCAAAGTTTATTGAGCCTCTTTTTTACAAGTGCTAATACAAATTTTAAAATTATTTATTCATTATTACATTTATTTAAATTTAGTCAATTTTAAAAAATTCATTGTGTAAAATATTATTGACTAAAATATGACTTCAAACTTTTCCATTGTATTGTTATTCACTCCAAAAACCTCAAAAAAAATTGTAGAAAAGTATATAAAATATTTGTATTACACAATTTTTACCAAAAAATTCAAAAAACATTATGCTTCCTAAAGAATTTTGGATATACTTTGTAATATTAAAAGCTTTTTTCATAAATAAATTTGATAAAAAAATTTAAAAATAAAAACTATTTAAATTTTTTGAAAAGATATTCTATCTAAGATTATTATGTGTACTTTGACATGTCCAAAATTTAGTTGAAAATCTCTTATTCTTCAAGTAAATTCAACAATTTTTGTAAGTGTATGAATCATTTTAAGACACATTGTACATTTAATGAAAAATTGAGGTCAAAATTGGTTATATGTACAAATATCCTAGGCTATCATATTTAGAAGGTGTACATTTTTGGCAAGAATATGCAAGGGGTTGCTATGCAAAAGTTGTACATTTCAAGAATATGTAGAGCTCAATTTTTAAACCAAGTCACAATTTTATTTACCTACCTTTAAATGGTAAAGATGCTCCTAGACCACCACCCAAGTTCACATTGTTGAGTCATAATCAAAATTGAGGCAATTTGCATGTCTTTGCACAATTTAGTGGCTCTAATCTTCTTATACACTTCAAAATTTGCCAAAACCACTTGAGAATTTGAAATATTCAAACAAAATTTGGAATGCGTTTCAACTAAACCAATGTTTTCTTTCAACCTAAACCATCCATAATGATTAAAGTAATACCACCTTAAATTGACAAGTACCAAAAATAAACACCTAATTCTTGCCTCATGACAAATCAAATTTGAACATTAAACCATCAAATCTCTTATTTAGAGCTTCAATAGATTATCAAAGTGGCTATCCATGCATTATTCCTAGTTCCAAAAGTACATTTTTGAAAAATACCTCAATATTTTTGGCTTTGTATACTATATTTTTTCACTAAATTTGAGTGAAAATATTTTTATTTCATTTTTCAGAGATGAAATAGTATTTCTAAAAAATTTGTCTACATTTTCTAAAAAATTGAAATTACTATGAATTTCTAAAGAAAAAATTATAGAAATTTATATCAAATACAAAACATGCTTCAAAAATCTACAAATGTTATATATTATAGTTTAACCCTAAAGCATTGGAATTCATTGGAGAAGTGCAAAGCGAACTAAAAAGTAGGAAAATTTTGGAGGACACTATAGGATGATTGCTAGTCCATATGCACGAAGTAACCACAAGATCTTAGGTATTAGCTTGCACATTGTTGTAACAAAAAGTAGGATTGAGCAAATTTGTTGTTGACATGAAGATCATGAGGTTTGACCATGAAATCTACAAAGTTGACTAAGATAGGTAGTAGGTAAGTGCAATGTAAATGAAGTGAAAACTGCAATGGAAATGCTTGAAAAAATACAAAAGAAATTGCTTGTCAAAGAGAATTAGGTGTCGAAAACAAACATGCAAACTTCATTGACAATAATGGAAGCTTTGCAAGCATGAGCAACTTGCAATGCACATCCGTCTCAAGAGGTAGAAAATAACAGTCTTCTTTTGTAGAGCTAACCACATCCCACAAATGCTCAAGGATGGAATTTGGAAGCACTTAATCTGCATGTCCATAGTGCTATCTAGTAGAAGCTACATCAATGGAAATACTTGAATATTAGCGTTCCAATCATAGTGTGATGTGAACGTTCATCATGGACCACATTCTTTGAGAGATTCTCGAAACATTCTAATATAATAATACATTTTCATGATCCTCAAATATGTGGTAGTCTAATAGACCTATTTGTAATAATTGACATTATGTATAGAATGCTATGTATTCTCTTCTATGATTATTGTAATCAAATATGTGGTAGTCTAATAGACCTATTTGTAATAATTGACATTATGTATAGAATGCTATGTATTCTCTTCTATGATTATTGTAATCAACCGTCTTGATTTTCATAATGAGAAGCAGAGCAAGAATTAGAAGTTGTAGCCTATTGCCCATCTATCCAAAGAAGATCCTTACAACACTCAACTTAGGCAAATGTGAATTTCCTCCAAAATCTAAGATGTTCCACTACATGTATTTCTCTCTTTCCATTGCATGCAATAGTATGCTTCCATCACCAATAGTCCATCACAAAACCATGTCCGAACTCACCAAATAAATAGATGAATGAAAATTCTACATTCTCTTTCTTTTGTGAACTATGAAGTTTGTTCATTGTCCACTTTCTAGACATTGGAGCACTAAAGGGTTACGACATCATGGCGTAAACAAAAATTCCATGTCATTCTATAATTAGAACATCAATAGACATTGATTATAGGCTTAAAGTTCAAACCTCAAAAAAACATTGAATTTTTTCAAATTGCTAGATAAAAGTATGACTTAGTTTCATTTCATTACATGGACTTCAAAAAGATCATTTTAATGTCTAAAATTCAAATCAAGAGCAATGATATACACTAGAAGAACAAATTTTATCATCCACTTTTCTAGCATCTTCATTTTGTCATCCATTTTATTAGCATCTTCTTCCGAAGAAGTCAATAAGTTTTCCATCACCATCCACTACATACCCGTACAAGGAACTCTCGACAAAGAAAATTGGATAAAAAATCTCAGCTCTTCATCCATAATTCATCTGAAATCATCCAGAAGCCACTTTGAGGCTTCACATGCGTTTAGCGGTTAAGCTGCTGCTACCACCTTCTGGTCATACAACTTTTACAAAGCCAGGTGCAACAATGACAGAGTTCAATCACAAACGGGAAGATCAGTCATAAGCTCCACCAGCTACAGTTCCCTTCTCAGCACAGCGAGTCTGATGCAAAGCAAATAAACTCTTAAAACATCACTTGGCTGCTGCCAGTGAAGACTTCAGCCTACAACCATTCGACGTTACTGCGACAAGCAATCGACCAGATGAATACGCAAACATTAAAAATTCGTATCATAACTTCTAAAGAGTCCACGTCTATGCAATTACGGAGTACAGCAGTTCTCATTATCGACAGACTCAACGTATTATGTAAGAAAACCGTTAAGAAGACATCATTTGAAGCCGAGTAAAAGAGTTAATGAAGGAAACTACAGAAGCAAGAAAATCGCCTGCCCTTCAACCAGAACAAACTACTGATATAAGAATACAGAACTCAAGCAGGAGAACACCATATCGTAATTCGGTCAAACGAAACGTATACTCTATAAAATAAAGGTAAAAACCTCACATCCAACTAAATCGTTAAACAGTTGGATAATCTACAGTCAGCGCATCATTTCCAACATCTGATTACCCCCACAAAAGACAGCGTGCAACAATATCACTCTCGATACCTCACACATATTTAAGGACAAGCACTAACAGCTAGTCACTCCTCATCGTCTTCTTCCGATTCGGCCTCGGCACTCCGAAGCCAGTCCACGAAGGGACGAGCCGACTTCCTCACCGCAGCGCCTTTCGAAACGTCGCCGGCACCGTTCGCTGCCGCGGGAACTGCGTCGTACCAAAGCAAGATCTGCTCCTCCTCCAAAATCTCCTCGTCGTACAAAACCTTCAGAAGCAGCGCGATCTCCTTGCTCGCGTTGGCAGGAAGATCCGAGCAGAAAGACTCGATGGCACTCAACAGATCCTTCTGAGAACCCTCGTCCTGCACTGCCGCGTCCAAGTAACTCTTCTTCTTCGAAATCTCCTTGTGCAGACCCTTACCGCAACCCTCGAACAGCGCCACGAAATACGCGTCCATCGCCTCGCGCTTGGGCTCCACCTTGCTCTGCAAATGGGCGGCCAGCTGCGCGGGAGTCATCCCCTTCTTCAGACACTGACGGAAGTCGTTCAGCAGCTTCTCCCGAGGACTCGGCTCCTCCGCCTTCGGAGACTCGGGATCCTTCGAATCCACGTCCGGCTCAGACTTCTTCGAAGAAGACTTCTTCAGCAACTTCGGCTTCGAGCTCGGAGCGTCCTTCGGAGTCTTCGCGCGCGGAGAGGCCTCGCTCTTGTCCACGCCGTTCCCCAGGATCACCATCTCGCTCGTCGCCGTCGTCAGCTGCTCCAGGATGCGACGCTGGGCCGCTTCCGCAGAGGTGTCCGTCGACCACTGCACGTCGTCCTCCTCGTCGCCCGCGGTCTCCTCCTCGTCGGCCTGGCTCGCCGAAGGAGACAACTCCTCGTCGTCGGAACCGTGCTTCTTCTTCGGCGCCGCCTTGTCGTCGGAACCGGATTTGCTCTTCTTCACGGCCTCGCGCTTCAGCTTCTTCAGCTGCTCGTCCGCGGCCTCGCCCTCCTTCAGACGCTCCTTCTCCGCACGACGCAAAGCGCGGTCCTTCTTCCCACCCTTCTTCTGCTCCGGAGGGTTCTTCAAAATGAACGTCGTCAGCTTGTCGCGCATGTCCACGTCCGAAAGGTACCCGCAAGCAGCGCACTTCAAAGTGATCAGCTGCGTCTTCGTGATCACCACCTCCGTCTCAGGGTTGCCGCACCCGTAGCACTGCACGTACTTCTTGATGAAGTTCTCCAGCAGCGCAGCCAGCTTCGTCGTGTCGTGCGCGCCGTTCACGATGCTCGTGCCCGTCTTCTCGTCGAACTTCGACTGGGCGCCCAGCTCGCAACCGAAGTACTTCGTCGTGTACGCGGGGTGACGCGCAAGCGCCTTCGCCACGTCCACCATGTTCACCACGTTCGTCTTGATGCCGTTCCCGCGACCCTCGATCTTCGTCATCAGCTTCGGCATCTTGTACCGGTAGAACGCATCGTCGCGGTTACCGGCACCGATATTCTGAAGCGCCATCGCCGCGGACGTCAAGAAACACAAGCAGATGCTGTCGACGGAGACCGCACGCCGCTAGTCAGACGAGCCGCATGCAGCACGATCGGAACGCCGCAGCGAAGTAATTGCGCTTTGTGTCTCTTCCGAGTGGTAGGACAGTACTCTCCCAAGAGCCCGACCGACCCCAGGTAGAAGCAGCCGGCTTCAGACATAAAAGAGTGTGCCGCCACCTTGTTGGCCCCTTCTTCCTCCGCAAGTCCTCCCACGACCAACTCCGACGCAACCTCCCGCTCTCACCAGAACCTCCAAACCCCAATCCCAAAAATCACACATCAATCTCTCGCACACACACCACCAAGAAACTCTAACCTAAAATTTGTACCCCTCCACCCGAATCCCCACCATTCGAACCCCCGGCCACCAAACCCTAAATCGGACGACTATTCATCGCTATACTCGTTCTAAAATCCCCACTCATCAGACTCGATTGCTGCCAAACCGGCACGCACACCCTCCACTCATCGTAGAACAAAACCATCTGCAATCTCAAAGCTCCAGATTCTAAACAAAACGACAACACGAAACCTCTGCAAATTTTGATTTCCGAGAGTCTCGATCGGACCAAATCCACGTCCAGGAACCGCGACTCAAAACATAAAAAATAAAGAAATCCACAAACACGGAACCTCCCACCCCGACTCCCAGATTCAAAGACGAAAACTCACCTGAAATCCGAACCTACGCTGGAAAAACTCCGCTCAACGATGCCGCGAACCACACACCACATACAAGAGCTCCGATTATCCTCCGTCGGCAGCAAATACCAATTTCGACGGCGGTGTGTAGGCGAAGTGGAACTCGTAGGAAAGCGTAACACCAACACACCAGAGAGTCTCCAGACAACCGTAAATGAACCCCAGAGAGCTAATTCGTCCCCACAAGTGGAGCGAAAGAGCACCAGAGAGTGCAGAAAGTGGAGACGGTGCGAGAAGCGCAAGATGCAAAGGCGAGCAGAAACGAGTGAGCAGATGGCAATCAAAACGGCCAAGGGCGAGATTTGGATAGCACGCACTGAACGGACATGAAGCTCTCAAAACAGAAGAAGCGCAAGAATGACTGGCTTGCCCTAGGGTTTCCCTGATGAAGAAGACGGACCCGTCGTGGGCAGCGTCGAAATTTGAGTACGGGCAGGGGTGGGCTGCCCGTCCGATGTGGATGGCTCTTGTGCTGGTTCCTATCGTGGTAAAAGAGTTTTTAACTTATTTAGGTTTGGGGGGGGCCAAATTATTTTATTTAGATTTTTTTTTCGTGTTTTTAATTTTTTTTTCTGGTTGTTTGTCTGAGTGTTTGTTTACTGATGGAATTTGTTGTTTATCCGCCTCTTGGACTTCAGTTGGGACTTGGGTGAGGGGTATCTTGTTGGAAAACCATTTCTTGGGTAAAATGTTCACGGTGGGTACATGAGAGGTGGGGTCAAGTTTCAAGTTTCATCAATAATCGACGATTTGAAAATTCATAGTTTATTGTTACAAGAGTCCTTCATTTTTTAATGAAGAAGAAGATTTAGTAATAATTGACTAGGGCTTTGTGTTGCTATGCACAAATGTTGATGATTCTCAAATTTCTAATAGAACATTGTTGCCTAGGGGGTACTCTTAGTTCTACTACAACAAACCACATGCGAACAAGTGGTTTTTAATAAACTATAATTTTAACTTCAAATTTTGAGCATTGTTCTCTAAATGACTATAGGATTCTACTCCCAAAATTTCAAATTCAAATAAAATATGGAATGATTTGTAAAAGAGGTTAAAAATGCACTAAAATGGCATGTATTTTTTACTTAAATATTTTTAGAGAACACATTTAGATGACCATTGCATCAATATTCAACTCAAAATGAGATTACAATAGAGAGTTATTTTTAGGAATTTTTGTTCATTTTTTAAACAATTTTTTCTTATATAATTTAGGGGTGTGAAAGTTATTTTTCAGTTCTATAGTGTATCTTTTTACTTCAAAAATTTATAACGGATTATTATTAACAAATTAAAATATCAATAATTCAAAACATAAACTTTCAAAGTAAAAAAATCTACTCATAATTTTTTTATTTAATTTTATTTAAAATTCAAAAAGTATATAGGGGTCCAAAGTTTTGTTCACACGTTAACATCAAAAAAAGGGGGAGTGCACCCCCCTCCCCCTGAGCATTGTTATTCATATTTTAAAATACTCTTAGTAATGCACCTAAAATTGAGAAGAGAACATTGCTAAAAACATAGGGATTATAAAAAGTTTTGAATTTTTTTGCCTTGATGTACTCTATACTTGGTTTGGATTTGTTAAAATATAAATTATAATTGAAATTAAAAATTTTGAATCTAATGAAAGTGCCAAAAATTAAAATGTAACGTAATGGTGAATAGTGTAAAAAGTATTGATGAAAAGAATCTTAATTCTAAAAAAAAACATGAAGCTAAAGCCAATAAAGTCTTTATTTAGTTTGAACGTGTTTATTTAATCTTTGTAATATTACTAAATAGTAGTTATTTTCCATTAGCTAACATGTACCAAATTATTTGATAACCATGTAGGTTGATCTTTTACTTTCTTTTCAAACTATTTATGACTTTTAAAATCTATAAAAATCAAGTTTAATTTTAACAAGTTATATTTTGTGTTTTTTCTAATTCCTCTTTGAGACATTTAGTTCAAGTGAATAATTTCATAAGATATTACTACAACTATAGGACAATTTGAGACCATGATATCATTTTAAATGTCCAAAAGAAATTTCTTTTCCATTTATAATTGTCAATGTCTCATTCATGTAATGTTCACTTTCATAATGTTCTTTATGATAATATATTTTTTTGTAATAAATTAAATATTATAAATAATTAGAAATTTATATTTCATCTTTCCACTTGTATAAGTCACTTATTGCCCTTATCCATCACCTTCAACTACTATCTTCACCCATCATCCTTACCCGCTGCCCTTATCCATCACTTTCACCCAATGCACTGCATTTACCCGCTACCCTTACCCACTACCGTTGCCTATTACCTTCACCCACTACACCACCCTTACCCACCGCCCTTGCCCATTACCTTCACCCACTATACCGCCCTCACCCAGCACCCTTACACAACACCCTTACTCATCACCTTTCACCTAGTGCACCGCCGTTAAACAACACCCTTATCCATCACCTTTCAACATGGAATTCGTAATTTTTGCACTTGACCATATAAAATTGCACTTACGAACCGTACAAACAAAATTGACCTCATCACCAATAGAGGGGGAAATAACTATTTTATATGAAGATCGTACAAAATTGAAGAAGGGAACATTAATTTAGCTTTGAATAAATTTTTTTTGCAAATTTTTTTGCCTGCTTATCATGGAAATTCCATTATCTCTTTTGAAATAATTCACAAAATCATGCCCTTGGTCATGCATTTAAATACAAAATTGAACATTTTATATCAATAATAAAAAAGTTTATAGTAATTACAAATTACTTCAGTATTCCATACATAGTACTAGGTCAAGCTATAGTTTCCTACTACAACAATTCTTTACTAAATATACCACTCGTATAAGTCCTATTGAATGTAAAACTTGAATTCAATATGCACCTATGTCATTCTTTAATC
The DNA here is from genome assembly GCA_950106755.1 of Climacium dendroides. Taxonomy (NCBI): domain Eukaryota; kingdom Viridiplantae; phylum Streptophyta; class Bryopsida; order Hypnales; family Climaciaceae; genus Climacium; species Climacium dendroides. Next base: position 45,782,016 of record OX467082.1, on the reverse strand, counting down.
GCTCATTGTCCAACTCCTCCCATTGCATTGCAATATACTCCAATAAATGAGGTTTGGCTAATGTTGGGATGCTAACTTCCTTCTCTGTCATGTCTCCATACACTAGTACATTATTCTTTTGCACATACCTACTCTTTGTTTTTTTCGGTATGTCATTCCAAGAGAATATAGCTGCTTCTTTTTCCACCCATTCGTGCTTCTCTCTAGATGACTCCCATAATGCTTCCATACAATTTCTATACCGTTCTTCGCTTGAGCTTTCTCCTCTTCCAACTCTTGCCTTCAAAATTGGCCAGTACCATATAACCTTCATCTTCGTTGCTTGCTTTTGTAGACCAAACTCCAAAATTTTGCCCATATAAAATGGCACCCCTGCTCTTACTTCAGAAGTCTCCGTAGAGAGGGCTACGAACTGTCCAACTTTGAAATCTTTCTCTGGTTCAAACACTGGAAATGGATCTTCACCTTCTCTTGTGCTCATTGTTGTAGTTTCACCTCCATTCATTCTTCTTCTTCTAGGAGCCCTTGTCCCCGCAACATGTACCGGCTTGCTTTTCTTGGGACCCAAATATCCTCGAACTTCAGAATTTGGCATTGTTGCCATGATAGAGTCTATCGCAGCTAACATTGTATTTGAGTGCTCTTCTTCTTCACGAACTCCTTGCAACTCAATATTCTTTCTTTCGTTACTTGCAATGCCTAATGGCCAAAATGGCTTGTCTACCTCCACAGTTCTATCTCAAGTAGGAAACTGTTTTAAATACTTTATGAAATCCTCTGTTTCCTTAATTACTTCGAGGTCTCTGTATACATCTAGTCCTCTCTCCACACATTTATTTTTGTAAACAATGAAATCTTCCAATGCCCTCAACTCTCTCTTATCTGCTGCAAACACCTTAGCTAAAGTTGGCTTCTCTATTGTGGTAGGTAAGGATTGCAAGCACATGTGCCCTTCTGCTGGTCCCCATGCATCTTTACTGAAGTGTTTGTGCTGCACTTTCGGTACTCCATTTTCCATATAGAACCTCATGTGGTGTGGGAACGTAATCCCTATCAATTGGTCTCCCCCCTTTAGAAGATGTGGTGTGATGAACGACTTCCAATCTCGAACATTCTTTAGCTTCCGTGCACTTACAAATGCCTCTGTGTATGATGTTCCTTTTTCCACCAAAGACAACAACTCATCCATATAATCAATATTCTTCCTCTTTAGCGTATTTGAAATAATACTAAACCGTTGGTCAATGTCTTCATGCGTGTGCCCAACAATTAAAAAGCTTAGTTGCACCTCCTGAAAAAAGCCCATGCCCACTAGAGCTGCACATAATGCAAACATGTATATGTTCTTATTCTCACGCATTGTATTGTCCGCTTGAATTCGCAAAGTCGGAGGTAGCTTCCCCTTTCGTCTTTGCACATCAACTTGATTGCTGTCATGCTTGTGGTGTGCATCAATCCATACATCTACATACAACCCAATTCCATGCACCAGTACTCCACAAAGATGAGTTTTCACAAATCAAGATTCTATGTTCTTCACGGATTGCCTCATCTTTGGAACCATAGTCGTATTTTGGTCCATGCCGTCAACTATCAAACACATATATAAGTCCGGTGTTATCATTGCTGACCTCTTGAACAACCAATAATTACGCCTCTCCTCCATTTGATGTTGGATGTGTATAATGTACAACTTTTTTATCTCCGCACGAGCTACTGCATTTGTTGTACCTTCCATTCCACATTTATACTCCCAACAATAGTAGCACTTTGAAAATCGGGAGTATGGTGGAATTTGTACATGTGGAAATTCCTCACGCCACAACCGACGGAATGAAGTGAAGGTCAATGACTCTCCATCCACCATCTTCTTCACTTCTTCATTTATGTAGTGAAACACATCCACCTTTGTTGTGTTCATGGGTAACAATATCAACGGCACTATGTTGTTATCTGCCTTTCTTTGTATTTGCCGATGAGGTTGTGTACATCCAGCTTCCTTCACAAATTCTTCAAAACTTGCATGTGCTGCAGACATTTTCGCTCCTTCTCTCAAGTGGCACGTATTTCCATGTATTGCTGTCACTCTCCCATATACTTGTTGTGATTGCTTCAATTGCTTGAACCGTCGTTGTGAATAACCAAGTGCTGCTGCATAGCATGCATTACATACATAAAAGCCATCCAATTTCCTCTCATACTTGTGTTTCCCTCCTCCTTTCGTTCTTTTGAAGAACGCACTCAACATTTGTAGTATCCATGTTGACCGAAGTTCATACTTTTGACCCCATGCCATGTACCTTTGGTTCAGTATGTATTTCTCATCTATTCCCCTCAAGCAATTTCTTTTGCATGCACCTTTATTTTTTGCAGCTATTACACTCTGCAACGTCACTTTCTGATGCATTGTCTCTCCTCTTACACGTGGGCGTCTTTCTCGTCTTCTTCGGTTTACCATTGAATAACTTCGAGTACTTCCAGAGCTTGGTAATCCATCCCCTGCTTCTTGAAAAGTTCCACTACTTGTCCCTTGTTCATTTGTCGAAGATCATTGTTGAGGTGTACTACTATTCTCCAGTGTTGTCAATGATTTCTCTGATGGACTCGGACTACTGTTGTTGCTCTCATGGAACTCAAACTCTGGTGTTGCTACAGGAGAAGCAATACAATTTTGTCCTCCTCTTGATTCTGAAGTACTTGGCATTGTATCACTTATAGTGCAAATTCTTGATTTCTTCCAACGAATCACCAACCCAACACATTGACCAAGACACTCCTCTACTAACTCTCTAATCCAAATTGATTCATCCACAACATGCAGCACGCGCACTGCAACCTCATAGGGCCAAAGTTTAACGTGATGAAGTTCCATTCCACACTTAATACTTCCGTCAATTACTCCTGTGGCAACAAAATCTCCCACTTCAGAAATGAGCTCCATAGTGTCTACACCTATATGCGCTCTTGCATTGTGCCTTCCAAAAACACCACCTTGGAATAGTCTTCCGCAACATGCTCGAATAATTCTTTCTCCAACACTCCCACTGTTGCCAACAATGGCATAGCCATGGGACTTCCAAAACCCCTTGCATCCATTGTCCTCCTTGGTTCGTATTGTTGTACATTCATTTTGTAAATACCTTTGTATTTAAATGAAAATTAAACACAGAAATCTAGTTCTTCCCAAAAACACATATGAAGAACTTCCACTACCTTGAATGTACATTGAGACGATTTTCAATTCTTATATCATTACTTTATCAACAATAAATATCATTACCACTTTCACCTATTATTAATGAAGTCCATTTGGAATACATACATCACTAACAATTGTCAATTTCATTCTGTTCATCCATGAAGCCATGAACAACCATTTTTTCTCCTATGACATGTATACAATCATACAGTTCAGTTCTATAGGATACATACAGTATAGTATTTCTAAAGTTGAAGCCTACATATTTTGAGATATCAACTTGCAAGGATGCGAAGCAAAGTACTTGTGAACGTTGCATTTTACATTAAGAAGTTTGCTAACACCATTCATGAAAACCTCTTGTTTTTGGTACTTCCATTATGAAATTTAAATTGTAACCAAACAACTTTGAAGATCCTAAAATCTTTTAAAAGAACAACACAAACTTCATTCTCAATTTCTCATCTCTATCAAAATTTTAATGTATGCATACATCCTAGCTTGAATCACAAAATGAATCCTCTGCAAATATTAAAAAGGACTGAAGCTACACAAAGTGAATGGTGAAATTCTTTCAGTAAATGCACAATCACTTCTCTAATACTTCATTCATGTATGGTGCGTAAATTACTTACAAATGAATTCAACATGTCATGTTTTGAATAAGATGCTAGTACACAAGATGTTCAAAATGCTATCTATAATTTTGATGTTACTACTCTTTTAAGACTACATTTCTACTTTGGATGTAAACAAGCAGAACTCAATTTGGTTAGTCAATTCAGAGCATGTCAAGTACTCTTCTACCCTATTTAACTTCTTATTTCTTTTGCTACATATTTTGTTTCAAATCATCAATTGAAGTATAATTTATTTGCCCATAAACTTCAAATGAATTGTATATCCCAAGTGTAATTTTCTAGATAATTCATCAAAATTTTCAATCATATGAATACATAGTGCAACCATGTTGTTCCTAAGGAGACACTTTTGCAGAGGTCCCTCCATTTCCAACTTATATTAAAAAACGTGTCACCACATGTACTCTCATTTGGAGCCCAAGAACTATAGTTACAAAAAACCATGTGATACAAACAATATACATGTTGTACACAATTACCTTAATGTCTAAGTGGTTTAGCAAGCTCTAATTGCTTTGTGTGTGGAGTGCAAGTACATGAAGTGGTTCAACAAGTTTAGGGTGCATTGACTTTGAAAAATGAGGCCATACATTTCGATGAAAAAGAAAAACTTTAGGAAAATGACCATGTTAGAAAATGCAAGGACTTGAAGTGCATTCATAGAAGTTTTCATCATAACATTATAATATTTTGCAACTGCTTCAATGTGAATTACATTTCAAAGTTTCCCTTCTGATGCATGAAGATTTAAATTGTATGTTTTCATTCAAATTCTTTTGAAGGTCTTTTTGGAAATGAGAATGTTATTTTCTAAGGCCAAATCTAACAATAATCTTTGATAAAACAAATATTTGTGAAGAGAATTATTGAAAATCTATATTGCATACATAATAAATAACTAATAAAAGAACGTTCTGAAATATTCATGGATGAACACACGTACTTCTTTTATTTGTGGATATATGGATGTTCATTTGTTCATCACATTTTGCAATCATAGTCATATGGTGGTTAATTCCTATAACCACAACTAAGTTTTCTATAAACATAAAAATACCTCTACCATATAGCTACTTAAACCCCTAAAGGACCAACGCACATTTTCTGGAAGTATAAAATATTTGGGCAAGTACGTGTGGCTAGAGATTTGCATATTTTGGGTTCAAATTTTGATAGAAGGTGGAGACCAAGACTATCTATCATATGTCTAAATTTCATGACGTTAGGAAGCATAATAGAAAAGAGATAGCCTAATATCTTAATTTTTTGTAAATGGGTAGTTCGGGTAGATGAAGAAAAATACCTTCTTCCAAAAATTAAAATTGGAAATTCATTTTTTAAGCTTATGTAATTGAGGAAAGCTTTCAATCATTCAATTTGCATGAATGAAAAGAAAGTTATGAGGAAATTTAGTTTTGGCATAGTTACATAGTCTTAACTCTGAAATAAACTTTGAAGTCATTTATTGCATTGAATTTTTAATATTTTGAAAAAATATACCTTCTAAATTATCTCAAATTATTCAAGCATGGAGACAACTTCTTTAGGAAAACGAGTGCAAAGAAGTACCACCATTTTTGACATTTCTTCATAGAGAAGTGTACATCTGAAGTGTAGCTCCCGAATTTTTGCAAGGCCCAAAAAATACATTTCAACTCTTATATCTTGCAATCTATACAGTGGAAATTTTTAAATATTTTAATGCATGTTTTCAAGTTTTTCCACTACAAGATCGTATACTTACATGTGTCAAAAAAAGATTTTTTTTTCTAAAATTTTACACTTTTGCTGGAAATTGCATTATTGGAGTATATTTGGTTAAAGCAATTGGAGTTCATTTTGTATATTAATTTGAAAGTATACTCGTGAAAGGTACATTACAATGCATTTTTCCAAATCGTGAAGTGTAGAGTACCTATGCACACTATGTACTACAAGAAGCCTCATCCATATGTCAATTTATCCAAGGGAAAGTGCAAAAAAAGTAAGTAAAGAGTCCAAAATGGACTTGTAAAGAAAATCACAGCACATGCCCATACCACTAAAGAAGGAACAAGAAAGCAATAAATTCAATAAGAGTACTCCATAGGTCATTTATGAGAAATAGGTGCATTGTGAGAAGTAAGTGAAGTAGGTGCACTATGAAAAAGCTTTCCATTGTTATGTTGGAGACAAGGCTATAACCAAATAACAAAATAACAAAATAACAAAATAACGGACCCCGCGGACAAAACATTACCTCCTCAACCCCGCGGAGCTCCGTGGGGTCGGCCACCAGTGCTCTTCCGTCATCTTCTTTTGCCGCGGGCTCCATTTCCGCGTTCGTTGACTTATTGTCGTTCTTCCCCAGCCTCCGGTAGTCTTCTCGTGCAGCTTCCAGCGCCCGCTCTCTCTCGGCTCATCTTCTCGTGTAGCTTCTTGCGCCCGCTCTGTCTCAGCGCGGCAATCTTCTTGTGCAGCTTCCTGCTCTGTCTCGGTCTCAGCTCGCTCTGCCTCCAGCAGTCTTCCTGCGCCTGCTTTGCCTCGTCTCCTCGCCCGGCCTCCGGCAGTCTTCCTGCACCTTCGTCTGCTCAGTCTTCATCCTCGGTCTTAGCTCATCGTCCTCGCCCAGCGTCCGGCAGGTCTTCTTGCGCCTGCGCTGGCCTGCACCTGCACCTATGCTTGCTCTGTCTTGTCTCATCGACCTTAGCCTGCGCTTGCTTTGTCTCAACTCATTGACCTCAACCTGCTCAACGCTGTTGAAGAATGAAATTTCTGAGGCTCGATTAGCGTTTTCTAGTATCAAGTTTAGGGTTCAGGTCGTCTCTCTTAGCTTTCAAACTGCTCATTGTTAGAAGCTGTTGTTTCAAAATCTGGAAATTATTTTGGGAGTACCTGCTACTTCGCTTGTTTCAAGTGTGTTTCCAGCACCAAGATTTGCAGCTTCTAATTGCTTGGCAGGTTCAACTTCTACTGCGCCTCAATTTCTTCAATTTCTGTTTCATATCAGATTTTATTATGTTTGAAAATTTGGGGCATGGAAGCTATACGGGTGGAAACTTGGGGTTACAAGTGTGACTTCATTTCTTGTGTAGGTTTTGTGAGATGCGTGGTGCTGAGGGTTTTGTTCGTATTCGATCACAACATGAGATATGAGTGCATGCATTAGCAACCAAGTTGAGAAATTTTTGACATCTTTTAATCTTTTACTTCACTGTCCGTATTGAGGTTCAAAGGAGGGAGATTCTTGACTACAACGACTAAGGACAGTAAAAGAAGACTAGGTGCTATTCATCTTCTGGCTTTATCTTCCCTAGAATTAGAGTCAAATTGTACTGTTGAAAGCCGACATTTGCAGAGATAATCTTCCTTTAATATGCATAAAAAATTTCAACTCATTTCAGTTTTGGGACAAGCATGGTACAAGTGTGTTTTGAAATTCAAATTTGAACTTGGGGACTTTGTAGATCAACGTTGTTGTTTGTACTGGGAAAAATTTTCTATGCTTGGCTTACGTTGTGTTATAGCTGTCTACTAATAACACCTGTCATAGTACTTTGCAACCTTCAAAGTATGAATTTCAAGATGTCATCAATTTTAGATGTGCAAGTAAATTTTTTGATGGCAATAATTAATGATTGCATGTATCTTTATGTACTTGATATTGATGTGAATGACCATGTGATGGCAACTGAAAGCTTCCTAGTTTTGCATTCAAGATTGACATGTATTGTAACTTCATCTAAAGCTACACAAACAAACAATTCAGCATGTTTCCAATACAATATTGATTTTTTTGTGTTCAAGTCATATTTATAGTCCATAAAGGATTCTCAATATTTTTATAAAGATTTTTTTCAAAACTATGTGAATTACATGTAAATTTTCAATGTCATCAAAGTAGAATTTAGGACAACTAACTACACTATCTCATAAGAAACAGAAACATAATTCACTCATCATGTAGACTATGTAATTTAGTAATTTGTTGAGGTAGATGTCGTTTTTTCATTCCATTTCAACTATCATTACATGTCCATTTTTGACATTTACTACAGAATACTTAAAATTCATGTCAAGGTTCTAGAAATGACATTCTATGAAGTTTTCTGGTTATACTCATTCATTCATGACCAAAAGGGTAGTACCCTAATAATTCTTCATTTTTTCTTTGTGATAATTCATAGACATTTTACAATTTCAACAAGAACCATGCCTACTAATTCATGGAATGTTGACAAACAAGGACTACTTCTAATTTCCAATGAAGAATTTGGTGGAAAAGAAAGAAATTGAAATGAAGGTTAATGAAAGAGGCTAAAAAATGGATAACAATTATAGTTTCTACCATATTAAAAAAAATAGTTTAGAGTTTCTGAAATATGTTGTGTCTAAAATGTTTTTAACTTCCATATTATTGTACTTCATTCATTTGTGTTCTTTCGAAATTAGTATAGAAGTTAGTACGACTATGAGCAGAAATTGTAGAATTCAAGTAGTTTCAAGGAAGAAGTATTCAACTATGGTACCCTAGCCATAGGTGATGAATTCTTTATATACTTTTGACTAAAAATGACCCAACTAAATTGAAGGGTTTTTGGAGTTCAAGCTTCACAAATGACGTCATACTAATACAAACTCTTCATAGGTCATTTTGACATTTGTTTAGCTAATCTAGAATGATTCACAAACTATATTTTTTTTTAAGTTTTTGATTTATGTTAATTTTTGATTCTTTTATTATTAATTCATTCTTGTATGTTTGTCTTCTTGCAAATATTTTGTAATTGCAAGGATCTTCAATTACCATTGTTAAGGTACTAACCACTTGTTGTGTGTGATCATTGTACTGTAGGTAATAACAAGTGAGAGCTCTGAGAGAGAATACAGCTATGCTTCGAAGGCATTGAACATAACAAATCGAGATACTTGCATTACGAGTATGTATTCCTGTCTTATGAAATGGCTCATTTCCTTCTCCACAAGTATGCAAAGTTTGTAACTTCTAAAATTATATATAAAAATTGATTTTAGGTACGGAACTCATGAAATTTTGAACTATGTTTTCCTAAAGCACATTAAACCCCTTTTTATTCAAAAAAATACCTATTTTTATGTTAGTATTTTTAAGAAGTGCATGGACTTCACTATGTCATTTGCAGACTTTGATTGTATTATGGTTCCATATGCATTTCTATGCAACAATGTAAATATGGGATTGGAAGTCTTGTATTGTTTTCAAATGCCATTAAAATAAAGCTAAGTTTTTTTATTCTATAAATATCCTATTGAACTTGTATACTTCAACCTCCAAAGAGTTCTTACTCAAATTCCTTCATAAGCATTGAAGATGATGTAGTTTTTGCATATATTAGTTATGAAATTATTCATGTGGTTTTTTAAGTATAATGGAAATGCCAACTTATTTAGTGATTTCATTTTCTTCATATTCACTTACGTTTATTGAGATCAATCATGAATCTAATTCAAGTACTCATGGTTTTCTATTGTATGATGTTAAATAATAGGAGTATCATAGCTGCCAGAACATTCAATACATGGATTGAGCATGGATGGTGGCTCAGGGCAACGGACCCTCATGCCCCAATGTTGTGGATCATAGAGCGAGCAATGTAAGATGGTCTGCATTGAGCAACCATAGGTCACGAACGTGGGAAGGTGCAATCAATTACCACTGCACCCCAAGATGTAATCTTCCTGAATGTCATATTGGAAGAAGGGAAGGTTGGAAAGTTCAAGTTGCAGAGGCAATTCATGATGGCACCAATTCCACCTTGTTGTTTGGATGTTGATGAACCCATGCGAGTCTTGCGAAGACTTCAAGAGAATTGGACATCCATGCCAGAATTACTTCGAAGTGCTCGCAATGAAGCAGTGGAGAGATTCTAGAAACTTAGTCCAGAAAATGTTCTGCGAGCTCAACGTTTTGTGCAAGAAGTGTTGACATACGAAGAGATGCAAAAAACGACTACACCAAATACTCGAGATATAACTCCTCCACAGGCTCTTGAAGAAACAGATCCTATATATAGGATTCTAGCAGCTCCATTGAATGTTCATTGGGTGCCAATTCAAGAACAAGGAAGAAGGCGTTCAGCATTGGAACCAGTAGAGGACATTGAGACCTCTCGCCCAACTGCTGCACAGAGGAATGTTAGAACAAATCGAGGTAGAGGGCCACAAAGAGTACGTGAATCACATTCATCACAAAGAAGGAGGAGGTCTGAAGAAGGATTTCAACATAGGACAACCACAACAATGGAGGCTGGTCCATCAACACCAAGTGAAGGTAATACATTCATGGCAACAGGTGCAGCTGTAAACATCAATCCAGCATCTGCATCTACACAAGCTGAGTCATCTAGGGCAGTTATGGAACATAGCAGGAGATTACAAACTTCAGAAGTAATGAGACTACCATCAGAACGTGGAAGAGGCAGAAGAGTTGTACAACATGTACGTGCTCGAGTAGCCCCGTTGACAAGAACAATGACAAGACGTGCTCATACAAGCGTTACTGCAGATGACGTTGAACATGGAGAGGAGCTTGGAATTATAGAGGAATGCTCTGATGATGGTGAAGATACTATAATACAACGTAAATCACCAATTGTTGGTCCACATGTAAGATTTCCAACGAATGATGAGTATTTGGTAGGATACATTTGGAGGATGGACCTTGTTTTCAGCGCGAAGATTACAAACATAAGAGATGTAGAGAATGTGGAGACAAATCACCGAGCATTGACTGCACGCCGTGTTTCAGCAATGTACAAGCGACTTTATGGAAGGGAAGAGCTAAATATGTCTCCACTCACCTTACAACCAATAGCTTATGTTCAAGAAGGTGTGGATGAAGAAGGTGCTCCTATGCAAAGGGAGATTCCATTTTCTACTGTGGATGCAGTAAAAGACTTTGAAGCAGCATATTTGCATAATGCTTCAGTAGTACTGAATGATCTGAACATGACAAAGTTGAACTGGTTACAGAATAACATCATTTGGAAACCAATTGATGGTCAACATGTTGTTGCAGCATGCAAGCAAGCCAAACGGGAACATAAGACAGGTTTGATGGAGGATGAGGAGTACCCGAAGACATTTGCAGAGAGAAAGGCTCGATTTCTTATCTACAATGACTCAAAAGTGTATATTGAGGCCTCAGTGCGAATAAATGCAAAAGAGTTTGAGCGGAAATTCTATACAACAATGGAAGAGGATTTGATAAAGCTACGAGCCATTTGGGAAGCATGCGGAAGACCTAATCCTGAGTTACGAGCACATGATGCATAATAAGCTAGAGCAGTTACAATGGTTGCAAGTGCATTGCATTGGACAAGGTTTTGTGGAGAAAGTGTATCATTGTGTGTCATGTATAAGAGGATGGCAAAGTATACTCGTCATGCATGGCAAAAAGATGAAGAGGCCTATAAAGCAGTTCTACAAGTTTGTCGTGATTATGAGGATGACATTCTTTGGTATAGCAAAGAAGAGGAGAGGAAGTGGAAAAGATATGCTGACCAGAAATCATTGAATCCAAATGTTGATATCAGAGAAGGAAGGAAGAGGATGGAGCGCCTTTGGTTGAGACCTCTAATGAGGGTTTCAAAGACAATGTACTTATGGTTGGCGAAGTTAATGGTTGCAAAACCTGTAATTAATGGTCAACGTCCACGACAAAGGTTCTTTTTCAACAATGCGAGCAGCAATGATCCAATGAAAGACACTTTGGCTTGGACAACAGACCGTATTCAACAAAGAGAAGCAGTACGGAATGCAATACGGTGGTTGATGGTTGAAGTAGGGGTGGAACATCCGAGAAACATGCAAGACTTTTTTGGCATTGATGTGCAGAAATTTGAAGGAGAGAACCAAGAACAATTAAAATTGCTTGCCGAAGTTGTTGACAAGAAAATGAAGAAAGCTTGGGCTTCTCCATCAATGAGAACAATTGAAGCTTTGGGGAGGTTTGCGGTTCTCATACCTCCAATGATCAAAGATCATTATGCCAGTATTCAACGTGGAGAATCGGGGTATCATGGCTTCAGTCGGAATGTCAGGAACCTAGATGAGGTTCAATGGGATTGGCAATTGACTATACCATGTACTATACATGGAGGTACTAGTACAAGCATCCCTATTCGTTGTGGAAGAGATTTTTTTTCACAAGGGGTTTTAGAATTAGGAACACCTTGCTTATGGGTATTTGATTGTAGGCGGTGTGGGACAAGGGGAGAGAATGAAGCATGGACAGATGATGAGTATAGTGCAGTGTTGCAGAAATTGTAGCAATGGATGGCACGTACAGGTGGACTGCCGTGTTCTTGTTTCCACCAGGAACCTATTTCGAAGTAGAGTTGAGGGAGAAGATGGCACTACCTACAGAATGGACTTAGCGAAGAGGTGTGTGGGTTTTCAAGCAACAAACTGTGTCAACACATGTTGATGACTTACGACACAATGGACAAACAGAACTTAGTGTACAGGCAATAGGAGACATTGCTATTCTAATGGTACAACCTACAGCATCAACAACGGTACACAATCTTCGAAGTGCACATGAACAAGTACCTGTGGTATTTACAGATTCATGGATTGAGGGAAACATGCCTTCTAATGTAGATCGATTGGAGAGAACCCCATTGGAATTGAAGAGATTGATTGCTACATATTTACCAGAGAAATGGAGGCTAGTAGTAGTTGGCATTACAACAGCTATACCAAATATACTTCAAGCTTCTTTTGTGGGCAATCAAGTGATTGTTTTGGATGGTTCGATAGATCGAACTCGTTATTTGTACAACACATTGCAGGAAGTATATTTTACAAAAAACCAAGTAAGAGAAGATGGAGTCTTAGTAACTAAAAACCCAAGGGCAGTGCAACTACAAAGTATCGTTGCACCTTGTACACAATCCTCATCAGCCAATGTCATACAAACTATAGCCGCAGAGGAGGATATGGAAGACATATTAGGAGATGAAGAAGAAGATGGTGAAGATTTGCATTCAGAAGATACACTAGTGAGAGAAGGATATGAAACAAGAGAAGGGGATTTAGAAGATGATGTGGAATATGTAGTGCATGAAGAAGAAGAGGAGACAGAAGATGACACATCAGACTCAGAAGATAGTTCATCAGAAGAAGAGGACGATTCATCAAAGGAGGATGGTGATTTGCCGGAAAAAGTAGTCCATCATGAAGAGAGAGGAAAAGGCATTAAAAGAACAAAGGTAGATGAACAACCTTCAAAGGAGTTCCAGACTACTCATTCAGTGTTACGTAGTGCAACTGAGAGCATTGTATCATCTACACATGAAGTGCAAAAAGTGGATGGATCTACAAATGAAGGAACATGTGAAGCAGAAGCAAGAGCAGAAGGAGATGGTGTAATGAATGTGGACACGGAAGATGTAGTTGAATTGTGTCATATTACAGAAAATCAAGGAAACGAAGAAATTGATAGAGGAATGCAGGAGGTGGCACATGAACTTCGTATGCTAGTAGAAGTCCTTCCTTCTACAGAAGAAATAGTAATAGAAACAGAAGGGAGCATACCAGTGGTAGAAACTACGATTCATGCAATAGAAGAGGTGGATACAAATATGGAGGATGTAGTTCCAGAATCACAAGGAGTTGATTTGCCTGTAGCAGTTGTAGGAACAATCTTAGAAGATACAGATCCTACAAGCTTGGCACAAGAAACACAATTTGATAGAATGTCTTTTGCATGGGCATCCTAGGACTAAGGAATGACACAGAGAGCAGATGGACTATTTTATGATCAAAAAGGTATTAAATATTGTCGTACTGGAGTTGAAGGGGCATACAAATTTGAATTGGTGACTTCAATCTTAGAGGAGACATCATCCATGGACCCACTACCTTCTCCAGAAGCTGAAGCTATAGTTAGTAGAACCTTGGATTATGCTAATCTACAAATCCCTCCGGAAATTGATGCAATATTCAATGCACAATCAGTGGATCATCGAGAAGGCGAAGAGATAGGAACTCAATCATCAAGAATAATTGCAGAGACACCAGAGGCATTGGATTAGTATAGTGATAGACTTCATATAGAAAGTAATAGTAGTAGATGGTTTTTTTATTTACTTTTATTAAATGAGAGTAGAAGATGGTTTTGTGTGTATTAACTTCAATCTTTTGTGTTCTACTTTTGCATTTAAATGATAATAAATTGATAGTGTGCTTTTCTTTCCAACTAAATATACATGTTCCATAATATAATTTGAATGATTTTTAAAAAAGCAAGTAAACAAGGAGCACTGTATGTATTTTGTACATTAAGAATTAAGTTCTTCATTGATTCCATATTCTAAGAGTTCAAATTATTACAAAATGAAAGTGCACTTTCTATCAAATAAAGTAGAAAAGTATACTCTTTGGAATAGAAATAGAATCTTTATATTGTAGAATTTTGGAAGGTAAAAGCCACAACCTCCTTCTACAAATGGTATACCACATTTATGAAAACCAAAAAAAATCTTTCTTATCATACAATTAATGCACTTGGTTAAGTGCAAAAGTAACGAATTATGTGTTTTTCACCCACTACAACACTTTTATACAAGGCCCTTACCCACCATTATTATCCATTGTCCACTGTCAATCAATTACAATAATTCATCGTATGTCAAAGTCTCCCAATGCCCCTATTCACATAGTAAGAGATGAACAACCATTTATACATGCTAATCGCTTGAACCATGTTGAAGTCTCCCTATACTCCTATCCAAAATAGTAAAAGATGAACAATTGTTTACACGTACATGCTTATCACTTGAGTTAAGTCAAAATCTCCCAATGACTCTTACCACATAGTGAAAGATAGAAGGCCTTTTGCACAAGCAATCAAGTCAAATTCACTCAATGATCATGTACATAGAGTGAAAGATGAAGAATCATTTATACATGCTCATCGCATCACTCAAATAAAAGCAACGAAACAAGCATGTACACAAAATGAAAGAGTATTTACATAAAATGAAAGATGAAGGATCATTTACACATGTTCATTCAACTAGTATGTGTATGAATTAAATCAAAGTCATTAAGAGAGCCAATACAAAGAATGATTGAGATGAAGGGTCATTTACACATGTTCACATCGTGATTCAAATCACCCAACAAGCATATGCACACAATGAACTTTATGATATATTTGCTCTAGTCAAAGTGTGTACACGTATACTACTAAAATTAGAGCAAGTAGTGTTTTTTCATGGAACACATTTTTAATTGGCTCAGAAAAGCATAACTACAGGTACCTACACAACCCTATACAACTATCGAGGCAAGTGCCTTGAGCAAATTTTCAAGGTACATTGTTGAGCTTCAAACTATTTAGACTAGAAATCAAAAACTTTATATCACAAAGGTGCCATTGGAACCAAGCCTACACCAATATCTGTAAATGAATTGTGAAGTAAGGGTGAAATTTTTCTTTTAAGCAAAGGGTAGGTGCAAGAAACACTTGTCCCACTACTAGAAAATTTCGTTTTTTTGTTGTTTTGGTCGCGTTGATCCAGTCAAAATTTGACAGAAATCTGTTGAAACCAACAGATTTCTGTCAAATTTTGACCGGATCAACGTGACCCAAAACAACAGAAAAATGAAATTTTCTAGTAGTGTCCTATTTTTTGTGCCTATGGGTTTGGACAAGTGTTTTTTCAACTATATTTTTTGTGATGTATATCCAATGGATATGATATGAAATGAAAATACATGTGATAGTTGCAAACATTGAATAAATTTTTTCACTATTTAAAAAATAATCAACTACTTTTAATACACATACACCAATTGGATGTCTATTTTTGCTAGGGGAGATAGTTCTACTTTTGGTCCACAAATGCAAATTTGAAGTTCAAAATTGAGAAACAAGGTCTTCTACAAAAGTTTCACAAGCCAACAAAGCGGTTGGCACTTGCTATACTACGCATTCATCATTAGAATTTTATAAGAATATTTATGTATTAGATAGAATGCAAAATAAAAATTTCAATAAATCTTCAAATAAAAATGACTAAAATTTTCATATAATTTTTTTTATAAGTAAGCATATATTGAAATGTACAATAGAAATTTATTGAATGATGAATGAAACATATGCAATGGTAAATACTATAAAAGATACACATATATTAGAATGCGTTAGAAATTTGAATCCATCATACTACTAAAATCACAAGGTCTTCCATAATATCACATTTTTACACTGTGCGATATTATAGAGGTCCAATCCTTCTGTAATATCGTATTTTACACAATGTGATATTATAGAGTTTCAATGGCCATTTCACACTGTAATATCACACAATGTAAAAATGTGATATTATGGAGGTTTCATATTTCTTGGCTTCACACTTCATTTTATTTTCACAATTCTATGATTTGAATGCTGAAGTTTTGAATGTTTTTAATTCTAATGTTCTTTTCTTACTACCAAATGATTTGAAGCTTTGTTAGATTGAAGCAATTTTGGATTCTACAACAAAGTATTTACAAAGTCTTTGCAATTTGACAAATTTGCATTTCAATTCTTGAATTTCAATCACCATTGTTTGTGAGTGAAGAAATTTATCAAGTGGTTGAGCTCAACAATACCTCCAAGGTATTTTCTTTACATTTGTTTTGAGAAAATTTAAATTCATGTATAAAATGATGATTTGAACATTGAGTATTATTTGAACAATTTGAGTGTAATTTGAGCTTCAATCTAATCTAATTTCACGAAATTGATGTAATTAGAGCCAAATTGGAGCCAAATTGATGAAAGTAATATAGTTAATGTGTAGCAAAGCAAGCACCAACCGCTAGTTGTTACAAAAAATGGCAACCCAAATTGAAGAATTGAAAAGAAAAACTTATAAATCTCAAAAACTTTGTGAACAACTTAATTGTTGTGGAATCCAAAATCGCTTCAATTGAATAAATTTCTCAAAATCATTTGGTAGTAGCAATTAGAAAATTGAAATCATGGAAGCTCAAAGCTCACAAAAGCACAAAATCATAGAAGTGCAAAGAAGTGTAAAGCCAAGAGAAGCAATGGATTTGCTACCTCCATAATATCATCCTATGGATCCTCTGTAATAGCACCTTAATTGCAACAACTATATTATTTCTATAATATCACCCTTTGTAAAAAGTGATATTACAAAACTGATTGCAAACTACTACTCTATTTCCGTAATATCACGTTGTGTGAAAATACAATTTCTATGTATGCATGAATGAAAATATTTTTACAAAATAATTAAAATAATTATTTTAAAGACTTATTGAAATCATTATCATGCATTCTATTCAAATATATAATTTTTTTACTAATATGTGATACAATGAATGCGTAGCATAGCAAGCACAAGCCCCTAGTATTAATGATAGCATTTGTGATATTACAGAGGGAGTTATGATTTTAGTAGTATGATAAAGTATCTACCTTCCAAATGTGCTCAAAATACGCTAACTTTGTATAAGTGCAAGAGAATACAAATTTTTTTCCAAAGATGCAAATGGTTGAGAAGAAGCACCTTGAAGTTAACCCCTAAGGATTTTGACTATGTTTTCACCAAAAACACTCCAAAATTTCCATCTCTAATACAAGTACCAAATTTTTGAAAAAAACATTTTGGGACACATCTAGTTGTGGGATCTCATATTATTTTGGTTTGAAAAGATGTGGAAAATAATTCAAAAAATTTCATTGCATAGATTGCAAAATGTGCATTTTCAGGTTTTGTCAATAATCAATGATTTGAAAATTCAGAGTTTATTCTACATTTTTTAATAAGGAAGAAGATTTAGTAATAACAAACTAGGGCTTTGTCTTGGACTTTGTGTTGTTGTGCACAAATGTCGATGATTCTCAAATTCTAATGGAACATTGTTGTTCATATTTTAGAATGCTTATAATAATGCTCTTAAAATTGAGAAGAGAACATTGCTTAAAAAGTAGGAGTTATAAAGAATTTTGAAAAAAAATTCTTGCCTTGATGTATTCTATGCTAGGTTCAGATTCATTAAAAAAATAATTATAATTATAATTAAACATTTTTAATCTAATGAAATTTTCATAAATTAAAATGTAGAAAATAATCTTAATTCTCAAAAAAACATGAAGCCAAAGCCATTAAAGTCCTTATTTAGATTGGACATGTTTATTCAATCTTTGCATCATTACTAAACAATAGTTATTTTCCATTAGTAAACATGTACCAAATTATTCTACAACCACCCAAGATGATCTTTTACTTTCTTTTCAAAATATTTATGACTCTTAGGATCTATAAAAGCCAAATTTCATTTTAAAGAACTATTTCTTTTGTCCTTTTCTAATTCCTCTTGGAAACATTTAGTTCACCTAAATAATATTTTGGGCTTTTTACTACAACTTTTTTTCCATTAGTAAACATGTACCAAATTATTCTACAACCACCCAAGGTGATCTTTTACTTTCTTTTCAAAATATTTATGACTCTTAGGATCTATAAAAGCCAAATTTCATTTTTAAAAACTATTTTTTTTGGCCTTTTCTAATTCCTCTTGGAAACATTTAGTTCACCTAAATAATTTTTTGGGCTTTTTACTACAACTTTAAGACAATCCTAGATGCAATCCTAGATGTCCAAAAGAAAATTTCTTGTTATTTATAGTTGTCAATGTTACATTAATTTAATGTTCATCTTAATAATGTTCTTCATGGTAATAAACTAATAAAATAAAAAAAATTATCATGTTTGTAAAGATTCTTGTGATTTTTTTGTTATAAACATTATAAATAATAATAAATTTTTATTTCATTTTTCCACTTACGTAAGTCAAGTCATTTACTACCCTTATTTATCGTCCTCACCCATCACCTTAGCCATCACTTTCACCCAATGCACTGCCTTTATGCAACGTCTTCGTCTACTGTCTTCACCTACCACTTTTAGCCATCACCTTCATCCACTGCACTACCTTTACGCAACGCCCTCATTTACTCACCACCCTTAGCCATCACCTTCATCCACTGCACTGCCTTTATGCAACGTCTTCGTCTACTGTCTTCACCTACCACTTTTAGCCATCACCTTCACCCACTGCACCACCTTTACGCAACGCCCTCATTTACTCACCACCCTTAGCCATCACCTTCATCCACTGCACTGCTTTTACGCAACGCCCTCACCCACCATCAATTACACAAATTCATTGCGTGGCTCAAGTCAAAGTTTTCCGATGCCCCTTGCCACACAGTAAGAGATGAATAGTCGTTTACACATGCTTATTGCTTGAGTGAAGTCAAAGTCTCCTAATGACCCTGTCCACCTAGTGAGAGATGAAAGGTCATTTCCACACGCAATCGAATCAAAGTCACCTAATGAGCATGTACAATAAATGAAAGATAAAGACTCATTTATACATGTTCATCACATTACTCAAATCAAAGCAATAAAAGAAGCATGTACACAAAGTGAAAGAGTATTTACATAAAATGAAAGATGAAGGATCATTTATACATGTTCATCCAACTGGTGTGTGCATGAATTAAACCAAAGTCATCTAGAGAGGAGTACAAAGAGTGACTAAGAAGAAAGGTCATTTACACATATTCACATCGTGATTCAAATCACCCAACAAGCATATGCATGCATTGGATTTTATTACTTATTTGCTCTAATAAGTGTGCATACATTTATACTAGTAATATTGGAACAAGTAGTACTTTTGTATAGGAAATGTTTTTGAATTGTCTTGAAAAAGCATAACTATAGGTACTTACACAACCCTACACAACTACCAAGGCAGATGCCTTGAGTAGATTTCTAAGGTACATTATTGAGCTTCAAAACTATTTAGACTAGAAAGCAAAAAACATAATATTGATCCATAATGTAGGATAATTTAAAATCCAAAAATAACTTCAAAATCTATAACTTTTACACCATATGTTCAAACACCACATAATAAAATATTTGCACATCTTCTTATAAAGATTTTTCTCACTGTACCAAGAATGCAACTGAGAAACACATTGTCCAAAAAATTCATAATTTTAGATACATTAAAATCTAAAAATAACTCAATAATCCATAACTTTCATATCATTTGTCCAAATGCCAATAAAACAAAGTCCATTCACCCCTCCTTGGAAAGAGCTTTCTAACTATACCAAGAATGTAATTGGGAGATGTATAGTCCAAAAGATCCACAATTTAGGATAATGTAACCACTAAAGTCCTAAGGTCTCTTTTCCGTGAAAAACCACTCAAAATTGCCATTTCTATAGCAAAAAGATTTTTCTTTTGTGCATATTTAACCATAGGATCTTGCACTAGACTGGTATAATAATGTGAAGAAGAATTTCACAAACTTTGACCATGTAAATTGCAAGATATTTACATTCAAAGTAAAGAAAACAAATTTTTTTTGTACCTTGCTCTACTATAATTTTGGCTTTGAACCTCCATAACTTTGCTTCACTAATCTTGAATTTCTAATTTTATATGATAAAGAATTGAGTTGAGATTCTAGGAATTAAAAAAAAATACACTTAATTTTCACTCATTAAAAATTTATTAAGTAGAAGTAGGTTCAAGATTGAAGGAAAATCCAAATTATTAATAGCTTTAAGATGGAAATGAAATTCACTAATCTCAATGGTGAGATTGTTTTAGCAAGAAAAATTAACCTTCATCACAAAGTTTAGACCCTACGATTTGGCAACAATTATCGTGCGGTTATCATTGTTTCATGGGTTCGTACCATAATTGTATTGACTTAGTGTATTTTTACGCATTGAATTAGTGCGAAAACAATGAATATCAATAGCGTACGATTTATGTACTTTAACTATATGATTGTTGTGCAGTTTTGGCACAACAATTGTATAGTTAAAATACATAAACTGTACGCTATTGATATTCATTGTTTTCGCACTGATTTCGTGCATAAAAATACACTAAGTCAATGCGATTATGGTACGAACCCATGAA
Organism: Climacium dendroides; assembly: GCA_950106755.1. Taxonomy (NCBI): domain Eukaryota; kingdom Viridiplantae; phylum Streptophyta; class Bryopsida; order Hypnales; family Climaciaceae; genus Climacium; species Climacium dendroides. Next base: position 45,761,176 of record OX467082.1, on the reverse strand, counting down.
ACAACAATAACTGCACGATAATTGTTAACAATCCGTCTATCCTTAAGTTTGAGATGTTGTAAAACTTTTTTTTTGAACAATTATGATAATTCAAGTAAGAAATGAATCCTATAAGTTATTTTTTTGAGAAGATGCTTTAATTGGCCAAAAATCAAGATTGTCCATAATCTTCACATGATAAATCCAAATAGAACAAATCAAATCTTACCATGTATTCAAAAATATAATCTATACAAACGAAAATTTTAAATTTTTTAACTAAAAGTTATTTGAAGGTTTTTTTCTACTTGTCAAACTAAGAAAAGGGCTTTTTGTGCCATAACTTTTGCTCCCGAGCTCTGATTGAAATAAAAATTATATTTTTGGAAAGCTATTGTATTTTTCAATCTTTTCAAAAAATTCAAAAAATCACGACAAATATTAAGGCCATGGGAGTTTGCCCAAAATCCATTTTGTCCCCCAAGGGAACAATGGGACTGTAGGGGTTAATGTCTAAAAATAATTCAAAAATCCATAACTTTAATACCGTATGTCCAAATGGTACGAAACAAGCCCCATGCACTTTCCTCATAGAGAGATTCTTGAGGGTACTAAGAATGTGCCTAGACATCTCGTGGTTAAGAAATCTCATCATAACAAACAAACAAAACAAAACGACCTAACTTAAAGGATGGATTTTGCGTACAATCCAAAAAAGGATTTTTGGAAAAGAAAAATAAAATTGTTGGAAGAGGAAGGTGGAGTCCATAAATTCCAATGATAAGGGGATTGTGCAAGTTTAACCATCTATAGGATACATAGAAATGGATGACAATTGAACAAATATTCTAGTGATTAGCTGTTAGGTTGGATGAGAAATCCATAATCCCTAGTTTTGAAGGAGAACTTTTTTAGTAGGGGATTATGAAAAATAATGTGCTTGAGAGATGGATAATGCATTTTCTAGTGGTGATTTACGGTACAACAACTACACTTTGCATGATGAACTAAGTCATCTAAACCAAATGTTTTGTTTAAATTCGTTCTCCTTCATCACATTGATTTTTGAATCTTTGGCATTAGATGAGATTTCGGATGTCTAAAGGGCTGCGAGTTCCCACGAGTTTCTAAACTATAGAAAATTTGTTGCAATAGCAATCTAATGTGGCCAAACGACTACCATGTCAAATAATAATAATAAATATATTTAATTTTTTTAAATTACAAATAAATGAAAATGATATTTTTTAAGTTTTAATCATTTTCAATTTTGGCTAGCAGTGGTTGGTTTTCAACATAGGGAATAAGCCTAAAATGGCCCTCCACTACAACTAATAAACATCTAATGAAGATAAATCATCTTTGTAACCAACTTATTTCAAATTATACAACTAATTTCAAGAAATTGATGTAAATAATTTATTCAATAAAAAATATTTTCCAAAATGTGTAGAAATTTCCAAAATGGATTTGAACATGAATGGGTTAAAAGGACTTGTTTACTTGGTTTTTTTTGAGGTATTTGCTAAAAATCATCAATTATTGTATTTTTGCATGTTTAACCTTTTGGATCTTGCACTAAACTAGTATAAGATTGCGTGGAAGAAATTTCAAAAACTTTGACCAAATGAATCGCAAGATGTAAGCGTTCAAATTTGAAATGAAACATGTTTTTTTCACCTGTGTATGACTATTTTACAAGGCTTTGAACCATCTTAACTTAAGAAAAATCAATACACTTTTTTTGAATTTTGATTTTTTTATATTGAAGAATTTTATTGAGATTCTAGAGGAAAAAATTCAAAAAAATGACTTAATATTAGTACTTTAAAAAATTATTAAGTAGACGTATGTATTAAATAAAAGGAAAAACTAAATTGTTAAAAGCTCTAAGGTGGAATTGAATTACACTATTTCCAATAATGAGATTATTTTAGCAAATGAACTAATCTCTATGGATATTTTTTTGAAAATTTGTGAAAATTGAATTAAAAAATGAATCCTATAAGTTAAGTCTTAAGATTAAGATGCTCTGATTGCTCAAAAAACATGACTTTTTCATAACTTTTTCATTACTAACTCAAATATAATGAATCAAATCTTCCCACAGTATAGATAGAAATATTTCTTTGGGAAACTAAACAAATTTCAAAAACATTCTTTTTCTTATTATGATATTTCTATTCTTCTCAATAAGATCCATTTTCAACTTATATTGGCATAGTTTTTGCTCCTAGGCACTGACTGAGATATAAATATAATTTCAAAATTATAATCTCATTTTTTTACGTAAGAAATTTTTTTTTAAAAATAACCTCAAAAAATTGAAATCATAAAAACTTGCCCAAATTTTTGAGTGTCCCCCGACAAGATATGTAGTTTTTTTAGTGTTTCATGGTTGATGCATTATTGGGATTGGTAGTAATTTATTGTGAAGTCTTATAATTTGAGAGTGTAATATATATAGTACATTTTAAAACTTCAAATTACTTATGTGTAGCACTCACTAGTACAAATCCACCATGGTCTAAAATGATTTTATGTTAAAATTTACTAAAGTTAGTACAAATTACAACAAGTATAATACATAATTAACTCAAAATCATTTTAGCAAATGGTGGATTTGTACTAGTGATTCATTGTCTTCAAAGCCAATTGTTGTGTAATTAGAAGATGCTAGAAGGGTGGTATAGACATTATTGAATGCACAGAGAAGTAAACTATTATAAAATGTTGATGACTTTTTATGAATGTGTGTGATGTTTTATTAAAAACTATCACAAATTGACTTTCACATTATATCATGCTATTAACTTGATAGATTCAGCCAATTATACCAAAAATAATATGATCAAAATAGAAATTGCATTTTTGGCAAATTTTAAAAGTTGTAGAAATTAACCAAAATGATGGTTTATTTAAGAAATGATTGATTTTTTAAATTGATGTTTTAACAACTTTGCTTTCATCTTAGAATTTGTACAATAAGTAGTTTCTGTTCATTAAGAATTTAGTGCCCAACCTAGGATTGATGAACAGTTACCTCAAGTACAGAAAACTATATCTTTTAGGTGATGTTTTGCATTAATTTTAATGCACTTAATTCCTTCCAAAATTTAAACAACAATGAAATCAAATTAAGTCAAAATTATCACCAAACAATGGAATTTTCTTACCACTACCTTAATATATCTAAGTTCACAAATTTTTAGGAATCAAAACTTTTGGTCTTCAATAGGCTAAGAAAATATTCCAATATTGTCTTGAAAAAATGTGTTGTCTTGGTATTGGGATATTGTATTGGCAACGAATGTATTTCAAAGTCTATGTGAAACCTTCAATGTTTAATAATTTATAACAAGGGAATACTTTCTCCATTCTAATATGACTACCAATTGAAGATCTAAGAATGTTGGAACTATCCACTCTTAGATTTTCAAAAGCTATAAACATTTAAGTTTATGACATTATTAGTTTATACTTTTTAAAAATTGCTTATGAAACATATTTTTGGGAATTGTGGCCCACCTTCAAAGATTATAAGTGATAGAGATCATAAGTTTGTAAATGAATTTTGTTCTTCTCATTTTAAGGTATGTGAAATGAAAATTCGACTACATGTAATTTCTCGCAATGAAAATGATGGTCAAATGTAATGAATTGATCGAACTCTTGTGAATATGCTTAGGATGTATGTTGTAAGAATCAACACTCTTGGGACAAGTGGCTACACTTGGTACAATTTTCTTATAACTATAAAATACAACTAATGGTAGTATTGGTGTTAATCCATCCTTTGCCTTATATAGTCAAGTATGTAGAATTCTAATTTTCCTATCAACTCCTAACTCAAATGATAAGAGATAAGGGATATGAATGAAGTCATTGAATCTATAAGATGAATATAAAAAGCACTCAAGATAGAGCTAATTATTACATGGATAAGAAAAAGAGTCATTGTGAGTTTGAGGTAGGTGATAAAGTATTTTTGAAAGCTACACCTCAATTGTCAAGATTGAAGCTTGATAAGTCAAAGAAGTTATCTCCTCAATTTTGTGGTCCATTTGAAATTATAGAACAAATAGGACTAGTAGCTTATGAATTGAACTTGCTTAACAATTGGAAGATTCAAAATGTTTTTCATGTGAGTTTGTTGTGGAAATATATTTTTGATTCCAATCATATATTGCATGAGTTTCCTAAAATTGATCTTGAAGCAACATTATTTTTGGAATTAGAAAGATACTAAAAATTGATAAGAATCATCTACAAAACAAATCATTTTGAAGGCTATTGGTTAAATAGAAGGATTATTTTGAAGTTGAAGCCTCTTGGGAAATTTCATCACATGTGAATTATTTCATCCATCAAAGGTTGTGACAAAGGTTGTGACACAATCTCCCCCTTAAAATTAGTCATTGTCATCAATGACAAAGCTAGGGTAATCTTTTTGAAAATAGTTCTCTCTTTCCCAAGAAGATATTGTTGAAAATTTGAGGATTCTGCATCTCGACAAAAGGCTTATTTATAAACCTAAATTGGTAAGGCCCATTTTTTTTAGGAAATTAAACTTATTGTAGTAGAAACAAAAGAAACTAAAATAAAGCTAAAAAATTTACCATGGCTCCTTTGCACTGTGCAATACCAATGACACCCATGGAAGATTGAAAATTTTGAAGCTTCATTTCTAACTTGGTGTTAAAAAAGAAAATCAACATTCAATTTTAGAGCTTGATTATAGAGTGCTAAAAGTTTTTAAATTTTGTTCTTAAGCATAAATGGAAGCTTATATTTAGATTCCCCTAACTTTTTGAGGCCTATACTAGTGACCTCTTTGAGAAAGTAATAAATCCTTTATCCACTATAAAGATTTAATGTAATTAAAAAATACAAGGTTTAGAATGAAACTGTTGTGATGGCATTTGGGTTGAAGTTGGTTTAGAGTTTGACTTGTATAGAGTCTAGTTCTTAAATGCTAGAGTTTAATGAAGCATACTTTAGGTTTCTTTTTCAAATTTGACCATATTTTAATGACTTTCCAGATTTCAATAACTACATATGATTTTTAGAGTAATTTTAATCATGATGTTCAACAAATATGACTTTATTTCATACCATTCCAACAATTATTGCAAAAGTCATAAGATTCTTTCAATTTTCAATTCAATGGATTAAGGGTTTAGGGTTTCAAAATGATAAATTATTTGGTTTTGTACCAAACGGAAATGTTGAATGTTGAAAATAGTAGGTGTATTAAAAAGCCATTGAAGGCAAAACAAAGTCAACCAAACATGAAGACAATTAAAAATTTTCATAATCAATTTTTCAATTTCATTTTTCAATTTCATTCATCAAGTGGATTTTTTTTTAAAAGCATTATTCATGTTAGGCATACATTTTTTTACTTACAATAACCTACTTACAATCAAATATTATAAATATGAATAATTTAAAAAAAAAATTGATGGTAATAGATGTAGTAGTGTGGAAGTAGAAGGTTTTGAATTTTGAATAAATACATGCTTCCAAAAACTCTTCATCAATTTTTTTTGTATTTATAAAAATAATGCAAATGTAGATGAATGAGCATGCCAACAACAATACAAAAAATTCTATAGTATTTAAAAAGCTACACAAGTTATTTGATGCAATAGCCATGGCTTCCTTTGATACTATTTTTTTTGGCATCACTTTCATTGAATTCAAACTATGGCTTTGGCTATGGATTCAATCATGTCTTCACTTTGGGGGCTTATTTTATGATTTTGGTTGTGTCTATTTACACTTAGTGCATCCTATACTCATTAATACAAAATATATATAGATGTAGACACATGAAATTTAAATTATCACCTAAACTAATTCCAACCTAAAGGTCATGCTTAGAATTCCATTGACAAAATAATTTAGCCAATTTTTGGAGTGTCATTTTGAGGTTGACAAATATAGAGTCTCCTTCACAACCATAGAATCCATTTATTGCATGGAAAAAACCATAATTGCAATGGAAAAAATTTAATATTGAAGCCATTTGGCCATGAAAAAAATGGTAAAATCTCAAAACCACCATGCTTAACCCCTAAAGGACCAAGGCCTTATTTCTGCCAAAAAACACTCAAAAGTGCCATTTCTGTAGCAAAGAGTAACAAAATTTGAAAACTATTTTTTTTTCACATACAACCGTAGGATCTTATACCTTACTAGTATGGAAATGTGTGGAAAAAATTTCAGAAATTTTGACCACATAGATTAAAAGATATTTGCGTTTAAAGTGAAAAAAACAATTTTTTCAGCACCTTGCGGGACTGGATTATTTGACTTTGAACTTTTTTAACTTAATTTTTTTGCACTACAGAGTTTTGAGCTTTAAATACTTATTGTGGGAAATTGAGTTGAGAATCTATAAAAAAAGAAAATTTTAAGAAAAAGATTAATTTTCATACTTAAAAAAATTGTTAAGTAGAAGTAGGTATGAGAATGAAGGAAAATCTAAATTATTAATATCTTTAAGATGGAATTAAAATGCACTAATCCCAATGGTGAGATTGTTCTAGCAAGCAAACAAAATCATGTAAAATTTTTTTTTTAGAAAAATTGTAAAAATTGCATTCAGAAATGAATTCTATAAGTCATTTTTTCAGGAAGATGCTCTAACTGCCCGATAAACAAGATTGTCCATAACTTTCTCATAATAAGTTCAAATGGAATGAATCAAAGCTTCCCATGCAGACAAAAACATAATCTACAAGAAAAAAATACAAAAATTCAAAATTCAAAATTTTGAATTTTTTTTTCTGCCCGGACTGCCCCCCGTCCCCTACTTTGAGCTTATTTGGTCATAACTTTGGTTTCCGGGCACCAAATGTGAAAAAAATTATATTCCCACAAAGCTCATCAGTTTTTCTATCTTCAAAAAAAGTTTCAAAAAATCATGACAAAATTTCAGCCCGTAGGTACCTGCCCGAAATCCAATTTGTCCCCCGAAGGGACAATGGTCCTTTAGCGGTTAAATTGAAGTTTGCAAGAAAAGTGTTTTTTCAATTGAAGGAGTTGAAATTTTTTTTGTTGAGTAGGAGCTTTGGGATTCAATTAATTTTCAAAGCAAAGGTTGAAAGTTTTGAAAATTAAAATCAATAAGAGAATTGCAAGGCTTTTGAAGCAACCAATGGAAATAACAAAAAAAATGGAATAACCTTATTGTAAATGGTGCAAAATATCCCATCAAGTGACCCTAAAACATCTCCACAAGAACAACGCTATATAAAAATCTTAAAAACCAAGTGAGTGCAAAGATAGAATATGTTGATTTGCAAATGTATAAATAATGGACCACTTACAAAGACTAGTAGATTCAACAAGGCCCCTAAAAAACTTTAAGAAAATATTCTTATAGTGTTCTAAAAAACATTCATAAAAAGATAATGAAAAAAAGGAAGTAACCCATAAAGGTCAATTTATAATAAAAGTCATTATCTTTAATCAATCCTCAAGGAATAATTTGAAGCTTGGAGAAGAATTATTTGGCCATTTATAATAAAAATACAATGTTGTGAGTAATGGATAGGATTTATATGTTATTTATTTGTATTAATTAAGTCAAAAAATTTAATAAAAAATTAGCTAATAAAATGTGAGAATTTAGTTAATTTTTAGCTCTATTCATTATTTTGTGGTTTTAAGTCTCTAATCAAAAATCAAAGACAAAGTAATAATAGAGGTAAAATATATGACCTTTCTTGATTTGAACTGGATTCATAATTTTTTATTGGAAGCTTTAAACCATGATAGAATTTTTGGAATAAATTCTACTTGATTTATTGTTTTTTGTTGATTTTTTTAATTTAGTGATTTATCATGCATAAATGTTACAAATACAACTACCAAATTTGACTAAATTAGGTAAAATGTTTTCAACATAATCTAATGAATATAAGGTAGATATACACAATAAATCCCAACATTATTCATTCCATCAAGTATTAGTAGCATACATTTTAAAATACAAAATGTATCTTGTTAGCACATAAGAAATATTTTAGTAGGCATGCATGAAGCCTTCTTAGACCCAAGTGTTGGAATTTTAAAAATACATATCTATGAAGTTTGTATTTGGTGAATAATTTTTTTAAACTAATTATTAATCTTAAATACAATAAAAAATTCTTGAAACCTAAGAAAGGCAAAAAAAAAATTTGATTTTGATATTAATTTTTAAAGAAATTTCTTTATATTTATTTTGAAACATTAACTTCTTGACAACCATTGTAGCTATTATAAGATGATTTTCAACTATTGCTATTTTAACATTTGTTAGCAAGGTGATTGCAAGACTTACTCTAGTACTATTTTGTGCTACATAATTCTAAGTATTGCAAAGTACTCATCAATATTATCTATATGTGTTTGAAAAGAGAGAGGCTAAAAAGTGAATCTCATTCATTTATATAGACAAATGCTTCTAAAACTATAAAAAATTAAGGTGAAAACAAACACTCAAATTTTTTTAACTCAACCAAAAAATAGTACTCAAATGTAATTGTAGTTATAGTAGTGATAATATTGTACTTCAAAAATTAAAAAATACAACAAATACTATGAGCATTTTTTACTCATAACTCTTTGTAATAGTGAGAGATGCATAAACAACTCTTGTAGGGTTGGTAAATAATTTTGGAATGGATGACTTTTATCTAAATGAATTTTTGTGGATAGAGAAAATAAATTAAGTGGAGACCAATCCAATTTGAAACAAACATTTTGGTAATTTAGTGAGCACTTTAGAAGCATTTGCTATTCTTGAAAGGTAAAGTTGGTATATTTTACATTTGAATTATGAAGTCAAAAATGAATAATGGGTTTTAGAACCAGTACTAAAACTTGAAGAATTTAAAACCTTCAACAAAAACAAGGACTTGGTCCTTAAAAGTACATGAAGTGCCATCAACTGCTCCATTAAATGTTGTATGAAGAAAAATTTGCTTCTTGTCATGAATAATAATAAAATCTTCATGTTCCTTAATGTAAAATACAAATCCTTATCTTTCTACACATTTTAATGTGGATCCATAATTATATTTTGCATGGCCATCATTTCATGTCAATTTCATAAAGACTGCTTTTATTGATGCAAAGGAAGTTGTTTCACCCTCTCTTTTAGACGAAGATTGATGAACCTTTAATTGCTTTTCATCCCCTTTCTTTTTGATAGCTTCTTGATCATTGAAATTACAAATATTGATCCTTTGACCAATTTCTAGGTCAATAAACGGCTCCATTCTTAATTTTTCAATGGGATCCATTTTTAGTTTTTTAATCAAGATTTAAAAAATTATATATATATAGTTCTAAAGTCAATATGGATAAAACTATCTCACCAAAGTTACTTAAAAAAAATTCTAATCGTTAATCCTAAAAAGTGAAAAGCAAAATATATTCAACAACTTATAACCTCCAAATTCTCAAAGTAATTAATAAAGTAAAAAATATTAGTTTTTGGAATATAAAATCCTAAGGCTTTAAGCTTGGATTTTTCTAAAAATAGAAGAATACACACTAAAAATATTCTCTTCTACTATTAAATTTATCATTTATGTTTAAAATTAGAATGATTGGTCTTTACAAGAAATTGCATTATTCTAAAATAAGTCTTAAAGGTAGGTTAATCTCCTTCCAAGTTTATAGTCTATTATACACGTAATTATAGTAAATCTCGTAAGCTCATTAGTCCTTGTATAGCCTTTACAAATTGATATAGACAATAGTTTTTATTTTCAACATGTATCACTAGTGTCTACTATTATAATAATTCTAATTCAATTGACAATGCTATACGGTGCTAAATAGTTTAAATTTTCAAAATTATAACAATGTGAAAGACTATTAATTGTTTATGAAATATATCAAAGTTTAAATCTTACAATTGATTGATGTCAAATTAATAAGTTGTGTCAATAATAATGAAATAATGGAATAATAATAAAATTTTCAAAGTATTCAAAAATTTGATTTATAATAAAAAATTCAAAATAGAGATTTATTGTTTGAAACATAAATAGAATTAAACTTTAGTCTATGACCAAGCAATTCAACTTTTGAAACATTCAATCTAATATAATGATTTCTCTTTAATATACCCCCAAATCATTTATGTTATTCTTAAATAAAATTATTACGAATATAATAGAAGTTGAAATCAAAGTGGGATGAATAAAATAATTTGTTTTTCTCTTTAGCAATTTAAAACTATAGGATTTACTCTGAAGTATATAACTTCTATGTCTACTATTCTATGAATTTTCTAAGTCAATTTTTTTACCATTTCCAAGATCATATTTTCAAATTAATTTATATAAAATATTTTTTGGAGATTCCTTGACTACCATCAAATTGAAAATCCTCGTAATTTTTTCCTCACTAGCAAAATGGAATGAATGAAGACTTCTTTTTTGAAGATATAGATCTATTTTACAAGTCAAAAACTCCATTTTTTCTTATCTCCTAAATGCTTGAATGATTTTCTTAAGCACTCAAATTTCTTTTAGTCACTTCAAATTTTATTTGATTTCAATCATACAAGCAATGAAAGGAAAGAGATTTTGACAAGTTTTGTTGTCAAAAAGTTCAAAAATAGCCAAAATATAAAATTTAATATGCATTAGATTGTAAGATAGAAGGAGCCATGTGTTGTTCATTAATAACATGGAATAGTCCTCTATAAGGGGTGTGGTTATTTTTGGTTTCATGAGCTCCTCAAGACCTTGAGATGTAATGTATTGAATTTTAAAATTGCTTTATTAACAAATGATTACAAAAACCAAGTTAGAAAATGAAGGAGATTCAACACATATTGGCTTTTGTAGTTAGAACAATGATTTCAACTATATTAGTATATGTAGATATTGTTTATATATATATTGTTTTGAATTGTACTTGCATTTACAATTTAAGAATAATCTCAATACTCTGAATTTAATTCAAAATTGCACCCAAGAAGTTTATGCTAAACTTTCTATTTATTAGCTATTAGTAAATGAAATTGATTTGTTTTCATCATCAATTGTAAATGACTTTGTTGACCACATATTCAACTTAAACATTATTTGTAGTAAGATGCACTTAGAATTCTTGTACTACTCCACAGAGGCAAACCAAGTGAACATGATTGTATGAATAATGTAGTAGCACTTAGATGGTGTAATATAAAATAGAATTAACAAAGAATTATGACACTATAAAGTATAGGCTTTGAAGATCATAAATTTTAGTAATTTTAGTATTTTTAGTGATTTTAGTAATAAAATAAAAATAATATTATTACCATATTATAAATCATTTTGTAGAGTAATTTAGTTATATTATTATATATGATAATAAAATATCATTCTACAAACTAGTGATTGTGGAAATCATCCATTTGGGTATTGTGTGAATCATTGGTTTAAAAAAATCCAAAAGTCCTCATTGAAAGTCAAACTACTATAAAAGACCTCTCCTTTTCACAAAAAAATTGGAAGATGAATTATTGCATTTCTGTTCCACACAGAAGGATTTTTTTGTCATTTGTTGGTTGAAAAATGGTTTTTGGTACTAGTGTTTGAATCTCATGTTTAAATTAAAACACCTTGTAAAACTTAGAAAAAATTACATAACATCATGTTGGTGAGGTATTATGTTGTACTAAATGCCTTAAAGGGACTTTTCAATTAATTCAAGGATTCGAATTGACTGAGGAGCTACATAAGACAATTTTGTTCACCTATGTAGGGTCCTCTTTCAAGGATGCAAAAGAAACCCCTATAAATAATAAACAATGTTAAGTTGTCCCATTTCGAGAGATTGCCCCCATCTCTGGCAAATGTCGATGCAATCCAGATGCACATTCATCACATCATCAATAGTAATAAAAAAGCAAAAATGAAAATCATTGTACCAGTCTGGTCATTTTTATATAGTTAAGGGAAATAGTGCGGGTCATATATAGTAGGAACGAAGGATAATCATCCATTCTTTTTCATTCGTCGAATTTATTTCATCCGTTATGACGGAGCCCGTTGTGTCTTCGTTATTAGATTGGGTAGGAAATAGTCTTGGAACGAAAGGCAGTAGTCATTAGTCGACTTTTATCTCATTAACGAAATTCATCAACGAAAGACGCGCAAATGATTCACTTTGTTCATTCGTCGACTTTATTTCGTCGAAGCCTCATCGTCTTCGTCGTGTTCTTGGTTCAGAAGGTTTGGCTATGGCGGGCAACACATGCTTTCCCTTCACGGCTACCCCTTTCGCTGTGACCTCTGTTTCTCCTTCCCAAATCCCTGGCTCTTGCGGTACTCGTGAAGCGCTTTCAAAAATCTCTCGCAAGCCGAGGGGCGCTATGCGGTCTTTTCCGTGGGTGTCTTTCTCAATCTCATCTAAGCAGGACTTTCCGTGAGCCTTGTGAAACCCTGGCCTCGGTGTTTCCATCATCCGAGCTGACTTTTCTTGGGGCGTTTGTGATTTTAGGGCATGCGAACCTTAGTTGCAAGAGGATTTGCAGGAGTATGATGCGTGAGGTGCGTGCTGGTATCACTTTTTGGTTAGAGAAGTTTTTGTAGCTTTTGGATCGTGCTGGCTTTTTCCTTCTTTTGTTGTTTCCGAGGAGTGCTCGGTTTGTAATCCAATTTAGAACGAGCGGGCTTGAGTGATTCGCCTACTGTTTGAGCTAGTGTTGTTTCGAGAGTGAACGCAACTAACCTAAACCTCGTGATGATCAACGTGGAGGGGAGTTTGCATCTTAGGTGCAGCTATCTCGCGAGTTTTACTAGTTATGAAGTTTTATATGTGGCGGAAAGGTTTTGCTGGCAATGCTGATGTCTATGTGATTTACTGTCGACGATGTATAGCTATTTTTGTATTGCCTATTGACTTGGCTCTTCTGACTTTGTGAGGGGGAAAACGACGAAGGAGTATAACGTTGGCGGCAATTTTTTTGTTGCTTTTCTACTGTATTTCCCCCTTCGCCCTATTGCCAAGGATAGTTTCCTATTATAATTTCATAAACCGTTTTAATTTATTTTTAACACGCCATTTGCAAGAGCTTTGCGGAAGCTCTTACAGTACTGGTTTATTGTGACTAAATGACTCTTAGATTGTGAAGCGTGTGAGGTCCAAAAGATTCTATTCTCTTGTTTAGTCCAGGATTTCTTTGCGAATCAACCTGTATCTTTTTGGTTGAGTTCGGATGCGAAGTTACAGTTGTGAGTTATATGAGATGTACGTGCGGCACGCGAGGTCCCTTAGTACTCTAGGTTCAGCTCACCAGGTCACCTCAAAAGAAGATCATCTTGACCGTCAACTGCGATTACTTTAGCTGGGGTTTTAGTCTGGGTTTTAGTTCTCAGCGTTAGTGCATGCGCTGTATCTTCGCACAATTTTGTGCCCTGGCACCCTGCGACTGGCAGTTTGTTAGAGCAGGGTTTTAAAATTCGGCGGGAGATGATTTGTCCGGAAAGCAGCGTTTTTGTTTAGGTTTCTGGGCAAACACATTCAAAACTTCTTTGACTTTTTTGAGAACCACTGGCAGTGATGGCTGACAGCGTAGGCGCGAATGGCTACTGCTTCTCCCCACATCTTCTCTATTTTTTCTTCCCTATCCAAGCTCATCGATTGTGGATGGCGTATCCCGATTTGTGATTGGTTATTACTCGTCTGGAAGACTAAACCCGCATCTTATAACCGTACCTTTAAGGGCATGTCCTAACACCTAAGACGAGGGTTTTAGGCAGTGCAGGAGGGTTTTACAAGTTATGTCTCTTCCACTTCATGTGCACGTGCTTGGATTTTCTTCGGTGACCACCAAGTTACCGCTGTCTGCTCTGAAGTGAATCTTACTGAGTATTTCAATCTGGTGCAATTTGGGGCATTATTGTCGGCAAAGTACCCCTTATCCCGTTGGAGGTAGCAAGTTAAGACGTCTCTTGTAGTGTGCTTGTCTTGACTTCTTTGAATGCAGCTAGAAATTTTTCTTTCTCTGAGAATGGATTTATTAACCTTCATTGGACATGTTCGTGTTCACAGTTACGAATTCTAGCGGACCGCATGATGTAACTAGGCGTCGACAGGACAGCACACGGAAAGACACAGATCTCAATTTTCCCTTTTTTGGCCAAAGCAACCTGGCAACCGCCATGGAGATTCTGGTCAACAATGGCCACACGAATGCTAATGAAGCTGGTAACGCTGACGTGCCGGATACCTGTGAAACTGAAGATAGGTTATGTGAAAACGGTTCACTGGGAAATAACCAAAGCGCCTTAGTTGCTGATACTGGTAATATGGTGGATCCTAGCGGTATGGATTTGGAGGATGCGAGTATGAAAGTGAACACAAAGAAAAGGGCGTTTGATGAAGACTCGCAGGATTTGCATAGCCCGTCCAAGAAGCTTGCAATGAGATCGTCTTCGGATGTTTTAATCGCAGAAGTAGATTCTGCGGTAATTAGTTCTCCGTCAACTGAGGCCATAAACATCGACACGACACGGGAAGAAGCAGGAGGGAGGTGAGTTGCACAAGCAACCCTTGGTGATGATTTTTGCTCAATTCGTATCACGCTGTATAGCTATCAAGTTTGCCTAACTCAAAACACATCTTGAAATGCTGCTTGGTTGTATGGGATACAGCGAGTTGTGAGCTAGAAGCTTGTTTTTGCAGTATTTATTGGTCTGTGTATTGGAATGGAGTTGTGACGATTTATACAAGTTTTTTAAGCCATAAGATTGCTTTGGAGTCTATTTGCGCATTGGAGAACAGCATTTGACCGGTGCTGCACGATTACGAGCCTGAAATTCACGAGTGCGCTGAATATCGGTCGTGGGTATTATGTGCAGGAGCCCTGGTAACCAGGAAAGGCCTGGTTCTTTCAAGCAGACTTCTGGCTCTGTTATAATTTGCCCCACTGTTTCCTGTCCCTCTCTGGAAGTGGGCAATCATTTTAATTCTGGAGGGACGAGTATGTGTGAAACAGACCAATTGGCCCCCAATTTGCAGAGTACTGATGTTACCTTGTCTTCAGTTGAATGCAATGTAGATTTAGCCAGTAGTGAAGGAAACTTTAGTACGTTAAAGTCAGCACAGTTAGAGGTGAAGGACATGGGGACAATTAACGGATGTAGTGATTCACTTGGGTTGGTGACAGAGGTAGGTGTTGAAAGAGAGAAGGGCTCGCTGATCTTACATAACGGTCCTAAGAATGGTCATTTAGACTTCGAGGCAGATCAAGTTATTGTTAATGCGCCAGAAGAGGAAAAGACAAATGTTGTGATGGGTACGGAGAAATCTGCGCCTGACACAGCTTTAGATGATCGTTTAATACTCTCAAGACCTAGTGAGGCAGATTCAGAGGAGATGAATGGTGAATTTCGTATTGCAGGTGCCTCCTCCACGTCAATGGGTGAAGTATCTGTATCTGAAGCTCAATTGACACCGCTGTCGATTGGTTCCCATACTATTAAAGCATGCCAAGTCATAGAGGAGTCAGCTGTCGCTGATGATGTTCTTCAAGGCAAGACTACTGAGGAAGAAGTTGTTGACGGGAGAAGTGAAATGAGTGAGGTGGATGAGATGCAAGTGGAGAAAGCGGATGCAGCAAAGGCACTGGAACTGAGAATGGTTGAAGTTATTATGCAAAGCCCTGGATTGGAAGTGGCAGAAAGTCATGTTGATGGAACACTCAACCCTTCGGCAGAATTTCCTCTGAGTGTGAGTGAGCATGAGGATGGAAGTAGAGGCAAGGATATTAGGAATGAACTTTCTGAAGAGGATAAAATCACAGAACTGTTTCAGCCAGTTGTTCAACTGCCTGAACACTTAGAGCGAGCCAATAGCTTTCTTTGGGGGGCACTTGATGTCGATGAGCAGAGCAACGGAATGGTCTCACATGATTTGCATGTACAACAAGTAAGGCATGCAAGTACACAGGCTCTCGAGGATCCTTGCAGTTTGCAAATGGCTTCGAACAAGGATCCTGATTATGCTCAACAATCAGGGAGTGATAAAGGAGATGACAGCATGGATAGGCAAGATTCAGAGGTTGCCACGCCATCAGCTGCTACATCAGCTCAATCTGAGTCATCTGGCTTGAAGGTGAGTGTTACTAATCTCAGTGTGTCATTCTGTTGCTGACTTCGACTGTGATATTTTTTTCTTAAGATTTGAAATTTTAGATAGAAGGAAGGAATGATTTCTCTTTTTGAAGCTTACAGTGTGTTCCTTCTTTCTGCATGGTTGGTGCAGATGCGATTAAGTTTGAAAGGACCAGGGGAAATTGCTTTGAAAGCATCTCCAAACTTTGCTGTTGGAAGGACTTATCCTATGAAGGAAATTTTACTGAAGGAAGCTCCAGCTTCAGCCAAACTTCTGTTAGCATCAGGATTGCTTGATGGGCATTCTGTGCGATATATCGGACGTGGTGGCCATGTACTTTCTTCAAAGCTTTGGGCTTCTGGGTGTCTTGTTGGCTGTTTCTTCATGAGTATTTTGGGATGGCTTGGTTGATGCTGTCCATGCTTCTAGTTCAGAGTGTGTCTAATTACTTGTTCTTAACCAATATCATGGGCAGGCTCTGACTATATATGTGCGTTCTATTTTCATAGTATCTACTTTTTCATGTGTTTTCTCATACAATGATTTCCGATTTGATACAGGTCATGCAGACGGGTATTATTAAAGAGGGAGGTGTACTTTGTAACTGTGGCATTTGCAAGGGCTTGAAGGTATCATCTTCATGGATTCCCAGGGTTGGCATGTTATGGTTTCCTCAAGAATTCATTGTGTGCGATGTTGCAGGGAGGTAGTTGTACAGTGTATACATCTGTCGGTTTAGCTATAACAATGCTGATGCTGTCTGGTGGGGTTTTGTTGAAGGTTGTAAACGTTTCTGCGTTCGAGAAACACGCTGGTAGTTCAGCACGGCATCCAAGTGACTTCATCTATTTAGAAAATGGCAAGTGCTTGAAGGAAATTTTAGAGATCGGCTGGGATGCGAACAAACAGAAGGTAAACGTCATGGATGTGCTGAAGTCTTCCATCGGTGAAGTTGGAGGTGAAACCATGAAGATCAGAGCACGAGATCAGTCCTCGATTCAAAACGAGTTGGTTGAGATAAAGCCAAGGTTATCTCTTGATACAAAACCCCGGTTGCCGCTTGATTCTAAACCGAGGATGCCGCTGGATGTCAAAGCTAGGATGCCGCTTGACACAAAACCAAGGCCCGTTAGTGAATTGAAGGTCAGAGGAAACGAAGGAAGAGCTGCTCTGCCAAGGTTTGTCTGCAAGAACTTGTGTGAGCAAAGAGGTCATGTTTTTTGTCAGGCACTTGCTGTGGTTTAAGGTAGACATGAAGATGTTAATGGCAGTTGTGATCATGTGAGATAATTGAACTTTCATTTTACTGCAGGGACCGTACTACGAAAGAGAAGGAGACCTCGAGTTCCCCAGTTCTCAGCAGAGAAACAAGTGGTGCAAATTTACACAAAGCTCTATTTCTTCCAGGAGGTTTAGAAGATGATACTGAGCTTGGATA
Source organism: Climacium dendroides (assembly GCA_950106755.1). Classification (NCBI taxonomy): domain Eukaryota; kingdom Viridiplantae; phylum Streptophyta; class Bryopsida; order Hypnales; family Climaciaceae; genus Climacium; species Climacium dendroides. Next base: position 45,743,640 of record OX467082.1, on the reverse strand, counting down.
CTATGTGAAGGGCCAGGTTCGATACTGGTCCTGCTACTTACGCCGACTTATTGCCTGGCTTGAACGTGTTCTGGATTTGCGTATCCACTACAAGTGGTTTATAATTAATGTAATCCTCCTGGGTTGCGTCATCCATTTTCAATCTTCAGTTTTACTGATATTGCCTTGCATTTGTGCAGAAATACCAAAGCGGAGTCAAAAGAGGATCAGGAATATTCTGCAGTTGCTGTAATCAAGTGGTATGATTCCTCCGTTCTTGTGTTCATTCCTCCTGCTTTATATACATAGTAGTTAATAAGGATTCTTATGAGGTCGGACTGTATGCCATGTGAGATGAAATACATCTTGTTTGGGATATCGATACTAAGTGATTCTATGAATGTATTCAAGTTTACTTGCATTTGACTCGTTGAGATCATATTTTCATTAAGTGTTGGATTGGATTGCAGATTAGTTGCTCCTTATTCGAGCAGCATGCTGGTTGGGGTTCTCGAAGAAATCCGTAAGTTTCATATTCAAGTCTTCATGGACGTTTATTATTTTTCATGCCAGTTGGTTTTCTTGTTCTGTTCTCATATTTGTACTCGAACATTAGCACCAAGGCTCAACATTTGACAAGGGCGTTGTTTCTAGTCATACACCCATGAAATATGATTCTTACCTGAGAGTAATAGTGGTTGGGTGAAATTGGTGAATTCGTGAGGCAGTTTGTGTGTATCCTCTATTTTTGCATCGATTTGTCTCTGGGAATAAAACTTGTGAATACCCCTTGATCCGAATTGGACTTTGAATGAACAGGTATACCAGCATCTATTTAGCAGATGGTCGCTCGCTTCATGATGCTGCTCAGTCTCTTGTGGTCGAACAGACCGTGAAGCAAGAAGGCATCACCCGCATAAAGATTGATCATTTGGACCAGTGTATTGAATGTGGAGATACAGGGGATCTTCAGCTTTGCACTGGTTGCCCTAATGCATATCATCTGGGTACTCTTCGTCGCTACCATCAATCATTCTGATGGAGTCGCTCTTTGCATGCTTTTCTTATTGCGACTCGTTTGTTAAATGGGATTATTGATTTAGGGGATTGCAAGGTAGAGAATTGGTGTATACTAACACTGGACTATTTTTCTGGCAGATTGTCTGGGTTTAGGAGATTCATCTATTGGTGAATTCTTTTGTCCTAGCTGTCAGGAGCAGCGATTTGGTGGAACAAAGGACAGACGCCGATCTATGGGCAAGAGGCGTTCAAATGGGGCTGCTAAGACTTTGCTTACCAAGGATCGTGTTACGGGCCGGTGTACTCGCTTGTTGCAAGTTACTCCTGAAGCGACCACCATTGGTGGTTGCGTTTTCTGCAAGTAAAGACTACGTTCCAGAATTATTTTTAGAATCATCACAGAATCATCACATAACTAATATACTAAAATAACTGTGCAATTCGAGGGTTTAATTTTGCGTTAGCATTATGTGCACATGATTTTTCGGTTTTGCAAGGGTGGTTGTCTTTGTTACTTTGCAAAACCGAAAAATTATGTCCTTTTTGTTTTTCCCGTGGACATCTGATTTATTGCACAAATTTCGTACTTTTTACTAGGATGTTTATATTAGCTTTGAGTAGAATCTGTTTGTTAGACATCAGTCGTCCAAAGCTAAGTATTTATTTTATATTATTGAAGTCTAATGAGTGTTATCTGGTCTGATTATCATTTGGATTCTGTGCAGATCTCCTGATTTTGTCAAGTCAGGATTTGGACCAATGACGACTTTACTTTGTGATCAGGTGAGCAACAGGCTAATGGTATTAGTACAGAGATATTCAGTTTGGCAACACTTCAAGTCATCTAGGATAGCTGAGAAGTAGACTGCCTGTTCTCGAGCTTGAATTCACATGTTAAGGACTCACCATTGTCACTTATTCTTATGCTAAACTGTCTTCCTCGATCCCTTTCTTGTCGTTATTTTTTGTTGATGTCATGAGTTTGTTTATTATCTATCGTGCTCTGAAAACCTGTGCTCTTCTGAGTTGCAGAGGTATTTAGTTTTTTGGGTCCTCTGTCCTTCAGTACATTTTATTAATGTTATTTTATGTTTTCAGTGTGAGCGGGAATATCACGTTGGATGCTTAAAAAAGCATGGTCTAGAAGACCTGAAGGTAATAATCGACCAGTGCTAGTCTTGTGTGACTGGTAGAACATGACAGGGAATTTAAGAAGCTGATTGTGTTCTTGGGTGTCCTTAGATCATTATTCGATCTATTTTGAAAGGCGCGTGAGTTATTCTTCGAATAATTGCTCTTCAATCTTAAATCTCATTACCAAATTCGTCGTCTGAGTTTTCAGGAGCTTCCAGAGGGAGAGTGGTTCTGTGGTGAAGATTGCAAGCACATTCATAGCATACTACGTTTACTAGTGGCGAATGGGCCTGAACCCTTAGCTGATAGCATAATCAGTAAAGCTTTGAAATTTCGGCCTCAATTTGATAAATCTGAAGATTCAGCCGAGTCGGGCTGTGGAGGCTTTGAGTGGCAGCTTCTGCATGGTAGGGGTGGAGATTCCGCCAATGGTAAAACACTTTCAGAAGCAGTTGAAATATTTTCGGTGAGTTGCAGTTTGAACCGACCCTTTTTCCTCCGATCAAAGTGATATTCCTCGTTTTGTGGCAGCTTTTGAACGATCACTAATAATTCTTGTTTAGATTTTGTTGTTTATGGTATTCTTACGAGTGTCCGAAGAATAGTACTTTTGGAGGGTCCAGAACAGTTACAAAAGTTTCGAAAATAGATGTTGGAAATGAGAGGCTCTAATGTCAACCCTGCATTTGAGCACTATATCTAACTAGCCAGACACTGTCATAATTGAAGTGGGCAATGCAATTAAGTCTATAGCATTGCAATCCTCTGATTCAGATAGATGGAATCACTGAGCTTCAAATGTCATATTTGTGGGGCTATTTGTACAGGAATGTTTTGATCCCATTGCAGATGGAATATCGGGAGGTGATTTGATTCCTCTTATGGTACACAGGTAAGATCCTTTTTATGAGTCCATCCAATGGTTTGCTAGTTTTTGTGTGCCACAAAGGTTGTTTATTTATATGCACTGCTTATTGCTGCGTATGTTGTAACATCACGAGTCTCGAGAGCTTTGATGTAATATCTATTTACGTGTTTTGAAACTTGGAGTTCAGGCGCAGCATTCGAGATCAAGATTTTCGAGGGATCTACTGTGTTGTTCTGAAGCACTAGTAAGTGAATCTGTTCTTCATTGAACTTTTAGTAATTTGCTTTTGTCATCTTGCATTTCTGGCGTCACCAAAACTAAGAGTACCCAAGACTTTGGGTTTATTTATTTGTGAATGATCACCTTGAGATCTCTGGATTAAAATACAAGTCCATTAATTTTGAGTTGGCCTTGAAACTGCAGCAATAAAGTCGTCTCTACAGCCCTTATCCGCATCTTTGGGAGGCAGCTAGCAGAACTGCCGCTTTTAGCAACGAGTCCTTCACATCAAGGCCAGGTAGGTGTACGGTCTTTGGTTATTTAGTCTTAATAGAACTGATGATGCTGTAGGGTTATTTCAAATGCAAGTAACCCCTAAGTGCTCAACTGGCCAAGAGTGGCTCATTCCGTATCTACAGGAATTGAAATTATTCAGTTAAGGAGGCGTCACGGACGCTTCAAGAAAGCTAACAAAGAGTAGCATTAGGATGAAGAAATCAAACCCCACATTTTTGAATGACAGGAGTATGCTTCGAACGTTCCTTTAAATATCTATTTTCTTTAAAAGTGGATTTTTTATTCTTAACTTGGGCACTGCGGTTAATGATTGAAGAGTTTATTCCAAGATTGAGTCGGTGTTTGTAGCTTTATTTTCGTTGTGTGGGGTGTTTTTGAAACGTGGCCTCCCGTTTCGAAACCTTGCTCTTCAGGAGCATCTACAGTACTATTCCATGCTATTCTTTTTGTAGCCGTTATGCAAGTTGACCTGTGCTTGTTCTACCATGGTGCAGGGCCACTGTAAAGCACTCTTGTTATCAATTGAAAGATTGTTAGGCGTGCTGCGGGTTGAACGGCTGGCACTTCCTGCAGCACACGGTGCAGAGGGTATCTGGCTGAATAAATTCGACTTCAGTCGCATGAGTGAGGAGAAGGTGTGTATTTAGCACTTGCTGCACTTTAACTTGAGACCAGATGATTGATTAACACGTTAAATGTGTCTATTCTCTGTAGTTTAGTAGAGTTTATAGTTAGCCCTCAGCCCTCTCGTGTGACTCGCTTGTATTTGCAAACTTCCTGTACATCCTCAGAATCTGTCATTTATGTGCACATCTGGTTGGACACCTTCCACATGTCAAGTTGTGGTCGTGCATCGGAGTGCTAATGGAGTCAGTGTCATCAGAGAGGGCTGAGTGCTGAAATCGGAAATTGGATTTCCTATTTAGAATTTGTAGTTTAGGTGATTTACCTATGTTTCATTTTTTGGTGGCATTTTCAGAATGTGTCAGAAGTATGTTTTTGATGTTGTCTGTTTAGATTAATAGCGGTAACATGCACGTGTGCAGGTGACGCAGTTTCACACGGACCTTAATATGATGGTTTTCACCGGCTCATTCATGCTAGAGAAAGCAATTGCCCCCTTGGAGATCATAGTTGGAGCGTAGGTAGGCTCAGTTAGGGGAGTGATTCCAAGGATAATTTTTATTCATTTTTGGGCTGATTCTTTTCTGCACAACCTGTCATCAGTCAATCAATAGTTTGATTCGTCTTTTACCGATTGAATGCTCGTCAAATTGCATGAGAACTAGTTTAACAGGGCACTGCTTACTGTACTCTACATATAGGTAATAGATGAACATCGATCCAAGTAATGAGCTGGTCGTCGTGGTGTTCACCAACATTGTTGTTACAGGGACTGAAGTGATAAATCACTTGTTGCAAGAAGACTTGTAATCCTGGGCTTTGTTGTTGCTGCTTTACCAACTGGAGCTGAAACGGTACACTCTAGAAACTCTGTTTGCCGGACTGTTGGCGGACTAGTTTCACTTGTGCTGGACAGGAGCCTGGAAGTAGTGGAGGGTATGTCAAGTGCTTGGGAGCTTATCTTTACATAGTTCCTTGCAGTCTTCCGCAGAATCTCCTCTCTTGTGACCGTAGAATGTAGAATGGCGAATGTAGGTACCAATGACCAAGACTTAATTCTTTGAATATAGGTGAATACAACTAGAGATGACTGCAAAAGATAAAAATGAAAAAATCCCTATGTCCTTTGTTTCTCTGTTCCGCTTCCTTTTATCACTGGAAATTGTCCATGTGTTTTAAGAGGAATAAAATAAAAAATAAAAGTAAATATTCAATGGGCAAAGAGAAATATATATTATCAAAATGAGACTTTAGTGAGTATCCCAAATTGTTTTTTTCATTCGTGTACATGTCCTATACATATTGAAGAATTTGAATTTCCAAGATTGGTTTAGGGTGCAAGATTAGGAATGGATGCCTCCACTCTAGATTGACAAAATCATTGGGTGTGAACTCATTTTCTCCTCCAATCACTATGATTTTATGAGAGATGTAAAGATATTTGCATTCAGAATTGCCACTTGGAAATGAATGTGTTCTGTTGTATAACTTTAGCTACACATACTTTAGTGATAGCTATAATTTTTTAGCTACAGAAAGAACCATCCATTAGTTTAATCTTACGATGACAAAGAATCCTTTTATGTAGGATAAAAGTGTAAATGTTCATTTTTGGAGTTTTGTGTGGAAAGGGAAGGTCATGAATCCTTCTATGTAGAATGAAAGTACAATTGTTCATCTTTGGAGCTTTATGTGGAAAGGGAAGGTCATGCATAGTAGTTTGACCTCTACTGAGTGCTTGATTTTTTTAAGCAAATGATTCAAATTGTACCCAACACAATGGATGACAAAGAATCCTTCTGTGTAGGATAAAAATGCAAATGTTCATCTTTGGAGTTTTGTGTGAGAAGGGAAAGTCATGCACAATAGTTTGACCTCCACTAAGTGCAGTTTTTTTCTAGCAAATGATTCAAATTGTACCCAATAAGCTGATTTCTATGGTGACCACTCCATTCTTTTGGGATTAAGGTAAAACAGCTCATTGTGGTCAAAATTGGGAGTTTGCTCTCATATTGAAATTTTTCAATTTCCCCCCCACCACCACCACCACCACATTAATACAAGAATGAGAAACGATGAAAACAATTGAAATTATGTTTTTTTTTTGACAAAGTATGAATTTGTTGTGAATTTTTGAAATGTTCAATGCATCATGGCCCAAAAGAGTCTCTAGACTACCTTAGAACCAACAAAATCTGAATCTATTGTGCTCCTTTTGTTCACCTAAAGCAGTCATAGTATTTTCTAACATGGAAGGCCTAAAAAGCCAATTCTCACAATGAATTTACACTGAAAAGTTGGAAGTTCCTAATGTAATCACTAATCACTCCATTATTGTCATGTAAGACATGCATTGTGGCCAAAATCTCACATACTGAAAAAACCCAAATCTCACATAATGATGGGGTCATTCCCTAGGTGTCCACTATGGGTCATCTGACCACAATGGGCTGTTCTACCTTAATTAGTACTCTCTCTCCACAACCACCTTGCTCTGGCAAAGGCTGAAAAGTGTGGAAGTTCTGTATGACAAGCCTGAGCTGAAAGGTTTGTATGTATGTTGCTTATGAAAAGTCACTTGAAATGAATGTTCTGTTTCCATTTCAGGTGATGATTCTGGGTGCACATATTTTTGAGTTGAACAGCTTTAATTTTCAGCTACCTGAGAAACCATCCATCCATTTTAATGAGTACTCTCTCACAACAACCACCTTGTTCTGGCAAAGGCTGAAAAGTGTGGGAGTTATGCATGACAAGCCTGCACTCAAAAGTATCATATGTAAGGTAGTATGGCCTTAAAGCGACCATTTAGCAGCTGGTCCCCCTTCTCCAAAGGTTTCCATGAATATAAATATTTTTGGATCATTTTTCAGAGAAAGAAAAATGGATGTGGAACATCACTCAAGTGGTTTCATATTTTTTGAATCATTTTTGAATTACTTATGAATTTTCAAAAGAAACTGTTGTAGGCACCTATTTGTGACCCTAAAGTGATTTGAGTAAATGAAGGCCAACAATTGGCTCTTGCAATAAATAATGCATTTCTCTTGATTCTCTTAATGGCTTGAGAGGTCCATTTAAGGACCACCTACTATCCATTGCAACCCTAAATATAGGGGTGATTTGAAGAAGCCGCTCGCTTTTAGTATAGACTACCTTATGTTGTTTACAACAAGTCTATCAAAAGTGATGATTGGAAGGTTTTGTATGATAAGGTAGGAGGTCAACAAATCACCCATAATTGGGGGGGAGGTGAAGCTTCTTGAAACATTTTTCAATAAATTTTCCTTGAAAGACAAGTGGAATTGTCATCTAACCCAAGTCGTTTCATATTTTTTGGAGCTTTGCGGAATTAATTATGAAATTTTGAAGTTGAGATGACATAGGGCTCTAAAATCGCCCACCTCCTCAAATGTACACATTTTGTACATTGCAGAAGGCTATGAAAAAACATGTACAAATAGTGTACATTTGAAGAGGTGGGCGATTTTAGAGCCTGTGCACTTTTAAAACTTCCTACCTTGTAACAACAAATCTATGATCAAAAGAGTTCAATATTTCATTTGATGGAATGACTCTAATCATACCCTACTGACACTACAAGACTTGTGCCTAAAAATATGTCTAAATTTAAAAAAGCATGGAACCAATTATTTATTGTTCTAACAAAATGCAAATAAGGTATGTGCACCTAAAGGAGACACTCTCCTAATTGCGACACCTATCTACATTTGTCTAAGATTCCAAACTTGAAATCCTAGAGAATTGTAGATAGGTGTTGCAATTAGGGGAGTGTCTTTCTTAGGTGCACATACCTTACCAAAATATTAGACTTAAATTATGAAGACAATTAGCAATGTTTGTAGCAACTTCAGCAGATTTATATAAATTCATATGTGGGACTATTGTGTAGGTTTACAAGAAAGTAACTACTAACTCTGCCCCAAAATAATTTTGTGGTTTGAGAAGACTAGTTAACTTGTCACATCCCTATCCTCTTGGGTGCTCAATGAACCTTAGTGTGCAAGGGGAGACCTTAGGGGTGACTTCCCAAGCCTTGCAATAGACTAAGAAGGGAGATTTGAGAGACTCCCGATTAAATAGGGTGCAATGACGCCCTAGTTTGAAGTTGACGGTAGAGTGTCATACATGCTTGAAAAGCTCTTGACAATAAGATTCTAATGGCACAAAGAAAGCATGATTCAGAGTTGTGAGCTAAAAGTTATGGCCGTCCAAAGTTGACTAGGTTCCAGTAGCGTCAGGACACTTGAAGGCTAGGTGTGAGGGGTTCTCAATGAATCCCATAAGAAAGTATGTCATATAGCATATCATTGGAAAGCTTGAACACAAGGAATCTAGAATGACAAGCATTACGAGGTTCTAATGCATGAGTTAAAAGTTATGGTCAAAAGAAGTGCTATGATGAAGGTGTGACGCCTCCTCTAGTGAACTCGAATCTTTGGAGGGCCATAACTTTGCGAGAATTTATTTAAATGAGACAAGTGAGTACCATTGGCATCTACTCGTTGCACATATGTTTAAAATGGACTTACATGTTGGAGCTCTGAGCACAAAGTTACGTCGATTAAAAGTTCAGGAGTCCAAACGGTGACGTAATTTGGCGTTTTGAGTTGGAATTGGATGGTCTTCCACAACTCAAGTGTGTTTGGGATTCTCCTTCAACCTATGAGGGGAGTTTGCCGAATACTACAGAGAATACTATAAGAGGGGTTGGTTTCCCTCCTCTCTCCTTCTTAAAGCCTTGGTAAGTCCCGGTGATTCATAGTTATTGGTGGTGACTTCACCACTACTTCTAGGTACTATGGGATACTTGTGTATGTCCCATGACATCGGTTGGGTGGAGTCCCACTCCTTGCTAGGCCTCCTTGGATATGTCTCAAGTTGTAAGTGCCGGTTATCTTAAATGGATGAATAGCAAATGTAAAAAAGGCTAGTATGGAGTGGGTGACACTCAAGGGCGGTTAGGACCATGGTGAATAGTACCGCCATGGGTCCTTGCATATTAAGGTTAAACTTTCACCCCATGTTACTAAGTAACATGCTTGGTGTCATGAAGGGAGTGTATGCTAGTAGTCTCGGTGACTGAGACTTGGTAAAATGAGTTGTATATGTTTGGCATGTGTAGTGTTAGGCAATTTGTGACCAAGTGGTGCTGTAAGCAGGTTGTGGTGAACCTAGTGAGCTGTTGGAAGCTGTAAAGTGTCATTTGGGTCACAACATAACCCTGAAGGTTTTTTACTATGTTTTCTTCAAAAATGCTCTAAAATTGCCATTTCTAGTACAAGTAACAAATTTTTGAAAAAAAATCATTTTTGGACACATCTAAATATAGAATCTTATAGTAATATGGTTTGAGAAGATGTCAAATTTTTTTTTAGAAAATTCTACCATATAGATTGCAAAATATTACCATTTCGAATGACAAAAATCATTTTTTTTCCTACAAGAAATTGGATAGTTGCATTTCTTAAGGTCACATTTTTATAAAAAATCATCTAAAATGATAGTTATTCTTTGGATTCATTCTCCAAGTCAAGTAAGCTAAATTCTTGAAAATTTTCAAATCATTTGGAATTGTACAATATATAGGAAAAAAATAGTAAGTAGAAAGAAGTAGTGAATGATTTCAAAATACTAAATTGTTAACCATTTATTTATGTAATTGAAAAAGTACAATCCCAATGGTTGAAATATTGTAATTAAAAATGTGCACTTGATGTTTTTACTTTTATCCAAAAATATTGAAAATTGAGTTAGATAAAGAACTTCAAAGTTTATTTTAGAGTAGAGATTCCATATGTACTTGCAAATTACCCACAACTAAAACTCTTCATAACTTTCATCTTATTAATCAAAATGGAATCATTCAAATATTCTATGTATAAAAAATCTAGAGAACCAATTTAAATTTTTCATTTAAAAAAAAGTTTTTTTAATGAATTTTTTTGCTACCTGAACTACTCACCAAATGTTGAAAATTACATATCATACAACAAATTTTTAACCATGTAGTCAAAAGTTATGAAAATTGTTGGTCCTTAAAGCTCTTTCTCAGGACATGTTGTGTGAAAATTTCAAAGAAAAAAAAATTCCATTCATAGTGAGTTGTCTAAAATCGTTATATTGGCAAAAAAACGCCATTTGGTCCTTTAGGGGGTAAAACAAACTTAGATGTTGTCAAAAAGCAGCAGTCATGTGTACTTACAGTAGATCATGTGCTTGCAATTATGAGTACTATTATAGCATTATACTATGAAAAATTGTTATTAGCATATTTGTTTTTTCTAGTACAATTCCAATCTAATCTTATCTTTAGTTCTTAATTAGTATTTTCAAATTATAAAATTATTTCAGAGCAAAGGGGTTATCAATTAAAAGTACAAGAATTGCACCTTAGAGCATCCACATCCTTGTACATTAATAGTCTAATACATGGTTGAGGGGTGTGAAATTGCTCTAAAATACTCTAAATATTCTCCAAGCCCTCCATCCTACCTCATTAATGAATCAAGGAATCTATTGTAATTAAATTTTGTTATTTGATCCTTGAACAATGATTGACAATGTACCGAAAAGAGTCATCCCGTCTTGGTTTTGCTCCCCTCCGCCCAAATCAAAAGAAAATACATCAACTATTGATAATTTAGAGAAATTTTATCCCCCCCCAAAAAAAACACCATTGATAATTTAGATGTAAATGACATTGGGGTGGGCCATTGATTTTGTGAGAAAAATGTAAGACACCTCTCAATAACTGTCGAATGGAAAAAAAAGCACTATAGGATTTCAGCCTAATAGGGTTAGCTTTAATGGCGATTTTGGGTATGATGTTCTAGAGGAGGAATATTGGCATAAATAGAATCAAAATTTTTTGGCAAAGCCATTGGAGTTGTTGGAGCTACCAGAGCTTGAGCATGACCTGGAGGTTGAGGTTGCATCGTTGGAGTCGTTTTTTTGGTGGATTTTGAGTTGGCTAGTACAATCGCCGGAGTTGCTAGAGGTGGTACGCAAGGTGGGGCTACATCGTTGGTGCACTAAGGTGATCCATTTCATGGTTTAGAAGACAATTCGTTTGGCAAATGTTCACGTTTAATTGTTTGAATGATAGGCAAGTTTGAGTTGAAAAGTTAGAGATTAGAATTCTATGATTCAAATTCGTTGACTTTCATTTTTGTAGAATTACGGTGTTTGCGGAGATTTTGTGTTTGATTGCTTGATTGTTTGAATTTGCTTGGAATTGCTTTGAGGTACAAATCTTGAGTGTTGTGCTTGGTTTTGGACAGGTCTTGAAATAGCTCCACCTATGTTTGAGCTCGTGAAAGGAGCAACTCGCAAGGGTATGAAATTAGAGAGCTATGAAGAATTTAAATTCACCATTCCAACTGAGAATGAAGGACAAACATTTGTATAAAAACAAAAATTTGAGAATAAAAATGCCCCCATTAAAACTACCATGAAAAAAACTACCTTGAAAAAAACTCCTAAATGAGCTCCTACACGGCTTAAAGAGATGGATGTGAGTGTGACAATCTCTGTGGGAAATGTCAATATTAGCGTTTTAGCTCTTAGTAAAGGTTGAGGAGTTCCTTAAAAAAAAATGCATCTTTAGCTTATACTTCATCGAAAGGGTGGAGCTTTGTCTAGGTTGCACATGCAGATGGTTTGCCGCCTCATGGCTACTTTTGTTGCCAATGTGAGCAAACGTTTAAGAATTTACCTTAAATGGGAAGATGCTTAAAAGGCCCAAGTGGGGCACCACATTCTAACCAAAGCCCTTTAAAATATTGGGCTCCACACTTACATTGGAATGCTTGGTTATTGCGTTAAAGACAAAGGTGAGGAGCACTTTGAATGTGTTCACAAAAATGTGACTTTTCAACAAATCTAGGAAGGAGTTGAAGAGTACATCAAGTATAGAATATTGTTTGTGAAGAATAAAATTGTTTGACACGCACCAACTTCATCAAGAAGGCTACAATATATTGTAGATATAATATAAGAAAGCAATTGGATAGACCTCTTCCAAATACTCTTTTGCCAATGTTGCATTCAAGACAGTCCATTCCCTCAATTTCTTGGGTTCCACATGTCCATCAAGGTGGGATGGAATATACTAGGGCAATAGCTCTTTGGAAGTGCATGATGAATTTGGACTCCATTGAAATAGAGGATGTGACTCAGATATTCATTGAGTACACAAATCTCGATTCGTGCTTAGTTGATTTGGGCCACCAACGACTTGCAACGAACTTGAACGAGGCTCAAAAAGGTGCAATCCATGACTATGTGATTTCAAGTTATGTTCTCAAATACTCTTTCTATTCTATAAGTATTGCATTTCTATAATTAATTTGAATTTTGCTTTCTTTCAAACCATATTCATGTACTCAAGTTACTTTGTTAGTACAAATGATGTTTCGATCTAGCTGTGTCCACAACAAGACAATGTCATCGTGATCAATGACACTCCAAATGCAAAGATACCCGACATCAAAGATGACAAAGGGCTTCATATGACACTTGTACCTTGGTACATCCCAATTGTTTTGGGAGATTGTGATGTATACAACAATTTGTTATTGTAGTTTGCAACTTTTGACTCAAGGCACATGGTACTCTAATTTTGAACATTTTTGATTTGGAATGCATTTTGTTTGTCATTGTCATGTGTTTATATTTGGTAATTTCAAAATCTGGAATTTTGCTTCCTTAAACTTTTTTTACTCCTTTTGAAAATTTTAACAACCAATGGTCTGTCACCACATGGACCCCCTTTGAATTTTCCATTTGTTTTGAGTTCAAAATTGACATTTGCACAAGATGATGTGTCAAAAAGACAGTAATTGTCTACTACAACTTTGCACATGTTGGTACAATTACTTTAAGAAAATCTGAGATTCTTTGGAATTTGCATGTTAAAGATCATATAGGAAATAAAATAAAATAGTAGCACTTATGGATTGAAAGATTATAATCTTTAATCATGCAGGTCTTGAAACTATGAAAGTGATTTGAAGTCTTTCAATCCTCTTTTTACATGTCAAATCTAAAAAGTTGGTCTCCAAAATAATGAGGTTAAAGGGCCTAACAAGTATAACCCCAATCAATTTATGGCTTCTCAAAATAGACTCTACAATTTCTTTAAATGAGTTTCTAATGTGATTTTTTCTTCAAGATCAAGTGTATTTGGAGTTCATTTTCAAGAGTCTTCAACACTACAAAAAGTCAAGATTGTGCAATGGCCCCCATTACAAGTTTAAAAATGTGCTTATCAATGCTTCCTACATACTGGTAGCTATGCAATCAAATTTTCAAAAATCATCTACAACGTTTTTCAATCAATTATTATACAAAATTATGAATATTAAATGAATCAATAAATTCACCAAAAATGGAGTTTTTAAAAATTGATTGGGATGCTCGATTGGGATTGCAAAAAAACTGAATGTCAATTGTGCAATTGAAAAGAACATGCCAAATATATTCTATAATATGCAAAATTCTTTGCATGGCACAATAGAGTGTCCGTAATATTGTTGCCGGGTACTACCAGTCAAGAAAGCCAAACTGCTCCTCAAAAGTACAAAAATAGTACAAGTAATCGACTCGATGAATAGTGTTCCTCGTACCCTTCCATCGGACGTTTTTTGTTGTCCCCAAGTATTTGTTCGCTGGGTTAAAGGAAGGCGTAGCCACACTACTCACATGTTGCTTTTGTGAATGAAACCGTCTCTAACCTCGCTAATTAGCATGCTTCTCTTTCTGTCACGACATACCGGTACACTTCCTCAAAAGAAACTGCAAAAGACATTCAGATTTAGGTTGTGAGTCGGCAAACATTAGTCTCCATTACACATAGAAGCATAAGTTCACATTTACGTAAAGAAACTTTAGAGAGCTAACACAGAGAGCAAAAGAGTTTTGTACTGTATTTCCTACAGATGAACATCAACTTTGGAACACACGAGCGGGACAAACTGTTTCCGTGTCTCTGACAAACCTGGTTCCTCTTACTCAAGAATGTTATGTACACCACAGAATGCACTTATATGTGCTGGGAAATGCGATTGCAGCGAATCATGAAAGCTTTGCTTCCACTCCGATCTATACCACCTGATCATTCATAGTATACGCAGACTGTCAATGTGGGCTTCAAGGAAGTTCTTGTACTATACATAGCTAGACTGTCCACGGAAAGTGTGCTTTCCTCAGAATTACCCAGTCACGCTTCACTAGGTATCCTTACGGTGAACACAAAGCTCGAAAATCTACTAGGAAGAGAATATTGTAAAAACAAACAGTTAGAGATGGTCAGCATGGAGAGATACGAGTACAGGGCACACCTGCTTTGGCATGGATAACAAGAAAGTCTCGAGATCCACAGGCGGTGAGCAATTGTTGAACTTGAAATCTGAAGAATTTTTGGCGCTAAGTGGGCAGGAGCTCAAACGCTGAACTCCCCAGAAGGGTATGATTCTTCATCACTGTCCATCTCCGCATCAATCTCTCAAATGATTGCCGACGTCAGTTATCTGAACAGAATATATCAAATACATTATATCATGTGGTTACGCAAGATTTCAGTACGGGTGCTCTACGAATTGCTGACTTTATTAAGCCACAAATAGCGGAGGACATTTTACTCCACAATTGATTGTCGATTGCATTCACCACCTCAGAATTGGAAATTTGCAGGAATTAAAACGGAAAACCATTGCAGAAGAGTGACAGGAGAAAAGGCACTTACAGATGGCAAATGGCATATGTGTCAAGAAGAACTCTGATTCAAAATGGAGAGTCTGTCAAGTCAATCACTTCTCTTGAAGAAGCAATCGGAGTAAAATCAGGTATCACAACCACCACCCGTGACCTACACGGAGGGGTGCTTGGCAGATTTTCAGGTAATCCCTCACTGGTCAAGTTCCGGATAGACCCACTCGAATCTGGAATATGAACTTTTGATTTCTGCTCAAGACAACGCCTTACGATTGAGCTTGGTGGCTTCACGGGATATTGCTCCAGAAATGCTGAAAACGGAGACTTTGATGACATTTCATTAGCACCACTTTCAGAAGGCGAAGACAAAAGAACCTCAGGTAAACTCTCAAGGCAATCATCCCCATGAGAGTTACTTTGCCTTTCTACGCCTTCAGATTCCGAGACTTCTGAAGTTGACTTCGGTTTGGTCTTGCTCTGACCTCGAGCATCTTCAACAGCCATATCTTTGGAGCGGCACAATTTTCCTGGTGAAGTCTCCAGGATGTGATGTAAGTCGACTGAAACTGAGGCTTCTACTTGGACACTGAGTGAGGACGCTGGCTCCTGCCTGTAACAGATCGGGAAAAATTCCTCGTCCCCCATATGTGCCTTTCTAATAGTGTAGTCATCAGCAGCTGGAAAATATACCGCCTGTCTTCTTTCCCCAAGAATCGTCACTTTCGCCTGCGCTGACAAATCCATAGCATTTACCAACGGTTGAGCAATGAATGGAGCATGTGAAATACTCGCAACAGGCTCCCCAATAACATCAAGAGGTTCACTTTGCTTCTCTGCCATATCACAGAATAACGGTCTTCCTATTTCCCCTCTACTACAGTTTTGATTTTCAGTAGGCGGATCCGGATCGTCCTGTTCAGTGTCAGAAAAGTTTGATTCTAAACTTCTTTCCTTCTCCACGTCAACATCCAATTCTGAATCAGCCTCCTCCGCACCCATCGGCAATGTATCCACTGGTGCAATGCACAAGCCCATATGCGGAGGCAGAACTGGACAACCTTTCCTATAATCAATATACTTACTAGAAAGAAACTGCACATTAAGATCCATGATACTCCATTTATCACAGTTCAGCATTGTAAACAGCAGATAAAACTGCTTCTTCAATCCTCGAACGGATGACGGAATGCGAGCAGCTGCTTCCTTTACAGCCAACGATTTAAAAGGGTGTTGCCAGGCCCATTCGAATTGTAATGCCTCTACCTGAAATACAACCAATATCAAGTCATCATATGCATGAAGATGCTCTGTCCCGTCTCCAGAGCGCGGTTCAGCTGCATAAGCCCATCCGTAACATAAACACTCAGCTGGTCGGAGTACCGAGTAGCTCCCAATTGCAACCATCACCTCACCAGATCCAACCATCGCATACAACCTGAATTTTCTTCTCTATGACCTTCACACAGACTTCAAATAAATCAAGTCACCAATTTTTCTCCCAAAAAACTCTTTCGTGATGCCACATTATCCAATAAAAAGTATGCAGCTGCAGAATAAGCCCCTAAAGAACTCTGTCAGACATTATCTTATGGAATAACAAGCAGCGACGCAACTGTCCCTGCCGTAGTGCAGCTCAGAAGCTCAGAAGCTCATCTCATAGTGCTGTTGTACGATATGTATGTAGCTTATTTCATATATGGGACTAGGACTGAGCTTTCAAGTAGTACCGAACACTATAATTAAGAACTTAATCAAACTTTCGTATTGCACCTAAATGCTAGAGGTACCTAAATGTGACACCCCAAATATTGAATTGAGAATGTAAACTGAATTAACATCAGAGTTTGTGTTCATTTAAAGTAATATTCCAGTAAAACTCTGAACATTTACAACATTTGCATGTGGTCTTAAAATGCATCCTCTCGTGTACTGGAATCGTCGTTGAGTTTCTAACAAGAGCAAATAAAAATTTGACCATTCTCATGATAATAGACAAGCTCGAAGTGTCGCATTTAGGTTGTGTTGATACAATTGGCCTCCTCCCCGTTCGGTCCGGAGTCACCAAGGATGTTGCCTCGGAAAGTCCACGTAAGCACCACCAGCGACACAAAAAAGAGAATGCAAGTACCTGCGAAGCAAACCCGTAGACACAGAGCACCATATCCCACGGTCGCTTGCGGTGTGTGCGCCACGCTCCAGACGTCAATTCCCCGTTGTGCTGGCGGATTCGGCGACGCGGATTCACCGTGAATCCAATGTAATGGCATCCCTTGTAACGTGGATTGAGCGAAGTCAGCAAGTAGCAAGCGAAGAAGGACCCCTTGTTGCCATTCGCACTCTCCTCCATTTTCCTTCCAATTTGACTTCGCCAGTTCGTTTTCAACCAGCTAAGCGCCCGCTGCCTTTTGTTCGCCCAAATCAAACCTCCTACATTGAAAATACAGAACTCTAAACACAAAAATCACAGGAATCAATCAATCTCGAAAAGCCTGCATCAAGAGATACGACTCGGCACCGCATTAGGGTTTGCGAGTGCCGAGTCCTCGTTACCGAATTGATCAAAGCTGGAAACGGATCAAGTGTAATTTTTTTACTTACTTCAGGACCACCGGGATGACTCTGCAAAAACTCCGACACGTCGTACACTCTCCGTCAACCACTATCCACGCATCGTCGCCACAGCTGTCCACGGCAACCTCTTCCCTGCTAAACCTCCGCTGCTCCACACCTTCACCAAATCTCCGGCCATTGCACTCCGCCGAGGGTATCATGGATCATGACCGCAAACTCAAACAGTACATCCAAATCTAAAATCTCCAGCCACCATGAACTCTAGCTCGCTGCATTAGCTCTCTCCCCAATCTCGCCCTCTCACACAATGCAGCACAAAGAAGCAACGCCGCGATACTGAATTCCGAGAAAACATCAATGCTGCACAGCAAGAAAGAGATCCTAAATAGTGATTCTCGGATATACAATTGCGAAAAGATCCGCTGCCATTCTGAAGACCGAGAAGTGCAAGAAATTGCCAAAGCTATGGAGTCCTCGAACTCAAGCTGAAGTGAGGTGAGCGTGGACTTGCAACAATGCCCGGCATAGTGTAAATAGGGATTTTATTTTGAAATTTAGACGACAGTGTAACTTGCAGGTGAAGCTCCTTGCATTCCCAGATTATAGATGAAAAGTTAGTTGTTATTCATCCAAATGTGTGTACATTCATTCAAATGTGGCGACGTTATCCTGTTTGTTGGTAGTTCCATCCATTATAATATTCTAAAATACACATTTTTAAAATTCATTTGCTACTTAGAAATTTTTTGTGACGAATAGAATCTCCTAGGTCACATTATATTGACTTTATGTAAAATATTATGAACTTTTGAATCAATGAACTTTGCAACTTTGTATATTTTTCAAATTATTGCAACAAGTATTAGTATTGTAGGACATTCTTGCCAGAGTAACTTTAGTAAAAGAAATTTAATCTTTTCAAATTAATAATATATCAATAAAAATATTTAAAATAATTTTTAATAAATAAAATAAAATAAAAAACAATTAAAACAATTATATAAAATTATGCATATTTCTTCAAAATTCAAGATTTCAAGTATGTTATTTTGATTAATAATAGTACTATCATATAAACCAAAAAAATATTTTCTCATTTTTTCTTTATTTTTTCACATACTTTTTTATTGTATCCCTTTCTAACCTTTTCTCTATAAATGGGCCATGTCTCCTTCCAAAAAAATTCAATTCATTATTGTACCAATAAATGCTAAGTGATATGGTCTTATTCAAAGAGGAAACCATTTGAATGTTGTATTTTTTGCAAATAGCATTTCAAATATTGGTTTAAAGACTATTATAAAGCTTAATTTATATTAGAAATTTGGGCTAAAGTTTGAGATAGCAAGAAAATTTAATAAAAAAATTTACTATTCCAAGATGTGAGGTAGAGATAGCAAAATGTGACACCATGAAATCCTAACTTATTGATTGTGGGAATGTATACTAATTTGAAATCATACTTGTGTTGAATTTAAGTTATCTCTTATATCTTAAGAAAACTAGAAACATTTATAACATTGACATACAATATTGAATAAAATGCATCCATTTGAAGGATTGGAATTGTCCTTCATTTGCTAATAAGATTTCATAAAATCTTGACATTTGCATAATAATAACTATGGTCAAAGTGTTGCATTTGACTTTTGTTGATGCAATTGGCCTTTCCTATTTGTTGAAGAAAAAACAAGTATTAAAACTCAAAAATCTATTATGTAAACAATATTAACCAACTACTACAAACAACTAATGGAAGCTATCTCTATCCAACTAAAAATCCATAACTATTGAATGCCTCTATTCATACAATCTTTAAAACGATTTTCTTTTTGATTTTATGTAATTGTAATTTAAATAATTCTATTGGATAACTTAGAATATTTTTATTTCCATTACATTACCTTACAATATAATCCTCTTAAACATATTAAAAACTTCCAATTCTTATGAGTGATGGATTCAAATATTATAATATTGATTTTTAACACATTCCTCATTTTTTTGTTTCTATAACTTTTTGACATTCATAGTACTATTCATGTAAATATATAGCACATAGTTACAATTCTATTAGATGTATAAAAACATTATATTGAATACTTGAACCCAAATATCTTATTATTCCTTTCAACACATTTCATTTTTCATTAGAATTCATACTATTTATACCTTCAAACCATTGCATATCATTAATTAATCTCAATTCATACCCCATGAGTTGAAAAATAAGGTAGGAGGTCCTAAAATAATTTATATTCTAGAATTGTTCTTTAATGTAAAGGTATATATACATTGTTTTCTTCAATGTACTAAGTGTATCAATGTACCAATAATGAACATATGAAAGGATAGATACATGTACGGCCTTTTGTAATTTCAACTTTAAAATTAATAATTAAATTCAAAAAAGTTCAAAAAATATGAAACTACTTGGATTAGACACCAATTCCTTTTGTTTTTCAAGGATTATTTATTGAAAATTATTTCAAAAATTCAAACTTTCTAAAATTGAAAATAACAAGTAAATAGTCAATTTATGAACCTTTTACCTTGAAGATAATCTGAGCACATATTGAGCAAATCATCACACTTGACAAAAAATAAGGCAAGCCTACATGGCATGTTAGGGTGGGAGTACCAATTATCAAGTTAGGGTATCTTCAATGCACCTTAGAATTTGCCCCTCCAAATCAACTTATTACTTTTTATTGTTTTGTAATTAGAACTTGAAATTTTTATCATTAGAAGCACATTCCAAAGTACTTTGAATAGGTACAAGAAAAATCAAATTTAGACATTGGACAATGAAAATAAACTACTTAAAAGTTAGCTAAAAGATTAAAAAAATTATAGAAGAGTTGGCAAATCAAGCTTACCAATATATTTTGCACTCTAAATATGAAGCAATCTTTGAAGCAATTTATTTTCATAGTCCATTTCTAAAGTCGAGTTTTTAAATTCCTATTCTAAGTACTTTAGGATGTACTTCCAATGATAAAAATTTAAAGTTTTAATTAAATATGAGTTAGAAGTTAGAATTCCATTTGGAGGGCCAATATACTAGGTTGACTGAGGGTGCTCTAAGTACACATCACGCCACAACTGGACAAGAGGACCAATGAGTATGGAGACAAGCGGTTTAACATTTGAGAGCATTCATTTTTTTGCTAGAGCAGCTTGTTGGACTAGCTTGGTGCAAAACTTTGAAAACATGTTAGTGAGGGGGGCATCTCCTTGGGACATGGGGGATTCCATGCCCTCAATTTTTTTCGCCTTGCCCCCCAAAAAACACCCATTATAGGTTCTCTTTGAAAATGGAATGTTATTAATTATATTGTAGCACCTAAACTCTATGGAGTGGAGCAAGTAGGATTTAGGCTTGGAGTGGAGTGCCGTTAGGCATGTAGCCACAAGAATGCTTAGGGTAAATATATAGGGTTTAGAGGTTTACATAGCATTGTTAACCAAGGCTTGGGGGGGCCTTTTTGCTTCCGCAGAAAGGGGGAGCCCCCCAACACTAACAGATCTTAAATCTGATGTACAAATCGATGTGGGGGGATGGGCTAGGGGATGGGTTAACACTAACAACCTCCCCTCAAGTGCCAATCAAATGCTCTAGATTTTAACTAAATTGCCTCCCTAGTATATAGGGGGAATGATACCTTGACCTGCAGGTGGAGATCAGCCTAGTCAACAATGTTACGTATTCTTTGAATTTTAGAGAGAGAAAAAATTTAAAAAATTAAAATTGACATTACAACTAGGACCCCAAATGCACAGAAAAAATATAGTGTTTTCCCCAAACAATGAGGGAAACAATGAGGGGTTCTGGCAGCCCGTCAGGTGGAATTTTCACCCGCCTGCCCATAGTGCCGAGGAGGAAAATATGACGGTCCATTTGGTATGACGTCGCGCGGGCTCTTCGGCTGGAGCTGTCGAGGCGGATACGTGAAGTCGGACGGCCCGTTCGGCCTCATGTGCGCGCCCTCTTAGCTTTGGCAAATTCTTGCACTTCTCGTTCTTCCGAATGGGCAGATGATTTTTCCGCCATTGTATATCTGAGAATCACTATGTAGAATCTCTTTCTTGCTGTGCAGCATTGGTGTTTTCTCGGGTTTCAGTATCGCGGCGTCGCTTCTTTGTGCTGCATTGTGTGCTTGGCTTGAGCGAGAGGGCGAGCTTGGGGAGGGAGCGAAGGCAGATCTAGAGTCCATGGTGGCTGGAGATTTTAGATTTGGATGTACTGTTTGAGTTTTGCGGTCAAGATCTATGGCGCCCTCCGCGGAGTGCAATGGCGGGAGATTTGGTGAAGGTATGGAGCAGCGGAGGTTTAGCAGAGAAGAGGTTGCCATGCACAGCTCTGGCGACGATGCGTGGATAGTGGTTGACGGAGAGGTGTACGATGTGACGGGGTTTTTGCAGAGTCATCCCGGTGGTCCTGAAGTACGTGTGATCGTTTTCTTGCAGTAGGAAAGTCAGTCAAGAAACTTTGTTGTGCTGTGTGAATGTAGAGGTAGATGATAGAGTTTTTCAAGTTTTTTTATTTGGTTTACAAGCTCTTGGTGTAACAGCAGTTGAAATCTGTGTGACACGTATTGATCGGGTCAAAGAAAAAATGCCCTGCACTTCAATGAGGAACAAATGTCGCTTGCTACCCCTTCTAGTCAGTATCTCCTGGAAAGTATTAAATGTTTTGAGAAGCAGTCGTAGCGGATTTGCACAGTTCAGTACTCCTTGTCTCTCTCCTTATCTCAGTTTGCAAGGTTATCTTAGGCTTTCAATTCTTTTCTTGTGGAACATCTCACCTGCTCGCAGAGTTTTTGTCGCTCTGTGAATTTTTATATAATCATTGCAAGAAGGAACTCTGTGAACTTGCCTTTGCTTATAATGTTTCCTATTAACTTCATATATTAATCCTGCATATTCTACATTTGTGCTTGTATTGTCCTTAGAATAGAATAGTCCGACTTAAGCTATTTTGACGATCATTAAATTTCAAGACCTCCGTCAATTCGCGAGACGCGCTGTTGCCGCTTGCATATTTTGATTCCAATTTGATTCCAATTCGATAATATTGCTGGAGATGACAAATTCCACTTAGGTTTTTTTCCAGTAATTTCGGAAGCGCTAATCTCTTCCTTGAAAATCTCCGGTCCTCATAAAGTTTCCGTAAGGTAGCATTCACGTCTCACTTGGTGTGCTAACTCATTATGAAGTTATTTTTTTTCTAATGGTGTTTGTTTATCTTCTTGTCAGAATCATTTAGATACTCATGCCAGTGTATTTAAGACCTAGCTTGCATGTTAAGAGGTGCAAATAATATCTTCATCTTATGGCTTTTGAATGCTCAGGTCATTCTGGAGCACCTGCAGGAGAAGGATGTAGGGCAGTTGATAAGGGGTATGAGTGACACGTCTGATCATGCTCACAGCGAAACTGCTTTTAGCATGCTCAAAGACTATCGTATTGGAAGTCTCAACGATATGCCATGGTAAGATGGCTGAAATTGGTCTTCCTGATGATGACTATGTACCATTCCTGCCGAATTTAGTCTGTAGTCCTGCATGAGCTCTCTGTTACGAATTGTCCACGATATCTCATCGTAGCATACAACAATAGTGATGAACATTTTGCTAAGACGAGTACAACAGTTTTTCTTGAGTTTAGTTCCTTCATTTATAGGAAAGTTCTGAGGGTGATATCGAGGAACAGGAGGGCATTGGCCAGGCCAAGTAGTGAGATTTTAGATTTACTGCACTTGTAAATATGACTGACTTTAGTAAAATATGTGAAGTGCAGTGCAGGTTCAATGGCAATGCATCGTGCGGAACGGGTTGATGGCGAAGACAATACTTACTCAGTGGACTTAAATGAGCCGTTAGTTTTCCAGGTAGGAGCACTGTCTCTATCTTCATGCTGTGTGATTGAAGTGGTATATTCCGGAGGTCAGAAACCTTCTGCTTCTTAATCTTAGAAGGATATGAATTGTTTACTCTAGGAAAGATTAGTATCTTTGTACATTTTTGGTATTGGGCATATCCATGAATTGTAATTGTGAAGCGCTACAGAATACATGTCAACCTAAATAACTATGAATCATACATCTTGGTTCGATCAATCACAGCAGATTTTATATTTGCACATCACAGGTAGGGCATCTTGGCGATCGCTACCAGGAGTGGGTGCACCAGCCTATTGTGCAAAAGGAGAGTCCACGTTTTTTCGCCAATGATTTTATGGAGGTATGCAGATTCTCACCTTATCCGCGGGCCCTATGTGCAGTCTAATCTCTCTAATGCGGCTCTCAATCATACGAGAAACTTGACTATACAATACATACTCTCGCAACTGATTTTTTGTAGTTCAAATCGACCATTTCTGTAGTTAATATGACTTCGACTCAATGTAAGAAGACTGCAACACAAATGTAGTTTGACAATTCAAATCCCTCTTTTGTCATATAATAGGACTGATTTTTAATGTGGATGTAGTATTCGGAACATTAGTTTGAAAGAATTATTCGAGGTAATGTTTGATCCCCTATGCGTCATCTCAGAGACTAAACAGTAAAGGAAGACGTCATTTTTCATTTTGCCAAACTGAATATCTCAGCCTTTTTAAAAGGCAGACTAGTGAATTTGAACGAGTGCTGAGTTGCGTGGATCCCTCTTTCCTGAAGCTTTTCTATCATTTGCAGTCTTTGACGAAGACTATTTGGTGGGTCGTACCCGTCATATGGATCCCGGTTGTCATTTGGTTGCAAGTCATTGCTATCCGAAGGGGGTTTTCCGTGGACAAGTTACTTACTACTATGCCCTTGGGCATCTTCATTTGGTCTATGGTGGAGTACATCTTGCATCGTTTCCTTTTTCATGTCAAGACTAAATCCTACTGGTAAGTTCGAGTTACCTTCTTCCCCATTTCACATGAGGGTATAGATTAGACTTACTGTTACGTTGTTTCGGTTTCACAGCACAGGGTTTATGCATATGTGTGTTGCTGCCTATTTGAAGAGTATTTAAGAGGGATCGTCATCAGCTTCACTGTTTGGGACTTGTCTTTAATTCTACAAGTGCTTGGTATTGTGTAGGCCAAATACACTTCATTATCTACTTCATGGCTGCCATCATAAACATCCCATGGATGGTTATCGACTTGTCTTTCCTCCAACCTTTGCAGCTATGTTTGCTGCACCTGTAAGTGTCTCAACCTGGTAGTTGTATGATTTGTGGCAATTCATCAACATCACAAGTTCTCTCCGCGCTTTGAATTCACATTACATTTTTTGATTAGAAACTTGAATTCTTGTGGTTCGTTTCAGTATTACTGGAGCCTCAGTTTGACTGCTGACAAAGTTAATGTGTTCCTCCCCAGTTGTATGGTGTAATTTGCCTCCTGTTTTCAAGAATCTGGGCTCCATCAGTCTTCGGATTTGGTTTACTTGGATATATTCTGTATGATGTGACACACTACTTCCTCCACCATGGTACCCCAATAAATGATGCTACTCGAAATTTGAAGGTAATTCAAGCCGACAGCTCCCCTGAAGTTGTTTTGTGTTGCCTTTCTTGGTGTTGTCGCATTTGAATTGTTAATGGAGCTTGTCCTCAGATGTCTCGTCTAAGAAATAGCAAGACTTCGATGTAGGGAGTGAAGTTTCTGAGACAGCATCAAGTGGCATTGTGTGCTGAGCCTTAATAGTATGATCTTTTTGCAGCGCTACCACCTGAACCATCACTTTAAAATGCAAGAAGATGCCTACGGCATCACGTCCCCATTTTGGGATTTCATATTTGGCACTCTTCCAGCAAAATTGAAATACGACTCCAATGTGCTTCAATGAAATCTTTAGTTATCTTCTTTCAATACAACTGAAGATGAGATGCTGAAAGACAGGTTATCCTTGGCGCAATTCTTTATTGTTTTCAACTACTTGAAGTTTCATGTCATTATATTTCAACTCTGAAATGGGCCGCTTAGGCGTGGTCTACCGTAAGTCTTGGCAATCTGGGTTCTAAGTGGTCAGTAGCATGATTGCTGCATCTCATTTTTTCATTATTAAACTATCAATTGTGTAACTGCTTGCCATTTCCATTCCTCCAAAGAGCGCATAACTTCATTGTCTCTTTGATGTATTGGTAAGTCTTCTAGTGAACCGTACTGGTATAAGTTATCCCTAGTTTCGAACTTTCAATCTGGATCGGAAGCCGTTCACATAAACGTCAAAACGTCACTCGGACATTCATGCAGTCATACACAAGCCAAAACATACCCAGCGTCCAACTCGCAACACATTCAACCCGCTCACTAGACTCAATCCGTGTTCGCTCTGCAGGCTCGCAGAATAGTCTTGTCTGTGTAGTCCTTGTTTCCTCCTTCCTCACGAGCCAGACAGTTTTCCTTTTCTTTTTTGCAAGTTTCTCCTTTCATCCACTCATATTCTTTCTTCCTGGATGAGGATGCCACATCATCAAGGGTTTCAAGGGTTTAGTGCCCTTTGTTGAGACCATGAACTAGGTTCTTAGCAAAGGGGGGCCTAGGATTTGGTATCTTAGAGATGAAATGTTTTGGGGATTTAAAGTGTAGGAGTTTCAAGTTGTTTCTCTTGTTGCGATAGTTGTTGTCCTTGGCTTCTAGCTAGTTTGAGATGCTATAGTCATGATGGTGATTGTGATTGTGGTGTTCACAAATGTTGTCATCACACAAGGTGCTCTTGAGACAGGTATAGTGTGCTTAGAAGATGAGCTTCAAGATGGATGGTACAAGGAATACCTTAAGAGGCATATAGAAGAATTGATTAGCATTTAAGAGCGATTATAGATCCCTCTCCTTAAGTCCTTTCAATCATAAGGATTGGAAGTGGATTAGAGTGAAGAAGGAGGACAATGGTATGATGAGCAAAAACAACTACAAGGTAAAGCCATATGTTGATAAGGCCTCCAATAAACCTCTCCTTAAGTCCTTTCAATCATAAGGATTGGAAGTGGATTAGAGTGAAGAAGGAGGACAATGGTATGATGAGCGAAAACAACTACAAGGTAAAGCCATATGTTGATAAGGCCTCCAATAAACCTCTCCTTAAGTCCTTTCAATCATAAGGATTGGAAGTGGATTAGAGTGAAGAAGGAGGACAATGGTATGATGAGCGAAAACAACTACAAGGTAAAGCCATATGTTGATAAGGCCTCCAATAAACTAATTGCACCACGTTATGTTACTTCTTTTATTGAGAGGGAGGGTTTTCTATTCACTTGTCAAGAGGTTGCAAACAAGTAATTATGGAAAGGTTTTATATGTGGACAAAACAAATCCATATAAACCTAGTCCTTGTAAACCAAAATTTAATTGCAATTAAAATATGGTCGATTGGATCTAAGACTTCATCAAATGCAATGTGATGGTATTAAAATTGCACAATGTATGTGGAGCCGATTTTAAAGTATGAAACCAATCCAAAAAATCTATGGATATTACCCTCAACCAAAGATAACAAGATCAATTTAAAAGATTGTGCTCCATTTGTCTCAAAATAAGTGTCCACATTAGAAACTCTTGTTTTTTCAGTAGTTTTGAGTAGGATGTATGGAGTTTTTTTGGGAGAGTGATTTTTATTTAGGTTTCAATGAACATTTACAATGTTTTTCATTGATTATAGGGTGATGGTTGGCTTTGGGTACCCAAAAAAGTTGTCTCAACTACAATATCAGTCCATGTCACTGCATCAAATGACTTCATCTTTTAAATATTATAATGTACAAATTCATAAAATGTGGTTTTAGTTTTCAACACTTATAATGTGTCAAGAAAAAAAATTCATGACAATCAAAGAATTTTAAGAATTTTTAGTAAGTTAATTTTTTAGTTGAAACTAGCAGTTGGCGCTTGCTATGCTATGCATTCATCATTCAAATTTTATAAGAATTTTTATATATTAGATAGAATGTAGAACAAAAATTTCAATAAATCTTCAAATAAAAATGACTAAAATCTTTGTATAATTTTTTTTATAAGTAAGCATATATTGAAATGTACAATAGAAATTTATTGAATGATGAATGAAACGTATGCAATGGTAAATACTATAAAAGATACACATACATTAGAATGCATTAGAAATTTGACTCCATTGTTACAAAAAATGGCAACCCAAATTGAAGAATTGAAAGAAAAAACTTATAAATCTCAAAAACTTTGTGAACAACTTAATTGCAAAATCACTTCAATTAAATAAATTTCTCAAAATCATTTGGTAGTAGCAATAGAAAATTGAAATCATGAAAGTTCAAAGCTCACAAAAGCACAAAATCATAGAAGTACAAAGAAGTATAAAGCCAAGAGAAGTAATGGATTTGCTACCTCTATAATATCATTCTATGGATCCTGTTTAATATCACCTTAATTGCAACAACTATATTATTTCTATAATATCATCCTTTGTAAAAAGTGATATTATAGAAGTGATTGCAAATTGCTACTCTATTTCTGTAATATCACATTGTGTGAAAATACAATTTCTATGTATGCATGATTGAAAATATTTTTATAAAATATTTAAAAATAATTATTTTAAAGACTTATTGAAATCATTATCATGCATTCTATTCAAATATATCAAAATTTTACTAATATGTGATACAATGAATGCGTAGCATAGCAAGCATGGGCCCCTAGTATTAATGGTAGCATTTGTGATATTACAAAGGGAATTATGATTTTAGTAGTATGATGAAAAAGTAAGTTTTATCACATGTGCCTAAAATCCTTAGAAACAAGCATTTGGAATATAAAATAATTTTATTTTAATATCATTTTTGGATATAACTTACATTTTGTGGTTCAATATATAAAAAAGTTAATTTCATCAATAAAAATTTAATGAATTGTGCACTATGATACGTGCAAATCCCAAAATTTAGAAGTTTTTCTCACCTCTATCAACAAGTCCAAAAATTTACTTTGAAAAAAAATAAATTCAATAGAAATATACATGTTGACCATGCTGAGGTATAGGAATTTTTTATTTTCATTTTAGGTTTTTGTTACTTGATCAAAATAAACAAATTAGACAAATTTTGGAGGTTTTAAATAAGAATCATCTAATTAGTGTATCTAAAAAGTGATACCCCAAGCTGACCATCATCCTATAGTGATATAGAATTTGGTCTTTTTTTAATTATATATTTTATAATATGATCAGTGAAATTGGTATAAAAAATATGAAGTTCCAATTTGGACACTTATTTCATAACAAAGGGAGTAATAAATAATTGA
This sequence comes from Climacium dendroides, assembly GCA_950106755.1. Taxonomy (NCBI): domain Eukaryota; kingdom Viridiplantae; phylum Streptophyta; class Bryopsida; order Hypnales; family Climaciaceae; genus Climacium; species Climacium dendroides. Next base: position 45,714,917 of record OX467082.1, on the reverse strand, counting down.
AATTCATATTTGCAAGGGATGTCTAAGAATGACCTCAAAGAATTGGGACCTTATTTTACGAAGGAAGAAGTGTTTACAAGCATCCTACAAGAGTGAGTGTAGACAAGAACCTAGGTTTAATTACATGTGAGGAAGTTTGAGTAAGACCTTACTAGAAAGTGATTCACTACTACAAGGATTGAGTCTCATATAGACTAGCTACTTGTTTAATTTGTATTTGAATGACAACATAGTATTCTTTCATTGTATTGTATTTGAATAAATAAATGACCAACAACACTTTTATAAAATAATTTGTATAAATTATTTTTTATGAGTACATCATTTGGATTGACTTGCAATACACAAGAAAAAATACAAATAAGGACCTAATACTTAGGTTGCATCTTCAATTGCCAACTAGAATTAAGGAAGTTTAATACTAAAACCATTACTTGCTTTATAATTTACAATTCACCCATACATTTTCCAAAAATTACTTGCTAAGGTGTGTTAAAATCTTCTCTCCATGCGCATCAAGGTGTTGACAATGCTAAGTTTTATGGATTATTGTGGATTACTAATGAATCATGTTATCAATTGAAATTATTACTCAACACAAATCAACTATTGTATATGTTACATCCTCCATCCCAAAATAATCTTCTAATTGGACAAAACATTTAGGATCATGGGTGAAAATAACCTTATTTCAATTTGTTTCAAGTTATAAGTAGAGTTTGGTGTACTTCTATTGTCTTGAAACTTTGAGTTTTAGAGCCCAAATTTTAAGTAGAGTTTGGTGCACTTCTATTGTCTTGAAACTTTGAGTTTTAGAGCCCAATTTTTAAAACTTCATGCATTTGAGTATCAAAAAGTGGAATTTTCTAGCTAGTCATTTTCAAAGAGCACCAGTAGGTACTTCATTGTTGAATGTGAGGTCATCATTTTGTGGGTAGTTAGTATGGGCCTATGCCCATCAATGTGGAGCTTCCTAGAAAGGCCCAAAGCTTCATCTCTTTCAATTGGGAACACTCAACAAGATGCAAAAATCAATAACAACTTGCCTTACTAAGTGACATTTATGTTACACATACAATTTGTAACTCCTTGATTGTTTGTATATTCAATGTTGATTGGTCCCTTCAATCATATACCATTACAAACCCCCTCAAAATTATTGCTAGGCCCCTTCTTCCCACATCAAAACATACAACTAGAAGATTATTTTGGGACTAAAAAATTAAAAGGAACTGGAAGACCATATGCCAATATTTAAGCAAATTTTAATGTTTTTTAGTACTCAAAAAGGACTACAACATGAATGTAGACAAAGCTTAGCAAAGACAAAAAATCTAAATATTATAAATATTTCTCTAGATGCTTAAGTGTACTCTATCCAAAAATGCTATGTGGGATCAAATGACTCATTGATAAGAAGATGCTAATTATTAACCCTCTAGTGCCCCAATATCCCAATTTTGGATGATGAACACATGGATTTGAAAGACTTTTTTGACCACCAAATTTCTCATTCATCTGAACCAATACTTGACTTTTAAATAAGTACACTTTCTATATGACAAATTTGATGAAATTGAGGTAAATATAACACACTTATAAAGATATAAACAAAAGTATGCAAAAATTCAAGAAAGGATTCAAGCGCTTTAGGGTTAAAGAACTGATATAGTATTGCCTATCTTGACTACATCAATCCTAGTTCAATTGTCTTTAGAAGGAAAGAGCTTAAGAAAGAAGAATAATGATCATTTCCTAGGCGACCGCAATGGGTCATTTGACCATTACAGATTCAGATTTTGTTGGTTATGAGGTAGTCTACAGACTCTTTTGGGTTGAACACTTCAAAAATTCTTAGTGAATTCATACTTTGTCAAAAAAATTTAATTTCAATTGCACTTGCTGTTTCTCACACTTGTACTAACGTGGGAAAAAAATTGAAAAATTTCAACAAGATGATGTCAAACTCCTCATTCTGACCACAATGGGCTGTTTTACATTACATGAAAAAAAGAAGAAGTTAGAAGCGCATGAAAAGCAATTTATAAGATTAAAAAAAAAAAAGGTGATATTAAAGAGGTCCAGGTGGAACGTGCTAGAACACTGACCCGTCAAATATCAGACTTCCTAGAGACGAGTCACCACTCACCAGTCCATGTCACCCTGCAGAACCGGGCCGGGACGTGGTCCCGTTCCCGCGATTGCAGGGCCCAACCCGTCCTATCTGCTCCTCAACGTCGAGGAGCGGCGTCTGCGGTGCACACCATATCAATCTCACGCTCCAAATTCAATCTCGTCGTCACATGCTGACACTGCTAGTATGGCTGTCGTGCCGCAATTTGCAGACATGGTGAGGGGATGGGAAACTTGGGATTTTCAAAGTGAACTCTAGCTAAGTTAACTTAGTGCAGAAGTTTGCACATTTTTCGGTACGATCTGGACTGCGGAAAGATAAGAAGAAGGGAGATGAGGTGAGCAGGATAGGTGTCGTTGGATAGTGCATGTGGAGAAAAATGGAGGGTGGGAACACGTTGTGGGGAGATTTTTTCGTTGAATGTGTGACATTTGATCGTTTTGGGTCTGGTCTTAGGTTTCTTTGCAAACATAGTGATCTTGAACTCTCTGGCCTGATTTAAATTTGATTTGGGTTTTTGGAGTTGGATAGCGGTGGTGGAATTGTAGAAGCTCAGGCTCGTGAGTCTGGTTGCGCATGTGCATTTTGGTCTAAACGCGCGTCGTAGCGAGATGCTTTCTATGTGTGTTAGGCTTGGAAGTTAGCGCTCTGGTCTTGGGTTTATTGCGTGGTCCAGGGCAATCTAGCCAAGTCTTGCGGAATTCAAATTTGGTGCAGGACTGATCTTTTCAAGGATTTTGGAGTTGGATTAGTTGAATTCAGGTACTGGGATTGTACCAGCTCTTATTCGTGTCTCGGATGTTCATTGAATGATATTTGGTGTGACCATATTTCGATTGCTACCTAGATATCTTCAATGAAGGAGATAAAATTTTCTGACGATTTGATTATTCAGGGGGGGCGGAGTTCAAATCCAGCGGTGAGAGAGAGGTGTTGTTGTTCAAGCTTGTGCTTCATGGCATAATTTCGTAGCCATGGACGCCTCTTCATCCTCATCTCGGGCATGGTCTTTATTATCCTCTGGCACGCGTTCTTTCCCTGTGGATACTCGAAGTTCCCATAGGTTGCGTTTTCGCTTACCTCAACGCAAGCTTGTACAGGAAGAGTTACGAAGGCCTTCAAAATTAGTCGAAAATTCTGTTGGTAGATCATTAGTTAGGTGTGGGGTGATCCGAGACGCACGCGATGAGGCGTTGGTGTCCATTTTCCAAGGAGAGAAGCAGTCGATTCCGGCCACTAGGTATTGGCCTGCAGGAGAAATTAATGATAGAAGAGAAGCTGGAACGTTGTTACCATGTGATGACTACGAGGAGCGAATCATTGGGCAAGTAAACGAGAATGGTGGCCGGATTGAGACTTACAGGGAAGATTCATCTGTTGCATGCATAGACAGCGAAGATGAAGTAGCGGAAGAATCAGCGATATCTTGCAGCGATCATCACCCTTTGGATTCTAGGGTTGAAACTCTTGAAGGAATTCCACTTAGGCAATGGTTGTCAGCATTTGTGGAATCCATCAATCCTCGACTTCGTGGCATAATTATCCTCAACGCGCTCACGTTTCTTTATGGTACTACTGCATGTCCAGCTTCATGATTGAGAGTCCTGCAAATTTCACTACGATCCGTTGAGACCTGTGCTGGTCAATCCATTTGTTTTTGACGTGCTATTGTTGAGGTAGAATCATGTGTTGTACCCTAATAGTGGACACTAATGTCCGAAATATGTGCTACAGGTAGCAACATAGCAGTCGTAAAAAAGACGGAATTTTCTCTCGACCCAGCTTCGTTTTCTGTCGGACGATTCGCTATAGCGGCTCTTGTATTTGCACCATTTCTAAAAGATGCATTCAAGCAGCCCGGGGTAGCTAAAGCTGGCCTAGAACTAGGAGTTTGGGCAGGCATTGCGTATCTTGCTCAGGCAGTTGGCCTCATGACTACCGATGCTGGACGCGCCTCATTTTTTACCACATTTTCGGTATGCATTTCCTCGTTACCACGTCCAAGTTATGTTTAGGTTTAAAGTATAGGTCTAATTGCGAACCGCGGATGGGCAGCAAATCCAAGTTCCGACGTGTAAATCGGAAGCTAGTAACCTAGGTTAGGATGAGCCTCCATTCTGAGGTCGATGTGGTTGGGCGCAGGTTTTGACGGTACCCCTCATCGCAGGTATGATGGGCAAAAAGATTCCACTGCTTACTTGGTCTGCAGCTGTTGCTGCTCTTTTTGGAGTTGGTCTTTTGGAAACATCTGGTGCACCTCCCTCGGTGGGTCGACCTAAACTTACCTTTCTCATAAATGTCTCGATGTACGACAACATGATGTGATCTGCTTTACACCATTTCCTATTTATTTCTGGGTTGTTTGCAAGGTTTCAAGTGACTCAGTCTTGCTGACAGTGAATCGTGGTATTATCCATATGATAGTCTTGCGAGTGTGGGCTGGAGAGCTGAATTAGGTTTTCGTGTTTTGATTTCAGGTGGGCGATGCTTGGAGCTTATTAAGTGCTGTCGTGTTTGGAATCCACATGATCCGAACTGAATATCACTCTCGAAGATTTTCGAATGCCGCTTTCCCTATAATTGCTCTTCAGGTGCTAATGCTTACTTTTCTGAAGCACTATGTCAAAGAATAGTGGTGGTTTGTCAGATTCACTGCAGTATGAGGTCCTTGTGTGGTAGTACATTGCCAGACTTCGCTGTTGTGAAATGAGAATGCTGTCACCCTGGAACTTCAAGATGTCGTTCTTGTCTTAATTAGTGAGATAATATTCAAATTTCGATGATTTGTGCAGATGTCTGTGATCGCTGCAAGCTCCGTCACGTGGTCGATTGCCAGTCACGTAATATCAGGAGAGGCGTTTCCAAGTGTTGCTAATCTGGACTGGCCAGAGTTGTATGACACCATGCTTGGGATGCCGTGGATCCCTATGTTTTATACTGGCCTCTTTTCAACAGCTTTGTGTTTATCCGCTGAGGTAGATCTTCTGTCACCTTCAGCACAGTATCCAGTTTTACATTCTTGTTGTTCCCTCATCTTCATCTTCGCTTACCAGTGCGCTCTGATCCCCTATGTTTTAGTCAGTGGTGTAGAACAGTCCAGGTGTAGAATATGTTCTCGTTTCTCAGATCTTTCAGACATGATTAGCATACCTTAGTTACCGCAAATCTGTTGTACTAATACAATTTGTTTTTCGATGTCTTGACAGCTTAATGCAATGCGAGATGTTTCTGCAACTGAAGCAGCTGTGATCAATGCATTGGAGCCGCTTTGGGGCGCTGCCTTCGCCTGGATTGCACTTGGTGAACGGTGGGGATTGCGCGGTTGGGTAGGCGCGGCTTTCATTTTAGGCGGTAGTCTAGTAACTCAAATTTGGGGTGCTCCAGAGTCACCTGTGAAGCCTGTTCAGATACCGAACGAGCAGGAAGTTGTAAAACTCGGAAAGGTGGGAAGAGATCGAATGAGTAGTAAGCAGCACTCTGCTTCTCGGAGGAAGTAACATGCTTGATCAGTCAACTGCTCAATCTGGGTGGAAGAACCCTCTGTGAGCCCGTCCTGGCATACACGTAGACATTCGATCAATTATATCAGGTCACAATGACTGCTAGATTGTGTACCTTAGATGAAAATACAAACTTGCCTGAGCTGGGCAGAGAGGTTGTAGAAAGGTGAGACTGCGAACTCATGCTTTGGAGATTCAATTTTGCTCATTGAATACGATTAGAAACAGGAAATTGCATTGTATAGATCAGACAATCTATTTTTAAGACAAAGCATTTGCATGCTGAGAAGTTTGAAAACGTACAGTACAATAGTTTGGCATGTTGTCTGCCATCAAATCCTGCCACTATCCGCACTAGCTACAGCACTCACAAAATTTAAGCGTGGTAGAAATGAGAACTTGAAGCATGTCCATAGATATCCCTTTCATTGTAATTTTGATTACTTTTATAATTTCTTTCCTATTCCTTGACCTAGATTCATTTTGAACATGATCTTTTTGGTATTTTCTTCTGTAGTTTTTTACAGATTTTCTCCATGGTAAACTGTACAGTGCACCCCACCTTGACAAATCATTCATTCATCCAATTTTTGCTTATCCCAAATTTCCAATTCTGCAAGTACTACTACTATGTATAGGGATTGAACATCCATTAACCTTGAAACAACGTTGAAGGCAAAAATTTGTTCAATAGATGATTTTTTTTATTATTGTAGAAACAAAGAATGCACCTTGTGGATGATAGGGTGGCATTCTTCAAGGTGAACGCATTTGCACCCATAATCAAATAGTCGGGATCATACTAGTATTTTAAAGCGGGAAAGTAAGATTTGCAAAAGCTACTTATAAAGCGAAAAAAATTGCATAATCAAGGCATTTGTTTATTGATGAATTAGAATGAAAACATTTAAAAGTAGGCTTTTGATCTAACCTTCAAGACCTCAAGGTCAACTTGCTAAAAATCCTTTAGGAATAGTTGATTTCTCATATAGTAGAATATATCTCAAAAAAAATTAAAAATGTGTAGAAATCTATACTTATAACTTATATTTGTACCTTCACATATATATTATACTTGTATGTATATGTAGTGTACATGTATTTGTATTCATACTCAATTTTGGAGGGTGGGGTGAATTACTTTTTTTTCTTTGTTGTAGCTTTGATTTTCTAAAAACCATTGTTTGCCAATTTTCAATACATGGTCCATTTTTTGAAATGGTTTGACTGATGTTTTTGAGGGCATAGTGCACCTATGAATCATTGGTACCCAAAATGCGACCCCTAGATGTTAATGACATAAGATGTACACAATCAGAACATGGAAGCTTACAATGTCAATTTTTGGTATTCCTACATACAATACTAGTATTTAAAAATTTTCTTAATTTATTCATATGGTGTCCAAATGATGAATGCTAAAGTATGTTGGAATACTCTTTCATTTGTTACTAAGATTGAATAAAAATAATTTATGTTTGATAACATTAAGTATAATCATTTTTTATTTGTGTCAATAATGGGTGTACTTAAGTTACCTAGGAATTCATGCAATGAATAAGAGCAGACGGGACCTTAAAAAATGTGATAACAAGGAGTTTAGGTAGCAATTGCATGAAGGAAAGAGGAAATTCAAGGAATTGCTGTGCTCTACGAGTTTCACCATGATTCTTGTTTGAACAATCAATTCGCACTTTGTAGAATTCGCACCTTAATTTGAATGGCTATTAGTGGAGACCACGATATAAATCTGAAGAGGAGTATCATGTAGCATGATTTGTGTATACTCGAGGTTTAATTTGGTCGGAACTTTGGTAGGAAATTTTATTTGAAAATGTTTGAGTCTACTGCAAGCAGAACAGTCTTGTTCTTTTTTTGTAGGCTGCTGGAATCAAGAATTGTTGGCCAATTTTGAGTAGGGTGGAAGTACACATCTAGAGATGCGAGTAACTTGACATTAACCGTTTGCAAAGGTATTGAAGTCTCAGACATTCATTAAGAGTTGGCAAGCATAAGTTTGCGATCTATACAACGACTCTTTGTTAGTTCTTTATTTCCGGATTCCGCATAGGAATGCAACAACAAGTCTTGCAAGTTGCTGAAAACAACGGGTCGATCAATTTTGCAAGTCAATTGTGGGTTTACTAATCCCATAGCTAGAAGGAATAGTTGTCGTGAGTTGTTACTTGTATTCATTTGATTACACTTGAAAGAAAGAATGTTGGAGCAATCGTAAGCTTTGTGTCTATTTTTTATGGTCATCAGTTTTTTTCTTCAAGAATTTATTCTTCTGAATCTAATGGCCGGAACCTAGAATCGTACAATGTATGGAAATCGGTTTCGTTGAGGATGTATCGAAATGCCGGTTAGAGCTGAGACTCCTACCCAAGGTGATTCTCGAGGTGCTAACTCTTCGGCGACGAAATTCTTATTCCTTGTTTAATGCTTAAATTTGCATTTCTGATATTCAGCTCTTCTCATAATTATTGTGAGAAGGGTATGTTTATGTTCAACACTTTTGCTGAGTTTTGGACAATGGCGTGTCAAGAGGCTACTAGTAGCTATTGTGGCAACCACGACAGCGGTGACTCCATTGGCTAATGAAGCTTGTGTTAGCAACAGTAAAGAAAATCGTAATGTAAAAAAGATGGTCAAAAAACGAGATTCCTAAGGATCATATGGAGGAAAAATTGGCAGTCAATGATTTTGTTTCATTGAAGTTCAAGATCCAATCACCATTGAATTGTGACTCTTAGTTACAGGATTAAGTAGCCTATGGATTCACCCTAAAAATCGATTTTTGGATGAATGGCATTTTAGTTATCTTGTTTGAAGTCACTACTGTGTACTTCTGGACTCTTTCGGTAATAGAGGATGGAAGTCAATCAAATTCACAATCGAACTTGATTCATATGTAAACCGAGAATAGACTAAAAATTCACAATCGACGTAATGTAATTATTGTAAATAATTGTTCTCATAATCTCCTTCTGTACTGACCTATCTGAGAGTATGCAATTGTATAATAGATGTGGCACAAGTATTGAGGAAAGAATTCACTGACATCACTAACAATCAGATACGTACCTGGCTGGGGTGCAGCTTCCAAGCACTGGTGAATCGCAAGCATCCGCTTCAACTTCTACCGAGCCATAACTTGCAGGCCCAGTTCTACGATTCGAAACATTTTTCTTTTCTCCATGAACACAAAACGCTACCTTATCACATTTAGACTGGCAGATCAAGAATTTTATAGTCAGATCTAGTTTATTTACGAACTGCTTGTTTGAGCCGTACACATTTCCTTGCATAGCAAGGCAGAGATTTGAAATTTTCATCTTGCATTATTTACACTCAATTCTCACACAATCCCACTCAAGCCTACCAATTTTCAACTAAAAAAAGCAAAATTTCATTTTTGGTAAATTTTTTGAAGTCAATTTTCATGGTTTTACATAATATTTTATTATAAATAATTGGTGATGAATTTTTTTAATTCAATTGCATAAATATGTAGGGAACATCTATATGCACATCTTTCATATTAAAAAACACCTCTTTAAGTAACAAAATTTTTAACTCCTAGTAAGGGTTCAATTGAGGCGTTATATGACCAAACTTTGTGAAATAGATATCTCTATGTTTTGAATTAGATCTTGGCAAAGTAATTGTATCAACATGCTCAAATGTACCAAATTAGTTACCACATGAGTGGCAAATAGAAAAATCTAATTATAACAAAGAAATATCTATTCTTACAACATTTGAATATTATGATCCTAACACTTAAAACTCTATAGAATTTTTCTGAAGAAACTTGCCTAGAATAAGATGTGCATATGGATGCTCCCTACATACATCCACAATCAAACTTTAAAAAATTCACCACCAATTGCTTGTAATAAAATATCTTGTAAAACCATGAAAATTAACTTAAAAAATTCACCAAAAATAGAGGTTTGTTTTTTTGAAGTTGAAATTTCATAGGCTTGAGTGCAATTGCGTAAGGATGCAATGATAATTACCTCTTCCAAAATCTATCAATTATACTCTACATTGTAAAAGAAAATTTGAATGGGTTAAATAGGCAATTCGTAAATGAATTAGACCCGATTGTACAATATAGTACATAGGTGGTGAACTTGAATTTCAGTAAAAATGGGAACTAAACTTAAGAACTTGATGGTTTGTAGAGCTGCCAGGAGCTGAACCTGGAACCTCGTCCTCACGAGTACAAATTTGTTTAAGGGCAACGTTTGAAATAAACACATTGGCTTTGTGTAAGTCTAAAATAAGAATAAATATGTAACGTCCCAGATTTATAGTTCTCTTTAGTTGTGATGGGAATTCGCTTGCTTGTGACCCTGTGTAAGATAACAACACTTTTAAATCGTCCAAATAAGGATTTGAGCACTATTATTTAGTTGCCTTAATTTTTATTGGACATTATTGAGATCTGTAAGTTGAGGATTCTAAATCAACCATGACCTCTTGCATTGAGAGGTGTTATATTTTCGACAATAATGTAGATGGAATGGTTTTAGTAATCAGATTAGAGAGAAGTGGTACAAATGTTATGTATTGGCAACAACCAAGGGCATAGCCAAGGCAACAATGAAGCTCTGTCTTTATTTAGGCACCCATTTACACTCTATATACAATTGAAGCTTTTTTTGGTTATACAAGGTGTGTTTCAATTAGCATGAAGTCAAATTATGAGCTGAGATTTTTTTGGTGCACATCTAATCTAACATTCAATCTCTAATATGTTGTTATACAAAAATTGTAAAATTCTTGTACCCAAACCTTCACAAAAACATCCCCAAGCAATGAAGATCAGTCCCAATACATTGGTTGGAAGATGGTGAAGTCAAATTTGCGGTTGAATTGGTCATCTCTACAGCCAAAAACTTCGTACCAGGGTCGAGGCATGACTTTTGTTGGACGAGTAGCTATGATTCAACGTTCAAACAAGGATAAATTGGTAGCATTTCGTGTGCCATTTTGACATCTACATTAGCTTTGCTGATAGATTTGCAAATTAATATGCGAATTGCATTTGCATCCACAATATTGTGCACCCTAAGCTAGTATTTCCACCACAATTTCATCTCAGCTCTCCAAATCATTTCTTTCCTTCCTCTCTTGAGGTCCACTGCGCTATTGTAATGGAATATTGTACTACTAATTTAATTAATGAAATTGTCGCTATTAGTTACACTAGAATTCAAATAGTCAAAAGACGAGCATTCCTGTACGATACATAGTCACAAAGTACACACTAGTTGTTGACAATAAGCACTAGGCAGTGCTGTACTACAAGAATGAGAGAGAGAGAGACTACAGTGCCCTCTAACTTCCTAATGATCAGAATACTAGGCTGGAAACATCAATCGTAATTACTTTCTTGAGCCATATTCCAAATTTTGGCTCCAACTAACTCCATCATGAAACGTTACGTATCCGGTTACTTAGTACTTCAATCGTTCTTCATCCAATAAATTTACAAGACTTAAGTCAGGTCTGATATCTAGATATTTGCTATCTAGATATACTCTACACATGTTCGTCTCAGACCTGAATTCTTCTACTTTGGGTCGACTTTCCAATATAATGTTAACGCATCATGTATTGTTTGAAACATGTTTTTATACTTGACATAAATGGATGTTTATCCTGATTCGACTTTTATATGCTTTGCTTCTTTGGGTCAGGAAAGAAGCCTAGGTTTGAAAGGGGATTTGAGAAATTCGATCCTGACAAGGCCGGGTTTTAAATTTAGTACTTATGCATGTTGGTGGATTAGACAGGCCATCACACAATCCATTGCGGATCAATCCAAGACTATAACTTGTTTACTAGTGAATTTCTCTTTGACTTCAATCTTCACCTGATGCAAAATTTGATCTTAGCCAAATAACATTGTTTGTATTTGTTCATGGCCCAATGTGACCTCAAATGTTCTAAAATTTTATCATCAGTGCCTAGTTAAAAATAAGTTCCTAAGCTCTCCCCAAAGCCAAAGAATTTTTTTTAGAGTAGGGGCCACGAAGACTAGGTGAGATCTAGTTCCAAATCGCTAGGGATCTGAAATCTACCAACCTACATACATTTTTCTTGTATCAGACATCTGTGATTGAGATTCGATTAGACCTGCTTCACATATCTGGCCACCCTAGGTAAGTCAACCACACTCCATCGTGGTATGGTGGGCCTATTGTTTGCGGCCTTCCTGACATCTCAACTATAGAGCTTCTAGTAAGTTAGCAGCATTTTGGGGGGTGCGAAACTTTGCACTGTCTTAAGTTAGAGGTTTGAGTTGGTCAAGCTTGAGACTCCGTCCCTCCAGAATCGCGCCATTATTGTTGTAAAGTTTGAGCAGCTTGTGGCAAGTACTGTGCCGACAAAATACCCCAGACGGATGCTCGTCCACTAAGAATTGCCATTTTGGATTCCGTACTGCCGCCCAACTTTTCACAGACGTTTGGCATTACTCGTTGCTTGTTTTACCCGCACTCAACTTCAGCAAGTCTTATCTCCGATTTGGTATTGGGAAGATGTCACAAGCAAGCTGCTGGTGAAGAGATGGAATTAAGGTGACGACAAGTGGTGAAGCTAGCTGTGAGGAGGTGAGGAGCTCTTGAGATTCAAGAAACTTGAGCTCCAAGGCTATGGGATCTTCTTTCCTGGAAGGCCTGCGCTTACAGACTCACCATTTCGTTGTTAAGTAGTCTGCAGTAGGTGTATATGAAGTTTGTTCTTGATTTCAGAGAGAGAGAGAGTTGAGCTATTTTGCTCTTAGTGGAGAGTGAGATTGTGTTTCTACTTGCACGAGGATCAGAGACAACTAGGAAGGAAAGCATCGCAGAGGCAATTGAGTTGTGCGTACATTTAGGTGAGTTCATTTGCCCTGCCTTGCTTAAGAGATCTTTGTATATGTATTTGATGCCGCGTTGTGTCTTGTGTGCATTTCTTTGTGCAGATTGGCTATTTGTTTCGTCATCGAATGGTGCTGCTTATGAGGATTTTGAAATGTATAATGTTTTGTTTTGATTTTCCAAGGTAGAGAGAACCTTGTTTTTTCCTAGTGGAGAGTGAGATTGTGGTCTCCCTTCATGAGGAGCAGGGACAACTAGGAAAGAAGTTTGTGTGATGATCCTAGTGGAGTGTGCGTTCAAGTGAGCTGAGATTGTTTGCCCTATGTCACTACACGGTTGTCTTTCAAGCTCTTCATGAATGTCACTGATCTTTTTATGAAATTTTAGTTTATAGTTTGTCATAATTTTATCTTTTTTAGTTCTCTATGAACTTTACTAGCACTGTATTAGGACTTTCGTGTAATTTCTATGTATTTTTCATTGTGTTTTCTTCTTGGATAGCTCTTTTAGTTCTTTGTGAACATCTCACGTGCCAGGTGACGATTTTTGTGCAATTTCTTTTGTACCTTTTGTTTGGATTTCTTTCTAATTAGTTCCTTAAGCCCTCTGTGAACTTCTCAAGAACTTTGCATGAATTTTCCGCAATTTCTTGTGTACTTTTTGTCGAGATTCTTATATAGTCCATTTTGTGAACCGGCACTGATGTGTATCTTGTGGTAAGCAACTAGGTTTGCCACATTGTTGTGTGTATTTTGTTGTGGTAAGCGACTAGGTTTGCTACATTGTTGTACAAGTTAAGATTTTCAAGCCATGTTTCCTCGCTTCAATGGCAATTGTTGGTAGAACGTTCTTCACAGAGGGTAGGGAAGATGACAGTCCTATAGCTGTGCGAGATTTTCCCGCTGATTGCATGAATGTGCCAAGAAGCTTTCAAGAGAATACAAATCGACTAGTAAAAGCCATTGATTGAAAGGGAAGGTTGCCAAATAATTTTTACAAATTACTCCCAAGAGAGCAATTTTTTGAACAGTGTGACCTGTTTAATCGGTTGTTTAGGTACTATTCACACCTAGAATGGCGTGTAAGGAGACCAAATTTGGAAGTGATGAAACAGATGAACATTGATTCAAGTTCTTTCAAGTTTGAAGGATTAGGGTTCGTTCCAGGTGTCAAAGTGGAAGACACATTTGATTACAAGGCTAAGATGTATGTGGTTGGATTACACCGGATGGAAGAAGCAGGCATTGCATGTATCAATCTGGAAAATGAGACAATTGCCTGTAGTGTTGAATTTTTGGGTGGGTACAAAGATAATATTGACCTTGGGGATGTAATTTATTACTCTGGCCATGGTGGGAATGATGAACAAAGAGTCAGCAAAAAGGAGGATCAACAACTCAAAGCAAGGAATTTGGGTCTCTTGAACAGCCTCAAATAGAAAACACTTGTTCGTATAATTTGTGGTCACAAAAACAAAAGAACTGTATAGGAAATTTTAGGTCGCAATGGGAAGATCACTCCTTACAAGAAATTTTCATATGATGGATTGTACATTGTAGATGGACACGAGTTTGTGGCGAGAAATGGAGGTTACAAAGTACACACATTCAAGCTGACTCGGCAAGCTAGTCAACCTACTTTAGACACAAATAGAGTGGGTTCTTCTTCTTGATGGTCAACGTTGAATCATATGTGACTTATTTAGGTGAATAACAATATTAATGAAGAACATTGGATATAATACGTTGAGGACAAGAGCATGAGGAGGTGAAGATTGTTCAACAAAGAAGAATGATAGAGAGGAGGAATGAAAGGGGGTGAAAGAAGTATCGGACATGGAAGATTGGGTGGATGTGGAATAGTAGTGAAAAAAGTGACAAAAATAGTGTTGGTTTGAAAAATTGAAAATTGAGCCTTTATCGAAGGAGAGTTCTGGATGGAAATAAAATTGGAGGAAGAAGGACATTGAATGAAGTATAGCACTCATTCAAAGAAGAACAATTGACAAAAAAAGATTTGTATGGCAAACAATGTTGGCCATAGTGTGAATTGGCCCTCAGTGTTCTAGCACTGTAAAAATGCAAGGTAATTCAATCCCGAGGAAATCACTTGAGATTTTTAGAAAACTATGTGAGTTAAAAAAATAGGGTTCATTTAATTCAAAGAGGAAAATTTTTATATAATATGTAGGCTACTATAGGGTCCACGAAATGCTACATACTATATTATATATAAATTAAGCTATGTAAAACATCATATAGTAGGAAATTTTATTAATGAATTAGCATTGATAGATAAAAACAATGTAAATGCTTTTTTAATAGGATGAGTGTAGATGTAAACAAATAATTTCATGGAGATGATAAAATGTATACAATCAAGTAAATCCAAGTTTTTTTGGGCAATTTATTGTTGCTATTAGGCAATTCCAACTTATCTAGATCAATCCCTTCTTAAATGCGCCAACAAAGTAGGGGCATGTAAGAATCTATTTTGAGAAAAAATAACCTTGGACTAAATCTACAGTAGAAACTATATGAAAGGGATTTATGTTACCTTGAAAGGCCTATTAAGGAATTGTTTTAGAGTTTAGGTTACTCCCATGCATTTGGAATTAGTTCAAACTTTGATAGGATTTTCTACAATTTTTTAAATTTTCTAATGCAGTTTTGAGTTTAGGGTTGCAAGCCAATCGCTTGGGGGTAGAGTTTTGTGTAGGCCTCAAAATCTGGATGTTGTATATATTTGGGGTTTAGGATTTAGGGTTGGTCTTAAGATTTTGCTTTTGTTTGGTGCCAATGCTTTATTGGTGTTGCGTACAATGGGATACAAATTAGTCAATAAGGTCTTATTTATTGGTAGTCATTGCCATGCTAGTATAAAGTTACAAATAGCACAAGCTTATATGCTAGCCCCATTGCCTACCCTACAAAGTTTCGGCCACCATCAAGCGATTGCTTGCAAGTGGGGTTTTGTAGCTTGCCTTGCCTTTGCCCCCACTACCAATGATTATATGAAGAGTGGTAGTTGAGGGTTTTGCAACTTGGCCACCAATCACATGTGCTTCTATATTTTTGTCTCTCTTCCATTACAACTACCTTCTTGGTCATTTTTTTGATTGTGAGATAAAAATATAGAAACTTGCCTACAATACATGCCACCGTAAGATTTTTTGTTGGTAAACATTATAAAATGATGTATTTAGAATAGGTATATTATTTTGAATATAAAATTTTATTAGGCTAGGGGGTTAGGGTACTCATTATTAATTAGCGTTGAATAAAATGTGTTGAGCATTCATAATATTGTTAGGATTAGGGAGAAAAGTATGATGAATTGGCATGTAGTTAGTATATTAGTTGTGTTGTTATGATTTCTAAGGTGCAAATTATAGGTGGTCACTTTACTTGGGAATAGAGGCAAGAGGCAATGACAACTTGATGAAGTTGCATAAGGCGATTTATCTTAAAGAAGAGATGGGCTATTACGAGTTGGCCAACATTAGAGCTATACAAGTGACATCAAAAGTGTGGCTTGACCTTGTGGACATGCGGATATAGCACTACTTGTACATATACAACATTCATAAATGTTTAGAATCATCTTTTTTATGCTAGTATTTTATAAACACTCTTTTATTTTTTGATCCTAAATTCTAAACCATTGCAAATGCATATGTATAGATTAAATATATACTCTCTATGTTATAATAAAGGTCATATATATTCATATTCTCATGTGAATATAGTGTTTTTTGAATGCCAATTTTTCATGTTGTTTGTATTATATTGTTGGTATTAGTGCTTTTAATCATTTTAGTGTCATGACCATATTTGATGCTTCTATGAAGTTGTTTGTTCCTCTCTATACTAGGTTATTTAGAATGCATGGCATAGAATTTAGAAATACCAAAAACTAGAGGTGAATTGCACAGGTGAATTTGTTATCATCTGATATTATTCTACAACATTCATTGTATCACATATTAATAAAATTTTGATATATTTGAATAGAATGCATGATAATGATTTCAATAAATCTTTAAAATAATTATTTTAAATATTTTGTAAAAATATTTTCAATCATGCATACATAGAAATTGTATTTTCACACAATGTGATATTACAGAAATAGAGTAGCAATTTCACGGGGGGGGACACTCCCCGTGTTTTAGAAACCTACGTGTGTCAGAAAATGTAATACATGTAATACATCCTAAAATTTATTTTCCAAAAAAAAATTATGAATAGATTGTGCTACTTTAAAAGTTTATGTTTTGAATTATTGATATTTTTTAATGCTAATAATAATTAGTTGTAAATTTTTAAAGAAAAAAGATACATTGTAAAGCTAAAAATAACTTTCATACCCCTATATTATATAAGAAAAAAAATTTGAAAAATAAAAAAATATATATATAGAATAGCTTTCTATTGAAAGTTTATTTTGGTTGAATATTGATGCAATAGTCATCATCATGTGATCTCTATAAATATTTTAGTTGAAAACCATGCCATTTTAGTTTATTTTTCAACCTTTTTTAGACAACATATCTTATGTTATTTGGAATTGAAATTTTTGTCAATAGAAACCTTTAGTCATTGTTAAACAAAGCTCAAAATTTTAGGATGAAATTATAGTTTATTCCAAAGTAAATAGGGGGTCAAAAAATCACTTCGCCGCACGTGGGTACCCCGAATGTAATGAAAGTGTCCTCCCCGTAAGCAATTTGCAATCACTTCTATAATATCACTTTTTACAAAGGGTGGTATTATAGAAATAATATAGTTATTGCAATTGAGGCATGATTGTCATACTAGACAAGTTACTATTCATTTCTTGTCTTGAAGAATGAATAGTAACTTGTCCAGTATGACAACCATAAATTGCGGTGATATTAAAGAGGATCCATAGGATGATATTATAGAGGTAGCAAATCCATTGCTTCTCTTGACTTTACACTTCTTTGCACTTTTATGATTTTGTGCTTTTGTGAGCTTTGAGCTTTCATGGTTTCAATTTTCTATTACTACTATCAAATGATTTTGAGAAATTTATTCAATTGAATCGATTTTGGATTCCACAACAATTAAGTTGTTCACAAAGGTTTTGAGATTTATAAGTTTTTCTTTTCAATTCTTCAATTTGGGTTGTCATTTTTGTAACAATGGAGTCAAATTTCTAATGCATTCTACTGTATGTGTATCTTTTATAGTATTTACCATTGCATATGTTTCATTCATCATTCAATAAATTTCTATTGTACATTTCAATATATGCTTACTTATTAAAAAATTTATACAAAGATTTTAGTCATTTTTATTTGAAGGTTTATTGAAATTTTTGTTCTGCATTCTATCTAATATATAAAAATTCTTACAAAAATCCTAATGATGAATGCATAGCATAGCAAGAATCAACCGCTAGTATATATATAAAAAAATAAGGATAAATGCAAAGCAATGCTTTTATGATGCATATTGTATATGTATATGAAAAATTAAACAAATAAGTTTTATATGTAAATAGTTCAACTAGAAAATTATATGAAAGAATTTATAAAAAAATCATAGGATATTGAAAATATGTCCACGGTATTTTTTATATTAAAATACAATCATTTTAAATATAATAATTAAGGTAAATAGTCCTACATCAAATATTCTCCTAACTCAGGTGTGTACCTTAAATTACAAGGAGTGATCTCCTTAGGAGCTCTATTGTGGCAAAGTATATTATATGTTGAGCAAAATATGTATTATAAAGGATAATTAGACTTCCTCTACAACTTGATTTCATGTTTGAATTACCTCACATCTTTTTGATGAGGATGTTCCACAATCATTGGTTATTTATTTCATGGTGAAGCGAGAAAAGAAATCTTGGATGTCGTGGCAACTTTGAAATCAAGTTGTTGTCTTTCTTCTTCTCAAATGCTCTAAACAATAAACAAGATGAACAACAAAGTTGAATGAATCATTTTTTCTAGAAATGAGTAACTTTCGCACCGCAACAGGGCAAATCAAAGTTGAATCCATTCATTATAGAAATGTTTTAAAAAAAATCAATGCTTGCAGGTTTTGCAACATTCTCATTTGATTTTAATATATAAACATAAGACATTTGATTTTAGAACTAAAAATTGAGACCATTAAGAAAGTTAATCATGAACATTAAAGTTGACATTTTTTCTACTTGTGATGACAACAGGGCATCAAATGCTCTAAACAATAAACAAGATGAACAACAAAGTCTTGCAAGTGTTTGTCTTCATATAAATGAGAAGTTAGTAAAAAACAAATCATAGAATATGCTATTTTAGTGAATTTTGGGAAGTTGTTGTTCCTTGTTCTAAATCTGAAATTTCTCCACAAAATGATATTTTTTGAATTTGAGTCCAACTAACAAAATGAAGGTCATCTACTCCATTTTCTATTCCAATTTGAATTTTGAAAAAATTCCTAATATTGAATATTTTATTGCAATTTGAACTTCGGATGTATTTTTAATGTCTATTATTTTTTAATTATAGAATGACACAAAAACTCGCACGGAAATTGAGTTTACACAATGATGTACAAATTCAAAAAAACCAAATTTTCACAAAAAAATCTAAATTTTTTGTAAAGTACAGAAGACATGGAATTTCATCTCTGAAAAATAAATATAAAAATTTTCATACATGTCTAGTTGTAACAAATTGAGTGATGGATATTGAAGTTTGAAATCAATGGTCATGGATTTGTCATTTAGGGGTTAAGATGGTCTGCTCTGAAAGCAAGCGGCCTCTTCAAATCGCCCCTATATTTAGGTCTGAAATGGATAGTAGGTGGTCCTTAAATGGACCTCTCAAGCCATTGGGAGAATCAAGAGAAAAGCATTATTTATTGCAGGAGCTAATTGTTGGCCTTCATTTACTCAAATCATTTAAAAGTTGCAAGTGGTCGGATTTTGGAAGACCTAGGGTCACAAATAGGTGCCTACAACAGTCTTTTTTTGAAAATTCATAAGTAATTCAAAAATGATTCAAAAAATATGAAACCACTTGTGTGACACTCGGCATCCATTTTTCTTTCTCTCAAAAATGATCTAAAAGCATTTCTATTCATGGAAACCTTCGAAAAAAGGGAAACCAGCCCTTAAATGATCGCTTTTAGAGCATATTACCTTATAACCTTAAGCTCCATAAACTTAGTCCTGGGATCACTGCCTTGCACTTGCCTGACATAGACAGGACACATAATCAAGACACCACGAGTCAGAAGCTGCTAAAATCATAATGAGCCGCAATAACCCTCTTGCCTTTGCGGAGGACAGAGCTTCAAGCTGCATGCCGTTTGTTCTTACGTTTGCTTGACTGTTCCTTCGTCTGTTTGATTTTTGTGTACGCGCCGCACTCACCCGTCCTGCTCGCTGCACGAACCTTGAGCCAGAAAATTTCGGTTGATGATCCAGGTAAGAACATCCTCGTTCGTTCAACTTCACCACTCCGCCTGCGTGCATGTCGCTTCTTTCGGTCCATGCATCAGCATTCCCTTTTCTTGTTTCTACTTTATTACAGTACTGGTAGCTCCATGAATTTCGTTGACGGTGACAATTCTGGCCAATTTAGCAGGAGGAATTTGTTATTTTGGTTGCTTCTACCGAAATGCAAGTTCTCACGGTTTACAAGAAACCTTTCTTGGAACCTGGTTGTATAATCACATTTTAGTCCTCTTCAATTGTCTTTCGGTTTTGTAGCTCGCTTGACTCTGGAATTTGTCAACAGCTGGAGGAAATATGAATCCATGCCAGTGCAATTCCTTTTCTTAGTTTACTCTGATAAAATCGCTTTGCTATTCGCTCACGCGTTTCAGCAATTCCGTGTCCGCATGATTGCGTTCACTATATATGCCTTATACTTCAGTTGCACTGAAGTGAGTTGCTGAGATGATGGACAGAACGCGGAAACCAAAAGAGGATCCTCGGGGTCTGAATGGAAAAGCGAATGAAGCTCATTTCAGGGTTCGAGTAGTTCTGTACCACGATGGCCTTGATTCTTGACTTTGGAGAGGGTGCCTCCCAAGGTCAAGATGAGAGAGCGATACCGAGCTGTACCGTGAAGCCGGAGTTCCCTCTCTCATATAGGGTTCATATTTCAGGGGGCTTTCACGATGATTGTAAGTAAGATGCTTGCAAATGGATTTCTCACATGGTTTTGGTTGTGCAAGGAACAGTTGTGAACTTGAATGGAGGACTGTAGAGAGATGGCGACGCAGGAAGACCAAATTCATTGTGCACAGCCCGATTACGTAGATTACCGTCAAGTAGCAAAGCTTTTGCGAGACCGTCTGACCGACTTTCTAGAAGGTGGAGAACTTCCCGAACAGAAGTTACAACGCTTACTCCACATGGTCGCTTTGCACAAGGTTGTTTCATATGTCCCCATAGATCCTGTTCTTTGGGGAAGTATTCCGAAGGAGTTGCTGCCGCGTGTTCTGGCTCGTTTACCAGTACCTGAAATCACCGACTTGCGAATCCAGCTCTCCAAGGAATGGACCATGAACATGGAGTTCAATCGAGCATGTGATGAAGCGAAGCCCAACATGGCGGCACTTGTTTCATATGCCGGGAAAGCCAATGAGTTCTTGGTAAGAATCTTTGATTTCAGCACATACTCATGGTTGCATGTGTATCACTTCTGCCTGACAAATCGGGAGAATGCACCTAAGTGGATCAAAAGTGTTTGGATGTTGATGGAAGGTGATGGCGGATTGGTTTGCTTTGTCTCCACTTGGATCTACAAGGATGTGAATTTCTTGTGCATTGTGGTGATCAATTTGTTGACACGAGTTCAACATGAGCTCCCTGCTTTGCAACATGTTTACAATGTTCCACCCACATTGGTCCACATGAAAGTGGACTCCAAGACCAAAGGGTATAAGGTGGTTGTCGCATTCAATAATGAAGGTTGTCACACAGTGGAAACGTATGACTCTATCTTGAGGGAATGGAGCAAAGTAGCACCATCTTGGGGGCGTGTTTTGGGTCATGCATGTGAATGGAAGATTTGTGGTGGCAATTATTTCACTGTGAAAAGTTCAATTGCATGTGCATTTGACCTTGAAGAAGGGCAATTGGAGCTTTTCAATTGTGATTTACTCTTTCAGTTGGAAGGAGTGCGTATGTTGGAACATGTCCTCGTGGATGATCATGTCTTTGTGTTGTACAAAGAATTGAATGAGAACAACATTGGAACAGGATTTTATTTCATAGCAAAGTTTCGGTTTCAAAGCAATGCTGGGGTGTGGGTGTTAGTGAGGACACACGATCATTTCTTTCCTGAAGATGAGGATTTTCCATTCAGTCTTCATGC
Organism: Climacium dendroides; assembly: GCA_950106755.1. Taxonomy (NCBI): domain Eukaryota; kingdom Viridiplantae; phylum Streptophyta; class Bryopsida; order Hypnales; family Climaciaceae; genus Climacium; species Climacium dendroides. The sequence continues at coordinate 45,693,050 of OX467082.1, read as the reverse complement.
ATGTGAGAATGTTTTGATGGTACGTAAATGTATTTGCAACAAGTACCAGATTTGTTCCTTTCTGAACTTTTCAACCAATGAGTGGCACAACCTCTCTGAAAAGTCGATGGTTAATCTAGATGTTTCTCTGATGTGTCGAGTTTTTTGGCACAGCATTCCATAGGGAATTATGTAAGGCTATGTAGAGGATAGTATTTGCTTAAGCTTAGGCATTATTTTGAACCAATATGCATGAGTGTGTTTTGATTGGGATCACTATAGAAAATTTGGAGAGATTACCATGCTCACAACAAGAGCCAGACTCAAATGTTTCTCACTGACTGTGCAATGCTTTCTTGTGCCATCATTCTAAGTAAGAGGCAAGGAGATTGTTGACCGTTTTTTTCCATGGACAGGAGACCATGATTGGTTGCTGTAAATAGGGTTTTGATCAATAAAGCATGGTTACAAAGTGGTGTTAATACAGTGTTTAGTCCAGTTGAGAAACATGAATTGGAGGAGTCTGCGGAAGGGAAAGCACCTAACAGTGAGTTAAGTCTCTCTTCTAATTCCACTTCCAAGTAGACATCCGCTTTTGTAATTTATAAAATGTGAAGGAAACTCGTTTTTCAAAGTATCACTCACATGAATGTAGTGGAGTCCATTTAATTTGATTTATCATGTTGTTCCTTTTTGTTGCAGTTGCAGCCACTGTATTGATCTTTTTTCAATTTCTACTACTTGGGAGGACAAGGTTCGTTGTCTTTATATTTGAGAATATGTAGGTGTGGTATCTAGTCTCAGACAAACACAATGCTAGAATATTTTGATTACATGAAATTTTCATGAGCTTAGGTCAACCGATTTACACTTAAATAAGCCACTTCACTATTGACAGTGTTAAAAATAAAGCATAATTTTTTTTGAAACAATTGTGTTTAGGAAACACACTACAAGGGTTTCTGTCAGGAGGTGAGGGTGATTTTACACAATGTAAAGAACATGTTCCTACCAAGTATCAAACCAGCTAGCATGCCTCACTACCATAGCCTATTTTCCAAAGACAGTATCTAGAGAACCCCTTCTCTGGTTCGAAGATCTTTGGCTGTAGACGACATGTAGGCGAGTGTTGCTGAACCCCGCCCAACGAACTATTTGAAGTCTAACTCAGCGCTTTGGAAGAAATGAATGGTGATTGGAAACAGGGGTCGATGAGTGAATATGAAATCAGGTCCCTGATGCTTCGCTGTCGTCAAGCTCTTATGGAATCCAGAAGTCGAATTATGAAATCCTGAAAGATGGTGTTGCTGGCATCAATTTGGTTCCAGAGAAACTGTACATACTCTGTGGATAATTTAGTGGATAATTCAAGTCATTGTGAAAATTTACAAAGTTCCTCCATAAAATTCAAACTTTCGCTCATGTACAACATTTTCAAGAGTAATTCTTAGAAGGAAAACAACAGTGCTTTTCTTTATGACTGAATTCTATCTACTTTTGAGGATCTGAGGGGCATTACAGTTTTAAAATCTGGGTTCTGACAGTTGTAAGCCGAAAGAAACAAAGGTTTTGAGCATATTTTGCATAACTCTCTCTTCAGGTCATTTTGTTTCTCTCTGCAGGGAGTGAAACTGTAGGTCCCCTGATTTGTGCCACTGAGTTTCCCTGCTGCCTCATTTCCCTCCGCCTCTGGGAAACTTCTCAGATTCCCGTAAGGAAACAACGATAACCTCCCTGTGCATGATGGCTTCTAGAGCGCCAACCAATTATGACACCCGGAGCTCTGGTAAGTAGGACTGATGAGGATCTGACGTTTCAATTGGGCGACTAATCTCACACTGCCAATCTCATTGAGATCCTCCAGTTTGACAAAGACGATTGAGTTTTCCAGCCTCATGAGGTAGCCACTGATTCCCAATTTCAGAATTTCCGGGCATCAGCTGCTCAGGCGTGTCCATTCGGTTGAGCTTTCTGAGGATTCCACAGCGAATTGCGCTTGCGTTTGGTGTCTTTCTCGAAGGCACCGAGGTGGCTGCTCTCGACAAGGCCAAAGTGTTGCAGATGGAGCAATGTTCCCATCGCCATCTCAGAAAAAGGTGAGTGAAGACTTCCCTGTCCAACCCTAATACCCATCTGGGACTGATTAGGGTTTAGGGCTATTCTGCAATTTCCTCACTAACTGAATTGGCACTTTATCAGATCGTGATCAGGCTGTTATCAGAAAAGTTCAGGTGTAAGTCCACAAGCTCATTCTCTAGAAATTTAAAGCTGGGGACCTGATTACTTAATTGCATTGGTACGTTGTCTTTGATTCTTCAGAAGCTGACCATGTCGTTGTGGGACGCAACAGACCTGTCGGACAGTTGAAATGTAGTGACGAAAGTTCCCAAATTAGTGGACAGTATTGAAAACGATGCAAGAACTGGCTATTTCCATTGCCAAGGTTTCTGAAGAAATAATCTAATAAACCGAGTCTCTGGTGAGATTCTGTTAGAAGAGAATGAGGAGAAGAGGAGGTTTCGACTAAATTCCAGGTCATGGAGCTCATTGAGTATTATTTAACTTCAGCAGAAACTGCGATTCTGGCCAAGGCTGATGTATTTTGTGAGTGCATGTTATTTGATCTTCTCAAATTGCATAATTGAATTCATGTCTTTTTTCTCGGTATTGAATCTTGCAGTCCTTTCCAAATATAATCTTTGTGGTATTCCTAGTTGTACCATGGAATTATGGTGTGAAGGAAGTTTCGGCTATTGGTAGTTCTTCTCTGAAAGAATAGGCCGAACTTGATGATTTGTCGAAGATTTTTTCTCGCAATAGGCTTTTTTTTTCTTGTTCATGCCAGTCTTCAGGTCAGAGCTTTACTCGCCAAATCTCTCTAAATGTTAAACTCCAGGAAATTGGCAATTTTAATTTTCAAAAGGCAACTGGAACTTGAGATTTATATGAGTCTGAGTTTTTAGGGCTTTGAGCACATGACTCTCAAACACATTCAATCGATAATTAGGAATTTTTTTATTGCAGTTTGAACTTTGGATGTATTTTGGAGCACATTCTATAATTAGAACGTAGTAGACATTGAAAATACATCCAAAGTTCAAACTGCAATAAAAAATCGATAATGAGGAATTTTTTCAAAAGTCACATTGGAGTAGAAACTAGAGTGAATGAACTTTATTTTGTTAGTTGGGCTTAAATTCAAAAAATAACATTTTCGTAGAGAAATTTCAGATTTAAAGCAAGGAGCAACAACTTTCTAAAATACACTAAAATAGCATATTTTGTGATTTGTTTTTTTAGTAACTTCTCATTTATGTGAAGACAAACAATAGCGTAACTCCAAAGTCAACTAGATTATCTTCATAACCCAACATGCAAGGTCATTAAGAAAAAAGTGGATGAAAAATGGCTTCTCAACTCTCTACAGTTCAAGAAACATTCATCGAAAAGCCACAAAATGGCCTTGTCGTTGTTTCTGGGTTGAAGTTAATCCATGGTACTCAAAAGTATGCCACATTAGAAAATTAGGTAATGATATGGTCTATTTCACTGGTCTACTCTATCAAAACACCCACATTAATAATCCCCTTCAGTTATACATGACATGCAAACTATGTGAAGAGTGGTCCTCGTGATCTTTGGTTGAAAGTCAACAACCCTAGTTTGCGAGCCTAGAAATGTGAGCTTAAGACCTATGAGTGTACCTTTTGTGAGCCTAGAGCACCTACTATAAAAAAGTTACAAAGTTTTGAGGGCAATAAAAAAAAAGCAAATATTTTTTACTATTAATAGTAAAATTTTGGCTCTATTACTATGAACCTATGACCATACTAAACCCATTCTTTATCACAAAAACTCAAAGCCTTATATTTTGTCTCCATATTGAAAAGCCAAATGAGGGCATACAAGTGTGATAAAGTCTACAAAACAAATTGGATGAGATAAGTAAAGAAAGAATTGGGTGTGGAATAATTTATGTGCATGTCAAACTCATGTCAAATTGTACAAAAAATCTAGATCCTCGTTTATACATTTGAAGATTTAAGAAGGTTTAAAGATTTAAGAAGGTCTAAAAATATGGTCTATTTCATTGGTCTACTCTATCAAAACACCCACATTAATAATCCCCTTTAATTACACATGATATGCAAACTATGTGAAGAGGAACCCCTCATGCTCCTTGGTTGAAAGTCAACGACGCTAGTTTGTGAGCCTAAAAATGTGAGCTTAAGAGTTGTGAGTGTAAATTTTGTGAGCCTAGAGCATCTACTATAAAAAAAAGTTGCAAAGTTTTGAAGGCAATAAAAAAGAGAATATTCTTTAGTATTAATAGTAAAATTTTGACCCTATTACCGTATACCTATGATTGTGCCAACCCCATTTTTTTTGTCAAGAAAACTCAAAGCCTCATATCTTGACTTGATATTGAGAAGCCAAATGAGGGCACATAAGTGTAATACAATCCACAAAAGAAATTGGATGAGATCAGTAAAGAAAAAATTGGGTGTGGAATATTTTGTATGCATGTCAAACTCTTGTCAAATTGCATAAAAAATCTAGATCCTTGAATAACTTCCTCATTTATACATTTGAAGATTCAAGAAGGTTCAAAAATTTACAAAAATTCCATAATTCCAACATTCAATAAAGAATATTTCAACATTTGTGTGTCCAATTTTTTGGGCGTTCTTTTTGAAACTCCACTTTGGAGTCTTTGTAAGAGATTCTAGGGTTTTTAATATAAGATTTAATATTTGAATCAATTTTAGAGACTCCTATCAAAAATAATGTCAAAAGTACCCTTCGAGAAGCTTGTAAAAGGTCTTAGGCATTCACAGGTGAATTGGGCCATAGTAAGATTGTTTTAATAAGCAACATAAGCCCTATGTAATTGTGTATTTTTTTATTTGAAAATTTTCAAAATTGAGTTCAAAGAACAACATTATATAGTCTCTCAACCTTTGTTGCCCGCAAAATAAAATTCCTTATACTATCATTTCATTGTTTGGAATTTAAGTGGTTCCACTCATTTTCTAAAGGTATCAATCTACACAATTGAATAAAATTAATTAATAATATTTTAATATATATTTTGAATTATTTCAAAAAAATAAAAGAATTCAAACAATTTCCAATTTTATATCTCCAAAAATAATAATAAAAACACTACATTTTTGGTATATATATAGTATTATAAATCCATCCAATAAATTCTTTTGGATTTTTTTGGTTTATTATGTTAATATTTCCTAAACCATATATCTCCCAATTATGTTCTTAGTAGTATCACAAAGCCCTCGGCAAGGAAGGGTGCATGGGCTTTGTTTTGTGACGTTTGAACCTATAGTGTGGAAATTATGGAATTTTCAAAAAAATTATGAATTAAAAAATTAAAAAATTACTTTTATTTTTATTTTGACTACGGCGATGGTGTAGGGCACGCTAGTCTTTTATACCGTAAGTTAGGTTTTTTTTTGGTTATTTTATTTGATACATTGATATTGAGGAAACCTTAAGGCCTCTAACGGCATTCTTGGTACTATTGAAAAGCTTTTTGCAAGCAGGGGTGCAAGAGACTTTGTTTTGTTATTTGGAAAACAATATGAAAGTTATTGATTTCAAAGTTTTTATTGAATTCAAAAATTGAATTAAATTATTTTTTATTTTGGAAAAATCATAACTTTCACATCCTATGTCCCAAAAGCCACAAAACAAAGCCCTTGCACTCTTTTGAGCATAAAGCTTTCTATTTATGCTAGTTTTGTGGCGTTTGAACCTATGGTGTGAAAGGTATGAATTTTCTAATTCAAAAAATTAAACTAAATTATTTTTTATTTTGAAAAAAACTTTCACATGTCATGTCCAAATGCCACAAATCAAAACCCTTGCACTCCTTTGTGCATAAAGTTTTCTATTTGTATTAAAAATGCAACCTCTCATACTACAACAAGCCCTTGCACTTTGTGCATAAAATATATTGAGTTACAAAAAATTTATAAATTAAAAAATCATTTTAATTTACATTTATTTTGGGATGTAGCAACAATACAAGGCACACTAGTATGAAGATTAAGACAAAATAGAGTCCCCATTCGACTTACTCAAAGCTAATTAATTTAGAAAACAATGAGACTTACTTTCAATTTCAATCTTTTTGATCCTCTAAGAACTCAATAACCCTACCCTAATAGTCCTCACTATAGTGTTCGAAGGTTTGAGAGCATTAGAATAAGGATGGATGATATGCAGATTAACCCTTAAATAACAAGCCAATCATTGTAGAAATCATTTGTTTCAATACTGTGTAAATTGTTGGCTTAAAAAATGAAAAAGCACTCATTGCAAGACAAGAAGACGCTCCTTTTTTCCACAAAAATTGGAGGATGGATTATTGCACTTCTATCCTACATAGAGAACTTCCGTGTCATCCATCGGACGCAAAACATTTGCCTCTACGTTTAAGGGTTAAAGAAGCAATTCTCTATATTTGAATAAATTCACACCTAGGGTGGTACACATGTAAGGAGATGGATGTTCCATGTAAATGCCTCCAAACTAGAGTACATTCAGTCAGACCTCCCGATGGCACTGTGATCTTTGGACCACTCGGTCTTCATCAAAATTCCAAATTCCTGTTTGCAATCAAATTTTAGAGTTCCTATTCCGAACAAGACTAAAGTTTTTACCAATGACAAATATTTCAACTTATAAATCTAGGGGTCTTGTTACCATTGTCTAGAATAGTTATTACTATCCTAAAGTGTCCCACATTAAATTTTTAAAAAAAATCCTAACATGTAAAGGGCCTCTAGGCACCAAAAGGGGTCTTAAAGGGGCCATTGTTCGGAATCCAATTCCAATATTGCATTAGAGATTTAGGAAGCTAATCACCCTTGCAGCCTTACTGAGTTATAGAATTCTAATTTTTAAGTTTTGAATTAAAATGCTTTTGATCTTTGTCTCTCGGCACCGAGAGGGATCTCTATGGCTCACATAGTCGGAATTTATTATCAATACTAGCGATTGGCACTTGCTATGCTAGGCATTCATCGTTAGAATTTTTGTAAGAATTTTTATATATTAGATAGAATGCAGAACAAAAATTTCAATAAACCTTCAAATAAAAATGACTAAAATCTTTGTATAAATTGTTTTATACGTAAGCATATATTGAAATGTACAATAGAAATTTATTGAATGATGAATGAAACATATGCAATGGTAAATACTATAAAAGATACACATACATTAGAATGCATTAGAAATTTCACTCCGTTGTTACAAAAAATGGCAACTCAAATTGAAGAATTGAAAAGAAAAACTTATAAATCTCAAAAACTATATATGTGAACAACTTCATTGCAAAATCGCTTCAATTGAATAAATTTCTCAAAATCATTTGGTAGTAGCAATAAAAAATTGAAATCATGAAAGCTCAAAGCTCACAAAAGCACAAAATCATAGAAATACAAAGAAGTGTAAAGTCAAGAGAAGCAATGGATTTGCTACCTCTATAATATCATCCTATGGATTCTCTTTAACATCACCTCAATTGCAACAACTATATTATTTTTATAATATCTCCCTTTGTAAAAAGTGATATTACAGACGTGATTGCAAACTGCTATTCAATTTCTACAATATCACATTGTGTGAAAATATGATTTTCATGTATGCATGATTGAAAATATTTTTACAAAATATTTAAAATAATTATTGTAAAGACTTATGGAAATCATTATCATGCATTCTATTCAAATATATCAAAATTTTACTACTATGTGATACAATAAATGTGTAGCATAATAGCAAGCACGAGTCCCTAGTATTAATGGTAGCATTTGTGATATTATAGAGAGAATTATGATTTTAGTAGTATGATAAGGATCTCAAGACTTTACCTTTGCTTTTATTTTTTTATTTTTTAAAACTAAATCGTAGACATCCCAAAGAGGCTTAAAGGGTACCCTGATCTAAATTCTTGCTCAATATTGTTGTAATGGTTTAGCAAGATAATTCCCCTACTAAGATTTAGAATAAATATATAAATATATATATATATATATATATATATATATATATATATATATATATATATATATATATATATATATATAATGTTTCTAAGTTGTAGACCTTCCAAAGGGCCTCTTTGACACCAAAAGGGGTCTTGAGAGGTGTCTAGGTTGGAGTTCATGTTGAATATTGTTGTTATAGTTTAGCAAATAGACCACCTTTGCTGTGATTTAGAATTTGAATTTTTATATTACTTAAAAAAATCCAAACCATGGACCTTCCAATAGGCCTAGAACTTGACATCAAGAGGGGTCTAGAAGGATGTTCTGTTTGGAATTCTTATTAAATATTGTTGTAAAATGGTTTAACCCCTAAAGTTTTTTGACTATGTTTTCATCAAAAATGCTCCAAAAATTCCATCTCTAATACAAGTACCAAATTTTTGACAAAAAAACATTTTTTGACACATCTAACCATAAGATCTTATAATACTCTAGTTTGAAAAGATGTGGAAAAAATTTCAAAAATTTTCTTGCATGTAGATTGCAAAATATTAGTGTTTGAAGTGACAAATTTTCTTTTTTAGTCCCTGGGAAAAATCAGGTAGCTACACTTCACAAGGTCACATTTGTATGAAAAAATGTCTAAAATTGTAGTTATTCTTTGGATTCATTCTTCAATGCAAGTTAGATACATACTTGAAAATTTTCAAATCATTTGGAATTGTACAATATGTAGGAAAAAAGTAGTAAGTAGAAAGAAGTAGACAATGATTCAAAATACTAAATTGTTAATAATTTTTTGTGAAGTTGAAAAATGCCAATCCCAATGGTTGCAATGTTTCCATAAACAATTTACACCTAATGTTTTTATTTTTTCCAAAATATTGAAAATGGAGTTAAATAAAGGACTTCAAAGTTTATTTTAGAGTAGAAATTCCATAACTACCTTCAAACTACCCACAACTAAAACTCCTCATAACTTTCATCTCATTAATCAAAATGGATTGAATCAAAGATATCCATATATCCCTAAATCTAGAGAACCAATTTCAAATTTTTATTTTTTTAAGAAGTGATTTTTAAAAAAAGTTTTTTCTTTCTACCCAAATAGTTTGCCAAACAAAGAAAACTCACTATCATACAATAATTTTTTAACCATGTAGTCAAAATTTATGAAAATTGTTGGGCTTTAAAACTACTCCTTGGGCATATATTGTGTGAAAATTTCAAAGAAAAAAATAAAAATTCCATTTGTAGTGAGCTGCCCAAAATCGCTATGTTGCCAAAAATACCATTTGGTCCTTTAGGGGTTAATAAGGTAACTATCATCTCTAAGATTTAAAATTCCAACTTTTAATTTTTTAAATTATTGTGACCCATGGACCTCCAACAAGGCTCTCGACACCAAGAGGGGACTTGTGGGGTGTCAAGATCAGAAATGGAGTGAATATTTCATAAAGAAATAGTGACCCTTACTATTAAATGAACATTCGGAACAAACATTTGCAACACTAGCAAGACAAATTTGATTGTGGAATGTGGTATAGGATTTAAATGATTTTACATTTTAGATTCAATATATTATCTTACTCACTAAAAAAATATTTTAATCTTTCATTGATTTTTAGATCCACCATTGGAGGACATGGAGGTAAAGTAAACCTGCTTATGATAAGCAAACCATCCATGACATGCATATAGGAAATAACCCATTAGAATCTTACATCAATCTATGACAATCTTTTTCTTGAAAATGGAATTAAGATGACATGAGGTTAGTTAGTGGCCAAAATCAATGCTTTGGAAGATGGTGATAGAATTAATAGTGATTGCTTTAAAATCTTCTATCTTTTTAATGTAAATTCATCAAAGCAAGTGATTTTATTATTTCCTCATATTGTGGCCGTGTTAGGAAATGTTATACCCATGTTAGAATATATATTGTGATTGCTTTTGGTGGTAGGATGGCCATCATGCATACACTTTTTGTTGGTTTGGGGGTAGTCTAGAGGCTTTTTTGGGCTAATCGGATAGAACACTTCAAAAATAAAATTTTAATTGTTCTTTATATTTTTCATAGTCATCTTAATATGGAAAAATATGAATTTTTCTACTAATTATAATAAGGCAAAACATTTATTTTGCTTGTTATAAACAAGTTTAACTTGATTGTGGATAGGCTTGTGGTAAGCTCTACTAGAAGAAATTGATAGTTAATGAGACTTCCCCTCTCCAAAGTAGTATTGTACTTTAGTTAATTCTCATGAGTTTGTTCATCTTCTTTCTGGTTGTGTAGAGGTTTCTAGATTATAACCCATTAGTGATAATGAAGTAGAGGTGACATCCCACTATGTGTTGGATGATCAAATCTTATACCTTTATTGTAGACTATGAAAGTCTATATTCCAAATTTGTGGATGTAGACTTCATTGGAGACTTCATTGATGTATTTCCATTTGATTGTATATAACATCACATATTTCACCTAGTTCTACCAATTTTCTTAAGTATATCTAGTACCTATGATTATTTGTCGTGAATCATGTCATTATTGATTTGTTCGAAGGAAAATATGTGGACGTGATTACTATAGCTTACATTAATTTTCTTGTTCATTCAAAACAAAATTGATGTAAGCCATGTCAATTCCTAGGTACCTATAGTACTTGGATTACTATTCTATGTGGACGTGATTACTATAGATTACATCCCATGTACTTAGGTAGGTAGCCATATCAATTCCTAGGTAGGATGTCAAATTATTAGGTGTTGGATGATTTGTATGTCAAGGGAGATGCAAAATTATTTGAAGATGATATTCGTTGAAATCAGAAATTTGATTCCATGGCAACTATTGCGAGTTTATAGCTAACGAAAGATAATCTTTCTCAGATGCTTTCACAAAGCATTCCTTTGACAAAAAAACATTTCTTCAATGGTGTGTTGAATAAACAAGTTGGTGTAGACTTAATATTTCTTAACATTCCAAAAGGTCTATTTGTTGCTACTACATCTAGTCTACCTACATTCATTATGTAATGGAACCAATTCTCATCTAAATGATTACAACCCATCTTCATAACTACAACCCTAAGGTTTATTATAACTACAACTTTTTGGTTTATCATATTGTATTTTTATGGGCCCCGTCAGGAGACGCTTGCGCTCCCCTGACGGGGAACCGTCGGGGGACATCGGGAGAAGTCGGAGAACGTCAAGGAACCTAGCTCCTAACAGGTAGTGTTGCATTGAAAGAGGACGCGTGCAGTGATGACATCATTTGATGAGTTAGCAGCATTCATGCGGTATAGTCTCATAAGAGGGATGCGTAACGGCTAGTGAGCATCGTAAAGTCTGCTAAAGTGAATCCCAGTGTTTGAGAAATTAAATATTACACTTGCAAGTAATGCAAATTCAGTGACTTTTTTTTGCATTATTCAAACAGTCTCACAATTTGCATGCTGAGAATTTAGACTTTCGCATGATTTCCAGAAATAAACGTGTGCTTTGAAGAATAGCAAACTTGTGCCTAAGCAGCATAGTGACTTGAGATCCTGAGCACGGTCACCAATCAATATATATGACTACGATGCTCCTAGCTTGAGATTTCAAAAGATATTAGATGAGCTAGCGGAGAAGCTTGGAGCTAGTGAGCGATGATTGAAGAGCATGACCATGGACCAGCTGAAAGCGGAGACTGTGATCCCATGTACGTGTGGTTGCGGAAGTATGTGAGAACCATATGCACATGCGAGTGAACTTCGGCAAATTTGAGGTGCTCAAGGGGGAAGAATTGCAAACAGACGCAAGGGAAGCCCCATGCCTGTACATCGGGTGTACATCGGGATGCCTGGGCAATCACAAGAAACTGGCTTTGGGTAACAGTGCTGATCGGGATGGGCCAAGTTCCGAAATTGGCTTCATTGGATGGTTGTCAACATTCCGGGCTCAATCCATCGTTCTTTCTGAAAGTTCTTTTTTGTTTTCGGCTCCTCGCTCTTCAGTTTTATGATGTTCTGAATTTGTGGTTGAAGCAGGTGTGGTGATGAATTGATTCAAACGATTTGTGATCCTATTCTCTATTACGACTTTAGTGTCCTTGTAGACACTAGATAGTGAACAGATGGACTCCTCTTTGAAGGATGATATTATGGAATATTGCATTCATTTGGTATTAAATGTTTTCCGTCCAGTAGAGGAATAGACTATGTATTTGTTGATTGCTTTCGTTTTGACTTACAAGGTAGACAAGATGTTCTATGGATTATGGAGATGAGGTAGGAGGTCCTTAAATTGCTCATTTAAGAGCTGAAATTGAGTTTCAGGGAGGTGAAACTTTTTGAAATATTTTTCAGTAAAGTTTCCTTGGAAGATAAATGTAATTGACATCTAACCCAAGTTGTTACATATTTTTTGGAGCTTTGTGGAATTAGTTATGAAATTTTGAAGTTGAAATGGCATAGGACTTTAAAATCATCCACCTCTTCAAATGCACATTGTTTGTACATTGCTGTACAACAAAAAAGAAACATGTACAATTAGTGTATATTTGAGGAGGTGGGCGATTTTAGAGCTTGTGTGCTTTTAGAACCTCCTACCTTAACCCCTTAAAGTAAGTAAAGTTCCATTGTCCCCTACTTTTAAAGCCTCCTACCTTAATCTCTTAAAGTCCCATTGTCCCCTCAAGAGACAAAATGGATTTTAGGCAAATTCCTATGAACTCAATATTTGTCATGATGTTTTGAATTGTTTTGTGAAGATAGAAAAGCACATTAGCTTTTAGAAATTATAATTTTTATTTCAATCAAAAAGATATGGCACAAAAATCCCTTCTTTTTAGTTATGGCACAAAAAGCCCTTCTTTTTAGTTTGGTAGGCACAAAAGAACCCTTCAAAAGTATACAATAAAACATTAAAAATATTATTTTTTATAGATTATAATTTTATATACATAGGAAGCTTTGATTTATTCTATTTGGATTTGTCATGTGAAAGTTTAGACAATCTTGTTTTTTGGGCAATTAGAACATCTTCTAGAAAAAAATCTTGTAGGATTCATTTTTTACCTAAAAAAAAAGGTTCACAAGGTTAAGATTTCTTGCTACAAAAATCTCACCATAGATCTATTAACAATTTAGATTTCCTTTCAATCTTGAACCGACTTCTACTTAACAATTTTTTAATGAGTGAAATCTAAATGTGTGTTTTTGAATTTTTTTCCTAGACTCTCAACTCAATTTTTTATCATGTAAAATTAGAAATTCAAAATCCATAAAGCAAAAATTATAAGTAATGAAGGTTTAAAGCCAAAAAATGTAGTTGAGCAAGGTGCAAAACTTATTTTTTTCACCTTGAATGCAAATATCTTGCAATCTATATGGTCAAAGTTTGTGAAATTTCTTCTACACATTTTTATTTCTAGTCTAATACAAGATCTTACAGTTACATATACAAAAAGAAATTATTAAATTTTTTTTTCTCTTTGCTATAGAAATGGCAATTTTGAGTGGTTTTGGAATTTAGAGATTATTAATGTGTGATTTTTCAACAATGGCTGCACATGAATTCAAATAACCTTATAATAGCTAAGTCCAAGCAACAAAAATAATCTACAAAAGCTTTAAATACAAATTTTTAAAATTTATTTTTCATAGATAATATTTTTGTCTATATGAAAAGCATTGATCCATTCCATTTAGACTAGTGATGTGAAAGTTATGGAATTTTTTGTTCAGTAGGCAATCATAGTATCTTATTGAAAAAATAATGTATAGGATTTGATTTTGAACTAGATTTTCACAATTTAAAAAAATGTCTACTCAATTTATTATGCTTGCTAGAACAATCTCACTATTGGGATTAGAGTGTTTCAATTCCATCATAGAGATATTAACAATTTAGTTTTTCCTTCAATCTTCCATCTACTTTTATTTAACAATTTTTTTAAGAATGAAAATAAAATTTCTTCTTTCTACAAAGTGTCAATTCCATTCTCCAACATAATTTTTTTTAAATCAATATCTATTTTGTAAATTTTTTGAGTTAAAAAGATTTAGATTCAAATAATCTAATCAAGAAAGTGCAAAAAAAGAAAAAAAATCCACTTTCTTCACTTTAAACACAAATATCTTGCAATCTAGGCTATCAAAGTTTCTAAAATTCCTTCTATACATTTTCATACTTCAATTAAATTGTATGCAAGAAATGCAATTTGTATTTTGGTATTCATCTTGATATTTGTTTGTGTTTGATACAGTAACTTGCAAGGATTTCTGTTGCAAGTTCTGTCAATGGAATAGTTGTGAAAGTGAAATTTAGTGGTTCTTCTATGTAAAATGTTTCGATATCCATCGAGGTGATAAGGTCGCTTGAATTCTTTCCATTGTTGGGTACAAAATAATATGCTAACCTTTGATTTAATGACAAATACTTCAACTTCTTCCTACTTAGAAGAAGACATGGAGATTCCACCTCACCCAAAAAGATTTTGACATTAAGTATTCATTACAAATAGTCAAAAGATAGTCTACATAGTTTTCTTTTCATTTTTTTTAAAGTAAAGACTATAAATTAAAAAATTAATCTTTTTTTAAAGATTTAATTTTCTTCAATGTTTTGTTTTGTAGGTGATTCTTTGGGGCCCACACGTCTTGTTGTTCTAACAAGTGGCTTTGTTCTTTGTGCACACAAGTGCAAGCTAAAAAAAATAAGCAAATCAAAACATCAACCATTTTTTGTGAATCCAAGATTCTTCCCACCTACCTAAAACTTTTTAGCTCTTGGTTTATGCAAAGGCAATTTATAAACAACTTGCAACCTAGAGTCCTAAACCAACTTCCACGACTCATTTAATAGATTGTCGTGTTTTACAATCCATAGATGAATTTACTAAAGAGTCCAATGATGAGCCATTAGATAGTGATGATGGCTCATCATCCACATCTTCTAGTAGTTTTCTTTCTCAAGATGCATGCTAAACCCTAGTTGCAATATTATACGGTAGTGATGCATTTTGAGTGCATATGTGTTGCATTTTTCTTACTATGTATGATATAGATTGGCCAATTTTGTTATTACAAAGCCTCAAATGACATATTTTCTTAAGTTTAAGAATTGTAAATAAAAAAATCTTATACCAGGGTTGTAGGTCCAACACCCAAAAAATATACTAAAATACCTCACAAATTGTGGGCTCACATTCTAAGACTCACAAAATAACACCCCCATATATTTTGGTGCCTTGTTTTAAAAAAAATGTCCAATCTCTAGCTACTCATCTGTCTCTTTTTCTTAACAATGTAGTGCTCTTGTGGTGGTTTGACCATTATATTGTCAATCATACTATTAGTGCCTACTTGACCACTAACGTAGAACTACTTAATACCACCATCCACCAAATTTCACCACCTACAAGATCCTCTCAATTGCATTAATGTCCCATCTATTACCACTATCTTTACAACCCTTTATCATGATGGCAATGAACTTGGAGAGCAAACACATCATCCCACCCTTTGACAAGGGTCTATTCATAGTTTAACATTTTTGCTTTGAAAAATTAGAGAAACTAGCTCAAGGGTGTGCAATTACTTTAGAGAAATAGCTTCTCCAAAGTACCTAGAGAGCAAATCTGTGTGGTAATAGGCAGTTCTACCTTATGTGCTTACTTAGTACTGTCAAGAAACAATCCGACTGTGATATTTCTGATGTTTCCAGCAAGCCAGATGCAAGCCAGATGATGGTTTTTACTCAAACAGAGAAACTAAATATATTGGACATTTCTTTTCTGTTCTAGTCAGGAAATCAGTTCTTCTAATTTGTTGGACTTGACCGGATGACTTCCGGTGACTTCTTTGCACCAACGTAGTATAATCTCGATGTAGGAGAGTTTCACCATCGTGGCATGTTTTTCATTGGTTAAAGATAGGTAGATTAAGACTGATAATGCTCATTGCTTGCCTTATGCAAATTTTGAATATGGTGGGTATGAATTAGAAATTGCATTGGTCTAGTGGTGAGAGAAATCTCTACTACTACCAACTAGTATTAACTAAGTGACTACAAATCTATGTAACATAATACAAGAGTGTTTCGTTGTTGTTGCATATTATGATTGGTTAAGCAATCAAAGAAGTGAAACCGCTTAATTCTCATACATTGAGATTATGTGGTAATTGTAAAGTAGGCTAAGTCATCCAAAATAATCATTAGTTAAACAATCAAAAAAGTCAAACAACGCAATTTTCCTATACTAAGATTATGTCCGGTAATTGCAAAGTAGGCCAAGTCATCAAAAATAATTACAAGTTGGTACCAACCTCCCCACTCCTAACTTGATAGGTCCTAATGGGCAAGTAAAATTTGATAATTTTGCCTACTTTGCAATTACCTAGTCTATAGTAGTCATACTAGTTAAATTTGTGCATTTCCAGAGTTGCAATAGTGCACCAGCCTTGCTACCCACAACTCAAAAGGTCCTAACCTGCAATTATTTTTAATAACTATTTTTAATGACTTGCCTACTTTGCAATTACCTAGTCCATAATGGCCATGCTAGTTAAAATTGTACATTTTTGTAGTCCCAATAGTAATGGTTTCTAATATTGAATGTTGGAACAATAATAAATATGCAAGCTACTTCCAATATGAAGCAAACAATAATTAATATACAAGGTATTTCAAATCTAAAGCTCCATAATTGTGGTAATTTATGGTATTTGTTGATCAAGCACAAGGGATAAAATGAAGGATAATTAGACTTCTTCTACAACTCGACTTCATCTTGGATTTAACTTGCATCTTTTTTATGAGGATGTTATACAACCATTGGTTATTTATTTCATGGTGAAGCATGGAAGGAAATTTTGGGTGTTATGGCAACTTCTAAATGGAGTTGCCTTCTTCCTCTTCTTTAATGCCTAACTCCTACCAATACATAAACAACAAACTTGAATGAATGATTATGTTTGGTTGTTGGATGCCTCGCTATCATCCCAACTTTAATCCCTAAAGCCTTGAGGGTGTTTTCTATCAAAAACCACTTAGAACTACTACTTCTTGTGCATTCACCTAAGAAAAAAAATATGTTTTTTTCAAAATCCAACAATAGGTTCTTGAATTTAATTTGTTTGAAAACATGTGGCAAAAATTCATCAAATTTGACCTCATACATTGCAAGATATTTGCATCCAAAGTGAAGAAAACAATTTTTTCTGCAACTTGCTTGACTAGATTTCTTGGCCTTCAATTTTTTTCCACTAAATTTTTTTGCAATATTAATCTTGGTTTTCTAAGTTTTTATGTTGAATAGTTGAGTTGAGAATCTAAAGAAAAGAATTCAACAAAAGAACATTTAGTTTTCACTCATTAATAAATTGTTAAGTAGAAGTAGGTTAAAGATTGAAGGAAAAACTAAATCATTAATAGCTTTAAGATGGAATTAACATACAATAATCCCAACGGTGAGATTGTTCTAGAAAGCAAATCTAACCTTGTTTAAAGTTTTTTGGGAAAATTGTAAAAATTGCATTCACAAATGAATCCTATAATTTATTTTTTCAAGAAGATGCTTAAATTGCCCCCAAAAGTAAGATTGTCCATAACTTTCTCATAACTAGTCCAAATCGAATGAATCAAAGCTTCAAATGTAGACAAAAATATAAGATTTTAGGAAAAAAGATTAAATTTTTTTAAAAACTTTTTCTGATTTTTTTGTGATGCCCGTTGACTTTTGCTTTTGGCTTATTGTGCCATAACTTTTTCTCCCGGGCACCGATTGAAACAAAAATTATATATGTACAAAGCTCTCGGCGAATTCCACAACGTCAAAAAATCTTTAAAACATTTACTACAAATTGAAACAATAGGAACCTACTCGGACCCAAATTGTCCCCCGAGGAGACAAACGATTCTTTACGGGGGTGCTATTTTGTGAGCCTTGGAGCGTGAACCCAAGAGCTGTGAGCTTTTGAGCCTTCAACTTTTTCCAAAAAAATTTCAATTTATGGGCTGTGGACCTATAACCGTGGTTGACATTTTGTAGGGCTTTAAGTGTGAGAATACAAATTACTAGAGAAATAGTAGCTTCAGGATAACAAAAATATAACAAGGGATCAGAGTTCAGGATTAATAAAAACATGTAGTGATGTTGAAGGATGTGAAAAGTATAACTGTAGTAAGATATAGAAGTGATAGAGTTCACAATGGAGATCAGTGATGAGAACTACTAGGAGATCTGGATGAAGAACTACCAGAAGATCTACATGAAGAAGTGTCATGGCTATTTGATGTCTCACTGATAGACTCTTTAGCCGAATCATCCATGAACATGAGAACTCGAGGATCTACCTTACAAATCCTTGAACACTGTCTACTGCCAAAAGTAGCAAACTGTGAAGCTAATGCCTCGGCATACACTGGTAAATGAAATGGCTTAGGAGGGCTATTGAAGAATGGAGCCTTCCCAAAGGACAGTCGATGTTGTGCCGTTCTCATTTTGGGTGCTTGCCTATACAAAAAATAAGACCACACATGAGATCAAAGTACATGATGAAACCTAGATGGCTAACTTTGAAAACTTAGGGATAAACTTACTTACTAAATTTTGAAGTCCTCATGACATGATGGACGGGCACTTCTTCCTCGTCCAAATCAATTGGAGGAGCAGGAGTGTGCTCCGGTTGAGTCACAGTATTCGATGCACAGCGAGTTAATGGAGCTAGCAGTGCATCATATATGGACTTTTCTGCTTCCAAGGCCACAATATGGCGACCAGTAGCACGACAAGCATATACAGATGAACCTGCATACAAGAAGGAAGTCATTGAACCATCTACATGAACTGGAATGAATACAACAAATCATAATGTGGTTAAAATTCGGGACTCACAAAAACTAATTGGAAATACAAACCTGTAGATGCGGTGCAGTCCATGACAATATCACCAGGCAAGGTCGTTGTTTCTACAAGCATTTGCATAAATGCCCGGGCCTTCTCCCGAGGACCCCGCCAAGGAATCTTCCCGTTTAAAGCCACATCATCCTTCCCATAGAAATTCTACAAGATGTCGTCCCGGCCCATGTTGATGCCTACTTCTTCATGCTCAGGTACATCTTGGAATGAAAACCGGCTCTTGAATCGGCCCTGGGAACCTCTCACGTAGAGTGAAATCGCAAAGTGCATCGTCTACAAAACAATCAGAATTATTGAATGGCTTTAAAGATGAAATTCAAATTTAGGAACCGAATACAAACTCAAAGAATTTAGAGCATACCGTGGCTGATGGGTCGGATGGAGACACTAGGTGGAGCCTATTCATGCCCCACCAATCCTTCTTTGAAGTAAATTCAAACGACTTTAAATTTCCAAGCAAGTGAGACTTGATGTCACGACTAAATGGGTACATTACAAGGAGAGCACCACCGTCGTGCAGATAGTTGTCAGCAAAATCGAAGACATCAGTAAGACCTTCCGCCGAGAACTCGTTCCATTTGGGAACCGATGTTGGTGGATTGGAAATTGTAGGGACCAGTAATCCCTCTGGGAGATCTACAACTATGAGGTCAACGGCCGCCTGCCCAGTAACCACACCATTGAAGAAGCGCTCTTTGTCTGCCGCATGTTGACCACATACAAATCAGGTAAAAAATTAGCCATAAATTAACTACAGGAACGGTACATCATGGACTCAGCCACTGCAATAACCTCAATGCCATTGTCATCCTTCATCTAATGAAACCATGTAAGAATGAGGAGACATAGTACCTTATTGAACAACTCTATGATGGCATCAAACGATGCAGGCCCTGCATCCTCACCGAATCCTAGCAAGCTAGAGACTCCAAGGTTCAAGATAATCTCATCCACGTTATCCTGTGCTTCCAAAGTGTAGGCCTTGGGAGGAAGCCCATAGAGAAGCTTCTCCTGCGTGAGTGAGAAGGTTGACGAGGTGGGCTTCACCGCGCCATCACTAGTAGCCTGCTCCGCTCCTTGCGACTCTGCTTTCCTCTTCCTTCCGCTCAACTTATCCTTTGCCTTGGCCTTCCCTTTCTCGATATCACGTGCTTTTCTCTTAGCATCATTCTCCTCAGTCTTCTTCTTTGCTAACTCCCATTTTTCTTCCTTCTTCTTGTCAGATGCCTCTCTCTTCCTTAAAGCAACCTCTCGAGCATCAGCGTCAAGCCCCACAAATTCATCAAATTGTGGATCCACCAGCGTCAAGCCCCACAAATTCATCAAATTGTGGATCCACCACGCCACTGTCTTTGATGGATTGAAAGAGCGCCGCTTCCTCAGGTGGGATGAACCCCTGACTACATTCAAGGTACCACGCCCTTGATTGCAAATGAGCACTCGTCCAATTTTTCACTTGAGACGGTGAGAACATGCAGTCAGAGGAGGTCCGGTCAAGCCAGGTGTTGAGGAAAGGCGGTACGTTAGCTTTCGCAATTGCTTTCTTGGGAAACAATTCAAATTTAAAGTACCTATAGTACAAGGCCGGGACTCAAAGAGATTAGTTAACCATGTAGACAACAGTAATCCACAGTCATGTCCCTGGAAAGCTAAGAATGAAGAGATTGGAAATGAAGTCCCTCACCTATAGATTACTCTTTTAACCACAAGGTTAGAGAACTTCTGGTCTTTAAAAGACTCTGATTTCTTGAAGGCATCTGCACCCTTAAACGTTCCTGGGTAGGTGTGGTCCCACACCTTCATCCGCCATCCCTCTATGTAGTCCACAAGAGATTCAGGCTCGCCAACAACAGCCATATCCACATGAATATTATCGAAGCAGATGATGCCCTTATACATCTCAACCGCAACATCCTCAATCTGACCTAGGCCAAGATAATGACATCAATTAGTGTCAATAACAATAGCTCAAATCATGTGCTCAAATTTCATGAAAAACCGTGACAGATTCATACCGCGGCATACCAACACGCCTTGGCAAGGAAGGAGTTGATTTTGTCATCATTGGCTGGTCTTGGTGGAAATCGTCGTGCCTCACGTGTAGGTCCAGATGAATTGAGCCATTTGAGCCACTTCACCTTGTGACTTGAGTCTGCATTTGCTGTAGCAATGAGCTGAAGCTTGTCGAGAGTCAACTCCTGAACTGCGTACATGCTCCAATGCCGTTCAATCTGTCAATGATCAAATAGAAACGTCAATCAGTGAAAACAACATGGATGAAGGCAAATTAATAAAATCTACTGGCTCAATTAGTAAGTTTGGACAATGCCCAGCAAGAAGAGTCTAAGAAAACTAAAAAGATATTGAGAAAATGAAAATGAATGACGTTAGACAAGCAACCTAGTGACCCAATTCACTAGAGTAAGACACTCTAGTTACATGATAAAGGATCCAATTCAAGAATCCACGGAAGATAGACTACAAGATTTAAGAAGCATGAACTCTCAATTTGGATAGCTAAGTGCTTGTCTCGGTCCAGAGACTGTAATATCTAGGCCAACTCACTGCTTCCAAATACTTATAGGAATGGTCAACCTCAATCATTCTACGTAGGTATGTGTTGAGAGAGTGAAACATGTCTATGTGTACATGTTGAAGCCAATCATCTCCTAGTGCTGGATTTGCAACAGAAACTATTTTTGATAGCTTTTTATAAAGGAGATGTGTGGCATCCTTTGTAGAAGTCCTCATTGCAGCTGCAACCCCCGCATCAGTAACTTCCTCGAGAGGGGTGTCCTCGTGGTACTTTCGAACAGCTGCGTCCGAGGCTGCTGCAATTTCTTGCTGCAAGCACCAGCAATTTGGATCAAAATACTAACAAAGGAATCCCACTATGATTAATAGATAATTCCTTATTCTGGAACACAGTACCTGAAAGATAAATGACGTGAACACGTCCAATGGCATGGAATACCATGTCTTCCTCACATTTTGTTGACAAGACTTAACATCTGTGTCACTAAGAAGCTCCTTGAATTTCTCAATTGGCATTGCCCCGTACTTGCGAACGCGATATAAGGTGTGCACGAGATTAGTCTTTACATGAGAGTTTTCAGTGTGCCTGAAAACATCCATGAATCGAGTGTAAGATATCCAGAAGTTATGAAATTGTGATATCAAAAAACAGCTACAATGTAAAACAAATGCGAATAAGAGATGAATAAAACCTTACTTGTTGATATCATGCATGACCTGCATCGCCACTCCCACCCTCCCTTTTGTGTCTAAGATTATTGAGTCAACCAATATGTGTCAGGCCAAGTCATCACTATGGAGACGTCTAATGTGCCTCATCCATGCGATTCGACGATGATTTCCGTCATAGACATAAAACTTTGCATCCTCGAGATGCTTGAGCTCCTCCACACCTCAGAGTTTCTCATTGAACTCATCATTCACCGAGTTCCAATGCAAGCCCCACTCAGCTTTCTCTAAATTTGAGAACGTTCCACCTTGGCCCTGCTCATCTGCCACAAAGACATAGAAGACTCGAGCTCCTTCTTCGTAGCCATGCACAAACTCTTGCTCTAGCTTAGTTAGATCACAATTAAGGGTCGGTCTAACCATCGGCATTGGAACCAAACGACATAGTAGAATTTTCATTCGTGAAAGATGGACTGGGACAAAACGCAATCTCGAAATGGTGGTCACAAAGTCAAGCTTTTGAGACTTGCGAATGTCATCTTCTCCCTCGAATAGTTGGACTGTAGAGGAACCACCTACAAGATGAACATCCTTCTGTGTCTTCTCCACCGAGATTGTTGTAGGCTGCTGCACCACATGAGACAATCGTGGTTCTTCCATCGGGACAGCTGTGAGATCCTCTTCCAGAAGAGGATCTGGTTTTTCTTGGATTTGATTTTCGACCAAGACATTATCATCAACGGCATCCACCTGCGCAAATATAAGCAACGTGATTAGGACCTCAAATATTCACTAGAATGGTCATAATTCGGAAATTCCTATACAAGTTCAGCTCCTTCATATCTGAAAATGTAGTCACGGTGGCGAGATCTGCTTTAACCATCCCTAATCTTCCATCAATTCCTTATTGTTTGGCATTGCTGAAGTAGCATGAATCGCAACAAACCTTAAGACCATTGTGCTTGAACGCATGCATTCACGACTAGAGTTGTGTATTATCGAATTAAAAGAATCTAATCGTGAGGCACTTCATGACTCTCGACACCGAAGTACAAGGACACAATGCGACTACGCAGCAACACACTAAAGCTCTCGGTGGCGAGAGCGGGACACGGACTGTCCAACCTCCGAAAAAACCTGCGACAGACCTCTCAATGCTCTTAGTGGTGAGAGCGGGACACGGACTGTCCAACCTCCGACAAACCTCTCAGGGCTCTCGGTGACGAGAGCGGGATCCCAAACTGTCCAACCTGCACCAATCCTCTCATGGCTCTCGGTGGCGAGAGCAGGTCCACAAATTTTAGCACATCAAAATCATGAAGTCAAGGCTCTCGGTGGCGAGAGCGGGACACGGACTGTCCAACCTCCGACAAACCTCTCAGGGCTCTTGGTGACGAGAGCAGATCCACAGATTCACACACTTGAAAATCATGCAGTCAAGGCTCTTGGTGGCGAGAGTGGTTTAATGGATTTTCCAACTTGTAATGAAGGTGTGAAGTCTCTCGGTGGCGAGAGCAAGACCCCGTATTTTCCATCCTGCAATCCTGTAGGGAAGTCTCCCGGTGGCAAGAGTGGGATCTCGGATTCTAATACCTACAATCATACAGTCTGGGTATTGCGCAAACTGATTCTCGGTGCTGAGATGAAGCCTCACAGTCCCCAAAGTCTACAATACCGACATACTTCTTTGGGTCATCTCAGCGGACAACCTTGGAACTTTGCAAGCTCGTAAAATCAAAAGCGAGCTACTAGTAGCGAGAGAGAATTACAGGACCCCCACCCTACAAAATCTGCTTCCGTGCTTGAAGACTCAACGAGGACCAACTGGAATTTGCGCAAGCGACTGCAACCATGACTTGGCTCTCGATGGCGAGAGCAAGTCCCTAGTCCCCACGGCTTTTAGATCCCGGATGCGTACCTGGAGGATGACAATCGACCAACTAGAATATTTGCGAGAGGATATTTTCCTAAAACGACTCTCGGTGGCGAGAGCAGGATCCTAAGTCCCCGAAAGCTCCCAAGAATGCACATCAATCGGGGAGATTGCAGCGTTCTCTGATCCTGGATTTCTATCTCGGTGGCGAGAGACGAATCCTGAAGCCCATCTATGAGGACAAATACAAAAAAATTTGCGAAAAGAAAATCGTAAATAGAAAGAGTTTGCAGGCCTCGAATCCCGCCTGCAGCTTCTCGGTGACGAGACTATTGTCATCTGCGCAGTTCCTTGCATGAGTCAATCAGACATGGCCCGGCTTGGTGTTGTTGCTCTAGCAACTGAGATTTGAGAATACGATGCTCCAGTACTATCCATTTGGGGAGATGTAAACGAGAATATTATCGTTATTGGATAATCCTCCAACATCGTGAATTGAAATCGGAAGTCTCGGTGACGAGATTGTCAGGAGACGAACACGAGATTGAGATCAGAACCCTAGGAAAAATATGATTACCGAGAGAGTCCGCGCGATGACTCCCTCTCGGTGGCGAGAACTCAAAACTAAGACAACGCCTCGGTCCAAATCTTCTCCCAATGCAAAACTCAACCCTAAACGACTGAGCCGGAGACCACAGAACCGATTGGGGAGGGTTCTACGAATGCTATTGAAGGTATTGGGGATCACGATGGATGCGTTACAAAGGCCATGATCCAAGATTGTACCTCACGACTATCAGAATCTGATGCTGAAACGTTCAGAGCCTCCTACTTCCGTCGCGCGAGGTCTCGGCTCCGACTCGTCTCCATTGCCTTAGCTTCCGTCAAAGACTACCGCAAGTCAGACAGGAGATCAGGGACCCTAAACCCAAAAGTCACTAACCGGTCCTCTGACTTCGGCCACCGAGGAGGAAGGTCTCGGCGGTGAGACTTCCGCGAGACAGACAGGAGATCGGGACCCAAAACCCTAATGATGATTGTTGTGACAGCAGTTGATCTCGCATCCAAGAAAACAAACCGGTTGAACTCTGTGGTTTACCCTACAAAGAATTCAACATAAGAATCCCAAGAGAGTTCTCACGATCACACCCTCTCGGTCGGAAGAACACGAAATTGAAAACTACAACTTCCTCCAGTTGGTATCCCAAAGCTAAGCTCAACCGCAAACGATTGAGTAGGAGACTGCAGAACCGATTGGGGCAGGTGGACTCGGAATTCATAATGGACTCATTAAAAACTACATGAGCCAAGATTGTACCTCGTGAATATCAGAATCCGATGCTGAAACCTTTGCGGCCTCTTGCTCACGCCGCGCGAGGTCTCGGCTCCGCCTCGTCTCCATTGCCAAAACTTCCGTCAAAAGTTCACCGATTTGAAAGAACTAATCGCAAGACCAAAGGAAACTCACTAAACCCTAAAAGAGGCGAACATGAAGACGCAGAGGGAAGACGACAGATCGCTTCCAAGTCTGCAGGCGGTTGGAGGTGGAAAGGCGGACAAGTAGACGCAGAGGAAAGACGGCAAATCTCGCTTAAGTCTAGAGGCGGTTGGAGGTGGCGAGTTGCGAAGAATGTTCAAGACGCGGTTAACAACTAAAGAGAGCAGATTAGGGTTGAGGAATGTGGGAGTGGAAACTAATCACATCTAGGGACCTACAAGGTCCATAGAGCTAGAATCTATACTTAGCATTCCAAGGTTCTCTACTCAGAAATGTATACTTGGGGTTCAATGGGAATTCACTTTAACATCGGCCATTTCCTATTTTTTAGACAAAATTTGTTGTGTACAAGGACACATAATGATTACAGGTCCTCGACATCCTTCTTCAATATGTTTGAATGGAATATTCATCATGCAAAGTATAACTTCAAAATGCGAGAAAAACCTAGACGAGATGTAATACATTGAATATCAATATCATGTTTTCATTGTTTAGGTGATTCTAGCATCAAGTCATCAACTAGAAAGCACATGCATAGTCTACAATATATCTGATAAAAGACATCATACATACATTACGCAACCGTGCACTACTTGGATCATTGTCATTTTGTTCACTTCTTTGTTCACTGTGGCGATTTGAACTTGATTTCTCCTTTTTCCCTAGATTGCATATGAATGATCTCTCTTGTGAGTTTTCCACCTTCTCCTCCTCAAGCTCAGATGATGTTGGGGTCTTGCGAATTAGCCTCCTTCGTTTCATCCTTGCCCTCTTCAATGCCTTGTTACTACTGTAGAAGAATGAACTCCTTCTCCTCTTTCTCCGCTTTCCAATACTATTTTGATCACCAGCAATGTCTATCTTTGGTGGCATCTACCTCAACTGATCCTCTGGAAGCCTCCATATGCATGCATGTCCTCTCTCACTAGTTAGAATATCAAAATGCAAGAGATCTTAGCATAGGAATGTAAGAGACTTTGTGTAGACCTTCTTTCTGTACTTATAGTGTAGTATGTGGACATTTTTTAAAAAATGAATTCCAGTAACGAATGACTTCATAGAATGTTTTCATTCACTTTTTTGAATCCCTTGTCTCCTATGATTTGATTCTACTGGAAATCTTGCATTGGGGATTGTTTCCCAAGCTAGTGGTAATGAGGATTCGATTTTCTCAAATACTAGCTTCATTATAGGTCATACAATAAATCCAAAAGCGCCACTTGTAGATTCTAACAGCAGACAATTTCTGCTTCTTTAAACCATATTCTTGATAATGATATGTCAATAGCTTCATTCTAGTTGTACTTACTTGAAATATTTTCAAAACGTCATTACTTCGACTTCTTTAGACGAACCACCATTGATAGTGTCCTTTATTCGTGTGGTTTGTCCCGTACGTCAATTTTGGACATCTGATGCACCCATTTACATCTCTGTCATTGTTTGGGCACATGGATTTAGTGTTCTAGCTTAACTGACTAGCAGTGTTCACCATTTAAAATTCTCCGTTTCTATTTAGATGTGGGTCCGTTAGGGTCCTATTTAAGCTTAGGAAGATTGTATGTTCTCAAGTGATTTACCGTTTCTTTAACTTGTTAGTCGTACCCGTAATGGCATCCATTAGAGCAAATGGGCATGAGGTGCCTCTTCTCATTCGCATCGGTAGTACTGGTTTTGTAAATTTGTCCAGCGACCTTCTCCATGTTCAATACGGTTTCCTAGAGTCTTCCATCTACGTTGAAGAAGAGATTCATTCTGAGACTGGAGCACTTGTTCAATCGATTCTCGTACCTAGAACTGCTAATTAGTACGGATATATTTGGAACTTAGTAGTGGGTCGATATAGAGCGTTTGGTTTGTCATCTGTTGTTGTGGATGCTTTGACTGAGATAGTAACACCTATCTCTGATGCATCCACTGCACAATTTCCAATATTGAGATCCGTTAAGAGAGAACCACATGATCCTTCTCTAGCTGACGAGGAACAAATCCATTTGAATGTCGATTGCGTGGTACGTGAGTTACTAAGTCCAGTAGTTGAGTTATCTAGTGATTCAGAGGATGAGCATGGAAATAGTAGTCATCAATCTTTTCCATCAAAAGTGAATGATGCTTCTACAAGAATCGAGGCCACAAAGTCTAGTGGATTGCGTGATAGTAGTGTTGGGAGTTCAATATTCTCACATCCTCCCCTCTATCCGACAGACCGTGATCACCCTAGTGTGCTGCAAAGTCTTAGAAAGCTAGCTAGTATTCGAGGATCTAGGAACGAGATTGCAAATCTCAACTTTGATTCAATTGAATGTAAGAAGGTCCAATTCCTTCCAACTAGCTTTGATGGAGATATTATCTTTGAGCTTCCACCGTGTAGGTCGGCGTCTGGATCGAGTTCTTCAAAGAATATGGATGGCATGGATAAACGCTATGATGGTCATACATGGTGTCGTACAATCACTTCTAATATTCACAACGAGTTAGGGCTTAAATTTAGAAAGTCGTCTTGTGTTGGTCATTTGGCATGTTTGAATCCTGCATGCGATTATTTGAATCGATGCTCCAATAGAAATGAAACAGAGTGGATGGGTAACATAGCCACTCCATTCCTTGTAGGATCCAATCCGCCTAGAGACTCCACTATAGTTTGCAAAGTCTGCAAATTACCGCCCATTTGTATCAATTTCTGTGACGGAAGGATTTACTATGTCATGGGTCCATCCCACATGACGAGGGCATGCATCCATCTAGGTACTCATGTCCACCCAGTTAGTGATGGTTTGTGTAGAGATGCAGTTGATACTATTTCAGGTCTCATTGCAAAAGAAGTTTCAAAAAACCCTACTGCTAAAGCATCAGCCATTGCATTGGCTGCTAGTAAGGAATTCCTCGATACATTCTTAGTTCACTCTGGTGACGGACCCAAGGAGATGTTGCAAGGCAAGGCTCTTGATGATGTCATGGATAAATTTCAAGTCCTTAGTTCGCTGAATGTCCGGAACATCATTGCTTCTTTTCGTAGCACTGGAGTAGGAGGAGGGGAGATTGATCGTCTACTTGCAATGAAGAAACAAGCAAAGATTGAGTTTATTCATGACAGTGTGTTCCCAGGACAGGGACAGAACAAGGTGTATCTCTTCAAGATGCTCGTGGATGGCCTAGGGAGTGGGGTTGACCTTGTGAGGAGGATGCAAACCGGAGGTGATCTGGCGAATTATTGGCTTATGTTTGATCATGTGAAACGCGTCAAGGGCTGGACCACAATTGCGTGCCACGTATATGATTCAATTTATTGCAAGGTAATGACAATTGCAGTTTGTGACATGCAATCAGAAGATACCGAAGGGCAAGTCATTATGTGGAGGTGTCTCAATAAGGTAATGGAGAAGAACGACTTGCCAAATCCTAACTTCAAAGGGTTCATGCAGACAGCGCACAAGGCAATTGGAATGCTGTTAGAATTGTTTATGGATCTAGAGATCCATCCAGCAAGATGATTGATAGAGAACGCACTTGCCTTTTTCATTGGGCTACCTCCATGAAGCATCACACCGAAAAACTCATTAAGCGTGAACTTCAATGCCAACACATGAAGTTGTGCAGAGACTACAAAGATGCTAAGAACTTAGAAGAAGCAGAGAGTAGGTACCTCCAAATCAAGGCGTGGTGGTACTCTTCTGGTGCGGCATCAAAGGAATCTCTAAAGGAGCTTGAATTGTGGTTAGCCTTCTGGCACTTCAAATACCGTCAATGGGGGGGCTTCATGGAAACCGTAAGTACCGCATTCTTCTACCTTTCGATTCATTTGTCTTTTATATGCAGTTTTCACGTTGAGTTTTGGATTATTGCTAATGTGAGTGCCAAAACAATGTACAGGATCTATCCGTGGAAGAATTGGCTAACATTCCATCTTGTAACCTCTCTGAGACGATTCACAACAAGTGGCTACAAGCATCCGGTAAACGTGGTACAGACTTATACATTGCGACATGTGATGATTGGGTCCATGCCTTCATGCAAATGACCAATTATCGAGTGTACCTTAATGGTGGGCCATCTGGACATGGACCTTCCTGTCAGGACCTAAAGTTGAAGAGGGCTATAGCATCAATGGACGGGAAACGAATTACTAATGCTTTGTGCAGTATGCCTGGTGCTGAAGACATTTGTACACGCATCCCCCACTTGGAAGGAGAAGAAGTGTTTGGGTCCATTAAGAGGACCCTTGATGTTCCTATTGGATCCGAAGGAGATTCTCATCGCCCAGATAAGGTGAATTTTTCCCATCCACACGTTCAAATTCGGTCTCCTCCAAGCCATATTAGAAATACAGTGGATGATACACAACCAGTTCCTCATGTCACCCATGTGTTGGAGACAGATTGTGACCCATTTCAGTGGCACATAGCCCGAGTTTCTGTGAAGTCTAAGAGAAAGTGCCATGCCATTCAATCGGAAACGGAGGTTAAGTACAAGATGATCATTGTGAGGGGTGCTGTAGCCACAGCTGCTCCATTATATAAGGGGCAAAAGCGTGAGTTCAAAGGTTCTAGAGTGGAGACAGATGAATTTTGGTTCTGTCCAGACGACATCAAGTGTTGCGTAATGGGTCCCAGAAGGTCTCATGTTCTTAGCCGACCTGAAATCCCTCGTGTGTGGCTCGTGATGCTTGGTACTGCCCTCACTTCTGATGAAATCACATTATTTGAAGAAGCAGGTTTCAGCCTCCAAGAGCAACTACCTTTGTCTCCACGACGGCTCTTCGCGTCTTCAAAACTATTCGAGGTTGTAGAATGGACGTACGCAAGACCACCTCATGCTAACAAGCCGCCATGTATTCGGAATGGAAAAAACATTCGCAGGAACGAGAAGGCACCTACTGATGAGCACCGGAATCAATGGGAGAGTGCCCGAAATGTAACTGGAATCATTCTCGGAGTGAACATTTTGCCTTACCCAGGACTTGGAGCTATCATTACTCTACAGTCAGGTGTAGAACCTCACCATATGGTGCACCGGGTCACTCTTTCTAATTTTCCATCTTGCACTTGTTTGTCCTTTAGCACTATGATCTCTGCCTCCATTGGTAAGCGAGGGAAATATGTCAACTGCAAACATCTGTATTACATTTTCAGTTATCTTTGCAAAGTAGATTCGAAGAAGGACAACTTCATCCATGCTCCAAGCCTCAGCATGGATGAAGT
Organism: Climacium dendroides; assembly: GCA_950106755.1. Classification (NCBI taxonomy): domain Eukaryota; kingdom Viridiplantae; phylum Streptophyta; class Bryopsida; order Hypnales; family Climaciaceae; genus Climacium; species Climacium dendroides. The sequence continues at coordinate 45,662,365 of OX467082.1, read as the reverse complement.
CATGAAACTACTTGAAAATGCAAGGATGATCAAAATGAATTCTTAAAACTATAGTTAGAATATGTATAACCGTCCTATACAAGCCTAGGATGTAGAGTTAGATTCATATGTGTTTGGAACTTTGAGTTAAAATACTACATGTACGGAACTATGTATGCTTTATCTATAATTTTGCAAAGTGATTAGTGTGTAACTTTCATTGTTCCATATTCTTCTCCCCATAGGCAATGTAAATGCTTCATGTACTATGTGTAATGTATGAAACGTGTGGAAGTACACTGCAGTGCTTCTCCCTCATTTTGTGTTTGGTTAGGACTTAGGAAGTACACAAGTGGGACTGATTTTATATTAAAGCCTCACAAAATATTCCTATCCACCTAATCCTAGTGTACCCCCATTTTAATTTTTTTTTTCCGGTCCTACCATAGTACCATCCAAACAGATTAAGGCCATTGGCAATTGAGTGTTGAGCTTTATTAAACTTAACTTAATGAACTTCAATATTTAAAAATTGGGATAGTTTGCTTCAACAAGCCAAAATTGAACTAATCAATAACTTAATGATTTTTTACCTTCAAATATCATTAATTCATGAAAGACAAAAACTCTTAAAGTTGAGCCACCTATAGTTGACCACTAAGCACTGGTGGGCAAAAATTAGGCCATCACAAAAGTCCAAAGAGTTGTTTGTCATGTTGTAAGTAGGTACAAAAAAATCACCCAAAATTTTGCAACTTTGTCACCACCCTAAATCTCTCTCAATACAAAGAGACCCTTTGAGAGGTTTCAAGGTTAGGACTTTCAATCAATTTTATTTTTTTTTAAATTTTTTTCTCGACTTTATCACCCCTGAAAACCTCTCTCAATAGCGAGAAACCCCTTTCAAGCGCTTCAGAGTCGGGACTTTCACCCCCCAAAAAAATTTAAATGAAATTATGGTGTGCATGCCAGCACAATCCCACGGTTATAGATCCACAGTCATAGGGCTGAAATTTTACTATTAATATTAAATTTTTGAAATGTCTCCCCTTTTTTCTCTGTTGGCCTAAAACAATTTTAATTTTTTTAAATCAACGCTCTAGGCTCACAAAATGTACGCTCACAGCTCTTGAGCTTATGCTTTTAGGCTCACAAACTAGCGCCGTTGCGATTCTTTAGGGATTAATGCAAATTTTCTAAGTAGGACTAACTTTCCTAAGCAGTTTGTCTCATTTTGTTTTCTAAGCAGTATTCAGTTTGTTTTAGTTTGTTTCCTAAGCAATATTCACTTTTTTTACTTTTTTTTTTTTTTTCAGCTTTCATATCCAAGTTTAAGATTTGGAATAGCTATTTGAGATGATTTAAGTAATATTCCTATCCTTGGAACATACTGATTTGATGAGTAAATGAAGCAAATGATGATTTTTTCACTTTATTTTTGAAACCAAAAATAAAGGTTTAATCAATTTTGGTGATGAGAAGCCTACTCATGGTGGCATTTTATCACATTAATATTGACTTGGCAATATCTGCAGTTATACAAATACCATGGTAGTTATCTAACTATTGACAATTTTCACTAATGAATAATTAACTTAGCAATCAAGAGAGTAGTATGGTAACATGTACCTACCTCCAGGGGGATCATTTAGTGTATCTATAAGAAATCACGTGAATTCAAGTGATTTTTTGGACCCCCTATATACTTTTTAATAAACTACAATTTCAATCTATAGTTTTGAACTTTGTTTAATATTGACTAAAAGTTTAGGGTGCCAAAAGTTCCCAACTCAAATAATATATGAAACAATTTTTAGAATAGGTTGAAAAATGAACTAAAATAGCATGTTTTTCAACTCAAATATATATAGAAAACACATTTAAATGACCATTGCATCATTATTCAAGGAAAATTAACTTTGAATAGAGAGTTATTTTTAGCAATTTTTAGTTCAATTTTTAGACAATTTGTTCTAAAATAAAATAGGGGTATGAAAATTATTTTCAGCTTTATAATATGTTTTTTTACTTCAAAAATTTGTAACTAATTATACTTAACAAATAAAAATACCAATAAATCACAACATAAACTTTCAAAGTAGAGGAATCTCCTTGTATTTTTTTATTATTTCTTTCTTTAAATAATAGAACATAAAATAGGGGGTCAAAAATCTTAATGCACGTAGTTTCCAATGGACACTCTAAGTGATTTCCCTGTGACCTACCTTAATCACCTATGGTGTGATTTTAATCCTAGTTATCAAATAGACTCTAACACCACAACATATTAGGTACTCTTGCACACAAGGAAGGTTCAACTATTGAAATTATTCAAAGATTAATTTTGGCACAAGGAACCAATTGGGTCATTAAGAAGGATTTTTTAATGAACCTCGATTTGGTTTGCTAAAGCTAGTTTGACAATAATAAGGTTTAATTCCAAATAACGGGTTCGTATATCCATGACCATTGAGCCAATAATTCAAAATTATTGTACATGACAACCTATACCATTTTGATGTAGGTTCGTTCTTTGCCTTGATTGATTTTTGAACAACTATCACCAAGTTTGTTCTGTAGCAAGCTAGTGTTTGTCCATGGAGTGGTACTCTGTGGATTCTTGCTAATTTGGTCTTACTACTTTGATGGGACTGCAAGTGAAAATATGGTTTCATCTCAATCTATAAACAACAACCAAGTTTAGAATCCTTGTTGCTAATTATATTAGTTGTGTTTGGAATTTTGTACTATATTTTATTCCTTTTTTCTTTGCAAAAACAATAACACGTTGAAGTAAGCTAAAGATACCTCACATGCAACTTCTAACCTCATACTTTGATGTTGGTTGTTATAGATGCAGGTGAGGCTTACTACCTTAAGGAACAATGGAATGTTGTTTCATACTTCTCTCCTATATCACACACCATTTTAGAACTTTATGAGTTTGTTGGATATTCTTAGAAAAGAGTCATCCTTTGTATATATTTCTATGTGAGCTATTTATATTAAAAAGAAGAATTGTCTTGACTTCATAATGTGGTAAATATGGATCTTAGAAGCTCTAGACAAATGTGGGCAGTTTCTTGCAATTGTCCCAAAGTTATGCAATTGACTGGATATGCACATTTGTTTCTTAAAAGAGCTCAAGAAAAAGACTTTTTACTTTGAATGATATAGACAAAATTGATATGGTTCTAATGTAAGTTAGACTCGGGGGGTGCACTACAAAGGAAGTTCATGGGTGAGGAGCGACCAAATTTTGGACCCCCTATATTATATCCTAAAATTTTATTTTTTTCTAAAAAAAAATATGAATAGATTTTCCTACTTTAAAAGTTTATGTTCTGAATTATTGGTATTTTTTTATGTTAATAAGAATTAGTTACAAATTTTAGAAGAAAAAAGATACACTGTAAGGCTAAAAATAACTTTCACACCCCTATATTATATAAGAAAACATTTTTGAAAAATAAAAAAAAATTCTATAAAATAGCTTTCTACTGAAAGTTTATTTTGGCTGAATATTGATACAATAGTCATCTTCATGTGATCTCTATAAATATTGTAGTTGAAAAACATGCCATTTTAGTTCATTTTTCAATCTTTTCCAAAAAATATATTACATGTTATTTAGGATTGAAATTTTTGGCAATAGAAACCTATATACATTGTTAAACAAAGCTCAAAATTGTAGGTTGAAATTATAGTTTATTAGAAAGTAATTAGGAAAAGTAGAAATGGGTAGTTAGGGTTTGGTCGTTCCTCACCCATAAACTTCCTTTGTAGTGCCCCCCCTGGGAAGCTAGAATGTTGATTGAAGAGCTCAAGATTAGTGTCTGTATACAAGATGTATCAGACAAATGTTTTTTTAAGTTTGTATCATTTTGTTTTCTTAAGTAGTCAAATGTTTTGTGCTTGTGTTTTAAAAATTGAATGAAGAATTGAGGGTGCTTGTTTTATAATCAAATGAAAATGCTGCAAAGCCTACAAGCGTTTCTAAAATTCATTTTGTAATGAGATTTCTTGACATTTCTATAATCCATTTGTATAATGAGATTTTTTAGCGTTTCTAAAATGCATTTTTGTAATGATATTTCTTAATTCTTGGATGACCAAGTGATCATTCAATGTATACCAGAGATCATAGGTATGTACACACAATATTAATTTTGTTCACATGTTTACAAAGTCTTGATACAAGATGTGAACATAGACTTCCTAGTGGAAACATTTTTTTTGGCTCTATGCCTAAATCAAAATTAATACTTTGAAGTTTCACTATAAAAAAAACAAAAGTATGCATGATCTATTCACAATGATTGTAAACTCAACCATAAGTACAAAATCATTGTTTTGCAATCATTGTAAATGAGTCATTTACACCCTTTTTTTTTGCTCGTTTTTTTGTAGTGTTTTTGATAGTTTGGATATCTATGGACAATTTGGGCAACTACAAACAATTATCAATTGTATCCTAAAGTTTTTGGAAGTTTAGGTAGCTATAGACAACATATGCAAAACTCCTCCTATAATTTTAAATTTTGACAAGTTTGTAACTTACATTTTACAAGATCCAAATGTAAAAACAAAAAAAATCATGAATTATGCCTTAAATTGTCAATTTTGGCAATTTGGATAAAGCAAGGTTAAAAAAAGGGCTTTTTTATGTAGTTTTAAGTTTTTTTTTAAAAATTTAAAAATTTAAATTTAAAAATTAAAAAATTTAATTCTTCTCATTTCAAATGTTTTAATCTTTCTATCCATGCAAAAAATGATTTTCATTCAAATGTTTTAATTTTTCAAGCTATGCAGTTAAAGTTTCTAAAATTTATCTACACATTCCCATAGTAATTTACTACAAATTTATACAATTTATTTATTTTTCGTAACTTTTTTTCTCATTGTGACAAAAGTGGTAGTTTTTCAGAATTTATGCTGAAAATGTGCTTTGGTTCTTTAGATGTTAATTCATCCTACCAATCGTTGTATGAAAGTGAGGTACAACTTGATTCTAACTACCAAATTTAGATCTACCTCTAAACCAAATTCACATTGTAAACATCACCTTGACACCAAGTATAAAGATAACTTTATTAGTAAAGTACATTACATCTTTGTTTAGTAAACTATGCCCGCATCCAAATAATACTTGCAGTAGCCCTATCAATCTTATAGGGTACCTAATAATTGCATAAGAATAATACATCATAAAAACTAAGTTACTCTTCCCATAAACTTTCTCACAAGCACTTTTTAATGAATTCATCATGATATTTAGAATTTTTTTACAAATGCAACCATTTGAATCATGCAAGGTCATTTAGTGTTTGTTCCTTTTTCTATTGTTGCGCAACAAGTATTTACTTCATTAGGTTTTCATTCACCAATCACCATCTTGTTCTAACATTAAGAGTATCTTTGCTTACACATGGTAGAATGGTACTAGTTTTCACAATTTGGTGTGTGAAAAAGCCAATCAAGGACCTATTTGTATTCCATGTCCCCACCGATGCACAATAAAAGTCCAAATCCAAGGCATGAAGTTACGAAAGGTTGACAAGGTGACTATGAGGTTGAATTTGGCCTCTTTCAAACCTTTTTGACTGCATTGACACTTGGATCCTGACTTGTACATTGGAACCAATGGCTTGCTTTGGTATTCCGACTTAACCAACAACATCATTGAAAATAGGATCCAACTATGAGCTTTTCTTCAATGATGTGGAGTAAGTCCAATAGCAAGGACACTACAACTAAAGGTGAAGTGACTAAATTTTGTTGTAGCGTTTGTTGGAAATCTAACAACTGAAGTCTCCAAGTGGTGGAGAACAAGAAACTCCAACATCTTGCCGGGGCAATATTATGTGCCTTGGTGGAGATGCTCCAAGGTAATTGTGCCTAATTGTAATTCCTTTTTAAAATTGACCCATAGATAGGTAAAAATCTACTTTTCTAAGTCAAAGTATACCTAAAAGAACTATCAGAATCAATTTGTAAAATAAATTAATTTCAATTTCACCATATCTAGAAATTAAAATTTAAAATTTAAAAAAAATCCTTTGAGAAAATTACAAATAGTCAATTTACAATGAATTTTAGAAGGAATCTTAAATTTCTAATTTTGGATTTGATTGAAAATGTTGATTAGCAATGCACTACATCTAGCTGTCCATACAAATATGATCTATAGATCTTCATTTTTTTCTTTGGTTGAAAGTCATCATTACTTTTTATTTTTCAAGTTGCATTTAATAAAAAGTTCCTTACAATTTGGAAAATTTGGACATATCATTACTTCTTTTTTCCAAGTTGCATTTCATAAGAAATCCTCATCATTTGGAAAATTGGGACAAATCATTACTCCTCAAGGATTTAAATGGCAAGTTCAACAAAATCAAATGCATAAAGAACTTAGAAAAATCAAGGTCAATGATAATTGGCATACATCAAAAGATCAAGGTGATTAAAGTCCTTAAAGTAAGTAGCAACTTTAGTTGAAATAGAGAAAGTGGCACAAGTAGAAGATGTTAAGTTACTTAAGAATTTTGAAAGTAGTGGCCACAATACTTTAGGATTTTTGGTAAATTTTATGGTTAGGATGTTTAACCAATCGCTACATTTGGTAATTAAACAATTTAATTAGTGAATGTACATTGTGATTTGACTACATACAAAATTTTCTTCAAAAATGTGACTATGAATTACAATAGCATCCTTTAAATATTCATTAGCTCTAACAAAAAAGGTTGGTACAAGTATTTGATCCACTCAAATGGCTCTCTAAAGTTTGAAAACTACAAATATTGCAAGACCCTATTTGAAGAATAGAAAATTCCAACCCAATTAGACACTTGGTTCTACAAGTAGTGCACAAATTAATTAATTTTTTGCTTTAAAATCTTGATATCAAAGATTTATTAGTTACAAAATTCCTCAATAGAATTCAATTTTTTTTCATGTATAAACTTTACAAGATTATTCATGAGGAAGAACAACAATGCTTTTGGAAATTAGATCTATACTTAGTAAAAACTTTATGAATTTTTGTGGTGGCATTGGAGAATCACTTGGTTATTACTCGCATTTTAGATTATTTGAGCTAAAAACTTTAGCTATATTAGTCAAAATACATGCCAATCATCCATCCCTTTCCAATTTTTGTAAGGTAGTGGCACCTTAAAGTGCCAAGTAGATTAGACAAATTTTTTTCGTCCATTTAATATCAACTCAAATTAAATTGTAAAACTCCTAGTTCGCTATTGAAAATTATTATGATGGTTGTTTATAAATGTCATTATTTATGATTCACACTCTATTGCTTCCAGCTTTCAAATGTGTTGTTTCCTACTTAGTCAATGTAAGAGTCCATCTCATGTTTCATTACCAAATTTGTTTGAGGTTCTTTGAGTAGTACAAAATTTAGATACTATTTGATTCATATTGCCTTGGAATCTTTTGTTACAATCACAAATGTAGTTGAAAAAAATCACCACAAAGTGACCACACAAAAGAGAATACAAGGCTTATATCGACCACGTAACCTTGCCATGCATATGGAAGGCCATTGAAGGCAAAAGTTGGTCAATGAATTATTTTCAAGATTATTATTGAAACAAAGAATTATTGCTCCTATGAGATCATTTATAGATAAGTTCCTTTAAGATTGATAATCTTATCCTTCTAAAGTGCCAGTGCATTACTCTATAGCTTTGTAATTGCAACTTGTGCTTGAAAGGTCTTTAATTTTGCAACTTAAATTAATTCTAAAATGCCTATGTGACATTCATGTGTCCTCTGCATGATTTCAAAGAGCTCAAGAGGATGGAAAAGAAGTTTTTTAATAAAGATTATGAGGAGGGAGTGAGGGACTATTTTGAATCCAATTTCAATAAAAGATATAGTCCATTCTTTCCTTATAATGTTTTTTGATTTTTTGACATTAATAACTTTGGATTGAAATTTAAGAAATAAAGATGATGATTTTTGGAATATGAAACCACATGATGAAATAAAGCTTATGAAGTCTACTTCCACACAAATATGAAATATTAAAAAGATACTACACTTCATAATTTATTGCAAAATAGAACTTTATGCAAGTTATTGTGGAACATTGATTATTTTAATTTGAGAGTGACTTGGTAACTTCTTCTACTATGGTATATTTCACTATAATATAGACATATGGAGAGATTTTCAGAATTTTTAATCATAGTTTGTATTTGAAATGAAAATTTTCACTTTCCATTCAAAAAATTGTAGCATTTCAAATTTTCACAAATAATTGGAAATTTTTTACAGATTTTAGGAGACATATAATTATATCTCTGAAAAATAAATACAAAAAATCTCAATCATTTAGAGTAGCAAAATAAGAGCACACAAAGGGAAAAATATTAAAACTTAAGCAAGTAGTCATAGGCCCATCTCTTCATGGTCAACAACCAAAGCTTAAAACAACTCCAACAACACACCAAACAAGCCTTACACATTGTTTTAGGATGAAAAAGTTGCATTAAATGTTTGACCTTGTCAAAATACTTTTGGAAGGCATGACAAAGATAACAAATTTACTGAAGACAACAATTTTGTCAAAACCACATTTATTTTCCATAATAGTTCATTGGAATAACAATGATGGAGATTCATTTTGCTTTGGACCCTATGATACTTATGATTGGTTGGAAGGTGAAATAGTGAATTTCACCGGATAGAAATTCAAGAATTTCAAGGAACTAGAAAGTGTTTCTGTAATTTGCCAAGCTGGTGTTTGCCTATTCTATTGGAGATGCTTTGTGACATTGTCCTCGTTATCCTATCTTTCGTCTGGTACTCTGACTTGTGCTTGCGGAGAAGGACGGTGTGTCAAGTTACATTGGCCGTCTTAATTTTTGTCTATGCGCCGCACTCGGCCGTCCTGCTTGCTGCACAAAACCTTAAGCCCAAATAGTTGGCTTTGTTGAGATAACGATCCCAGTCAACTTAGGTTAAATGAGACTTATGTTAAAGTAAAAGTGGTACTCCCATTGCCAGTAATGATACTACGGAAGCTATGATCCATTTATATATATATATGTGATCATGTAACTCTCATGATAAACTTGTGAGTTCTTTTTTGCAATATATACTTCTTTGTCTTATCTCTCCATCACAACATGTTATGAGCACGATTATCTCTCTATTCTATTTTTTTTCTTATTCCGTTTTCTACTTGCTTCTAGTTGCGATGGCCACACCAAATACAAAGCACCCTTGAGAAACTAGTTCCTGAGTGTAACCTCTTTTGTTCGACGCTTTGGAGGCGAATGGTAGCAACTTTATGGAGTGGAGCGTCGATGTCAAGTCATATTTTTACGCGGAGGAATTAGACGACGCGTTGAATCTTGCATCTACGGACGACTTTCCGGCATCGTCAAGGTGGAAAGCACTGCTCATTCTTCGTTGTCACCTCGACATCTCTTTTCGACAACAATACATTCAAGTTGACAACTTGGTGGACTTGTGGAGCCAACTCCACGCTCAATTTCATCATGAGTAAACCATCCTCCTTCCTCAGGCTTACAATGATTAGATTGTTATTTGTGTTCTTGATTTTCTTTCATTCAATGCTGAATTACATCGCATTACTGATCAACTACGTCTTTGTGGTGACAAAGTTACCGATAAAGAATTGATAGACAAAACCCTATCTACTTTTCTTCCTGCTTCTACCCTCTTAACCCAACAATATAGAAATATGAAGTTCAACAAACATTCCCAACTAATGTCTTATCTCTTACTGTTGAAAAGCAACACCAACTTCTACTTAAAAATGCGGAGGCTAAACCCCCTCGGGAGACTCACACTTTGAAAATCTCGAGACAGTAGGCGTGAAGCATGAGGCAACACCAACACTGGTTGCCGAATCGGCAATATCCGAAAGATAAATGAAACTCTTCTAGACCCTTCTCTAATAGAGTCTCACGGTCCTTTTGATTCTTAGATCGTTCATCTAATCACGATTCTTGCTCTTTTCAATCGTTTGATTAAACTTTTGATAGAACTTTCGATAAGAAGTCATCTTTTCCTTGTGACAAGTGTACTTGTCACAAGTGCGGCCGTCAAGGGCATATCGTTTGATACTACTGCACTCCTACGTACTTCGTTATTATGTACGAAGAGCTCGAGAAGCTTAGAAATGAAAAGAGGGAGGCTCATACGCTAGATGCCCCTTCTTCTTCTAGTATAAATATCAAAAACTACATGGTACACATCTCCAAGGAGTTAACTTCCGTAGATGTAGCTCTCATAAATAGTGCTACGACGCATACGATTCTAAGAGATCCGAAATACTTCGCATTTACTAGACATGATGTCGCCACCTAGCAAACTTGTGACATCATCACAATAGCTGGAAGTTGGAACTTTTGGTTCCGAGAGGGCTAGACAACTATAGTATTGCTTGGGGGGACCCCTTCCTGTATAAAGAAACAATCTATGCCCCTAATGCCCCCGGAGCTTGATCAGCTACCGTGACTTACAGGCCAATGGGATGAATGTCTTTACTACATTGGATGACCATGAAGAGGTATTGGAACTCAAGCAAGGTTGGCGACACCTTACCACTGCGAAAGTAGGAGTTACTAGCCTATACGAGATATTGATAAGCCCTCCTAAGGAATCAGCTTTCCACTTCTCTACTTTGATAGGAGATGATGAAGAGTACCGGGAACTCAGGTAAGGCCAACAATCCCTTGCCATTGCAAAAGCAAGAGTCGATGGACTATGTGATAGCAACCCATAGGGCTCTGCTTTGATACTCCCCTTTTGAACTAAGATTGGATTGTAGCATAGTAGGTTGGGCCATCTAGGCACCACTATGTTGAAGAAGATGGTATTTTTGTTGAAAGGATATAATTTGTATACTAGTGATGCTGACAAGGTCGGGAGTTGTGCGGCATGTTCACAAGGAAAGTTAATTAAACGCCCTTCACATTGGAAGCTACCAACAGAACTCCCTCCTATGTTACAGTGTCTGCAAGGTCATGTATGCGGACCTATTACTCCACCTTCTGGACCATTATGATATTTTTTTGTGCTTGTTGATGCTTTAGGCAAACACTCGGAGGTGTCCCTACTCAGCACCCAAAACATGGTATTTCCTAAGCTTTTGAACATGCTTATTAAGTTTTAGACTCATCATCCGGACTATCCCGTAAAAAGTTTAAGGATGGACAATGCCCGGGAATTTTGATCTCAAACCTTTGAGGATTATTGTATTGCTATCGGGATTTCAATTATATACTCTGTACCATATCAGCATTCACAAAATGGATTGGCGGAAGTGTATATTAAGAAGATCCTGTTCATCATTTGACCTTTATTGATCCATGCAAAGTTGCCCACTACGATGTGGAATTATGCAGTTTTACATGTAGCTACATTACTCAGGTTACGTCCTACCCTACTCAATACTCATTCTTCTTTTGAATTAATATCTAGACGTGGCTCTAATGTTTCCCACCTTCGTATATTGTAGAGTATGGATTCCAGTTGCTGAACCTCATAGGAAAATGTTGAATAGTTACCGTCAAGAAGGGATCTATGTTGGATTTGATTCTCCTAGCATCATTCGATATGTTTCACCCTCATCACGCATTCTACTACGTACTTGATTTGCCAACTGCCATTTCAAAGAGAATAGTTTCCCTTGCTAAATATCAAGTCCCCTAAATTTAGATTTTTGGGCACCCGAAACCATCATTTACAACCCTAACCCCCGCACAACCTTATCTAAATCTAAGGTCAAGAAACTTATTCATTTACAGTCCCTCGCAGACAAGCTACCGGACGGCTATGGATTAAAACAATCCATTAACATCATCCCTTCTAAGTGTAGGTCTGACCCTACTGCTTCTATATCCAAATAGCCCCACCCTAATCATGTCAGCCTACATAGTAATGTACCTTTCCTACTTGATACTGATTCATAGCTTTCTTGTTTTCCTAAAGATGGTCCATCTGTGACCGCCTTCATTATCCAGATACTTAGTGCTGATCCTGACCCACTCACATTAGATGAAGCAAAAGCTAACCCTGATTGGCCACAATGGCAAGTTGCTCTCACTATTGAGTATTCTTCTCTTAGAGAACATCAAGTCTTTGGTCCTTTATTGACCAATCTCCTTGCTAAGCCCATAGGATGCAAGTTAATTTTTATCCGGAAATGAAATACCCAAGGATAGGTAGTCCGGTTCAAGGTACGATTAGTGGCTCAAGGATTCATGCAGCGTCCTGGCATTGATTTTGCCTTTACCTATTCTCCAGTTATAGATGCCGCTACCTTTAGATATCTACTTGGCTTAGTTGTACAACATTCTTTGGAAACCACACTTCTAGATGTTGTAACAACCTACTTTTATGGACAATTGGATGCCAAAAATTTTATTAGGCCTCTTCTTGATTTCTTTCCTATGGGCCCTCTATAGATTAAAACAAGCAGGCCGCATGTGGTATCAATATTTGAGAGACTTTTTGCTGCACCACAAATTTCGGATGCCCCTACCTTTTCATGAATATTTACTCTCAAGGAAGCTCAAGGATTTGTGATAGTTGTTGTGTATGTTGATGATTTCAACTTGGTAGGTACGCTCTCAAATTGCCACCACATGGTGAATTTACTAACGACCCAGTTCAAGATGAAACTACTCGGCCGCACCTCTTTTTGTCTTGGTTTGCAGATCACACACCTCCCCAATGGGAGTATATTTCTTCATCAAATTGCATATACTCAACGGTTGCTTAAGAATTTTAACATAAATCAGGCAAATCTTTTGTCTATTCCCATTATCTGTCGCAGCAAGACCTACGATGACCCGTATCGACCTTGCGAGGAGGAGGAGGAAGAATATGACAACAAACAACAATACCTCACAACAATTGAAGCTTTATTATACTTATCTACTTATATTCAGCCGGATAAATCGTTTGCAACAAACGTGTTAGCTTGGCATAGTCAGAAGCCTATAATGGGACATTGAAATGAAGTCAAACATCTTTTTAAATACCTCTGTGGAATAGAAGACTTAAAACTACATTATACTAAGAATGGAGTACTAGATTTAGTCGGATATGTAGATACCAGTTTCAAGTCAAATGAAAATACTGGCAAGTCTCAGACATGTTATATCTTCTTACGAAACAACACACTAATATCATAGAAGTCCATCAAGCAGATAGTGACCACGACATCAACCAATCATGCAAAGTCAACACACTAATATCATAGAAGTCCATCAAGCAGATAGTGACCGCGACATCAACCAATCATGCAAAGTTAATAGCATTTTACGAAGCAACAAGAGAAGTAGTTTGGTTTCAAACAATTGACAAGATTATTTTAGCTCAATGCAAACTCAACCACGATACACAACCGATAGTGATTTTAAAAAATAATGCAACATGCGTTATACAAGTAACTGGCGGATTCATCAAGGCTGATCGAACGAACCACATTAGTCCACAAATCTTTGGATTTATCCAAGACCATATTGAGTTAGGACAAATTAAAGTGAAGAAAGTTCAATCCTCCTACAACATTGCCGACATGCTTATGAAGGCACTCCTTGCCTATCTCCTGCCCACACTCACAGACGATTGGTTCAAGAAGTTGGCATGTGATCTCTTCAAGATTTAATTCCACAATAGATTACACTCTTTTTCTTTCTGTGAATTTTCTTTATAAATTTTTTTTTGTCACAGTTAAGTTTTTTAACGAGGTAATCCAGGATTGAGCAGGAGTGTTGAGATGACAATCACTATAAGAAACCAAAATTTATTGATGTCAAAAAGAACGGATTTTAGGTGATATTGAAAAAAACAAACCCATGTTTTTATGTCAACAATGATGTCCAATATAACATCAATGGACATCGTTGTTGACATAAAAACATGGGTTTGTTTTTTTGATGTCACCTTTGATGTCACCTAAAATCCGTTCCTTTTGATGTCAATCCGTCACGTAAAACAAGGTTTTCTTATAGTGAATCTCAGTTAACTTCAGTTAATTGAGACTTAGGTTAAAATAAAAGTAATATTCCGAAGGAGTGTTGAGATGACAATCTCAGTTAACTTCAGTTAAGTGAGACTTAGGTTAAAATAAAAGTGATATTCCGACTGTCAGTAATGATACTATCAAAGCTCATATATATATATGTGATTATATAATCCTCATGATATACTGTGAGTTCTTTTTGGCAATATATATACTTCTACTCTTTGCCCTATCTTTCCATCACAAAAGGCTTAATGATCCTGGTAAGAACATCCTTGTTTGTTCAACTTGGCCACTCCGCAGGCCTGCGTGCTTGTCTCTACTTTGCCCAATGCTACCTCCATGCAGCAGCATTCTATTTTCTTGTTTCTAATTTATTGCTCTGGTAGCTCCCTGAATTCGGTTGACAATGTCAATTCTGGCCACTTTAGTTTGAGACTTTGGTTACTTTGGTTGCTTCCACCGAAATAGCTCACCACGGAGACTTGGCTTTCTACCGAGATCCTGAACCCTAAACTTCTCTTGCAAGATGAGGTGATTTCAGTTCGCTCACAGTTTGTACGACTCAGGGAACGCGAAGGTGACTTTGCAATCCAGTTTGCCGGGATTCATCAAACGGTTCCAGCATTTCTTTGCAAACGTTCTGCAAGTGTTGCACGCGTTGCTGCCTCGGAATTCAGTCATCGGCAACGGAGCAATCCCTCACCCGATTGTGTCTTTTTCTGCATCAAGACCGGCGAGCCTCTTGGTTAGTAGGTGAGTACTACACTGCAGGTGTTGTGTTGTTTCTATTCTAGCTAGTTATCTCCAATTAGGTTTCTTTTGCCGCATGAATGTTCATTTCCTTCAATTCGAGCTTTCAGTCTGACCCTTGCAAGAGTAGAAACCCCGGCTCTAGTTTCTGAAAAACTAACCACACGAAGCTAAACTCTGCCACACACCTCTGGAGGAGGATTAACGTTCTTACTCGTGCTGAAGGCGAAAGCGTGGTTTCGGTGTCCTCGTCGTCGTGCACTTGGAACTCTAGTATTTCTAAGGGAAATTGCATTGATTGTCTTATTGAGTGTTCCCTTCGAGAGGTCTTGTTCAATCTTGCGTTTTCAGGAAATCAATGTCCTACAGTACTGTACAGGGTTGGGAGCTTCTCCAGAAGCTTCTCACACGTTGAATACTCGAGCGAATGCAGAGGAATGATGAAGATAACTAATGTTACTAGTTTATTAGTAGTACTGTAGGAGGTTTTGTTCAGTGTTGCATCCAATGACTTGCCATGCCTTGTACATTTTAGGGCAGTTCTTAACCGTTCAATGTATATGGCAATGCATTAGTTTTGTTCTTCGAGTCACAAGTGCTGTCTATATCTTAGCATGCTTCGTATGCTTGTAACGTGGGCCCTGGAAGTCATCATGTCCTCCTGATCCTTGTTCCTTTGCCCAGATTTCCATCAAAGTATCTGCGATTGTGTTGCTAAGGAGCCTTTGAGAAGGAGATTGGTGTGGGCTGATCAAGCGACGATGAGAAGGGCGGCCACTAAACATGGAGCGCATGTCAAGAGGCCTTCCAGCGGCGATTCTTGAATACTTTCCATGGCCCTAGAAATGGAATCTGACAAGTTTTTTCTGAAGTCTGGTAACGTAATCCCGCTTTCTTCTTTCTATTTCCTCTAGACTTGTGCTTCGACCCAAAATTTTGTAATAATTTGGGAATATGAAGCCCCAAAACAGAGGACTGCAAGTTCCATCTTCTTCTTTTGTCTGCTCTGTTTTAGACTTTACAATCGATTTGGCAATTCCATGTTTGAAGTATAAACTGAGTGTCCCCTTACCCTTCAATTGCACTGAAATGAGGAAACCAAAAGAGGAACCTCTGTCTAATTGAAAACTCGAAAGTTAGGAAGCTCCTTAGTACTGTACCACGAGCGCCTTGGTCCTTGACTTCGGAGACGGTGCTCTTCCACGCTCACATACAGTGAGCGCTGCCGAGCTCCTCGACTGCAACGTGGAGCTAGGGTTATCCTCTGTCATATTAGGATTGATAGGTCAAGGGGCTTTTTGGATGCTTGTAAGTGAGGCTCTTTCAAACTAAATACTCACCTAATTATGTCTGTGTGACTGATAGTTTTGAACAAGCGTGGAGGAGTCTAGCGGGGTGGTGACCATAGAAGATCAAACTCACGGTGCACAACCAAATCACCTTTGGATAGCCTAGCCCTTTGCAAGAGCAGCTGAGCTACTTTCTAGAAAGTGGTAGAGGAGAAGTTCCCAGAGAGAAGTTAGGATGGTTGCTCTACATGGCCGCTTTGCACAAGGTTGGTCCATATGCCGTGATGAATTCTGCGATTTGGGGAAGTCTTCCCAGGGAGTTGCTGGTGCTTGTCCTGGCACGTCTGCCAATGCCTGAAATCACCCGCCTACGGTGCCAATTCTCCAAGGAATGGATCATGAACATGGAGTTCAACGGAGCATGTAACGATTGGAATCCCAACATGGCGGCACTTGTTTCGTATGCCGGGAAAGCCAATGCGTTCTCGGTAAGAATCATCGATTTCAAGAAATTTATATGGCTGTATGAGTATCGCTTCCACTTGACCAATCGGGGGAATGCCCCTAGCGGGGCCTATTCTTTTGGGATGGGGCATGTTTGGATGCCAATGGCTAGTGATGGTGGATTGATTTGCTTTGTCTCCACTTGGAATTACACGGAGGAGAATCCCTTGTGCATTGTGGTAATCAATCCATTGACACGAGTTCAACATGAGCTCCCTCGTCTACAACATCTTTATAGTGTCCCGCCAACATTGGTGCACATGAAAGTGGACTTGAAGACCAAAGCGTATAAGGTGGTTGTCATTGTGAAGAAGATAGGTTGTGACACAATAGAAACATATGATTATATTTCTAGGCAATAGAGTACAACAGCACCATCTTGGGGTCGCATTTTGGGTCATGCATGTGCATGGATTTGGGAGCACAACAATTTTTGGTCTAGACCAAGAATTTGTGCATATGACCTTGAGGAAGGGCAGCTAGAGTTTTTGGATGGTGATTCACTCTTCCAGGTTGAAGGAGCGCATGTGAGACAATATGCACTTGCAAGTGACCGTATGGTGGTGTTGCATAGAAAATTGGATGAACATGTCGATGGAGGAGGATTTTTTTTCATCACAGAGTTTCAATCTAAAGACGGTGCTAAGGTGTGGGTGCCAGTGAAGACACATGACAAACGCTTTCCTGAAGATGAGTATTGCTTTCTCGATCTTATTGCATGTGAAGATGTTTTGATGTTTTTTGAACATTGTTACCTCACCAGTCGTATACTTCATTTCTTGAACTTTTCAACCAATGAGTGGCACAAATTCCTAGAATATTTGCCAATTAATCCACAAGTTTGTCTAATGTGTCGAGTTTTTTGGCACGTTATTCTATAGGGAATCCTATGAGGCTACACAGAGAGTAGGATTAGGAATAGTGAACCAATATGCAGGAGTGCTTTCATAGGGAGATTAGGTTAAAATGTCTTGAGAGATTACTTTGCTTACTACAAGTGCCAAACTTTCTTGAAATTTTCTTACTGAGCATTTGCTTCCTCTATAGATTCCAAATGATCATCTAAGTTATCTTGGGGAGATCCTTGAGTCTAATTCCAATTAATGATGTTCTACTATCTCTCATTATGTCTTGTTATGATTTATTTTGACTAGCTTCCTCTTTGGATTCCAAATGATCATCTAACTTTTAGTTACTTTTGGAGATCCTTGAATCCAATTTGAATTAAGGATGTTGTGGAATCTTTCATTATGTCTTGTTATGATTTATTTTGACTAGCTTCTTCTTTGAATTCCAAATGATCATCTAAGTTATGTTGGGGAGATTCTTGAATCCAATTTCAATTAGTGATGTTGTGGAGTCTCATTATTTCTTGTTATGATTTATTTTGACTTTTCTGCATGAGAAATGGGAAAATCCATGGATCACCATGTATTGTATTTTGGTAATTTATATTCTTTTCTTTGGATCTAAATTTCAGTAATAAAGATGATTTGAAAAACAATTGAGACAAGAAAATGAAATAGAGATTATGAAGCTTATGAAGTCAAGGTCTAGACCATTTTGAATTATTGAAAATTACTAAATTTAAATATTTTATTTCCAGTTTTACCTTGGGCAATTTATTATAGAGTGTTGTCTTTTTTATTTTTGAATGATATAGCATATTTTTGTACCATGTTGTATTATACTATAATACACACCTATGAAAGTATTTCCAACCTTTTTGAATATTTTTTTATCAGTGATGAATTTTTTCACTTTTTATTTAAAACTTGGAACAATTTCAAATTTCACAAATGATTGAAAATTTTGAAAATTTGGTCATAGGCCCATCTTCTAAAAGTTAAGAGACAAAGCATAGAGCAACTCCAACAATGCACCAAAGAACCTTGACTCATTGTTTTAGGATGAAAAGTGTAGTAAATGTTTGACCCTATAAAAATAGTTTCTTGAGCGCAACAAAAATTGCACTTTTCTTAGGAACAACATTTGATTTCAAGCAAAACTACTTTTTTTCTACAACTAATTTATTGGATTAACAATGATGGAAATTCATTTTGCTTTGGAACCTTGTAAGTTTTATGGGTTGGTTGGAAGACAAAATGGTGAGTTTCAACAAAAGCAAGAATTTGTAGCAATGCTAACAATGTCCTGATATTTTGCAGAGATGATTTTTGCCCTTGCTAGTATAGTTTCTTTTTGTATTTGTCCCTATTATCCCATCTTCCATTGTCCTTGCAGAGCTTCAAACTACGTTGGCCATTGCAAGGATTGCTCCTAATTATTCCTTCATTTGCTCAATTGTAGTTCATTTGTCTATTTGATTTTTGTATACGTACCACTCACTCGTCCTATTCATTGCATAAACCTTAAATTAAATCAAAAACATTCTCTCAGTGATCTTAGTGAAAACATCTTCATTCATTCAACAACAACATTCTTTTTTCTTGTTTCTAATTTGTTGCTTTGGTAGCTCCTTGAATTTTGTTGACAATGTCAATTTTGGCCAATTTAGCTTTGAGGCTTTTGTTACTTTTGGAGTTTGGGTTGCTTTGAGGCTTTTGTTACTTTTTGAGAAGGTGTTTGATGTTAAAAATGCCGGTTGTGCACTTGGATTGCGTTGGCTGAACTGGTTGCAAAGAAATAAGCCAACTCCCGCCAATGTTTCCAACAAGCAAGCTATCAAACTTTGGATCTCACAAAAACTAGCATAGCATCACTTCAAGAAAATGCAGTCTTGCAATTAAACCTTGTATGTGACTGATGGACTCCTGAAATGTGAAGAGGGTGTTGCTATAAAGAGTGTCGGTTGTTCATTTGGATTAAACCTATTGCAAAGATAGGAACAAACTCCGGTGTTTCCCAGATGTTATAAAACTTTTGATCTTCCTAAAAATAGCATCGATCAAAGAAATGCAATCATAGACATTGCAAGAAACAATTTGCAAGTCTGGGTAGTCTACAACCAATCAGATATGGTTTTTATGCAAATAGAGAAACAAAGTATATGAGACATCTATTTTCTGTTCTAAAATAAGTATATCAGACATCGGTTTTCTATTTTAAGGATAGTAGTCCTTGCAATATGTTGGAATTGACCGCATGATTTTCGGCGACTTCCTTGCACTATGTTAGCATAATGATCATGCTAATTCAATTTACATTGAATGTTGGAACACTAATAAATATACAAGGTAACTCAATCATACCTGAAGCTCTATAATTGTAGAAATTTATGGTATATTTTGAACAAAGGATGTATAGTGAAGGATAATTAGACTTCTACTACAACTCGACTTTATCTTGGACTTACGTTGCATCTTTTCAATGAGGATGTTACACAAGCATCGGTTATTTATTTCATGGTGCAGCAAGGAAGGGAATTTTAGGTGTCATGTTGGCTTCTAGATCAAGTTGCCTTCTTTCCTCTTCTTAAATGCCTATCTCCCATCAACAAGAAGAAGTGAATGATTCTATATGGCTGAATGCCTTCTTGTCATTACAAGTAGAGAAATTGTCTACTTCAATTCTCACATGACTAACATTCATGAGCATTAAGGTAACTACAAAGTTGCACCAATAAAATGTCCATTTCAATGCTCATGACTAACTTTCCTACACCTAAAATGGCAAAAATAAGTTTTATGGCACTATTATGCATGTTGGTGAAAGACTATGAATCAAAATGCAAGTGGTTCAATAATTATGGATGTGTTGTGAAATAATTATAAATTTTCAAAGATGCAAGGTGTAGGGTGCTAAAAGTGTCATGTAAATGATGCCAAAATGCATTTGATGCACATGAAGAAACAACACTGGTATCAAAACATTTTGTAGAGAAGAACTTAGCATTGAATTTTGTCTAAATTAGCATGTAAATTTGTAAAATAATTATGACAATATAGTGTAAAATTGTTTCTATTACATTTCTATAAGTTAGTATTAATCACTTGTTGAATGAATAATATGAAGTTTTCAAATGTAATATGAATGCATCAAAATAATTATTGGCTTTGCATCAATAAATTGATGCAACAAATTTTGTTATAACAACATTAACTCATGAGATGGTATACTACTGCACATCAAAGCAATTGAGTCAATACTATTTTAGTTTACTATTTTCATTGCTTCCATTGGAGTCATAAATTTGGATGGCCCCTTTGTCATTAGATGTAGAAAAAATCATGTCTACTTCAATGCTCACTATTGACTTTTCTAATTGCCTCATTGATTGTCCTTGACAAGATTGCAATTTTTGCGGTGCCCTAGAGAATATTTTGACACAATCAAACATTTATTGCAAACTTTTCATCCTAAAACTATAATTCAAGCTTGTTTGGCATAATATGGGCCTCTTATTACTTTGTCAAACTTCAAAGTTCTTCTCTTTATGTGCTCTTATTTTGCAACTCTATATGGAAGATATATATTTTGTATTTATTCTTCAAAGATGTAATTACGTATCTCTTATAAGTTGGAGGAATTTTACAATTATTTGAAAAAAAATTGAGATTGGGGAGAATTTTAGAAGAAAAAGTAGAAAAAATCTGTATTGGAAAATATATGAATTTTTTTGAAAATTTCTCCATAGGTGTATATTATAGTGTAATATACCATGGTGTAAAATTTTACCATGTCAACATTCCTTGAGAATTTATCCAAGTTCCACTTTGCAATAAAATATTCAAGTATAGTAATTTTTTAGTAATTCATATTGGTGTGAAACTAGACTTCATAAGCTTCATTTCATTAATTCATCTCAAATTCAAAAAAATCATCTTTATTGCTTAAATTTAGATTTAAAGAAAGTAATACAAATTTCCAAAATACTTTTGATCCATGGATTTGTGAATTTTTTATGCTAAAGAGTAAAAAAATCCAAGGAGAGAATGTACAACATCTTTTATTGAATTGGATTTAAAGAGTCCTTCCTAAGAATTTAAACGAGTCATCTTCTTGACCTTCTTTAAATCACTTAAAGGACACAAAACCTCCTCATAGGCATTTTAGGATTATAGTACGTTGCAAAATTATAGACTTTCCAAGCACTAGTTGCAACTAGAAAGCTGATAAATAATGTAGTGGCACCTTAGACGGATAGGACCTAATAAAAAAGAACTTTTCTAAAAATGATCTAATAGGTACATTTTTTTCTACAATAATCTTGAAATAATTCATTGACCGATTTTTAGCTTCAATTGCCTTTTATATGCATAGTTGAATTACATGGTCAATATAAGTGTTCTTGTGTCATTTGAGTGAATAGTGAGGTAGAGGTTTATCCCACCCACCTCCTACCCAAATTAAATATTTTAAAAAATTCCCCAACCCACCCACTCCACTCCAAATTAAATTTCTTTATTAATTCCCAAACCCAACCCAAACCCCAATCCAATCCAAACCCCAACCCTAAGCATTCCCCCCTCTAATATGTAATTTCAAATTGACATAGTTTTTTGCAATTGATATGAGATTTTAGTGTGTACATATATACGTCTTCTATAACCATACTCATATCTATACTTATATCCGTATCTATCTTCTGTACATATATCCATAGTCATATCTGTATCCATATCTATTTTCATATGTATATTTGTATTCCAAATCTATGGCTTGGAGATTGGTTTTATTTTTTTCTATGAGAAAATCTACGGTCTGAAATTTTTTTTAAATCAAAAATGAGAGGGGGGACAAGGACAAGAAGGGTTGCATTTTTTTACCAGATGATAGTACTAGATAGTGTGGGACTTTGTGAAGATTTTCTTCAACGACACTTGTGATTGTAATGAAAGATGTGATGAAGAAAATCTAAATTTTGACTAAAAAAGAAACAATACATTTGAAATCTTGAAGCAACAAAGTATGAATTATAAATAATGACATTTATAAACAACCACCTTACTAATCTGTACAACTTAATTATGAATAGGAATCTAGGGGGTTTACATGTCAATTAGGATTGCTATTAAATGAGTAAAAAATAAAAGTTTATCTTATCTACTTGGCACTTTAAGGTACCACTACCTTACAAAAATTGGAATGGGGTGGATGATTGGCATGTTTTTTGGCTTATATAGCTAATGTTTTTGCTCAAATTATTTAAAATGCAAGAGATAACCAAGTGATTCTCCAATCCCACCATGCACTACTAGAAAGCTATGATCAAAACAATGAAAAATCAATAGTTTTTTGTGTTTTGGGCATTGGTGGTCACAGCTTGATCAATTTAACAAAATTTTGTAAAGACACCAATAAAATTATAATGTTCAAGGTACTTCAATTTTTTTATCAAATCAATAAAAATTCAATAAATTTTATAAGTAGCAATTTTTCATTTATATGTGCACATGCAAATTCAACCATTGTGTATTGGTTGAAAGATGTAGTTTGCAAAAGCAAAGTGTTACATTCAAACCCTAGTGCCAATACTCACTGACATGTCAATTGAATGTATAATCAATACTGTTCACATAGCAATTTGTTGCTCTACTAAATAATGTGGAAACTGATTCTAGAGTCAAGACTACTGAGATGGTAGTCACTTGTATTGATGATGTGGTAGTTGTTGCACAGCTAATGTGTGTAGCAAATTTTCTTAGTTTAAAAAAATTTCATTGTCGAAATCAACATATTTGAACAACAAATTTGAGTATAATTTTGACAATACAACATGATCAAAATAATAGAACCAAACAACACTTTTCAATTGCGATTATGTTGTTTTGGTCAAAGATTTTTCTAGTATTAAAGAGGTATAATATAATATAATTGCCTCTTAAATGAATGCACATTTGAAAAGGCAATTTTAGTTTCACATACCTTAACCCTATATACCACTAAGGTACTTGTCTAAAAACAATCAAATTCTCATATACTAGCACCATTTTTGTTTCAATAGTTTTGTGAAAGTTATTCATTAGACATTGTTTGTAGCTTTTACTCTACAGCATTTTGAAGATAACAATATGGTGTTTTTATATTTTTGAAGAAGTTTTTGGAGTGAATTATAAAAGATAAAATATTTAGAATCATCTTACAATCAAGTATAGTTCATTGGTCTTAACTTCAAAATTCATAAACTTCTTACTTTACATATGATCTCCAAAAATTTTGTTGTTCTTTCTCATGAATACTCTTGTAAAGTTCATACATTGAAAAAATTATATTCTATAATTGAAGAATTTAATAACAAATAAAGCTTTGATATCAAGATTGGAAAGTACAAACTTTATTAATTTGTACACTACTAAAACCACATATTCGATTGGGTTGGAAATTTCTATTTATCAAATAATTTTTACGATATTTGTAGTTTTCAAACTTTAAAGAGCCATTTGTGTGGATCAAATATTGGTACCAAAATTTCTTATATTTAAGCTAATGAATATTAGAAGGATGCTAACTCATAGTCACATCCTCTAAAAAAAATTTGTATGTAGTCAAATGACAATGTACATTCAACAAATTGTTTAATTACTAAATGTAGTGATTGGCTTCACATCCTAACTATAAAATTTGGAAAAATCCTAAAATATTTCCACCACCATTGTAGATTTCTTATAAGATGTTGTTGCAATTAGTAACATTATTTGGTTTCTATTTGAGTAACTTGACATCTTCTACTTGTACCACTTTCTCTATTTGAGCCAAGATTGCTATTTACTTTAAAGACTTTAATTATTTAAGTTTGATTTTTTGATGGGTGCCAATTATCATTGACCTTAATTTCTTTCTATATTCTTCATGCATTTGATTTTGTTGAACTTGCCATTTAATCCCTTAAAGAATAATGATCTATCCAAATTTTCTAAATGATAAGTTCTTTTTTATGAAATACAACTTGGAAATAATAATTAGTGATGATTTTCAATCAAAGATAAAAATGAGGATCCATGGATCATATCTATACGGCTAGATCTAGTGCATCACTAATAAGTATTTTCAACAAAGTTTAAGCTAGAAATCCAAAAATCCTTCTAAAATTGATTATAAATTTTTTATTTGAAATTTTTTCAAAGGATAGAAATTCTTTAAGTTAAAAATATTAATATCTAACTATGGTGATTTAAAAAAAATATTTACATATTTATTTGAGTATTTTTAGGGCATATTTTGAATTGAAAAAGTAGTATTTTTGCCTATTTGTGGATCAAATTTATAAAGTGATTACAATTAGAGACTATTATCTTAGTTTGGCACAATGAGATGGTGAACAAGAGAATTAAAACCTTGTGAAGTACTCATAGTGCAATAATAAGAGACAATCAAGAAAAGAACTTGACACTAAATAACTTTGTATGATTCAAATGGTTGGGTGAACAATTCCAAGTATCATGAGGTATAATTCATCTTAAGCGGCTTGTCCAAATATTATGAGGTATAATTCATCTTAAGCGGCTTGTCCAAATATCATGAGGTATAATTCATAATAAGTGGCCTGTGAAAAAGTTTGTGGCAAGAGT
Organism: Climacium dendroides; assembly: GCA_950106755.1. Lineage (NCBI taxonomy): Eukaryota > Viridiplantae > Streptophyta > Bryopsida > Hypnales > Climaciaceae > Climacium > Climacium dendroides. Next base: position 45,637,337 of record OX467082.1, on the reverse strand, counting down.
AACTTGGTTTTGATGATGTATCATTTTGACTTTTGCAATTACTAGATACTCTTCAAGATTTATTGGGCTATTGTATATCATATTCGGGCATGGTTTATTAGAATGAAGGTGTAATGCACTTTGATAACTCAAAGTAGTTGCTAGGAAATATTGAAGCATGCAATGTATTTTTTGAAAACTCCCCTCTTTTTTTCAAAGAAAGAAAAACACAAGCATTCACCTAATTTCAAAAATCACAATACTAGAGACTTTAGAACCAAGTAGTAACACACTTTGATACAAAGATTGGTAGGATGTATTAACCCGTAAAGAACCAAGGCATAATTTAGGTAGAAATTGGGAAAAATTGGGAAACTTTTAGATAGTGAGAAAAAAAGTTAAATTTTTTTTTATTCATTCAAAATTCAATTATACAAATTTATATTAGACTGTATGAGAATGTGTGGAAAATTTCTGAAACTTTAACCACATGGATTGAAAGATTAATACATTTGAAATTAGAAAGAAAATCTTTTCTTAAAAGGTGTAAAATTAGAAAAAACTTTTTTCCAACCTTGCCTAACTTTAATTCCTCCTAGAATGAGTATTTTGCACTACATATGGTTTTCTACATATGGTTTTCTCTTTTGACATTTAGATCTTGTAAGCATGTAGGTTAAAATTTGCTACATATGGTTTTCTCTTTTGACATTTGGATCTTGTAACATGTAGGTTAAAATTTAGAATTCTAAAAGGCATATGGTTGTTGTTTTTGACAACCAAAAATTTGTTTGTAGCTACCGGAAATCCCTAAAACATATCTGCCATAGCTATGTCTCTGTCATAACTTTTGTAGCTAAAACATGTAGCTATTAGAAATCCCAAAAATTTGTTTGTAGCTACCGGAAATCCCTAAAACATGTCTGCCATAGCTATGTCTCTGCCATAACTTTTGTAGCTACTTGGACTATCAAGATGCTTCTTGTTGATACCAAAACTCAAAAACTTCAAGGCATAGCATTTGATGTAGGACTGGATCCTATGTCTCTACCATAACTTTTGTAGCTATGTCTCTACCATAACTTTTGTAGCTATGTCTCTACCATAACTTTTGTAGCTACCCAAACTAGCTAGATGCTTCTTGTTGCTACTAAAACTCAATAACTTTTGTAGCTATCCAAACTAGCTAGATGCTTCTTGTTGCTACTAAAACTCAATAACTTTTGTAGCTATCCAAACTAGCTATGTCTCTACCATAACTTTTGTAGCTACCCAGACTAGCTAGATGCTTCTTGTTGCTACCAAAACTCAATAACTTTTGTAGCTATCCAAACTAGCTAGATGCTTCTTGTTGCTACCAAAACTCAATAACTTTTGTAAGTTAGATGCTTCTTGTTGCTACCAAATGCTTCTTGTTGCTACCAAAACTCAATAACTTTTGTAGCTATCCAAACTAGCTAGATGCTTCTTGTTGCTACCAAAACTCAATAACTTTTGTAAGTTAGATGCTTCTTGTTGCTACCAAATGCTTCTTGTTGCTACCAAAACTCAATAACTTTTGTAGCTATCCAAACTAGCTAGATGCTTCTTGTTGCTACCAAAACTCAATAACTTTTGTAAGTTAGATGCTTCTTGTTGCTACCAAATGCTTCTTGTTGCTACCAAAACTCAATAACTTTTGTAGCTATCCAAACTAGCTAGATGCTTCTTGTTGCTACCAAAACTCAATAACTTTTGTAAGTTAGATGCTTCTTGTTGCTACCAAATGCTTCTTGTTGCTACCAAAACTCAATAACTTTTGTAGCTATCCAAACTAGCTAGATGCTTCTTGTTGCTACCAAAACTCAATAACTTTTGTAAGTTAGATGCTTCTTGTTGCTACCAAATGCTTCTTGTTGCTACCAAAACTCAATAACTTTTGTAGCTATCCAAACTAGCTAGATGCTTCTTGTTGCTACCAAAACTCAATAACTTTTGTAAGTTAGATGCTTCTTGTTGCTACCAAAATTCAAAAACTTCCAGGCATAGCATTTGATGTAGGACCGGATTGGATTAAAATTTCCTAGCTAGATGCTCTTGTTGCTACCAAAACTCAAAAAATGCTAAATGCTTCTTGTTGCTACCAAAACTCAAAAACTTCCAAGCATAGCATTTGATGTAGGACCAAAGCTCAAAAACTAGCATTTGATGTAGGACCAAAGCTCAAAAACTTCCAGGCATAGCATTTGATGTAGGATGCATTTGATGTAGGAGTGGATCGGATTAAAATTTCCTAGTAAGGTTTTAAGGGAAAACTTTCAGGGCATAGCATTTGATCTAGGACCAAATTGGATTAAAATTCCTAATAGATTAAAACTCCTAGTATGGTTTTAAAGGAATACATATTTAAGAATCTTGTATCAAGACTTTGTGAACATTAACAAAATTGACTTTGTGCATAAATATCCAAGATCACTAACAAAATTGACTTTACGTATCAAGATTTTATGAACATACAACCAAATTAAAGAAATGCATATTTAAGAATCTTGTATTAAGACTTTGTGAACATTAACAAAATTGACTTTGCGCATAAATATCCAATGCATAAATATCCAAGATCACTTACATACGTTGAACCATCACTTGGTTATTTTTAGGTTAAAAACCTCATTAAAATGCATTTTAGGAATGTTTTGGTTCTTTTTAGATTAAAAACCCTCATTAAAATGCATTTAGGAATGTTAGGAGGCTTTCATTACTTGGTTATTTTTAGGTTAAAAACCTCATTAAAATGCATTTTAGGAATGTTTTGGTTCTTTTTAGGTTAAAAACCCTCATTAAAATGCATTTAGGAATGTTAGGAGGCTTTCATCACTTGGTTATTTTTAGGTTAAAAACCTCATTAAAATGCATTTTAGGAATGTTTTGGTTCTTTTTAGGTTAAAAACCCTCATTAAAATGCATTTAGGAATGTTAGGAGGCTTTGTAAGATTCTCATAGGAGGCTTTGTAAGATTCTCATTTGATTTTCAAACACGCATTCTCACTTGATTTTAGAATTAAAAGATGAGACAATTAGAAAAATTAGTCATAAGCATCGCTTGTGATGGTAGTGGGTCATCCATTGACCAAACATAATCATACTTTTAGGCTTGTTTATTGGTGGGAGGTAGGCATTCAAGAAGAGGAAAAAAGCCACTTGATAAAGAAGCCAACATGACACCCAAAATTCCATCCTTGCTTCACTATGAAATAAACAACCGATGATTGTGTAGTTGAGTTGAAGTCAAGTTGTAGAAGAAGCCTAATTATCCTTCATTATAAATCCTTTGCTCAACATACATTATACCATAATTTACCACAATCGTGGTACTTCAGATTTGAGTTACCTTATTCCAACACTCCACACCACGAAGCAGCACCATTGGGACTATGAAACACCCAAATTGAACTACCAGCATGACCATTATGCTAACATAGTGCAAGGAAGTCGCCAGAAGTCATGCAACCAATTCCAACCAATTGCAAAAACTGATTTCCTTAGAACAAAAAAATAGAGGTCCAGTGCATTTAGTTTCTCTGTTTGCATATGTAACTAGTCTTGTAGACTACCCAGACTTGCAAATTGTTTCTTGCAATGCTTCACTTAGGATTGAAATCCCTTGATGCTAGTTTCAGGAAGATCAAAAAGCTTGATAACTTACTTCTGGGAAACACCAGAGTTGGCTTGTTTCTTTGCAGCAGGTTCAGTCCAAATAAACAGCCGGCATTCTTCACAGTAACACCCTCCTCACATTCGCTTGAATTGACGAAATTTGTGGAGAAGCCCCTCCATTGAATGGATTCACGAATGGAAGTTAAGGTAAGCTTAAGTTTAGTTGTGTGCTACGTTATGACTCCTCATGATTCTTAGTTGCCTTCAGATCAGCCATCCTATCTATGCTGCACTTCAATTGAGCGGCACAATACAATGTACTAATTGTACTCTACATCTCGTTTCAAATTTTGAAATGTACAATACGAAGTTAGCACATGGTGATCAAGAAGGGTCAAATGAACTGCGGCAAGACTAGCATGGCTTACCTTATATTGGTCGAACCACCACAAGTTAGATCAATCAATTCAGCTAATAAGAAAAAGTGAGAGATGAGTAGTGGGTCGATTTTTTGGTAAACAGGGCACCAAAATATAAGTTAAATCGTCACACTTCAATTCAGTTTCAAACTTGCACTTTTATCAGCAGCTCAAAAGAACATTGTGAGGTATTCATTGTGGATTAACTAAACTAATACCCGTTTGCATCATACGGAGTAAGAAACAGCCTGTGGATTTAAAAAAGAGAACCCTGCGTTTTGATTTTCGATGCAGTTCATTTGGAAGAAACTCACATCAACGCATCAACGTCTTTAAATGCTCTCTCTCTTTTTTAATTCTTATGCAATTTTCTTCTGTGCTTTGATTGTCATAGTATTGTAATTAGTATAGCTCACTGTGTACAACTTACTGCATGACTAAACTTCTGTTAATTTTTAACACTGAACAGTGAAGTGCCTACTTTAAAATGTAATTCGGCATTGCACTGGTAAAAAGATGGTTCGGATGACACCCAAGCTTACGAAAATTCCATATAATCAGCATATTCTACGCATTGTGTTTGTATGGAACTCAATATCAACCCTCTGAATTCTCAAATATAAAGACAAGGAACCTTGACATCATGAGCAGTAGAAAGTTTAAGAGGATCAATAGAATGGCCGCAACTGCAACAGAGAGGAACGACATGATGAATCAAACTGGACTTGGCTCCATTTATATGAGTGATAATTTGAAAAAATAGTTCCGTTCACTTTTTTATAAGTTACAACAACAAGTAGATTTCTGCTTGGAAGTGGAATTGGAAGAGAGACTACCTCAGTCTGGTGCTTTCCCTTTAGCAGACTCCTCCAATTCCATGTTTCTCAGCAGGACTGGACACTGGAACACCAAAAGATTTTGTAACCATGCTTTACTGCTATGATAGCAAAGCTTATAGGTTCCATGCTAAATTTATTAGGGTTTTTTAACCCCTAAAGGATTTTGACTATGTTTTCACCAATAATGCTCCAAAATTGCCTTGTCTAGTACAAGTACCAAATTTTTGACAAAAAATCATTTTTGATACATTTAACCGTAGGATCTTATATTTCTTTGGTTTGAAAATATGTAGAAAAATTTTCAGAAATTTTCACGGTGTAGATTGCAAGATATTAGTGTTTGAATTAACAAAAATCCTTTTTTTGGATCTTATATTACTTTGGTTTGAAAATATGTAGAAAAATTTTCAGAAATTTTCACGGTGTAGATTGCAAGATATTAGTGTTTGAATTAACAAAAATCCTTTTTTTGTCCCTGTGAAAACCTAGGCAGTTGCACTTCTTAAGGTCAGATCATTATGAAAAAAGTCAATCCAAAATGGTGGTCACTCTTTGGATTCATCCTTCAAGGCAGGTTGGCTAAATGCTTTGGAAATTTTCAAATCATTTGGAATTGTACAACATTACACCCAATCATTTTATTTTTTTCCAAAATATTAAAAATTGAGTTAAATAAAGAACTTCAAAGTTTATTTTAGAGTAGAGATTCCATAACTACCTTCAAACTACCTACAACTAAAACTCCTCATAACTTTCATCTCATTAATCAAAACGGAATGATTCAAAGATATCCATGTATAAATGAATCTAGAAAACCAATTTCAAATTTTTATTTTTTTTAAAAGTGATTTTTCAAGAAGACTTTCTCTGCTCGGACTGCCTGCCATACAAAGAAAACTACATATCATACAATAACTTTTTAACTATGTAGTCAAAAGTTATGAAAATTAATGGGCCTTAAAGCTACTCCTTGGGCACATGTTGTGTGAAAATTTCAATGAAAAAAATTAACAATGCCCCTAAAGATCAAAAGATTAGCACAAACATATGCAAATATGTTTATCCCATTTTACATACTATACATGAAGGTTTGATTCAACACTTGGGTGTCAAAATTGAATTTCCACATCAAAATCTCAAGAGTCCATGCCACCTCACACCATTCACAAGATGACATGTGATACTATTTTACAACAATGACTTAGTTTATGCCAAACCTGACCTTCACGTAGGGTAGTCTCTTAGCAGAAAGCCAAACCTACCAATAAACAAAGACTGTCACAATGACTCAAATTATCCACAGACTGTACATACAGTTTCTCTGGAACTAAATTCATCCCAGCAACACCGCCTTTACTTCTGGATTCCATAAGAGCTTGACGACAGTGAAGCATGAAGGACCTGATGTCGTCTGTTTCCAACCTACCATTCATCTCTTCCAAGAGGCTGTCGTGAGTAAAGCTTCAAATAGGAGCTAATTGTTTAGTGTGTGCAATGCAAGACGAGGAGCTGGAATTTGAGGAAAACACAGGACAAATCTTTCTGGAGCACCAAATTTGGGGTCCGATGGAGTCAGGCGTGGTGTTTCTATTGTACTATTCTTAGTTAAACCTTCCTTTGACACCATCATTACAACTGGGAACAACCTTTACAATTAACTCTATTGAGTGAAAAACAATTGATTCATTTCCTCCAGTTGTTAACAAACTCTGGGGTTGAGCGAGCTACAAGTCGGAAGAAGTATTAAAAAATACTCAAATATGATTGGCTACATCAGATTTCAAGAAAGGTTTAATTCCTGTAAATTGTGGGATGGAGTAATAAAGAAGACTCAAATGTAATTGGCTACATCAAATTTCAAGAAAGGTTTAATTCCTGTAAATCGTGGGGAGGAGTATTAAAGAGGACTCAAATGTGATTGGCTACATCAAATTTCATGAAAGGTTTAATTCCTGTAAATCATAAGAACTTGTATTTTTGCTAGAAACACTCCAAAAGTAACAAAAGCCTCAAAGCTAAATTGGCCAAAATTGATATCCAACCAACCCACAAAGCTTATAGGGTTCCAAAGCAAAATGAATCTCCATCATTGTTAATCCAATAAACTAGTTGTGGAAGAAAAGTAGTTTTGGTGGAAATCAATTGTTGTTCCCAAAAAGATTGCAATTTTTGTTGTGCTCAAGAGACTATTTTGATAGGGTCAAACATTTATTGTACACTTTTTATCCTAAAATAAGGAATCAAGGTTGTTTGGTGTATTGTTCGAGTTGCTCTATGCTTTGTCTCCTCACTTTTAGAAGATGGGCCTATGACCACATTTTCAAAATTTAAAATTCCTCTCTAGCTTTGTTTTCTCCTATATTGCAACCATATATGAATAAAATGTTTTCTATTTATTTTTCAAAGATGCAATTGCATGTCTCCTACATACCGCTCAATTTTCACAATCATTTGTGAAATTTGAAATTGTTGCAAATTTTAAATCAAAAGTGCAAAAATTCATCATTGATAAAAAAAATTAAAAAAGGTTGGCAATACTTCCATAAGTGTATATTATAGTGTAATACAACATGGTACAGAAATATGCCATGTCATTCAAAAATTGAAAAGTCAACACTCTCTATGATAAATTGCCTAAAGTTCAATTGGTAATAAAATATTTAAATTTAGTAATTTTTCAATAGGCAATAAAGTATTTAAATTTAGAAATAACTATATAGGCAATAAATTTTTAAATTTAGTAATTTTCAATAATTCAAAATGATATGAACCTAGACTTCATAAACTTCATGATCTCTATTTCATTTTCTTGTCTCAATTTTTTTTAAATCATCTCTATTACTGAAATTTAAAGAGACAAATATAAATTATCAAAATACAAATACATGGTGATTCATGGATTTTTCCTTTCCTCAAACCAAAAAGTCAAAATAAATCATAACAAGATATAATGAGAGAATCTACAACATCATTAATTGAAATTGGACTCAAAGATCTCCCCAAAATAACTAAGATGATCATTTGAATCCAGAGAGGAAACTAGTCAAGACAAACCAGAATATGACATAATGAGAGACTCCACAATATCATTAATTGATCAATAACTTAAATTAATATCAAAGATCTCCCCAAAATAACTTGGATGATCATTTCAAATCCAAAGAGGAAGCTAGCCAAAATAAATCATAACAAGACATAATGAGAGACTCGACAACATCACTAATTGAAATTGAATTCAAGAATCTCCCCAAAATAACTTAGATGATCATTTGCAATCCAGAGAGGAAGCTAGTCAAAATAAATCATAATAAGACATAATGAGAGACTCCACAACATCACTAATTGAAATTGGACTAGAGGATCTCCCCAAAATAACTTAAATGATCATTTGGAATCCAAAGAGGAAGCTAGTCAAAATAAAACATAACAACACATAATGAGAGACTATAGAACATCATTAATTGAAATCAAACTTGAGAATCTCCCCAAGATAACTTATATGATCATTTGGAATCCAGAGAGGAAGCTAAGTGCTCAATGAGAAAATTTCAAGAGAGTTTGGTGCTTGTAGTAAGTAAAGTAATCTCTGGGGAAATTTTAAACTAATTACCCTATGAAAGCACCCCTACATATTGGTTCACTATTCCAAATCCTATTGCAAATCCTATTGTAAATCCTACTCTCTGTGTAGCCTCATAGGATTCCCTATGGAATAACGTGCCAAAAAACTCGACACATTAGACAAACTTGTGGATTAATTGGCACATGTTCTAGGAATCTATGCCACTCATTGGTTGAAAAGTTCAAGAAATGAAGTATACGATTGGTGAGGTAATTACGCTTACGAAACATCAAAACATCTTCACATGCAATAAGATTGAGAAAGCAATACTCATCTTCAGGAAAGCATTTGTCATGTGTCTTCACTGGCACCCACACCTTAGAACCATCCTGAGATTGAAACTCTGTGATGAAAAAAAATCCTCCTCCATTGTCCTGTTCGTCCAATTTTCTATGCAACACCACCATACGGTCACCTGCAAGTGCATATTGTCTCACATGCGCTCCTTCAACTTGGAAGAGTGAATCACCATCCAAAAACTCTAGCTGCCCTTCCTCAAGGTCATATGCACAAATTCTTGGTGTAGACCAAAAATTGTTGTGCTCCCAAATCCATGCACACGCACAACCCAAAATGCGACCCCAAGATGGTGCTGTTGTACTCCATTGCCTAGAAACAGAATCATATGTTTCTATTGTGTCACAACCTATCTTCTTCACAATGACAACCACCTTATACGCTTTGGTCTTCAAGTCCACTTTCATGTGCACCAATGTTGGCGGGACACTGTAAAGATGTTGTAGATGAGGGAGCTCATGTTGAACTCGTGTCAATGGATTGATTACCACAATGCACAAGGGATTCTCCTCCGTGTAATTCCAAGTCGAGACAAAGCAAATCAATCCACCATCACTAGCCATTGGCATCCAAACATGCCCCATCCCAAAAGAATAGGCCCCGCTAGGGGCATTCCCCCGATTGGTCAAGTGGAAGCGATACTCATACAGCCATATAAATTTCTTGAAATCGATGATTCTTACCGAGAACGCATTGGCTTTCCCGGCATACGAAACAAGTGCCGCCATGTTGGGATTCCAATCGTCACATGCTCCGTTGAACTCCATGTTCATGATCCATTCCTTGGAGAGCTGGCACCGTAGGCGGGTGATTTCAGGCACTGGCAGACGTGCCAGGACAAGCACCAGCAACTCCCTGGGAAGACTTCCCCAAATCGCAGGATTCATCACGGCATATGGACCAACCTTGTGCAAAGCGGCCATGTAGAGCAACCGTCCTAACCTCTCTCCGGGAACTTCTCCTCTACCACTTTCTAGAAAGCAGCTCAGCTGCTCTTGCAAAGGGCTAGGCTATTTGAAGGTGATTTGGTTGTGCACCGTGAGTTTGGTCTTCGATGGTCACCACCCCGCTAGACTCCTCCACGCTTGTTCAAAACTATCAGTCACACAAACATAATCAGGTGAGTATTCAGTCTGAAAGAGCCTCACTTACAAGCATCCGAAAAGCCCCCTGACCTATCAATCCTAATATGATAGAGGGTAACCCTAGCTCCACGTTGCAGTCGAGGAGCTCGGCAGCGCTCACTGTATGTGAGCGTGGAAGAGCACCGTCTCCGAAGTTCAGGACCAAGGCGCTCGTGGTACAGTACTAAGGAGCTTCCTAACTTTCGAGTTTTCAATTAGACAGAGGTTCCTCTTTTGGTTTCCTCGTTTCAGTGCAATTGAAGGGTAAGGGGACACTCGGTTTATACTTCAAACATGGAATTGCCAAATCGATTGTAAAGTCTGAAACGGAGCAGACGAAAGAAGAAGATGGAACTTGCAGTCTGCTGTTTTGGGGCTTCATATTCCCAGATTATTACAAATTGTTGGGTCGAAGTACAAGCCTAGAGGAAATAGAAAGAAGAAAGCGGGATTACGTTACCAGACTTCAGAAAAAACTTGTCAGATTCCATTTCTAGGCCATGGAAAGTATTCAAGAATCGCCGCTGGAAGGCCTCTTGACATGCGCTCCATGTTCAGTGGCCGCCCTTCCCATGGTCGCTTCATCAGCCCACACCACAGTCTTCTTCTCAAAGGCTCCTTAGCAACACAATCGCAGACACTTTGATGGAAATCTGGGCAAAGGAACAAGGATCAGGAGGACATGATGACTTCCAGGGCCCCAGGTTACAGGCATACGATTGCCCAGATAGCAAGCGAAGATATAGACAACCAAATTTTGCAAAGGTGACAGCACTTGTGACTCGAGGAACAAAACCAATGCATTGCCATATACATTGAAGGGTTAAGAACTGCCCTAAAATGTACAAGGCATGGCAAGTCATTGGATGCAACACTGAACAAAACCTCCTACAGTACTACTAATAAACTAGTAACATTAGTTATCTTCATCATTCCTCTGCATTCGCTCGAGTACTCAACGTGTGAGAAGCTTCTGGAGAAGCTCCCAACCCTGTACAGTACTGTAGGACGTTGATTTCCTGAAAACGCAAGATTGAACAAGACCTCTCGAAGGGAACACTCAATAAGACAATCAATGCAATTTCCCTTAGAAATACTAGAGTTCCAAGTGCACGACGACGAGGACACCGAAACCACGCTTTCGCCTTCAGCACGAGTAAGAACGTTAATCCTCCTCCAGAGGTGTGTGGCAGAGTTTAGCTTCGTGTGGCTAGTTTTTCAGAAACTAGAGCCGGGGTTTCTACTCTTCAGGGTCAGACTGAAAGCTCGAATTGAAGGAAATGAACATTCATGCGGCAAAAGAAACCTAATTGGAGATAACTAGCTAGAACAGAAACAACACAACACCTGCAGTGTAGTACTCACCTACTGACCAAGAGGCTCGCCGGTCTTGATGCAGAAAAAGACACAATCGGGTGAGGGATTGCTCCGTTGCCGATGACTGAATTCCGAGGCAACAACGCGTGCAACACTTGCAGACTGTCTGCAAAGAAATGCTGGAATCGTTTGATGAATCCCGGCAAACTGGATTGCAGAGTCACCTTCGCGTTCCCTGAGTCGCACAAACTGTGAGCGAACTGAAATCACCTCATCTTGCAAGAGAAGTTTAGGGTTCAGGATCTCGGTAGAAAGCCAAGTCTCCGTGGTGAGCTATTTCGGTGGAAGCAACCAAAGTAACCAAAGTCTCAAACTAAAGTGGCCAGAACTGACATCGTCAACGAAATTCAGGGAGCTACCAGAGCAATAAATTAGAAACAAGAAAACAGAATGCTGCTGCATGGAGGCAGCATTGGGCAAAGTAGAGACAAGCACGCAGGCCTGCGGAGTGGCCAAGTTGAACAAATGAGGATGTTCTTACCAGGATCATCAAGCCAACTATTCGGGCTTAAGGTTTTGTGCAGCGAGCAGGACAACCGAGTGCGGCGCAGAGATAAAAATCAAACAGACGAACAAACAATCAAGCAAACGAAGGAACAAACGCCTTGCAACGGCCAATGCAGCTTGAAACGCCGTCCTTCTCCGCAAGGACAAGTCAGAGTGCCAACGGAAGATGGGATAACGGGGACAATGTCACAGAGCATCTCCAGCAGAACGGGCAAACACCAGCTCGGCAAATTACAGGGACTCTTTCTTCTTGCTGGGTCAATCCTCTGGCCTGAAGGCAAGAATGGGTTTCACAGTCTTAGACTCTGGTATTACCAACCTAGATGAAGCTGACTGTGGACAGACCCTAAATGCTGGTTGGAGTCGCTTGAATCAATTCAAAACAGTTGAAGTCGATGGACTGAATTCTCTTATCAGACCAAGGACACAATTTTGGACTTCTACTGATTGTCTGTGGTGGATTGATTTTGAATTCAAAAAAATATTCTGAAATGGAAAAGTTTCGCCTTCATTGCGAGTTCTGGAGTGGGATTGAGTGCATGGCTTGAGCTTAGGTGCGGGGAAAAGATTGACAGCATTTGAAATTGGGCTGAGAATTTGTGGAAGCGCTGGTTGAGAAATTGGTAAGTAGCACCAAAACATTTGTTCAGTATCACTTATGTTGCGGCGAAGTATGCTTTCTTAATTTGAGGGTGGCGAAGCAGCAGGGAATTGGTGGGCATGTTTTTGCACTCACAGACATTAGGTATGGAGATGCATTTTGCAAATGTAATCTGCTACCTGTATATCCTTCGCTTGGGTCAGTTTTGTAGATAATTAAGCAAACTTTGAAGCATGTCCAAAGTTTGTTAAAATTCGAAAGACAAAAGAAATTCATTTGAATGTTTTTAGTTCTTTGTGAAATCTGAAACGCCAGAATTAGAAATTTTCTCAATAATTAGGAGATTAAAGAATGACATTTCGTCATCTCGACACACAATTGTTGCAACTGACATGCGGATGCGGTAATCCAATCTCCTTGAGTTTCGTTCTGGAACTGCTTGCAATACTCTTATTGATTTCTCGAGCTCTTCTCACAAATTTCAGTTGTGCAGGAAAGAGTTCATCCCTCTGAATTATGGAGACCATGAGCCACTCCGTATTGTCCTCAACTCCTGTGAGATTTGGCAGAAACGCCTCGCTGCAGTGGGCCACGGAGTGCACCCCCCGTTACTGGTAACCACTTGCATTCTCATACTCTCTCATGCTTGCTTGTGTGAACCCTAGGAAGGGATTCCATAATCTAGAGTGAGTGGGGAGTATTTTAGGCTGTCAACATTTTGGGATAGAGATGTTCTATAGGGTATTGAAGGGAAGTTCTATAGGAAGCGGAGAGGACTCTATAATATCGTATAATATCAAATGTAAATGAGATCAATCCCTGGGGAACTCTATATCATAAATTTCTGATTAAATCATGAGTAAGCTTTTTCATAAACTTGCATACTGGGCAATTATTGCAGTCTTATCCTAAACCCTAATTGTTCGACTCAGCTAACTTTGTGCTTTATGAAAATCTTGAAAGAACATCCTTAAGCCAGGATTTGAGACCTTGAAAGTCCCGGAGGAGGGGCCCTATAATAAGCAAGATTTCCTCCTCAAAGTCCTCTATAGTACAAAGTAGCCTCTTTGAACACTGCATGCGTTTTGGCCTCTTTAGGTCAAGCGCATGATGGGATCTATTGACGAATTGCAAGCCGTGGATTGGTTGTGTGTGGTACAGGGAGGAAGAGGCAAACATCACACTGCAGTAATTCCTCTCTTGCTCCAAGTTCGTGCCAAAACCCCGTCGTCGGAGAAGCAGACTTCTTTGAGTATTCCAGTCCATGAGACTAAAGGTGTGAGGAGTCCTTACGAAGACATTCGTGACAAGGTGGTGAGCGTGCGTTTGGTTGCTGCCGGGGTCTCCATTGCCGTTGCTTTCTTAGTGGCATTATCTGATGTCGACCCTGCTTCTGCCAGTTACAGCAATCCCCTCTCCCTTAATCATCAAGCCACTTGTCTAATCATGACATTTATAAGAGGAGCTCTTGAGATTTTGGGCGCTATCTGGTAATCCAAGGAAAAATTAGGGTTTTCGAAAGTTCGCAATCTTTCTTTGAAATATATCCTTTTACGTCTTGAGTTCAAGAATTTGGGAGTAAGAAACCCCTGACATCACTTCACTAATTCCCTGATGGTGTTGACACTTGTGAGCAAGCAAGAGTTGCACTCCATGTTTGGCCATATATAATCCAAATCAGATGTCCTTTTTTATCCTGTTTTTCGATGAGCAGTGAGGTACGTGAAGTCATAGAACAACTTAAGAAAATTATGAATCCTCCTGTTATGAGTGATCTTTGGTCTTCCCTCTGGCACCGGAGTAAACAGAGATCTTGCCAGCGTTTGGTCATTGCCTCTCAGATCAGACGCATTCTGGTGCTCAGTGTTTTGAGCAGAAACAGGTACCTCGACACTCTCAGTTTCAGTTGCATTGCCGTAGAGGATACTATTTGCATCACTTTGAAGCATTTTAACCCATACTAAGGAGTGTGATTTCATTCAGGGATCACTATAGAGCTGTGCCGGGATAGCTTATAAATTTATGCTTAGTGATAAATTCTTCCTTCGGTACTTCGTTTAATCTTCTATTCTCCTACTACTGAAGTCCTCGCTGGTGTTCATCAGATGTTCGGTAAAGAAGCAATGAAGTACATTGACTATGTGGAGTGTTAGTCGGAGGGGTACAGACGAGGTGTGAAGCTTGCACCGGCATGCTCTACGATTCCACACCAGGGTCATCAATGGCCGGGTACAGTCACACTCAATTGCATCGCTCTCATCTTCTATTCTCTCTTGAAGCCACCACATTTGTTGCATTACCTTAGTGGTCTATGATTTCTGATGCTTTTGCGATGGCCGACACTTGCCAGTTGCGAAAAATTGGAGCGATATGCTTGTTGCGGAAGAAGAACATTATCATTCCTGTTGATTCAGACCACGTTCTGTTGCAAGATCCGGACCAAAGATCGATCCTATTGCAACTCACCAGCGTTCCCCTCACGCCGCAGTTCCCAACAGAGGGAGCGTAAGCGTCTCCTGGAGGGGCCCATAAAAATTTAGAATTAGGTGTTTAACACTAAAAAGACATCTCAAACACTAAGTGTCCAATGGATGACTTCACCTAAGATTGTAAGATGGATAAACATGTTTTTTCATCCAATATTGTTTTTGGAAGTTGCTTTCAACAAATTCAATTGGAAATCCTCTCATTATGGTATTATTGACTTTTCTAAAGTAGAAGATGTTTAATCTACACAACACCCTGCAATGTATTTTGTCCGTTTCTTGCTATTTACTCTTCATGTAATTTTTAGCCATGAAAATGATATTTCTGGAATTTGAGTCCCACTAATTAAATGCAGCTAATTAAATGAGTGCGGTTTCTACTCCAATTGGAATTTCTTTTTAAATTGTAGATTTCAACATCATCTGATTTGCAAAGTGTCCACACTGCATTTCTGCAGCTTCCCCCGAAATAGGGTCGGATGACTTCCCTGGGTAGAGATCTGCGTCCATGCCCCTTGCTTCAGTCCATGGTCAAGTACTCAAACTCATTAAAATCACGTATTGGAGAGCTCCAAAATTGAGAGTCATGTGCTCAAAGCCCTAAAAACTCAGACTCATATAAATCTCACGTTCCAGTTGCCTTTTGAAAATTAAAATTGCCAATTTCCTGGAGTTTAACATTTAGAGAGATTTGACGAGTAAAGCTCTGACCTGAACTCTGGCATGAACAAGAAAATAAAAGCCTATTGTAGGAAAAAATCTTCGACAAATCATCAAGTTCGGCCTATTCTTTCAGAGAAGAACTACCAATAGCCGAAACTTCCTTCACACCATAATTCCATGGTACAACTAGGAATACCACAACCTGCTTCAGGAGATTATATTTGGAAAGGACTGCAAGATTCAATACCGAGAAACAAGACATGAATTCAATTATGCAATTTGAGAAGATCAAATAACATGCACTCACAAAATACATCAGCCTTGGCCAGAATCGCAGTTTCTACTGAAGTTAAATAATACTCAATGAGCTCCATGACCTGGAATTTAGTCGAAACCTCCTCTTCTCCTCATTCTCTTCCAACAGAATCTCACCAGAGACTCGGTTTATTAGAGTATTTCTTCAGAAACCTTGGCAATGGAAATAGCCAGTTCTTGCATCGTTTTCAATACTGGCCGCTAATTTGGGAACTTTCGTCACTACATTTCAACTGTCCGACAGGTCTGTTGCGTCTCACAACGACATGGTCAGCTTCTGAAGAATCAAAGACAACGTACCAATGCAATTAAGTAATCAGGTCCCCAGCTTGAAATTTCTAGAGAATGAGCTTGTGGACTTACACCTGAACTTTTCTGATAACAGCCTGATCACGATCTGATAAAGTGCCAATTCAGTTAGTGAGGAAATTGCAGAATAGCCCTAAACCCTAATCAGTCCCAGATGGGTATTAGGGTTGGACAGGGAAGTCTTCACTCACCTTTTTCTGAGATGGCGATGGGAACATTGCTCCATCTGCAACACTTTGGCCTTGTCGAGAGCAGCCACCTCGCCAGCAACTTGTGCCTTCGAGAAAGACACCAAACGCAAGCGCAATTCGCTGTGGAATCCTCAGAAAGCTCAACCAAATGGACACGCCTGAGCAGCTGATGCCCGGAAATTCTGAAATTGGGAATCAGTGGCTACCTCATGAGGCTGGAAAACTCAATCGTCTTTGTCAAACTGGAGGATCTCAATGAGATTGGCAGTGTGAGATTAGTCGCCCAATTGAAACGTCAGATCCTCATCAGTCCTACTTACCAGAGCTCCGGGTGCCATAATTGGTTGGCGCTCTAGAAGCCATCATGCACAGGGAGGTTATCGTTGTTTCCTTACGGGAATCTGAGAAGTTTCCCAGAGGCGGAGGGGGGAGCAGGGAGCAGGGAAACTCAGTGGCACAAATCAGGGGACCTACAGTTTCACTCCCTGCAGAGAGAAACAAAATGACCTGAAGAGAGAGTAATGCAAAATATGCTCAAAACCTTTGTTTCTTTCGGCTTACAACTGTCAGAACCCAGATTTTAAAACTGTAATGCCCCTCAGATCCTCAAAAGTAGATAGAATTCAGTCAT
Source organism: Climacium dendroides (assembly GCA_950106755.1). Taxonomy (NCBI): domain Eukaryota; kingdom Viridiplantae; phylum Streptophyta; class Bryopsida; order Hypnales; family Climaciaceae; genus Climacium; species Climacium dendroides. The sequence continues at coordinate 45,620,341 of OX467082.1, read as the reverse complement.
AAAGAAAAGCACTGTTGTTTTCCTTCTAAGAATTACTCTTGAAAATGTTGTACATGAGCGAAAGTTTGAATTTTATGGAGGAACTTTGTAAACTTTCACAATGACTTGAATTATCCACTAAATTATCCACAGAGTATGTACAGTTTCTCTGGAACCAAATTGATGCCAGCAACACCATCTTTACTTCTGGATTCCATAAGAGCTTGACGACAGCGAAGCATCAGGGACCTGATCTCATATTCACTCATATTCCAACCACCATTCATTTCTTCCAAAGCGCTGAGTAAGGCTTCAAATAGTACGTTGGGCGGGGTTCAGCACTCGAAGATCGAATCAGCACACAACATTGCAGACATGTTGACCAAATCTCTCCCGGCCTATACTCATAGGAGATTGGTACAAGAGGCCGGCATGCGTTTGTTGCATGAGATAATTCCTCAATAGAGGTTACACTCTTTTCTATCTGTGGGATTTTTCCTAATTTAGGTTTTATCACAGATCAGTTTTTAACGAGGTAACCCAGGATCGAGGAGTGTTGAGATGACAATCCCAGTTAACTTAGGTTAAGTAAGACTTAGGTTAAAGTAAAAGTGGTACTCTCACTTTTACTAATGATACTACCGAGGCTATGATCCTTTCATATATATATGTAATCATGTAACCCTCTGAATATACTTGTGAGTTGTTTTTGCAATAGATATATATTTCTAGTCTTTGTCCTATCTCTCCATCACAACAGTTTGCTTGATTGTTGTTTGTTCGTCTCTCTGATTTTCTTTTGTTAGTAGTATTGCCTCACTTTCTCTTTTCTTGTTTCTAATTTATTGTTGTGGTAGCTCCCTCAATTTGGTTGACGATGTCAATTCTGACCAATTTAGCACGAGGAATTTGTTATTTTGGTGGCTTCTACCGAAATGCAAGTTCTTACGATTTACAAGGGTACATACAAGTTCGGAAGCTCCCTTCAGGGTTTGAGTAATCCTGAAGCACAGGCGGCTTAATTCTTGACTTTGAAGACGGTAATTCTTGCAAATGGATTTCTCACCTGGTTTTGGTTGTGTGACAAACAGTTTGGAACGAGTGAGGAGGAGTTTAGAGAGATTGCAACAATTGAAGACGAAACTCATGGTGCACATCTAGATTACCGTCAAGTAGCAAAGCTTTTGGGAGAATAGCTGAGCGCCTTTCTAGAAGGTGGCAGTGGAGAACTTCTCGACACTTACCCTACATGGCCACTTCCCACAAGGTTGTTCCATATGCCATCATGGATCCTACCCTCTGGGGAAGTCTTCCAAGGGAGTTGTTGGTGCATGTCCTAGCACGTCTGCCAGTGCCCAAAATCACCCACCTGCGTTGCCAACTCTCCAAAGAATGGATCATGAACACGAAGTTCAATCCAGCATGTGACGAAGCGAACCCCAACATGGCGGCACTTGTTTCGTATGCCGTGCAAGTCAATGAATTCTCAGTAAGAATCTTTGATTTCAGCAAATACGAATGGTTGTATGTGTATCGCTTTCGTTTGTCAAATCGGGAGAATGCAGGTAATGTGATCCAATATGTTTGGATGCCAATGGCCGGTGATGGTGGATTGGTCTGCTTTGTCTCCACTTGGAAATACACAGAGGCGAATCCCTTATGCATTGTGGTGATCAATCTATTGACACAAGTTCAGCATGAGCTCCCTGCTCTACAACATGTTTACACTGTCCCGCCTACACTAGTGCACATGAAAGTGGACTCCGAGACCAAAGGGTATAAGGTGGTTGTCATATTCAAGAATGAAGGCCTTCACACCGTAGAGACGTATGATTCTTTTTCAAGGGAATGGAGTAAAGCAACGCCATCTTGGGGCCGCATTTTCGCTCGAGCGTGTAATTGGAAGATTGGCGCTCTCGATTGTTTCTACTTGAATGGTTCAAGCGCATGTGCATTTGATTTTGAAGAAGGGCAATTGGAGCTTTTGGATTGCAGTTCTCTCTTTCAATCCGAAGGAGCAACTGTTATGCAATACGCGTTTGCAGGTGACCGTGTGTTTGTGTTGCACAAGAAAGGAAATCTGTTTGACATGATGTCAGGATTTTATTTCATCACAGAGTTTCAGTTCCAAAACAATGTTGAGATGTGGGTGCCAGTGAGGACACACAACCCATGCTTTCCTGGTTTGGAGGATTGGTCCATCGATCTTCAGGCATGTGAAGGTGTTTTGATGTTCCGGAGAGGTATTTGTACCAAATACAACCAGGTTTGTTCCTTTCTGAACTTTTCGACCAAGGAGTGGCACAACCTCTCAGAAAAGTCACAGGAGAATCAATATGTTTCTCTGATGTGTCGAGCTTTTTGGAACGTGATTCCATAGGGGATCGTGTAAGGCTACGCGAAGGGTCGAGTATTTGCTTCAGTTTAGTCATTTGAACCAATGTACAGGAGTGTGCTTTCATTGGGAAATCAGTGTAGAAGGTCTGGAGTGAGATCAGTTCGCTCACTACAAGAGCCAAGCTCGAATGTTTCTCCCTCATTGCGCAATGATTTGTTCTGCAATCTTTCTAAGTATCACATGAATGGAGCCGAGTGCATTTTTCATTTACCACGTTGTTCCTTTCTATGCAGTTGCAGCCATCATACTGATCCTTTTCAATTTCTACTACTTGTGAAGACAAGGTTCCTTGTCTCTATATTTGAGAATTCAGAGGGTTAGTATACAGTCTCATTCAAATACAATGCATACTAGTATGCTGATTATATGAAATTTTCATAAGCTTGGGTGTCATCCACACCATCCTTTTACACATACAATTTTGGTTTAGATTTTAAAATACTACTATTAACAGTGTTAAATACATTTCACTATTGACAGTGTTAAATACAATTCACTATTGACTGTTAAAAATAAGATCATGCAGTTGTAATGTACATAGTGAGCCATACTAACTTATGACACAATACTATGATGATCAAAGAAGGAAGAACATTGTAAAATAGACCTTTCAAAGACATTGAGGCATTGATGTGAGTTGCTTCCAAATGAGCTGCATCAAAATCAAAAGGGAGGGTTCTCTTCTTTAAAATTCATTGTTTCTTACTCAATATGATGCAAACATGTATTACATAACCCCTAAATGCTTGAGGCACCAAATTCTCATGCTGACAAAACTTTAAAGTTAAATTAAACCTTTATTAGTTTATTATTTTTAGTAGTTTGTATTTCTCAAAAATTTGGTTTGAAATTTGGTTTTAGCAGCAAAAATACGATTCTGAAAATGAATGATTATGATTTTTCTATTCAAGATTTTGTGTACGGGTGTTCATTGCAAATCTTGATTTTTTAGTGTGGAGGGCTCTTGGAAATGAGCCTCAAAGACACTAGACCTTGGAGAAAAAATCACATTCAAAATTCATTTAAAAAAAATGTAGAATAGATTTTGAGAAGTTGTAAATTGATTAGAATTGTACATGTTAGGCCCTTTCACCTCATGTTTTTTTGGTGACCAATTTTGTAGGTTTGACATGTGAAAAGAGAGTTGAAAATCTTCAAATGACTTTCACATTTTTCACACCCTCATGATCAAACATTATAATCTTTCCAATCCATAAGTGATATTGTTGTGTTTTTTTTTCCTATGCAATTTCTAACATGTCTAGTTTGAATTTGTAGGGTTACAATTTTTTTTTAAATTGATAAAACTTATTAAAACGTTGACATTTTGTTCAGTTTAAAGCAAATTCCTAGAAGCTCAAAAAAAGCCTTGGACATTTAAGAGATAACCCCTAAAGTCCTAAATTGTATTTTTTAGCAACATAGCAATTTGGGGCAGCTTAATATGAATGGAATTAATTTTTTTATTTGAAATTTTCACACAACATGTGCCTAAGGAATACCTTTAAGGTCCAAAGATTTTCATAACTTTTGACTACACGGTTAAAAAACTATTGTATGATATGTAGTATTCATTACTTGGTGGCTAGTTGAGGCAACAAAAAAAACTTCTTTAAAAATCACTTTTTAAGAAATAAAGATTTGAAATTGGTTCTCTAAATTTATTTATACGCAAAAAATCTTGTTACAAAATCTCTATTCTAAATTAAACTTTGAAGCCCTTTATTTAACTCAAATTTCAATATTTTTGGTGTAGATTGTTTATTACAACATTACAACCATTGGAATTGGCATTTCTTAATTCCATAAATAAATTGCTAACAATTTAGTATTTTGAATCATTCTCTAGTTTTTTCTACTTACAATTTTTTTTCTTATATGTTGTACAATTCCAAATGATCTGAAATTTTTTAAATATGTAGTCAACTTACCTTGGAGAATGAATTCAAAGAAGCACCACTATTTTGAGTATTTTTTCATACAAATGTGACCTTGTGAAGTATAATTGCCTATTTTTTTGTAAGACCCCCCAAAAGATTTTTGTCACTTCAAATACTAATATCTTGCAATTTACATGGTGAAAATTTTTGAAACTTTTTCCACATCTTCTCAAACCAACATACCACAAGACTCTAAGGTTACATGTGTCCAAAAATATTTTTTTCCTAAAATTTGATACTTATGACTTTTTCTTAGCAATAGATTGGTCTAACTGGTGGTAAGGTAAACCAACCCATTGTAGTCAGAATGAGGAGTTTGGCATCATCTTGTTGCTGAAATTTTCCAATTTTTTTCTCACATTAGTACAAGTGTGAGAAACAGCAAGTGCAATTGAAATTAAATTTTTTTTGACAAAGTATGAATTCACTAGGAATTTTTGAAGCATTGAGCCCAAAAGAATCTGTAGACTACCTTAAGACCAACAAAATCTGAATCTTTAATGCTCATCTCACTGCCTAATGCAGTCAAAATATTTTCTATTACAGAAGGCCAAAAAAGGTAATTTTTACAATGGACTTCACATTGTAAACTCAAAAAGTTCCTAATGAGGTCAGTGTTCATTCCATTGCTGTCATGTAAGATATGCATTGTTGCCCACATCCCGAAAAAAAACCACAATGGATCATCTCTTACGCGACCGCAATAGGTCACTTGACTGCAATGGGTTGTCTTACCTTAGTTCAACCAATATAAGGTCACCAAAGCCATGCTATTAGTGCCACAGTTCTTTGGCCCTGCTTGGTGACAATGGGCTTAGTATTGTATTGTACATTTCAAAATCTGAAATGAGCAGTACTATATTAATATTATATTGTACACAAACTAATCATAGATAGGCCTAATGCAGCACACAATTAACCCCGAAATGTCCAAGGCTTTTTTTGAGCTTCTAGGAATTTGCTTTAAACTGAACAAAATGTCAACGTTTTAATAAGTTTTATCAATTTTTTTGAAATTGTAATCCTACAAATTCAAACTAGACATGTTAGAAATTGCACAAGAAAAAAAACACAACAATATCACTTATGGATTGGAAAGATTATAATGTTTGATCATGAGGGTGTGAAAAATGTGAAAGTCATTTGAAGATTTTCAACTCTCTTTTCACATGTCAAACCTACAAAATTGGTCACCAAAAAAACATGAGGTGAAAGGGCCTAACATGCACAATTCTAATCAATTTACAGCTTCTCAAAATCTATTCTGCATTTCTTTAAAATGAATTTTGAATGTGATTTTTTCTCCAAGGTCTATTATATTTGAGGCTCATTTCCAAGAACCCTCTACACTAAAAAAAATCAAGATTTGCAATGAACACTCATACACAAAATCTTGAATAGAAAAATCATAATCATTCATTTTCATAATCGTATTTTTGCTGCTAAAACCAAATTTCAAAACGAATTTTTGAGAAATATAAACTACTAAAAATAATAAACTGATAAGATTCTATTTAACTTTAAAATTTTGGTCAGCATGAAAATTTGGTGCCTCAAGCATTTAAGGGTTAAGCTTACCATAACTTCCATTGGTGGATCCACTCAATGGAGTGGCTTCCCCTCCTCAAGTTCATTTGGGTTCAAGGGATCTCATCGCTCAACCAAAAAATGCTCCCCAAACTATGCTACCCTCCCTCATTTTGTCAATTCAAGTGAACGTGGAGAGGATGTAACTCCAGCCAGCATTTCCAATATGCAAGTAAGTTATAAAACTTTGGATCTTTCTAACACTAGCATAGCATCATGAAAATGCAATCCTGGAGTTAGGGTTGTTGGTAAAATAGGACTTGCAAAGGGCTCAAAGAACATGCTAACATTGTTTGAAGTTGACACTCATGTCAATAATCTTGGCAACTGAAGCTGAATTCTTTCTCCCATTGTGACAAACCACTTGCTACGGTGAGCAAGATGTGTTGGTCATCAGATACTCAGATTTGTTGGTTATCACCTCACAAGTGTTGGTAATGCGGTCTCCCCGTTATGCCATTGTGGCCATCATATATATATATTTTTTAAATATTTTTTTTTTTGTAATTGCATTGGTGCCATGCAAACTCGTGGCCTTCTACAGGGTTCAGATTTTTCCTAATGTGATGGATCATTTTCCATTATGACTTTTGGCGAGCCATTGTTAAAGCCCCAAACACCACAACTGCTGTTATGCACTACACATCCCCAAAACGCACCCTCAGACTGTATTAGGGTGCTTAGATTTGTTGGTCATCATCTCACAAGTATTGGTAATGCAGTCTCCTTGTTATGCCATTGTGGCCATCATATATTTATTTTTTTAAATAATTTTTTTGTTGTAATTGCATTGGTGCCATGCAAACTCGCGGCCTTCTACAGCGGTTCAGATTTTTCCTAATGTGATGGGTCATTTTCCATTATGACTTTTGGTGAGCCATTTGTTAAAGCCCCAAACACCACTGACAGCTGCTGCTATGCACTGCACATCCCCAAAACGCACCCTCAAGCTCTGGAACTGGCATCACTCATCAATCTCACCATGCTAGTCTTGACAATCCTGCAATCCACCCAGGCAGTTCTTTTCATTTCATTGTAGTACAGACACTGAAGCCCCATGTGAAGAATTCAAACACAGAAATTTCGTAGGCAGTGAGGTTCACAATTGCAGAACAAATTGATGACAATGCAATTTTGTTTAAGTTCATCCTAGTTTTTAGAGCTTTGTACACAAGCTTGTCACCATTTGATGGCACCCAGAATTGTGCCAGTTCAAGAAGAAAAACTGACAATAACTGCTCCACAATTTCACTTGTAGAGATGGGGTTCATACATGTAAGTCCAGTCCAGTCAGAGTATGAAAGAAATTTTTTAGGGATTGAAGCTATCATTGGTATCATGGATCACACTGTGATATAAAGAAATTGAAATTGGTAGTACAGTGCCTTGAATCTGAAGAACATAATGGTCTCTACAGTGTAGAGGAGATGTGGTGTGAAGAAAACCAAGCAAAATGCCTTTTTTAACTTAATCCACATAGTTTCTTTCAAATGTCGAGCCTTGTGGTGGATGGAGATGCAACAAACCTTGAAATGGCATGTCTGATGGCTTCCCTCTTTGAAGTTGGCAAATGAAATTGTCTAGAAAAACCATGAATGGTTTCAGTTGATCACATTCTCACTTCTCAGCATTGTAAGAATCATCACAACACTTCAAATTAGCCCTGAAACTTAATCGATCTTGCTGCTCTAACAGAAACATGCTTAAAGTAGCTGACCCATTTCCAACCACTGAAGTGATTACGCATATTTGGAGCGCCGGTTTTTGGAGTGCAAAGTTTTTCCCATGTACTGAAATAGAGTTTGGAAGGATTGTATGTTTTTCCAGAATTTTATTATATAAAATATAATTATTATGAATTTTTTAGTGAAAGATTCTCTTTGACCTGTAATGGTGATATAGACCTTTCAATTTCTAACCAAAGGCTGGTTGCAATATTGATAGCTTTACAACCATTCATAATGCACCACAACTGCTCCTTGAACTCCACAACTTCACGGAAAAGAAAACACAACTTCACAAAAAGAAAGGAGCATGTAGATTGAAAATGGAGTGGTGGTTAAATTGGAAATGGAGTGGTGGTTAAATTGGAAATGGGGTGGTGGTCGAAAATAGGTTAGCTACTATAGAGCATCTCCACCAATTCGCATCATAGTAGACACGCCAGATTGTGAATGAAGTGTGTTAGGAAAGAGGAAGGATTCCAGAGCCATTTCCGGGCTTTTGCAAGAAACAATTTGCAAGTCTGGGTACTAGTTTGTAAGACTAGTCAAATATGCAAACAGAGAAACTAAGTAAATAATTATATGGAACGTGTATTTTCTGTGCTAAGGAAATCAATTTTTGCAATTGTTGGAATTGGTTGCATGACTTCTGGCGACTTCCTTGCACTATGTTAGCATAACAGTCATGCTAGGACTCAATATGTGTGTTTCACGATCCCAAAAGTGGTGGTTTCTGATATTCAGTGTTGAAACCCTAATAGATATACAACATAATTCAAATGTGAAGCTCCATAATTGTCGTAAATTATGGTATTTGTTGAGCAAAGGATGTATTATGAAGGATAATTAGACTTCTTCTTACAACTCAATTTCATCTTTGATTTTACCTCACACCCTTTCAAAAGATATTAAACAATCATCGGATATTTATCTCATGGTAAAGCAAGGAAGCAAATTTTGGGTCTCATATTGGCTTCTAAATCAAGTCACCTTTCTTCTTCTTGAATACCTACCTCCCACCAATAAACAACAAGCATAAATGAATGTTTGGTCACTCTACTATCATCACAAGCAAAAAAAAATGTCCACTTCAATGTTCATGACTTACTTCCCTAAGCAGTAAGGTAAATACATCAAACATTGCAAGAATAAGTTCTGTGGCATAACCAATATGTTTTAGAAAATGAACAACAATTTTTGCACATTGATGAAGGACTATGAATCAAAATGCAAGTGGCTCTATAATTTTTGGATGTGTTGTGAACTAGTTACAAATTTTCAAAGATGTGAGGTGTAGAGTGCTACATCATCATATAGGTGATGCCAAAATGCATTTGATGCGCATGAAGAAATGATACTAGTGTAACCAAAATATTTCATAAAGAAGAAATTAAAACAAGAGAATATGTACCCAATATCAACCACTTGTAAGGTTGTCACCTCCATAGTACTATGAACAAGGCTGCACACTACTAAAAATGGCTCCCAACTCCACCTCACACTTGTCCTTGTAATGCATACCATTTTAGGTGTCTTTATTCATTTTTCTTCAAAAATAGAAGTCGATTTTGAGGAGTGGTCCATTTTAGGTGTAGTTACCTCATTGTTTGTCTCATTCTTTACTTCTAAATTAATATGTCTTGTGCCTATGTTTTAAAATCAAATGAGATGTTGCAAAGCCTACAAACAATTCTAAAATGCACCTTATTAATGAGATTTTAAAAATATCCTACCAATAACGGTATCATGAAGTGTTACAACTTCGTTCAAATGTCTCAAAGTATTGTGATTATAGTAATCAAGTGTGAATGTTGTGGCATTCCTCAATTGCTTCTTTAGATTATATGTTGTAATATATCCCACCAACTACTTTTACTATCAAAGTGCGTTACATCTTTGTTCCAATAAACCATGCCCAAATAATACATGTAGTAGCCTGATCAATTTTATTCAATATTTAATTGCATAAGAATGACACATCATGAAAACAAAGTTGTTCTTGCCAAAAACTTTCTTACAAGCCACTTATTATGAATATCTCATGAAATTTGGAATTGTTTCATAAATGCATACAATAAATCATACAAAGTCATTTAGTGTCAACTCCTTTCTCCATTGTTTCATAAACACTTCACTAGATTTTCATTCATTGGTTCACCATAATCTTGTTGAGACACACTAAGATAAACTATACCCATAAATTCTTCCAATTTGTTGGAATTGGTTGCATGACTTCAAGTGACTTCGTTGTAAAACACTAGCATTGATAATGGTCATGCTAGTTCAATTTACATTAAGTATTGGCACAAAAATAAATATGGAAGGTAACTCAAATTTGAAGCTCTATAAATTGTGGTAAATTATGGTATATGTTGAGCAAAGGATGTATAATGAAGGATAACTAGACTTCTCCAACAACTCAACTTCTTCTATTTTATTTACCTCACATCCTTTTGATGAGGATGGTACACAATCATTGGTTATTTATTTCATAGTGAAGCAAGGAAAGAAACCTTGGGTGTCATGTTAGCTTCTACATTAAGCTGCCTTCTTTTCCCTTTTTGAATGACTACCTCCCACCAATAAATAAACAATATCCATGAACAATTTTGTTTGTTGTTAGATGTCTCGCTCTCATCACAAGTAGAGAAAATGTCCACTTTAATGCTCATGACTAACTTTTCTAATTGTTTCATTTTTTGAGTTCTAGAATTGTATGTCTTAAGCTTGTGTTTTAAAAATCAAGTAAAAATGTTGCAGTGCTTGCAAGCATTCCTTAAATGTGTTTTAATAATGAGATTTTTTAATACATGGGGAATTTCATTAAAATGGCGATATTCCATGTGCCATTTTCACAGTGTGCCGTTCCCACAGTTCAAACCAGGTGGTCTGAAATCTATTAGTGTCATAGATTTATAAACTCTATACCACTATTAGATGTATTAAATTTAGGAAAGATGTAGATTTCAAACCAATCGGGTTTTAAAAGCTACATATTTCCTAAATTTCAGATATCTAATAATGGTATAGATTTCAAAAATCTAGGACACTAGTAGAGTTCAGACCGCCTGATCTGAACTATGAGAATGCCAAAGTCATAGAATAATCGCCATTTTAATGAAATTCCCCATATACATTCTACCAATTATGGTATGAAAGTGCATTACAACTTTATTGGAATGTCTCAAGTAGTGCGAGTTTAGTAATGAGGTGTGAATGGTACAACATTCCTCAATTGCTTCTTTAGATTACCTTACATATTATTATACATCTCACTAACTATCTTTATTATTAAAGTGCATTACATCTTTGTTACAGAAGAATGATACATTATGAAAATGTTGCTATAACTTCCTCGCAAGTCACTTATTATAAATACCTTATGATATTTGGGATTGTCTCATAAATGCAACCATTTGAAACATACAAGGTCATTTGATATCAACTCCTTTCTTAACTATCTCTTATTATTGCACCACAAATACTTACTTCACCACCTTTTCACTCATTGGTTTTCATTCACTAGTTTTGCACTAAGATAAACTAGGCCTCATTGTAATCCTTTTTTAAAAGTGGTTCATAGATATTCTTGCCTAAACTATACAATCTCAATTCATGAGAGCATTGGATCAATTTTGGATACACTTATTTTAATCCCTCAAGGACTCCAATGTTTTTAAGCCCAAAATCGTTGCAAAATGCTTGTATTCAAAGCAATACTAAAATCTTCATATATATTTATTCATTAACATATTCAACCATATAGGATCCTTTTGTTAATTGATTAAAATACACCTTCCTAAAATTTAAAAGTAAAAAACTTTATCAATTGCAAGATCACGATGTTTGAATTTCAAAAAGGAAATATTTCAATTCTTCCAAATGGTTAAGTTTCATCTTTTAAAATTTTAACCCCAAAATGTGCATGTGCTACAACTTGAATTTCTCCATGATTATATATTGTAGAAATAAGTTGGGAATGCACATAAAAAAATTTAAATTTATTATTCCATATTTATGCTTGGAAAAAAAATTAAACAAAAAGAGGTAAAGTCTAATTTAAAATTACTAAATTTTAGAATTTTAAGAATTTAGTTATAGATTTGTAAATTTTCAATTACAACGTTTGTGATGTTGTAGTAAACAATCTAAATCTTTTGTTTCAATTATTTTCCAAAAATATTAAAATTTGACTTCAAAACAAGACTCTAAAGTTTATTGTGAGGTAGAATTTCCATAATTGCCCATGAACTAAAACTCCTCATGACTTTCATCTTTGTTAACTGAAATAAAATGATTTAAAGCTTTTCAAAGTATATATAAACATAGAAAAACAATTACAAATTTTATTTCAAAATATACATATTTTTTTACAAGCTGCACAAATTTTGGAAGAAATTACATATCATACAATAACTTTTTAACCATGTAATCAAATGTTACAAAAATTGTTGCATCTTGAAGTTATTCCTCAATCACATATTGTATAAGAATTTCAAAGGGAAAAAATGATAATTACATTCATAAATGAGTGACCAAAGACTCTACATTATCCAAAAACAATATATTTCAAGGCTTTCAAAGTTATCCACTTTAAAATTCATAATTATTCATGTAGTGTCCAAAATATGCAAAATAAGAGAATTTAGAATACTCTTTTGATTTCCACTTGTCCAACAAAACATTAACCCCTAAAGTCCTAGGGCCTTTTTTCCATCAAAATCCATTCAAAATTATCATATCTATTGCAAAAAACAAAAGAACTTTAAAAATTATTATTTTTATAAATCTAACCATAAGATCTTATACTACACTAGTATAAGAATGCATGGAAAAAATTTCACAAACTTTGATCCTCTAGATTGCAAGATATTTGCATTTAAAGTGATGAATTCAAGATTTTTTTTAAAGAAGATGCTTAGATTGCCTAAAAACTAAGATTGTCCATAACGTTCTAATCATTAGTCCAAATGGAATGAATCAAAGCTTTAGATGTAGACAAAAATATAATCTTTGAGGGAAAAAAATTAAAAAATTAAAAAATAATAATTTGTGATTTTATTTATCATTTATTTTTGGATTGTTCCTCAAGTTGCTTTTTGGACTCATAGTGGCATAACTTTTGTTTCCAATCACTAATTGAAATTTTAAAAATTATATTCCCAAAAAGTTAATTTAATTTCCTATCTTCAAAAAAAGTTTCAAAAAATCATGTCAAATTGAGATTACACGAGCCTACCCAAAATCCCAAGAGTCCCTTGTAGGAACTTTGGGACTTTAGGGGTTAAGCAATTATTTTAATAAAGAAGAAACATTGCTCAATTAGGCATGTAGATGTACGCAATTACCTTTTTGCATAAAGCCATTGGGGGGATCATTTTCATTTTTTTTTCATTTTTTTTCATTTTTTTTTCATTTTTTAGTCATGAATAAAAGGCCATTCAATTTGATAGAGACTCATGAGATGGCCTAAAACAATAAGTGTGGTTGTCATGGATAGGATGGGTACTATAAGAGGAATATGTGGGCAAGTAGGGGACCGGGTCTAAAGCAACCCTTTTGGGGGGCACCATGCGGCCAGGTTGCAGCATTCCAAATAAATTTTTACTTCTCGTCAGAAAAAAGTAATCTTTTTTCGCCAAAAATTTCCCGTTTCTATTAAAAATGTGGATGAAGTCACCAAATTTGGATGAAAATATGAATGAATACAATTGAGAAGTGTTTTTTGGTTTAACAAATGGATGAATGTAGAATATAATGCTTCACCAAATTTTAAGTGATTGCCATCTTGGCACTTTCACAAAAAGTAAAAAAAAAAAAAGGTTGGTCTAAAGTTATTGATATATACTCTATAGGGAGAACGGATAAAAAAACACGGGATAGGTATTTAGATAATTGGGTATAGGTGGCGGAATTGGATAAATGGCGGTTTATTGTTCATTCCATAATTTTTGGAAGCATTTTGAATTAATGTAGTATACTCTAAAAGCACCTGTCCTTTTGAAATGGCTCCTATAAAAAGCTATTAAATAAATATGATTTGGTCCTTAAATGGACCTCTTTAGCTATTGATTGAATTGAGAAAAAATACTCTTTATTACAAGAGCCAATCATTGGCCTTAATTTCCTCAAATTCCTTTAGAAGTTGCAAGTAGACAAATTTTGGGAGACACTTTGGGTCACAAATAGGTACTTACAATAGATATATTTCAAAATTCATGACTAATTCAAAAATGCATCAAAAAATATAAAACCACTTGTGTTATGTTTGGCATCTATTTTTCTTTCTCTGAAAAATGAATAAAAAATATTTTTGTTCATGCAAACCTATAAGAAAGGCAAACTAGCCCTTACATGGTCGCTTTTAGAGCATACTTCCTTAGTTAGTTGCAAATTTTCAAAGATGCAAGGTGTAGCTTTCTAAAAGTGTCTTGTATGTGATGCCAAAATTATTTAATGCAAAGTGAGAAATGACACTAGTGGTATTAGTACATGTCATTAGTAGAGAAGTTAAAACAAAAGAAAATGTACCCAAAATCAGTCACTTGTAAGGTTGTCACCTCCACAATACTATAAATAGAGCCATTCACTACCCAAAATGAACCCCAATTCCACCTTATTTTTTGGCATCCTTCTAATGCTCACCCTTTTGGGTATCCTCCCTTTTCAATTTTCCTTCAAAAGTAGGGGTTGGTTTTCAAGAGTGATCAATTTTAGGTGTGGTTACATGGCTTTCTAATTCTAGAAGGATGGGCCAATGTCAAGCCTCATTATTCATTACTCTATTTGTTGCCATTTTGCAACAAAATCTAAATGAAATTTTTTATATTTATTTTTTAAAGATGTAATTATATGTCTACTACAAGTCATTATTTTTTTTTTAATTTTGAAAAATTCAAAGTCATTTTTGTAAATTTTTTACCAAAAAATGAAGAATATTCATATCAAATACAAAATATACTCAAAAAATTGAAATTTTTACTATAGATGTATATCACAATGTATAATTAAACTTATTGGGTTACTCTAAAATTAAAACATCAACAAACCATGGCTATAAGTCCAATGTTCATATTGCTATAAAATTATATTGAGATTTCCAAAATTTCAAAATTTCCACAATTGGAGTAGAAACTACTATTGATAAGCTTCATTTCATTAATTAGACTCAATTTTTTTTTAAATAATTTTTATGTCTAAAATTCACATTAAGAATAAATAGCAAGAAATAGACAAAATACATTGCAAAGGTGATATGTGGATTAAGCATCTTCTTCTTTGGAAAAGTCAATAATATCATAATGAGGGAATTTGCAATACTATTCCCTAAAAATATATTCAAGTAACTTTCAAAACAAATATTGGATGGAAAAACATTTCTTACCATCTTAGAATTGTAGGTGATGTCATCTAATAGGTATATGTCCCTCTCCTCTAATAAACACCTCATAAGTTATCATTGTGTAGTTTGCAAGAGTTCATGTCTAGGGACTAGGGTCATATAAAAAATAAAAAATAAATGTTATTAGTCATCCAATTCTACCATCTACAGGACCCTTCCATTTGCACCAATCTCCCACCCATTTCTATAGAGTTTGTAAACCATTTCCTTTGGACAAAAAATTGGGTGCCCGATTGGATATTATTGTCAAAGAATAATACCAAATTCACATCTATTTGTAGATGGCTTTAAGGTTGATAAAGATGTGGTTAAATGAATGTCGATTTCTAAAGAAGGCTTAGTTGTGAATAAATGCTTATCAAGAACAAGTTGTAGCTTCAACCAATAAAAAAATCTGTTTTTTAGAATGTCAAACTTGTACTTTTAAAACAATCATCCAACAGAATTAGATTGGTGGGTCACTCATTTTGAACCTTTTTAAGATGGTCACACCTCCTACCAAGCTACTAAAGTTTTTTATATTTGTGTACCAAATATGTTTGAAAATTTATATCAATTCAAGTTCTTATCAAATTAATCTTGAAAGGACGTGACCCCAAATGACCAAGGTAGTTACTAAAATTCTCTTATTATTAAACCAATAGACACTTTCTTTTTTCTATAGTTAATAATTAAGTCATTGATTAGATTTCTTGAGTTCACACCATCCTTATTGGATAAATATAATTCTACTTGTATTCCAATCAATTAACTCAACTAATTTTTTTTTTTTTAATTTAAAAGTACATACAACAACAAGCACATTGTACAAGTTTAGATAGCGAGATTGCACATTTGGGTGGTTATAGATTGTTCTACCATACAACAAATTGATAGAATGCATAGACCATCTAGAGTCCAACAACCATGAAATGTGACAATATCAAGCTTCAATCCTTAAAAGAAGTTGAGGTTAAAAATGACCAATAGATGATTTGGAAATAGAAACAAAGAATGCACGTATTGGTTTAATAATCCAAACATTTTGATGACTACTTTGATCATGAGGGCCAAGTCCTTTAACATCTAAAGGACCATTTGTCCCTTCGGGGACAAATGGGATTTTGGGCAGGTACTTACAATCTCAATGTTTGTCTTGATTTTTTAAAACTTTTTTGAAGATAGAAAAATGGATTAGCTTTATAGGAATATAATTTCTTTTCAATTAGTGCTTGGAAACAAAAATTATGTCTAGATAAGTTCAAAACAAAGGAGAGGAGATAACAAAAAAAATTTAATTTTAAAACTTTTTTTCTCATAGATTAGGTTTTTGTCTGCATTGAAATCTTTGATTCATTTCCTTTCAAAATTTATAAAAATATATTGGTGATAGTATTGGCGGGAGTATTGGTGGATCTAACCATATGGATGGAATCCAAAACTCAAAATCTAAAACTTTTATTTGTATATGAATTCCAATATATTCTTTTAAATAGTACTTTATAATGATTTTTTTCAAATTGTGAATCCCAAATAAGACTCTATACGTTTAGGGATTAAGGATTAACCCCTAAATCCCGAGGCACCAAATTTTGGTATTGATAATACTTTGAATTTGAATAAAACCTAACCAAGTTGCTATTTTTAGTAGTTTGTATTTTTTTATTCTTTTTCAAAGTCTAGTTGTAGCATTAAAAATCCAATTTTGAAAATAATTGGTTATGATTTTTCTATTTAAGATTTTGTGCAAGGGTGTTCATTGCAATGATCTTGACTTTCTGTAGTGTTGAGGGCTCTTGGAAATGAGCCTCAAATATACTAGATCTTGGGAAAAAAAATACTTTAGAAATTCACTTAAAAAAATTGTAGAGAAAATTTCGAGAAGCCATAAATTGATTGGTTGGGTTATATATGTTAGGCCCTTCATCCTCATGTTTTATTGGTGATCAACTTTTTAAATTTGACACATGAAAAAAGGATTCAAAGACTTCCAATCACTTTTGCAATTTTAACACCTTCATGATCAAGCATTGTAATCTTTCAATCTATAAGTGATATTGTTGTGTTTTCTTTTCCTATGTGATCTCTCACATGTCTAGTTTGGATTGTACGGTTATAATTTCAAAAAATTGATAAAACTTATCAAAATGTTGTCTTTTTGTTCAATTTAGAGCAAATTTCTAGAAGCTCCTAAATGCTCTTGGGCATTTAGGGGTTAAATCATTAAATCATTGCATGCGCTTTCCTTCGAGATGGGCTTCCATTGTCTGCACATTTCATAACATGGATCAAAGTTTGGTTTAAAAAAAAATTAAAATCAGTGAGTTTGAAAAGTCTCCGGCATTGGAGAGAGAGAGATGGTGTCCTTGGATTGCTTTGAAAATTGGGGAAACTTATTAGTTGTTTTTTATCCGGACATTATTGGAAGCAATAGATGGTCTCCTACCACAACATCACTCAGCAATGGGGGATGTTCCCCACATAAGGGAGAATATTCTTTTTATTCGATAGGCATTCCATGCAAAAAAGAATATTCTTTCATTGATAGATGTTTACCATATAAGGGAGAATATTTTATTTTTATTAATAGATGCTTAAAATTCATCCAAGAAGGCGAGCTAATAGGAAAAAGAGGTTCTCACAATTATCCGTTGAGGATATTTGCGATAGATGTTCCCCACATGAGGAAGAATATTCTTTTTTATCGATAGGTGCTCAAAATTCATCCAACAAGTTAAGCTTGTAGGAGAAAGAGGTTTTTACAACTACCCCTTAAGGATCCTTTTTTTGATGGATGTGTCCTAGGCAAGGAAGAGTATTTTTTCATTGATAGATTCTAAAAATTCATCCAACAAGTTGAGCTTGTAGCAATAAGAGGTTCTTTTTCACAATTATCCCTTAAAGGTTATTTGTGATGGATGTTCTCTACACAAGGGGGAATTTTTTTCATTGATAGATGCTAAAAATTCATCCAATAAGTTAAGCTTGTAGGAGAAAGAGGTTCTCACAATTAACTCTTAACCCCTTATTGAAGGACCAAACATCATTTTTTGGCAATATAGAAAATTTGGATAGCTCATTAAAAACAAAATTTTCATTTTTATTCTTTAAAGTTTCACACAATATGTGGTTGAGGAGTAGCTTTGAGACACAACAATTTCCATAACTTTTGACTACATGGCTAAAAAGTTATAGTATGATATGTAGTTTCTTTGAAATTGGCTTTCTAGATTTATATATTAGACAATTTTGAATCATTCCATTTTGATTAATGAGATGAAAGTTATAAGGAGTTTGAGTTTCCTCGCAATTATGGAATCTCTACTCAAAAATGAACTTTGAAGTCCTTTATTTGATTGAATTTTTAATATTTTTTGAAAAAAAATAAACCATAACATGTAGATTGTTTATTAAACAATTACAACCATTGGATTGGAATTTTTCAATTCCATAACTAAATTTTTATTTATTTTGGATTTTTATCTCATTCTATACTTCTTTCTACTTATTATTTTATCATGTATATGTATGGAATTAATTTTTTTGGAATTTTTAATATGTATTCTCAACTTATTCCTTCAACATATTATGGAGAGTTGCAAGTTGTAAGATATGCATATTTTTGTGTAAAAAGTTTGAAAAATGGAATCTAATCATTTGGAAAGAATTCAAAATGCATTTAAAAAAATTCAAGCATCATGGTCTTACAGTTGGTGAGGCTTTTATTCTCAAATTTTAAGAGTGTGTACTCGAATAAGTTAACAAAGAATTCTATGGCAAGATTCATTAAAACATAAATATAGATGAAGATTTTAGCCTTGCTTACGAGACTAGTATTTTGAAGGAGTTTTATAAGTTCAAATTGTGATTCAAAATCCAAGACTTAGATTGATAGATGTATCTTGTGAAGCAAAGAGAATGATACCAAAGACATTCACATGTAGTTGAGTATAAGAGGAGTTTTTCAAAAGATTCTAATAATCTAGCCCCTCAAATTGGGTATGTCATATAAGAATTAAATTCTTAACCCCTAAAGCTTTTCATTATTTAGAATCTCCAAATGCATCAAAATGTTAATCCCCAATGCAAGGATAATTTAATCTTCATATACACTTATTTTTTAATGAATCTTGTCATAGGATTCTTCAATTCATTTACTCAAATATATCCTTTCAAAATTTTAGAATGAATATCTCCACCAATTGCAAGTTTAATATGCATTAACTCTAAAATGTAATTTTTCTAAAGTTAACACAAGGTAAAGTTTTGTCTTTCAAAAGTCTTAAGAAAAAACACATATGTCCCATAACTTGTATATTTTAATCAATATATATATATATATATATATATATAAAATAATTTTTATCAAAAGAACATTAATTTTTATCTTTCAAAAAATTATAAAGTGGAAGGTGGTATTTTATGACCAAAAAAAAATCTAAACTACTAATTTGGAATTATTATTTCTAATGGTAAAAATGCTATAGTAAACAATTGGTATCCTTTATTTTATTTTTATTTTTAAATTTCACAATTAAGCTCAAAAATAATTTTATATGTTTTTTCTAACTTCATTGCCCACAAAATACAACTCATAAATTTCACTTCATCATCTAGAATTGAATGGTTCAAATGTTTCTAAGTAGGTATCAATCTATGCAATCCAATAAAATTAATTAATGTTACTTTATAATACATTTTTGGTTATTCAATTTAACTTTGAAATTAAAAAAAAACTTATAACTTTTGCAATATTTATTGAAAACAAAGCTTCACATATATTAGGATGATTAGCATTCATTCTATAAATTTTATACAAAAATTTTGAACCATGAATTCAACAAAGCTTATTCAAGTTTTCGGAAAACCTAAAGAGGACTCTTTGGTCCTTAAAGGTAATGGACAAAAAGGATGGTTTAGATTTTCAAAACTCCAAAATTGAAAAAAATATATTACAAAATATAATTTAGAATAATAGTTTAATGATATTTTGTTATAAAATATGATCCATAGATCATATTTATAGATTATATTTATAGAAAAAGAATTTAATGATGACTTTCAAACAAAAGTTGTAATCTAATATCATCCATAGATCATATCCATACACTTAATCCCTAAAGGACTGTGACTATGTCTTCACCAAAACTACTCCAAAATTGCCATTTCTAGTACAAATTCCAAATTTTAGAAAAAAATATTTCTATACACATGTAATTATAGGATCTTGTATTAAGATAGTTTGAGAAGATGCAGAAAAAATTTCAAAAACTTCCACCATGTAAATTGCAAGACAATAGCATTTGAAGTGAAATCCCCCTTTCGAGGGCCTTGTGAAAAACCAAGTTGTATTTCACAAGCTCACATTTGTATGAAATAATGTCCAAAATGGTGGTGCTTTGTTGGTTCCATTCTGGAAGGCAAGTTGGCTACATGCTTGAAAATTTCAAGTCATTTGGAATCATAAAACATATAGGAAAAAATAGTCAATAGAAAAAAGTCAAAAATGATTCAAAATACTGAATTAATGAGAATTTATTTATGGAATTGAAAAATGCCAATTACAATGTTTGAAATGTTGTAATAAACAATCTACATCTTGTGATTTATTTATTTTTTAAAATATTGAAAATTGAGTTAAATATAGGACTTCAAAGTTTATTTTAGAATAGAGTAGAGAATTCATAATTATCTACAAACTAAAACTTGTCATAACTTTTGACTCATTGATCAAAAATGGAATGATTCAAATCTTTCCACATATATATAACTCTAAAAAAAATAATTTCAAATTTTTATTTCTGAAAAAAGTGAATTTTTTTAATCTACCTAGACTGCCCATTTATGAAAAAAAGTAACATGTTAGGCCATAACTTTTTATTCATATTTTCAAATGTCACAAAATTTAGTGCATATGAAAGATACTCCTTGTCTCCACCTTCTATTAAGATTTCAGCCTAAAATATTTAAATCTCCACTCACATATACCTACCCAAGATTTCTATGTTGCCAAAAAACACATGTTGGTCCTTTAGGGCCAATTGCAAGCATTTTGTGAAAAATGCCTAACTTGTTTTTCCACATGTTGAATTTATACAAGAATTTTTTAAAACTCGGTCTTAGAGGGTGGTTTGGAAATTTATACTTTATAATATCCAACTTTGTACATATAAAAAAAATATTGTATTACATTGTAATTTCTTCAAGAACATTCTTTCTATGCTATGAAAATTAGCAAGGACTTGTATCAATAACAAAGTCTTTTTCAAAACCATTTTCCATTCATCCACTTGCACTTATTCCTTTACCTATATACTTTCCATTTGAATTTAGCACCTTCAAATGTATTTATAATACATTATAAAGAGAATCTTTGAGATTATATTGAAAAGAATTTTTTTGTCACAAAATAGAAAAAAATGGTTTTATTTTGGTGTTTAGAGTTTTAATCATGCACGGCCTAGGAAGAAAGAATGTGTCCTCTTCAAATTTTCAATGCAAACTTGGAGAAGTAGGAAAATAATCTCATTAAGATTTGTCAAGAAGTTTTTGTTAAATTCAAACATCAAATCCAGATTATGTAAAGACACTTTTGGTCTTGTGGGGTGCTTAGAGGATAAGTGGGAGTGTTATTTTGAGAGCCTTGGAGTATGAGTTCAAGAGCATAAGAGTTTATGAATCTCAAATTTGTGAGGCATTTTGTGTGATGCTTGGATTTTGAACGTATGATTGTGGTTTAGGAATTTAGTATTTTTACAAATAGTGAACTTAAGAGAATATATCAATTTGTTTAAAATAGGGTTTTATACACTTTCAAACACTTTCTCCATATACCTAATCCATTTCGTATTTTTTTAGTTGCAACTCTATCACCCCTAGAGAATCAAAGATCCCTTTTGGCACCCAAAGACCCTTTGGGAGATTTTGCAATTGGAATTTTTTTTAAAATTCATTTCAATTCTTTTTTATTGTGAGAGGCCCCTTGTAGGGTTTGAGATTTGGAACCTTCAAAAGTGTTTGTTTTAAATTTATTATTATTATTATTATTATTATTATTATTTATTTTTACAATTTTATCAACCCCCGAAATGCCTTTTGCTACTAAGAAGCCCCTTAAGGCCACTAGATTTGGGACTCTCAAAACTTTATTTTTCAATTTAAAAAATTATTTCTTGTCACAAATTTGTCAACTTGAGAGGTTCTTTGGGAGGTACAAGGTTTGAGACTCTAATATATATATATATATTACCACGATTTTGTCACCTCTTGAAATCCCTTTAATTATCGAGAGGCTTTTGGATGGGATGAGGTTTGGGACTCTCAAAACTCTTCTTTCCATTAAATTTTTAAAATTTATTTGCTCTTTTTGTCACAATTTCATCATTTGAAGAAGTCCTTTAGGGGATTGGGGGGGGGGGGGGGACTAAACAAAATCAATGTTTTTGATGTGTATCACAACTACATCACTTCCAAAAAAGTTTTAGGCACCAAGAAGTCCCTTAGGGGATCTAGGGAGTGGGACATTCTAAAATTTGTCAATGTCATGGTACTAGTGCCTATTACATGAGCCCTATATCATTTATCCCAAATATTTGTTTTTCCTTTGAATCCCTTTAAAAGTTTGAGCATCAAAAAATGTTTTCATGAAAAGGAAAAAAACAGGACTTGAGGTGGGTTGAAATTGTCATTTGCCAAAGTGCCAAGCCGGGGATAGTGTACTTGTCAATTCCATTTCTACACTCATAGATCTATGG
Source organism: Climacium dendroides (assembly GCA_950106755.1). Lineage (NCBI taxonomy): Eukaryota > Viridiplantae > Streptophyta > Bryopsida > Hypnales > Climaciaceae > Climacium > Climacium dendroides. The sequence continues at coordinate 45,597,578 of OX467082.1, read as the reverse complement.
TAATAGGAATTTTACTATTAATAATAAAATTTTGAAATATCTCCACTTTTCTCTCTATTGGCTTCAAATATTTGTAAGTTTTTTCATAGTCATCATTTATGGCTTGCAAGGTGCACACTTATAGCTCTTGAGCTTGTACTTTTAGGCTTACAAACTAGCATTGTTGGTGTTTAGTCATGAGTCATAATAGATTTAGCTTGTAATATTTCCAATATCCATTTAAAACTAGCTTGATCTTATTTAGATACATTTCAATAATTTCAAATACTCAAATCTCTTGAAAAAATTTAGAAGTCCACTCCTACAATCAGTACTTATTGTTATTAAGCTTTATTTTTTATAATTCCAATAAAAAAATCTTTTTAGTATTCCAATTACTTATGAAAAGAGGCAAAATTCCTAAAATTTTGATAAAGATCATAGTTTCTATCATATCCACTAGTCCAATAATTGCATTTCTTACAATATAAGTTTTAGAAGCAAATCCAATGAAAATACACAAATAGTAGTTTTCTACAAGATTTTTGATTCTCTTTGATAAATTTATGGTGATCACATATTTTACATGTCTTCTTCAAAATCATAGAATAATACTTATAAATTCATTGTAGATGTCATTTGTAAACATGTACACTAAAAAATTTAAAAAAATTTAAAAACACTTTGAATACTATTGAAGTCAAGTTTGAGGCCCTATTTCTAATTATTGAATATAAAATACTAATTGTATTATGGAATTGGGCCCCTATAGCCATGAGAGATCATTATGCCTCTATTTATATGGGTAGCCATGGTCTTCTATAACTTACTTTGAAATATTCTTTGAAGAAATTCGTTCATTGCATAGTGTAGACAAAAATGCTTTATTATTGAAACCATCTTCAAGATTGAAAAATGAACCACTTGTGTGATTATCCCATCAATATAGGCGATGCATTGAATATCTTACTTATAGGGCATTTGCACACTAAAGTATACAAACTTTTTTTTTTTAATCATGGACCACTACATGACACCAATCTTTCAACTTTGAAAAAATCTTGCAACGAATATGCACAGAATTTTAAGTCAAGGGAACCTTTTGGAATATTAAGATTATGGCATTTGCAAACTTAATTGAAAATACAAGGTCAGAGTTTCCTCCACGCTATCATGATTGACCTTTTTGAACTAAATATATGTTTTGTTATGATACATTGTGTACACTAAATTTAGAGATCTCTTTCCATTGTGTGGTAAAAAATTTCATGATTTTATTTGGAACTTTGAAATATTTCATTCTTCTAATTCAAGTTTACTTCACTAATTTTTCAATGGGTGCATTTCTTTATAATAAAATCTTTACCTACCATTTTTACATTTCATTTTGATCTCTTTAATTGTATTTTTCCTTCATTTTTTGGATTGAAGGAGGGTCTCCTAAGATATCCCCATGTTGGATGTCCCCTTGATTTTGCAATTGAAATATCAAACATTAATTTCAAATTTGCATGCTCTCATTCAATCTTCATTACTCGCTTCATTATCACCACTTAGAATTCCTATGTCACTCAAAGGAGTCAAAAACATAAATTTTGAGAGAATTTGTGATACATACCATACTTTTGATGAACAATAGTATATCACTCTACATTGTATAACACAACATGCAAGCATATTTTATGGAATTCATACATTTCTTTTTTAGTAACACTTCTCAACACCATTTATGTTGTAATAGTTGATGTATACCATATTTTTGTAGTAGATTAGGCATATGTGTGTCAAATATTTATTTAAGTGCAAAAATAAAGTTTAGCAATATTGAATTGATTTTATACAAATTCAACAATCTTTGGGGGGGTATAAAAATTGTACTTGAAGAAATTTGAACATGACCTTTTGGATTATGTTTTTGAGCAATTAAGGACTTGGTGGTGGCACTTGTAAAGTTGAATCCCATCCGTCACATTGGTTTGCATCTATCACATAATTTGCATTGGTCCTATTGGTCACATGATTCGCATTAGTTGCATGATTCACATTGGATTGCATGTTTGGTATCGGGTTACATCGGTTGCATCCGATAGCATCGGATCGCATGATTCACATCGGATTGCATGTCTAGTATCGGGTTACATCGGTTGCATCCGATAGCATCGGATTGCATGTTGGTATCGGGTTACATCAGTCGCATCCGGTAGCATCGAATCGCATGATTCACATTGGATTGCATGTCTGGTATCAGGTTACATCGGTCGCATGTGTGGCATCAAATCGCAGTAGATTGCATGTGTGACATCGGGTTACATCAATGGCATTGGGACACATTGGATTGCATATGTGGCATCAGGTCACATTGGATCACATATGTAGCATCAAGTTGCAGTGGATTGCACGTGTAGCATTGGGTGACATTGGGTCACAACAGATCTCCTACAAACATTAGATTGGGTCCCATCATTGCCATTAGGTGCCATCAAATCCCCATCCAATGTTTGTAGGAGATTCTTCTTATATTTAACAATATCTCCAAAGTTCAATACAATAATAAATGTAATAATATTGATTTTTTGGGTTCATTTTTGTAAAATTTATTAGTGCAAAGTCTCTATTGTACCAATGAAGGATAATAAAAATAAGCTAACTTTAAGCCATTATCACTTGATTAAGATTGAAGGATTGGTAGTTGACACATGAATTTACAACAAATGCAAGTATAACAAGTTTGAAGTTTTATTGATAGGTGATCTAAAATATAATCCTACAAAATTTAATGTTTTGGTAGTATATATTTTCAAAATCAACATGTATCTCAACAATTGTCACTTCATTGTAGTACTTGTTTGGGAGTTCCTAGTTAGATTATGAAATAAAATATCTTTAGTCTCTAAACCTTTAAAATAACTAATGAGAGTCAAAGAGTCATTTAGAGCAACCAATGGAAATTGAAGAATTTCTTACTTATCATTAAAAGAAGTTTATTGTAAGATAATATTTATATATATAGATACAATGGGCCCTATATGCATTTCAAAAGTACACATGTCAAATGGCCATCTTCATTATCTAGTGCTAGTAATAGAATGTCCAAATATTCAAACTTTGGAAATTTGTATTTTATTTACAAGACTTTAGAAAAAAAATTTAAAAGAAAATGCACTCATTTTTACTTTTACTTTTATTTTCTAACACCTTAAATTTGTTGTTTTGTTCTCAATTTACCTTTGCAACTACTAGTTCTTCACAAGAATTCAAATAAGTATAGGTTTCAAATGTTTTCATCCTTATTGGTCAAGATTATTATATGTGTCAAAATTAAGATACTACTAGAAATTATATTCCTATTTGTAGTCTTTCCAATATAAGAAAAAATTTCAAGTTATTTTGGATGGTACCACATAGAATGATGAGGGTAAATAAAATGACATTTACATATAAGTTTTTGCATATTTTCATGTCTTTTTGTGGTTGGTTGTAAATTGACCATTTGTAACCTAAAAATGTTGTTGACTCTTAATCCTTTGAATTGAGGGTGAAATTGAAAAATAAAGGAAGCCACAATAGCAAGAAATTCCTCTTCAACTTGTTCAATTAGCTCATGGATGTGCTACTCATCCTTTGAGTTGTATAAGAACTGTTTAAAATTTTTAATGAAGCCAATTAAGTTTTCTAACCATAACTTACTCTCTACCCATATTGTTCACTGAGTTGGAAGAATACTTTAGATGAAGGCTTTGTATTGTTGTAACTCTTCCTAAGTTATTATAATTCACATATGCTTACATAATTGATGTAAGTTTAGTGTACTTTTACCTTTAATGAGTTTACACCTTTTTAGTGTACATCCCTCTTGCATTCTATAAGCCACCAACTTCGATTAATGATATCAATTAAAATACTAGACCATGTTTCTTGAAACCACTTGCAATTAAAAGGTTCTAATCTTGACAAAATGGTGCACAATGCTTAGATTTGCATATTGCATTGATCAAATGAATTAAATAGAGAGGGCCATGTGCTATCAAAACAATAAAAAAAATTTCACAACAATTACATCCTTGCAAACCATGTCACATATATTGATAGGGAAAGTCATATTTTTCTATAAAGACATCAACAAATACAAGTACCTATGGCATATGACGAGAACTAATTGGAAATGAGAGGATTGTGCATGGTGTGGTATGGAATACACACAAGGAGTTTTTGACATTTCGTTGAGTTTTGGTTTGCAAAAATGAAAACTTGTTGTCATATTGATGAGAAGAGAACTCTCACTGTTGGAATGAATGAAGGTGGAATGAAAGGTATTCAAATTGTTGAACAAACGAGCTTGTCACGTTCAACAATTTATAGTGTTGTGCAAAGATTTAGACTTTAGGGAATAACTATGGTTTCAATAGTAGGCCTTCTAAGCTCTCAGATCATGAGAAAAGTATTTATGCCAATATCTTGGATTTGATGAACTCTAGATATGTACAGTGATTATAGACCAAATGGTTGTGTAGCTAATCATATTGCAATGAAGAAGCATGTTTTCATTGATGTACACAAGACTCAGAGGTTGCAATATGCTCATGAGCATCAACATTAGAATGAAGTTGATTGCAAAGAAAGTTATTTGGACCAATGAATCATGTTTGAGATTGGGAAGAATTGAATGAATTAGAGTTTGGAGTTTGGAGAAGTTCAATAATTGTTGTTTGGCACCTACTTCCAAGTTTGAACACATTACTATGACAGTGTAAGGGACTTTTACTAGATTTGACAAATGCCTCAAAATCCTTTTGGTCTAGATATCATGCCTCAAAATCCTTTTGGTCTAGATATCATGCCTCAAAATAGAAAAAATGCACATGATTTTGTTGAAATTGTTTACAAGGGTGCATTAAGTGGTCTTTATTTTCTCTATAATTGTTCACAGGGCCTATTTCTTATAGAAGATGGTGCTTCGGTTTACCATGCTCTTTGGTCAAATCAATAGAGACAAGTTTATAGTATGAAAAAATTTAACACGGTCAAAAAGCTCCCTAGACCTTTATTTCATTCAAAATGTGTGAAAATATTGAAAGGCTATATTCAAAATGAATCTATACCCAATAATAGGGAAGGACTTGTTGAATCATTGCAAAGAGCACAAGGAGTATCATGAACATGCTTGAAGTTCTCATTTCAACCATACATCGCAGAATGAATTCTATAATTAGTGACGAAGGTGGAAGTATAAGATGGTAGACATGAAGCAAAGAATAGTCAAATACTTGTATTCTACTTAATCTTTCCAATACACTTCACAATTTTTAACTTAATGGATCATTTTCGAGTGAGTAGAAACTGTGAGTTGCAGAAGGTGGGCACCTCCAAATGCACCATTGACCCAAAACCAGCATCATCACTCGGAGTGCATCTCCAAAATCAATATGTAATTGTGTGAAAGAAACAATTGTAAAATCTCTACCAAAAAAACCCTTTGACCCTTTATAACTTTCACATACTGTATCCAAATGCTGCAAACCTTTGGTGTGTTGGAACCTCCTTTCACTTACCAAAGTCAAGAAAATATGAAAAATTGGCAGTCTAATATAATAACAGTAACTAGGCGCAGTAGTAAAAAGTGGCGGCTTGGGAGGTGCCCACAGTAAGTTTTCAGCTCTGAAGTACAGTATAATGTGTGAATTTATTGAAGGGTGACTGTACAGACATGCAACTGATGAACTTTGAGGGGTTAACTTGGGATTGCCTGAGTATTACCCAAGTATTGCCCGAGTATTGCCCGGGCATTGCCCAAGTACTGCCCAGGTATTTCCCGAGTATTGCTTGAGAGTTACCCAAGAATTGTCCCAAGAATTGCCCGAGAATTGCCCAAAAATTACCCAAAAATTGCCCAAAAATTGCCCAAAAATTGTCTGAGAGTTGCCCAAGAGTTGCCCGAGAATTGTCCAAAAATTATCCAAAAATTACCCAAAAATTGCCCGAGAATTACCCGAGAATTGTCCGAGAGTTGACTGAGAGTTGACCAAGTTGCCTGAGAATTTCCCTGAGAATTGCTCCAGAGTTGACTGCAAATTGCCTGAGAATAGTTGCCCGAGAATAGTTCCCCGAGAATCATCCGAGAATTGCACCCCCATTTCAATTGAACTGGTCCTCCAAGTGTTGATAGATTTTGTGGGGTTGTTGTACTTGCCAGTTGTGCCTGTGAGCATGTACTTCAACCCGGCCCTGTCCGGCCCTTCAGTTGCAAGCTGTGTAACCACAGTAAGCTCAAGCCAGCTTCCCCAACACAATCATGCCCACAGGTCGGTGCACAAGTTAGCGAGATTTTCAAATTAAAGCATGAAGCGCGTACAGTACCATGATTGTCCAGTTTTAGGTGTGTGGATGTTTGTTTAATGGTTCTCGACTGCTCAGGAGTCAGGAGGCTTGGCAGAGGCCTCTTGTCACCAAAAACTTAGAAGTTTGTTTATTTCAGGTAGTACATAGTCTGCTCTAAAAGCAAAGACCTCTTTGAAGAGCTGAGCTGACCGATTGCATTGCATTTGAGTTTTCAGGAAATTTCTGTAGGAAGAAAAAAATGGAATTGGGCATCTCACCCAAGTTCGCTTCATATCAGTTTCGGACCTTTGTGAAAAGTAAGGTAGGAGGCTCTAAAAGTGACCTTTTTAAGGGAGGATTCACCCTTTTTTTTCCCCACAAGTTTCTAGGGACAAAGCTTGTTTTTCAAAGAAAGGAAAATAGATGCGGAACACAACACAATTAGTTTTGTATTTTTCCAAGCATTTTTGAAGTATTTACGAGTTTTCAAAGATTCTTTTGAAGAGCTGATCGACTGCATTGCATTTGAGTTTTCAGAAAATTTCTGTAGGAAGAAAAAATGGAATTGGGCATCTCACGCAAGTTCGTTTCATATCAGTTTGGGACTTTTGTGAAAGTAAGGTAGGGGAGGCTCTAAAAGTGACCTTTTTAAGGGCGGATTCACCCTTTTTTTTCACCACAAGTTTCTAGGGACAAAGCTCGTTTTTCAAAGAAAGGAAAATAAATGCGGAACACAACACAATTAGTTTCGTATTTTTCCAAGCATTTTTGAATTATTTATGAATTTTCAAAGATTCGGGTCATAGGCACCTGTTTGTGCACCATAGGTGACCCAAAATCTGTCCCCTTGTGACTTATAAAGAAATGTGCAAAAACCAAAGACAAAGATTGGCTCTTGCAATGAAAAAAAAATAGTTTTTCTTGAATTCATTGATGGACCAGAGAGGTCCATTCAAGGATCACCTCACGTCCATTCTACAGTTACCTATAGGTTGATTTGAAGAAGAGGGGCAAATTTTGAGCCACCTACCTTCGTTGCAAATTTTTTGAAGTTAAAATGTAGTAGTCATAAGAAACAACTACCTTCTGAAATGCACTCTTTGGGTATATTGAAGAAAGACAAAATGCACCTTTGGGTTAGTGGTCATTTTTAGAGCAAGGTTGCTTTTAGAGCACCCTACCTAATAGAGGTGGATATGTTAGAGCACTTGCACCCATACTCTCAAAGAAAGTGGTCCTCTATTCATGACATAGAGGGCTCACACTGAATTCGTTTTTGAAGTCTACTGTGAGTTGCCCACATTTGCCTACCCTTCCATTTCCAAGCAACCACATGGCACTTATTCAATACTCACAATGCTTTGAAGTAGGGAACCAACTTCTCATAAGACCAAATAATGTCAAAGATATGGCAATTCTATACTCTAGTCAGAGTGGTTGATATAGAATTTTCTCAAATTCTACCTTGGCTTGTTGATATAGAGTTTTCTCAAATTCTACATTGGCTTATTGATATAGAGTTTTCTCAAATTCTACCTATTGTGAGAATATGATTGGATGGGGGACCTTTCTCATGTGGACCCTCTCAGAGTTGTCCAAGCCACATGTTGGGAGCATAAGTGTGGATGTCCTTATTTCCCATACCTTACTAGGTATGGGAGGTTCAATTGTAGTCAAAACATGGTGTTTTGGATGTATTTGATGTAATAGGTGTGTTGAGAGAGGGAACCTATTTCTGACCACTTAAGAAGATATACATATCTACATGGCAGATTTTTTTAGTGGGAAAATTTTCTCATATAGACCTTTCTATTTCCAACCAAGGGCTATTTGCAAAATCCACCCAAGATTGATTGTAATATTGAAAGTCTTCTGGCCAATTGTAATGAACTACAACTGTGTTGGGAATTGAGCCATAATTTAAGGGTACTCATCTCTTCCTACATAGAAAGATAGCAACCTACATTGCAAGAATGGATGGGTGATCATGAATGGGTTGCCTCCTGTAATTGAAGTATTTTAGTTATTACAAAAATTTATTTTCATCCTAATCCAAATTTAATGTCATATAATAGTTCAATTACTATACTTTAGTATCCAACTTATTTTCTATGAATTAAATATGCACTTTAAGAACCCCATGTTTTAGGTGACGGTTCAATATGCATGCAATTCGGTATACATTTGTTTGAAAATTGAGATTGCCAAGGCAAAAAATCTACATATTTCAAAAAAAACTTAGATTTTGATTGGATAGATCTATATCAATTTAAAAAAAGCTTTGGATCATTTGCATTTCATGAGTGAAATAAAAGGTAAAAGAATTTTTGTATTTTAGTTAAATTGTGAAAAATAGCATGTAAAGTTTATTATTTATTTAATATTTATAATAAAATAAATAATTTTACAATAAAAATTTATTATCCTTCAAGTATAGATGGTCTTTGGAACATTTTCATCATTAATATTGACATTTCTCAATTCCTTAGCAAAGTTATTAGCAACTTCGTTTCTCCTTTAATCTATTATCCTCTCGTTCTTTGTGTTACCTCTAAAATGTTACACACTTGCATTCCTTTTCAACTTTTGGACTTCCAATTTTATCTCAATTACTCTCTCTTTAGTATAATTTGATAGGATTTAGCCATGTAAATGATCTTCTAATGAATCTAAAAGTTTACTTCTATAGCCTAGAGAAAAAAAATTAAAGATTATATTTTTTTATTTTTAACCTTACAAACTTTCAATCTATGTAGTTGTTTGGTATAAATGTTTTTGAAAAGTCACAAATATGAGTTAAGAATTAAAATCCACATTTGGATTGCTAAAACTGTCATTTAGAGAAATTGGTTGATTGCACTAGAAATGATCATGTTTAAAATATTATTGTACCAAACATTACTTCAATGATCTTGTATTCAAAGTTTTTTTTAAATAAAAAATAAAAAATCCAAAATAGTCTTTAAAATCAAATCATTTAAAAAAGAAATTTCCAAGTTTTCATTTCTAACATTCTCTCCTCACAATTGAAGTAGTTCAAACTTCAAAAAATTGCATATAATTGTGCCCCTTGTTTAATTCAAAATTCATAGGCATATAAATGCCAATTTGGATTTAATTTGAATAGCCATAATATACCTTCAAAATGTTGATAATGTATTATGCTCTAGTTTATTTACTAATTTGACATTATTACAATTGCTATTGTAGCACATTGACACTTCTACTTAACCTCTAAGTCCCATTGTCTTTGCAAGGGACAAATGAAAATTCAGGTAGGTTTCTATGATTTTGATTTTTGACACATTTAAAAATAAATAAAATATAAAAAAATACATTAACTTTATAGAATTATAAGTTTTTTTTAGTTAATTTGGTGAGGACAACAAAAGGTTTTGCCATCCTAAGCACAAATTCCAACTTACCAATCAACATAAGAAATTTATAAAAACTTGAAATAATTTTTATTCCATAGATTATTTTATTTTGTAAATGGAAAGCTCCAATTCATTCTATTTGGATAAGTAATGAGAAAGTTATGAAGCATTTTGTTTTGTAGGCAATCAAAGTAGATTCTTGGAAAAATAACATATTGAATTTGTTCTTGAGCCCAATTTTTACATTCCCCTCCCCCCTAAAAAAAAGAGTTCCAAGAGGTTAACTTTGATTTTTAGAACAATATCAAAATTAGGATTAGTTTGTTTTATTCCATCTTAGACGGCTATTTAAAATTTATTTTCTCCTTCTATATTTCACCTATTTCTACTTAATAATTAAAAATAAAATAAAAATTAGACTATTTTTATTATATTTGTTTATGGAACCTCAACTCAATTTTCATAATAAGAAATTTTTATTTCAAAATTTGAAATTAAAACATTTTAAATTAAGAGGACTCAAACTCTTCTAAACTAATTTGCCATGGTGCCAAAAATCCATATTTATTCCACTTTAAGCACGATTATCATGCAATCTATGTGGGCAAAGTTTTTAAAACTTCTTCTACGCATTTTTGCACTAGTATATTAAAAGATACCATGGTTAGATATGATAAAATAAAACTCCTTAAATGTTTTTCTCTTTGCACTACAAATGACTATTTTGAGCAATTTTGACAAAAAAAAGGCCTTGGGACTTTAGGTTGTAATTTTTTTCAACCAGCAATTTCATAATATAATAAATTTTAGTTGCAAATAAACATTCTATTGCCAAAATCTCAAATATACAAAAAACTAGAGTATACTTTTTACTCCAAAAGCAACTTTCCCCTTTCAAAGATAGTGTCTAAATGGGAGCCCCATTCTCTATTACACCTTGTCATTTTGCTAAAGTCCTCTATTGAATTTTGCTTAAATTTTAATCTTTGATTTTAATTAGACTTGAGAAGCTTCATTTTTTTAGTTTGCTTCAAAATCTAAATAAATAATTCTGAACATTAAAATCAAGTTTTTTCAAAACAATAAACCAAAGTGTTAAAATATATTGTGTATATGTACTATTCTTTATTTAAAATCTAAAAGTAACTTATATGACTTGAAATAAACTAATATGATATAAGTAAAGCGTTTGTTTTGCTAATCTATTTTTTTTTCATTTGTTACTTAGCCCCTAATGGTTATAGTTGATCTTATTAAATAAAGTTATAATTTCAAACTCCAATTTTCAAACCTTGTTTGTTAAAACCTATTTGTTGAATTTTAGTCACTGAAAGAGACACAATATTTTGCCTTTTCCTTTCTTACTTTAGAAAATGATTATGTTATGTTGTATTTTTGTTCAATTTCATACAACATATCAAATTTATATAAATGTTTTGTTGTGAGAATCATGATCCATATTTATAATTCCAACTAAGGTATGTATACACATTGTACCACAAATATTGGATAAAAGTACAAATGTAGGTAACAATTGGGTTGAGTACTCGGTTGAGTATCTATAACAAGTATATGTACCTTATCATAATACCAATATATAAGATAGGGACCTCCAAATGTGTTGCTTACCAAAAAGCACCATCTTTATGACACTCATACATCTACTTAATCAATATCTAATTCCATTAAAGAAAGGATTTCCTCACATTTACCAAAAAAACTTTGACCCTAGATAACTCTTCTATGGTATATCCAAACGAAATATTTTTTTTCGGTGCGTTGAAATCTTGTTCCATCTAGTTACCAATAAGAAAATATATAAATTCAACAAATCTAATAATAGCAACTACAATGATGTATGAGAAAAAAATTGTCTCTTTAGGGGAGTTCCTATCTACCCTACCTTATGGATTTGCAACTAAAAGGATAAGTATTTTGACCAAGTTCTGAATACTCCCCAAAGCACCATCTTCACTAGATGCACATCCACTTCATCAATATCTATATTATACCTCCTCCACCGAAGAAACGATTTTTCCACATTATCTACCCCCGAAACTTCGACCCTACAAAACTCTTCTACGGAATATCCAAATGAAACACTTTTGGGGTGCATTTGAAATCCTATTCCAACCAATAACCATAAAAAGAAAAAATTATAAAAAATTCGACGAATCTAATAATAGTAACCATGATGATCGGCAATAATAGTAAAAAAAAAAAGGTGGTACTTTTGGACATCCCTACGTACGTTACCTCATGGATTTGCAACTGAAAGGGTGGGTAAGTATTCTGAAGAATGTTTTTATGTGGCCATCTCTCATCCATGCAAAGTGAGAAAGAAGCCTAGAATCCAGTAACTTTTGGTGAAAGCATGGAACTCGGTAACTTTTTTTTTTGGGGGGGGGGGGGAACCCAGAAGTAAAATTTGAAACTTAAAAAAAAGTTCATGGCTGGACTCTACTTTAAGTAAGTAGTGTAGATGACTGCACGGATGTGGCCATGACAAGTGTCTGCCCTTTAGGAGCTTCATGTATGTAAGTTATGGGCTTTTTGCAGTTGGAGCCCATCTGTGCTGCCTTCCTGGGATTTGTACAAAAGCCTCTCCAGTGAGGGTCTGAGTGGAGGCGGGGCTGAGCTGTGGCCCCAGCAGATCCAATGGAGGGATGGATGGATCTGATTATTACCACTCAGATGGGTATTTTTTTGAAACACATGGACAAATTCCATTGGTAAGGAAAAAGTACACAGGACCAAAAAGAGGCAGGCAAGCCCTCGGCGAATTTAAAAAAAAAATTTGAAGACTTAGTAACTTTTTCATCACATCCAAGGCGCATCCAACCAAAAGAATCCAGTAAGAGACCACCAGGGGTACTACACTAATGATGGTATTTAGTGTTGGCAACTCTAATTACGAAGCACAACACTAAATATCAACAATCCGGTTAATGTTACCAACACTAAATGTCAACATAGACACTATTTGTCAACTATTGGGAATAAAGTTTTTACAAGTTTACATTTAGTGTTACCTAACTATTTCATCAAAATGCAAAAAAACCCGTATGAACTCAAGAAACCTATTACATGCTCAAAAAAGTTATTGCTCAAAAAAGTGAACACAACACTAAATGCCAACTAATTGAAGTTTAAAGTGACCGGGGTAAAAATACAGGTAACACTAATCACAACATAACACTATTTATCATCATTAGTGTAGTGAGTGTAATTCCTCAGCAACCTTGTCAAGGAACGACCCAGCAGCCCAACTAAACACTTTGAAGCAAAAAACACCTTGCTTAAGTGAAAGCATTAGGAAAAATCCAGGCCTTAAAGAGGTTGCAAGGTTTGCACTCCTTGTGGTGCAATCATAGAATATATATATATATATATATAATTTTTTTTTTTTGAATATGATGTGTCATTACTTATGCCATGTCAGCATCATGTTAGATTGGTTATTTTAAAAATATTTTTTAATTTTTAAAAATCATTTTAAAAAATAAATTCATTTTTTTTCCTATACATGCATTGTTGGGGTGCCGAAAATCAAAAACTGCTGGCCTTTTCAAGCCTGAAATTTTTCCTAATGCACCCATCTTCAGAAGAACAAGCTTCCAATTCATATGAAGGTGTGAGTGCTCATCAAAAAAATTTGTCTAGAGCCAAATGTTGTCAAAATGCTTGAGGATAACACCAACTTTGTCCGGGTATTTTTCAAACTTTTTTTCAACACTTTCAATTTTCACAAAACAACACCCGTTTTTGGTACAGAAGTGAAGTAGGATTTAATTGCTTAGGAGATAACGTGTGAACCATAAAATGACATTCACTTGCCTTAGGTAGGTCTCGAAGGGAAATAAAAAATCTCCTTCAAACAAGATGTGGGTTTTGTTGCTTGCCCAAAGTTTTGTTTGGTCGGGGTATGTGAAAGTGAATAGCAAATTGATTTTGTAGCCCAAATGTGTTCCCTGGTAGGCCATATTTAATATTGAAGTGAATCCAATAGGTTGAAACACTCCAAAAAAGTAAATACAAAAGTCACTTTTTGTCAACAATTCTCTCAAAACCAAGCCCAAGGGGGCTTAGCTTGTTGTTTAAGGGTTAACAACAAAGAAAGAAATGTACCACTCATGAAGGTTAGATTTAGCAAACAAGTGCCAAAATTGAATTTCTATGTTCACATTATTTTGAACCAATTCTAAGATGCCATTTGGCACTTTTTGATCATGATGAATTAATATGTGTCAAATGTGACCATTGCATAGAATATTGTATTTTGTTTCTTCAATCAATTTGATTTTTGAGTAAGGACAACTTGAAATTGCACTAGGTTCTTAGGGATTACATCCAAAAAGAAGCTCCTAATCATTGCCATGTAAAGTTCAAATGATCTTTGGTGAATGAAATCCATTATTGGCCTTCATGCTGCTTCATATGAATTTTACAATAATTTAATGAAAATATTTTAGTTTTAAGAAAACATTAGCTTGGGATTCATACTTCAATTCAAAAAAAATCCTATTATTGCAACTTTTTATATGTTATAATAATTTCAATTAAAATAAGATTCATACAAAAATCATATGAAAGCAATAGAAATTAGCATTGTCTTAAATTAGCATTTAGTGCAATGAGAAATTGTTAAGAAAATCACATTTGAGATGCCTAGAACAAGCATCAACCACTTGCTTGTTTTAAAACTTTTGGACAAGGGCATTTGTTCTCTCAAAATTTTGTTAGAACTTTGGCCATTTTTTGAGGCCACACCAATAAAGAAAACATATTTTAAGATCCTCATGTGGTTTAACTCATCATATTATGAACAATGACAAATATAAATGAACACTAATAGCTCCTACCCATCATGTTATGGACACTCCTTTGTGATCCACACTTGGTTTAACACGTCATGTTACGAACACTGACAAATATAAATGAACACTAACAACTCCTACCTATCATGTTATGGACACTGACAAATGTGAATGAATACTGACAACTCTATCAAGTTGTAAATCCATGTTGAAGTGCAAATAGAAGGTAAATTAATCTCAATTTTGTCCTCATGTACCCTATCACCACCCTCATTTTGATTTTGGTCTTATGTATGTACATGAGATATACATTTCCGTTGAGAAATGTACACCCTAGATAGATACATGAGGGCGGAATTGAGATGAAAGCGGTAATAGGCTCACTGGCTTGCCTTGCGCAGGGTCGAGAAAGGGCTGCTTCCTCAATCCATGGAAAGAATCGGTAAAAAGGGGCCAACGAAGCGCCCGTAACTGCCTCACCCGGCAGGAAAGTAACTGCACGGAAGTTGGATGAACGTAGAACCATGAACGAACAGAAAAGCAAATGAAAGGTCGACCGCGGGCAACTGAAGGGACCCGAGCCTGGGGTGCGGGAGCCCGGCCGGCCCGGGCTGTCGCCCTGGGTCGTCTGCGTCTTCTTTACCACTGTGAACGGGAGGCCAATGGCCAATGCTCCAGAATAGACTCCCAACTCTGCTGCTGCTACAGAGAGACGCCCGCAAAGAGAAGAGCGGAGGGCGTGCCACCAGGCTCTTCTCAGATCTTCGCCGTCTCCTCGCGCTCCGCCGTTGCACCTTTCTTCTTCTTCTTCAGGTATTTTTCCGCTTCCGCTCTTGGTCTCTCTCTCGCCACAGCTTGGAGTCAGTCGCTCTCCCGCTTTTTCTCGTTCTTGAATTCGTGCGGGGCGTTTTTCTGCGTTTCTGTCCGTGTGCTGTTTCGTCAGGGCGGCTGATTGGCTGGTGGTTGATTGCGAGCGCTCCTGCTGTGGATTTGACTCAGATTTGTTTGAAGCACTTGGCGCTTCTGTGAGGTATTGTTTAGTGCCAGTTTCCATTGGAAATATCGAGGCAGGTGTTTTTTTAAGGTCTTTGTGGTTGTTGCCTCGTGCGGTGGCGGGAGATTGATTGTTTGAGCTGCATCGGCACCTATCTATTGGTGGATTTGTAGATGTGTCTGTTGGAATGCCGTTTGGCTTGTTTGGCGTTTGAGCGAATGAGCGCACTTGTGCCGATGCAACGAAAGCTTCGTTAATGTCATTTTTCTACCGCAGTGCATCTGTATTATGTTGTCTTGATTGGACTTGTCTTGAACTCCTCCGCTCTCTTTTATTTTAAGAAAATATAATTCTAAGCGTTAATCAAGTCGTGGAGTTTTTGCTTGTATTCCAGCTCGTACCGTGCTCTTGCGTCTGCGAATGAGCGCGCATTTGCAGAAGCAACGAAATCTTGTATTGTCTCTTTTCCTGCCGCAGTGCATATTTATTACGTGACCCTGATTCGACCTGTCTAGACCTCCGCTCTCTGTATTTGAATATAAATATATTCGAAGCATTCTTCAAGTAGTGGAGTTTTATGCTCGTGTGCCAATGCGCGAAATGAGTGAAGCGACGAAGCCTTCCTTGTCATTTTCCTGCCGCAGTTCATGTGTTGCATGTTACCTTCATTCGACCTGTGTAGACTTCCTCCTCTCTCTAATTCTTTTTTTGAAGCATTCATTCAGTAGTGAGGTTGAGTGTTTTTTGGTCTTTTGGTGTTGTAGGTCTGACATCTGATCTCTTTTATCTTATTGGCAGATCAGCACTCGGTTGGAATGCAGGCTCCCATTGCAGGAGTTTCGATCGCACTTGTTAAGGGAGTTCACTAGTTTAATGTTTTGATTGACGGGGTGACTCTTCTCGCTCTGCCGCGCGCCAGCACTTCTCGACCGCTTTAAATCTTCTCGGCCTTTTTTTTTCTTTACTTTTTTCATTTTGTTTTTTCGGAATTAGATTTTCGCTGCCATTGCGGTGTCGTCAATGCAGGCCAGGTTCACACTTGTGTCTATCTTCTATCGGGTGTCTAGTTACATGTCTACGGTTTAGATTTTCAGGAAATACTTTTGCTCGTGACTAGAGATTGGTAGAGGGTCGATAACGAAGGCCCTTCGGGGGGCTTTCAAAGCAGTGTTAAAGATGGAGGTTGTCCGGGATGGGGCCACGGGCATGGAGAAAGTTCTTCTCCGGGAACCTGGGGGCGCAACGGCTCAGATTCATCTCTACGGGGGGCACGTAACCTCTTGGAAAAACGAGAAAGGAGACGAGCTTATTTTCCTGAGCTCCAAAGCTATCTTCAAGCCTCCGAAAGCAATTCGTGGCGGTATCCCAGTGTGTTTTCCTCAGTTTGGTGGATTTGGTGCGCTAGAGCAGCATGGATTTGCCAGAAATCGCGTGTGGCACCTTGACTCGAATCCGCCCCCTCCACCTCCTTTCGCAAGCAGTGGCCCTAACAAGCCTTATGTTGACCTGATTTTAAAGCCGGCAGAAGAGGAGTTGAAAATATGGCCTCATCAGTTCGAACTCTACCAGAGAATCATGCTAGGGTTTAATGGTGAGCTCACTTCGATTATCCGCGTCCGCAACGTCGATACCAAGCCTTTCACCTTCACATTCGCGCTGCACACGTACCTGTCCGTCTCAGACATCAGCGAAGTCCGTATAGAGGGGCTTGAGACCCTTGATTACCTCGACAATTTGCAGGAGAAGGACCGGTTTACAGAGCAGGGAGATGCGATCACCTTCGATTCTGAAGTAGATCGTATTTATCTGGGAACTCCTACCAAAATTGCCATCATAGATCATGAGAAGAAACGAACGTTCGTGCTGAAGAAGGAGGGTCTTCCAGATGCTGTGGTGTGGAATCCTTGGGAGAAAAAGGCCAAATCTATGTCTGACTTCGGTGACGACGAGTACAAACATATGTTATGCGTGGAGGCAGCTGCTGTGGAGAAGCCGATTACATTGAAACCCGGTGAAGAATGGAAAGCGCGTCAAGAGATTTCGGCTGTGCCGTCGAGTTACTTCAGTGGCCAGCTAGATCCTTGTAAGGTCCTGAACGGGTGATTTTTGTAGATATTCAGATTTTCTGGTAGGTTTAGTCTTGAGTTTCACACACCTCTTGTTGAATTCAATTTTAGGTGGTGTCAACGAAGTATACATTTGATTTTTACAGATGAGGTATACCGTGTTCTTGTAATTGTCACACGAGAGACTCATACACGAAACAGTCTTAAATGCTCACGAGGTCAGGCAGCTTGCCACTTTAGCAAAGACCTGATTATATTCAGCACCCTCGGAAGCTATGTTGTCTGCGTGAGGATGTGAAGTTCTCAAGGAAATAGCATTACATGAAGTTCCGCAGTAGCGAGATATCAACCGGCCTGATGATTCTCTTTTCAGTCTAAAATTACATATATGTATTAGGTGAGAGCTGTTTTGTTTCTGGAAGTAGTTTGTAGAGGGTTGGATTAGGTGAACCAATTGATCTTCAATGATGGGATTTTGAGGCTGTTATGCGACATTTTTAACCCCTTATTCGTTAATATTTTTTTTGATACAATTTTTGTATCTGTCGTTTGCTGTTCTACTTGTCATGAGGAGTGGAGTCCAAATTGCAAGGTACTTAGGTTGTCAGGTTTTGAACTTTTGCAGGTTAGCGTTGGGGTTCCTTATCTGCCTTCTCTTTTCCTTCTTTCCCAACTTTTCTGAGAGCTACTCAACAGACTTCATCATCGTTTCTCATCAACGAACCATCGTATACAACAGAATGTAAATTACTTTTCCTGTTTTGACATTTCCTTCAGTTTGGATCAGAGTTTTGGCCAACGAATCTTGCATTCTCGAAGATTTTAGATGGGTTTATTAGTTTCTGGTGGCACCTTGTTTCCGTATATCTGCATATGTTTTATTTAGAAGGTGTCTGCCCCAGTAACAGTGTCCGTATAGTGCACTTAAGGATTGAGCCTATCAATTTGTTGCTAGGACTGGGATTGTACATTGGTCTTGAGCATTTATCTTTTTGTCCAGGTCTGGAAGTTTCAGAAGTTCCAAAACCTCGGTGGTTTCAGCTCAATATATGGATGTGTTTTAGAAATTTGTTCCATTTGTTTTGGTGACTTTTGTTGTGGATTTTTCAATGATACATCCAAAAACTACAGACGTTGGTTGAGGGTGAGAAGCTAATTTATAATGGGTGTTTCGAGATGTGTCCTTTGGTTTTTATCCTTGAGTTTCCG